>WOVY01001310.1:0-603046 GCA_013436015.1 Rhipicephalus annulatus | reverse complement strand
AACCAATAAACCTCCCGAAGCTTCACCTCATTTCATCATCATTCACTCTGTGGATATGCTGTCATTTGTACCCTCGATTTGCAGAGTGGGTGACCTTGAGCGCCTCCATGCAGCTGTAGTGTCGACAGTTTGGCGGCGCTCAGCGGCTATCTAAAACATAACCGTTGCTTGTGTGCAGTATCTGCTGCAACCAGTGTTCTTGCATAGGCCATGCAGCCGTCTTCGCAATTATCATCGCCACAGTATTTTCTTCCTCAAGATGTACTTAGGAGGAGCCACAAATGCCCCTTGAAAAGCGAAAATTGACCATTGTAGGTGTTAGCCTGAGTGGTGCATGAAGTAATCACCAGGAGATGATGTCACACTATGACGGGTCTGTTACGTCACCACACGAGAGAAACTTGGTCAAAGGTGGGATTAAAGAGACACCGCGAAACAGCGCGAGCTTCTGAATGTTTCCATTGCCTCCAGTCACGGAGGTGTTGCGTTACCTCGTTGTTCACGTGAGTAGAGGTGAAGGGCAAGGATCATACTAATGTCGACTAAGAAAAAGAAGGTGGCTTATGACTAGAAGTCGTCTAAAGGAAATGCGTGACCTTTTTTTTGAATACGGCGACATGAACTGGTGAGGTGATGAAACTACAAAAGCACCAACTGAACCATCGTCATTCAAATGCGCCTACCACAGATCTATTCGTTAGGTTTTTAGAGATTGAAAATGGCGAGGCCCCTTGTTAGAGGACCGGTAACCATGTGTAATATAGGCAAATAAGTCATGACTACAGTCTCACCAGGCGGCGCAATCTCCTCTCCCAGCGAGATTGAGTTCCACGAATCACAGAGTAGACCGCCTTAGCGCAGTCTACAAGTTACTGCATATGTCACCTTTAGCCTTAGAGAACTCGAGCTCAGTCCAAAAAAGCGCGCACCCTGCTCTATCTTGATCCACGTTATAAAGCCGGCCTTGTATTCAACAATGGAACGGTTATCAAATGCGCTTGGACGGCGTGTATACTCTCCGCCACTTTCGTCTCGTAGAGCATCGCAGTTCTGTATTCATAAAACATAGCCAGCATTCATTATGGTAAGGAACAAATGTAAAGCAATTAATGCGTGCCACGGCGCTCTGTCTGCGCTATCACTTCCGAGTATTTTCGAAACAGTGTGCGAGGAGGCCGAGCGAGACGTTGAAGGTAGTTATCCGTTTCAAAACATCTATTTCGGGTGAAACTGCTATTTTGTGAGGCGAAAGTCTTGCTCGTCAACGCGAAAGTTGGCCGGCGTCCTGCGTCGGCCACGGTGCCAACAGAGTAATGCAAACAATACTCGCGTAATGGCGTCACCATACGACGTCACGTTCTCCTAAATCTGTCATTTTCGCGCCAATATGACGTCATCGCATGACATCGCAAATTGGTCGACGGTGGGCTGATCACGGAGGCAGTGCAAAACCAGGCATCTGATTCTGAAGGCAATGAAGAACTAAGTTAGCTACAGAAAGCTTTCATGGGATGGCGGGGTAGGAACAACACGTCGATTGAGCAGTCTACAGTCTACAGCGGAATATAAGAAGATGGCTTTCGCATTTTAACACTCTTAGATGACTGCATAATGAACCCTGTGAATTGTTTTCAGTGTGAGAGCATATGTTGCATCCTTGAGGTAGAAATAAATGTATCGAGTTCTTTTCGTCCACTTCACTTTATGCACATATATGGCATAACTGTTTGAAATAACATCCTTTCCTTGAATGATTCTATGTTAATTTATTAATCTTGTGTCTAACAAAGCAAAACGACCCTTTAAATATCACTTTCTTTCCTCGATGGAGTTCTTGCTGCTTTCGAAAAGGTATCCTTGTAGTTAGTATTGGATCGTAATAGATGGTTGGTTGCTTTTTAGCGGCGTAGCGAAACCCATTTAAATTTGTTCCTTAGCAGGATTTTGTTTTTGTTACTGAAATCATGTGCCCCACTAGCGAGGAAGACCGATGACGTGGCAACTGCACAGAAGAAGAAGCAGCACGTGCTCTCGTGGCTCGGGGCTCGAGGTGACAACTGCCATTTTTAATCGACCGTGACCTTTGGGAAAAGCAGACCGGCAACGTCCACACGCGCTGCGTTTTATCGCAGACTAACCTCGAAGAGCGATGGCTGGCGCAGCAAAGAAGCCTGTGCTGGTTCAGCTCGACATAGATTCCATCGACGGCGGCACCAGCCCATGGTTCAGTGGCATGGGTCGCATGTTCATGGCCATGGTGACCACGGACCCCAAGAACGCCGACCTGTTCGGCCAGTTGGCGAGCGAAGGCAGCATGGGCACGCTCGTATCCTACCTGGACATGGAACAGGCTATGGTGAGCTTCATCGCCCTGCTTTGCTACATTGTCCTGGGCCTCACGCTGCTCTCGCTGTTCGTGGTGCTCCCGGTGGCCGCTTTCGCACTGCGTCGTCACACGGCCGGCGTGGGCCTGGTACAGTGCCTGATATGCGGGCTGGTCCTGGTCGGTTGTAGCTTGGTTCAGCTCATTTGTCTCATGAGCATGATAAGCACCTGGTACGCCATGAAGGACGCCCTTGGCGAGAAGGCACCGGAGGCGTACGAGTGGACGTTCGAGCTGCTGCACAACTACACGCAGCTTACGGTGACGATGCTCAAGGCGGCAAAGGACCCTGACTCCAACCTGGACAGGAGCCTGACGGCGACCACGAACAGCATCAACTGGCTCAAGGGCAACATAACGGCGTGGGAAAACAGCTTCTCCGCGTTCGACTCACTGCAGGGCATGAGCACGGGCCTGCTCCCCTTTCTGCAGATGGGTGTGCTCGGCCTCGCCATGGCGACGGCGGTCTCCTCTGCCCTGCTTGGATGCGTCGCCTGTAACCGCCGGAAGAGGAACTTGGAACAAGGCAAGAAGAGCCCAATTTTCGTGGCGACTATCATCGTGACTAGCGCGGTTCTGCTGCTAGTGCACCTGATTATCGCGCTGCCCATGATAGCACGCTGGCTGCCACTCTGTGTGATGACTAACACGTACCTGTGCGCACCGTACCAGGATAGCTCGTACGTTGTGCTCGACGATGCTATCGCCAGACTGTGGCCTCCGAGTAGCAGGCCCGAGCCGTTCTGCCGGCTGGTGCCCAGCAAACTCGCCGTCAACTGTTCCACCAAGGGCAAGGCGCCGATCAAAAGCCTGCCATCGTGTCCGAGCAACTCCGCCAAGAAGACCCTCGAAGTACCAGGAGAGGACGCCGTTGTGGAAGTGCAAGTTCTGCGGCCGCCACAACCAAAAGCTGCAGCCGCGCCGGCAGCAAAGGTCAAGGTCTATGGTGACTGTTTTTATCCTTACAGGATCATCGACACGGACATGACAGCAGCGTGCCCACTGTACTCGGATAACCTGGTTGCCCACTGGATGGCTATGGTGGTGTCCGTCATCTTCGGTGTGCTCGCTGCCATGGCTGCTGGTGCACTCGCCGTTGTGTATTTTGCCGTCGGCGAAAAGAAGCCGAAGAAGAAGAAAATCAAGAAGATTCGCAGAAGAAAGCGCGTCAAGAAGGTATCGTCGGAGACGCAGACGCCTCCTCCGACCCCTCCGCCGCCACCTCCACCGCCTCCTCCTCCGCCACCACCTCCGCCCGAGCCAGTGCACATCGAGGTGCAAGTTCCGGAACCGATAGCGGTGCCTGTGCCCATCAAGAGGCAGCGGCGGCGTCGCAAGCCAGTCAGGCCCGTCCTCGTGATGCCGCAGCCGACCTGCTCGCACCCACCACCACAGCCCCTTCCAACTCCGATGCCAATGCTTATGCCGGCTCCGATCTTCCTGCCCCCGCCTATGATGCCCGCGATGCCGCCGTTTACGACGCCACTCGAACTGGCGTCTCCACCACCCAGCAAGCCACCCCCGCCCCCGCCGATGATGAGCAACTGTTCGGGTGAGAACCAACAGTCGGCCGTAGCGTACACTAACGTGAACGTGTATGGTGGTGGTGCAGCAGGCGGCTATGGTTCGTGGCCGTACGTGCAGTCTGCGCTGCCTGCAGTCTATCCAACAAAAGCAGCGATCTCTGCGCTACCCGGCCTCACGACTTTGACGCCGCAGCCGGCGCCATCGGGCGTGGTGACCAAGACGTCGGTGACGCGTCTAACGGGGGTCTCGTCGCCGGCGGCACCGTCGACAGCGGCTTCGCGACGTGTCGTCCAAGGTGTCCGAAGCGCGACGCAGCCGGTGGTCATGGAGCGCTAGACCTACGTGGCGCACGTGACTGTTTATTTAGCTGGCCCACGTCTTTCTGGGGGGCACTGAGCGCCTCAAAAGGCGCGAAGATGTCTTAATAAACGTGACGTCATTAGTAGATCGAATAAAAGTTGTCTGTTTATATTACTCGCGAAGATTTTGCACACTTCACCTGAAGCACACTTAGTGCGAAGCATTCTGATGAGAAAATACGGATCCATGAGAGCTTCGCGGTAACTGTGTTGACCTATTCCCACGTTTTTCCGGATTTTCAATGCGCAGTCTATGTTGTATCGTCGGGTGCAAACACACGCGTAATGCGACACCGATATTGGCGTTCACATAAACCATCGTTATATTTTTCATTAGCTGTGGTTGCATGTGGTTCCATACGCTCGAGGTTCATCATCATCCGCACCTAGTGCATGTCATCTTGCGAGTACGACGACAAATTCCGCGTCATGACTCTCGTCTTTGCAACTTTATTAATCTACGTCATTTAGGTTTATGGCGTCAGTAATGCTTATTGCGGTGCCCAAAAACGTCTTGGTCTTTTATGTTTGATTGATTTGTGGTGTTTACCGTTCCAAAACCATCCTTGATTATGAGAGACACCGTAGTGGAGGGCTCCGGAAACATCAACCACCTGGGGTTCTTTAACGTGCACCCAAACCCGAGCACACGGGCCTATCACATTTCAGCCTCCATCGGAAATGCAGCCGCGGGCTTTTATGTTTGTCTGGAGCGCCAATCCAAGCACTGCTGTGCGAGAGCGCTTACAAGCAAGGGCGAATGCTGTTAATAGTTATGATGGCGAATCTCTGTCTAAATGCAGTTTCGTTTGGCAACAAGCACGTTGGTGTTGAGAAATGTGACAGGAATAGTGCTAATAAGCAATTATTAGGAAAAATACGTCATCTTAATTAAATCACCAAAACAATAAACGCGTCAGGTCAGTGCGGAACGCGCAGCACAATCACGACAGACAATTAACAGTAGATTTACAAATCTTCAAAACACGTTACACCTACAACAGCGTTAGGTTTATCATAAACGCTTTCTTTTCGTTATGTGCCACGGAACTGAACGTTTATTATTATGAATACAAAAATGCCAGTCCACTAAGATATTAAAAAAAACGTGCGGTCAACACCTCGATTTTTGTTTTTTCTTTCTGTGTTGTTTTTTTTCGTTTTTTTGTGTGTGGGTGTGTGTGTGCGTGCGTGTGCACTTTTGGTTTTTCAGCGCGTTATCACTCCGACATGTATGTGTCTTCTCAAGAAACACTCAGACGAATATACTTTAAAAACTATATAAATATATATCAGCGGCTGAATGCCTTTTCATCACCCTATTCATGTCGTGACGATTAAAAGATACATAGAGGCAAAGATAAAAAATTGCAGCATATCCACGGAGTTAATGATGGAGAGTGGGGCGAAACATTCGTCCATCCATGCGTCCGTCCGTGTGACCGTCCATGCGTCTGTTCGTGCGCCCGTCCCTGCGTTCGTTCATGCATCCGCCCCTGCGTCCGTTCATGCGTCCATACATGCATCTGTGTGTGTCCGTTCGTCCATCTATTCAACACTCCAGGTCCCACTATCTCGCATCTTTTTATCTTATATTCCCCATATAGAAGCACCGCCTTTCAGTGGACATTCCAAGGACTGAACGAGAGGTGGCACACGTACACTTTCTTACGGCTTGCACTTCGGGTCTACTTCCCAACTTCAACCACCTTGAGTTCTGGGTATATACTAGTTCACTGTATTCATGGCACTGCGGCCCAATGCTCGCTAAACCTTTCTAAAAACAAGGAGGTTACGCCCAGCGAGTATAACGTAGCAACCTTTTCCTGTTGGATAGTGCTCCATGTACATGCCAGTGGCTGCTAATGTGAAACGGGAAACAGGAGGATTCAGCTTTTTATTTCTTACGGCTTGCGCTTCGTATCTGCTTCCCCCTTTTAACCACCTCGAATACATTCATGGTATATACTAGTTCATTGTATTCATGGCTCTTCGGCTCAACGCTCGCTAAACCTTTCTAAAACTAAGGAGGTTACACCCAGCGAGTATAATGTTGCAACCCTTTCTTGTCCGATAGTGCTCAATGTTCATGCCAATGGCTGCTAATGGGGATCGCAGCGTGTGCTTTGACTAAAAGCCGAATGCTCCTGTCTCTCATTCCCCATTAGCAGCCATTGGCATGTACATTCAGCACTAATTTTTATTATTAAACAACGCACAGAAGAAATCTCTCACCGGCACCACCTTGGAGGTCAAATGTTATACCTATTTCGGGTATGTGCCTCTGGTGGTTGCGTACTACGAGGAACGCACAAGCCACGCCAAAAGGAGAGAATACACACGCAGACACAGCAAGGGCGTTTCGATCTGAGTCTTTTGGTGAGACCATAACGCATAAAGTGCAGGAGTCTCTTCGACACTCGTCTCTCGATCGCTGGATTCCGTGCCGACCGGTTGTACCCTCGTGATCCTGCTTGGGACTCGTTCACCCGCTTGCCTTAGGCGGGCTTGATGTCGGGAAAAGAATCGCGTTAATAAGAGTTGTAAAGCGCTTTAGAACAGCAAAGGAACAACAAGGTGTCACACAATGATGGCTTATGAGAGACGCAGTATAGCGGAAGCCGTTACATTCCTGGATAGCCGAGTTTTTACGACGTTCCCCTTTTGGTGATTGTGGGATCACGGGTTTGGATCTCGCCTCACCAGGAATTTCCGTCAGACATATCTTTCTCTCTTTCCCTATCTTTTCTTTTTTCTTTCTGAGCGTATTCGTTCTCTAGTCCATCAGGGATATTCCACTCCACGTCGGACAATTCGGCGCACGTGTTCTGGGAGTTAACCATAGCAGTACGAAGAGAGAAAGAGCGCGTGCTGGTTCACGATTATAATAAAAGAGTTTACTAATATACACGAGAGGGAACTATGGCGCATGTGTCTGTGAGAGCTGCGACGCACGGCGCTTCAGCGAGCATGGGAATGATGGGTATAGTACACACATTTGTCTAATCTTCGTACTTCTCGCCTGTTTTTGGCTCGGTGTGTGAACACACACGAAGCCAAAAGCTCCAAGCAAACAGCTCCAAGCCAACGTGTGGCTTGGAACTCTTTTCTCACGAAACCAAAATCAGCAAAATGTTCAGTGGTTGTGCTTCACCGCCTTATCCTTCTAGGCTTACCTTTCCAAATTGGGTCACGAAATTCAAAAGGGTTGCATTTTTCTTTCAAAATAAAACCGAAACACATCAATAAACGAAGCCGCAAGTACGATTCGCCACCGGCAAGTACGAAGACTAGGCAAAAGTGTGTATTATCCATCATTCTCATGGTTGCTGAACGATCTCAGCGATAGTGTCCTTTCTAGTTAATTTTAGGAAACTCTATGATTATCATTTTCTAAGACACGCAGCTTACGTTTACCAATTAAAAAGGAGAGAAAAATAATCTAAGGCAGCTTCGCACTAGTGGCGCAAAGCCTGAGGGAAGGTGCGGAGCTGGATGGCCTTTCGTCTTTTTATTTTTTTTCGACTACCTTTCTCTTTTTTCTTCCATCTCTTCTTTTGTACGTGTTCCTTTCTACTCGTGTCTTTTTCTATTTCTTTCTCATTCTGCATCTCCTTATCTCTTTTTTTCTTCTTCCTTTGCTGTTTCTCTATTTCTCGCTTTCTTCTGATTTCTGTACGTACAGAACTATTTATTTCTCTCTTTCTCTTTGTCTTGCTATCTGTTTCTTTATCGGGTCAGTTTATATTAGTTTCAGTCCTAACTTTTTTTAAATACCAGTTCCTTTTAGGTTTTTTGATGCGCCGGATAGAGCAAACAGAAATTATGATCGAGAATAAGTATGTACGTTTGTTAGTTTTCTCGACATTATGGCATATACTCACTTTAATCTAACTGGACAAGAAAGCGAAACCAGGACCCACACTCAAGCATGAGGATTTGTTTTTTTTTTGTAGCCTGAAGTGACTGGCCCATGCCCACTGTGGGGGATCGGCAAACAAATCATATAGTATCCTACGGAGGGTAACTGCATTGCTGCTAACTAAGAAAAAAATGATGTACAAGAAGGAAGACATTGTAGAAAAAAATAAGATACAAAGAGTGACGGCATGAACTTCAGACTCTGCCCAGGCGGCGCTGCGAAAAGCGCCACCAGCAGCGCCCCCATCGCCGCGCCCGCCATAATAGGCCCTCCTCCTATGTTGGTCTTGAGGCGCGGTTTCCTGAAAATCAAGGACCTGGCAAGCTTCTTCCTTCAATCCAGCCTGGCTTCATAGAATTAGGAAGCTCATCAAAACGAAATGCGGGCACAGAGCGAACGATGTTTCATTTATTTCGGCGTTGCAAAGGTTAGATAAAATGTCATTGATCACCGTAAGTTGCTCACGCGAAGAGAGGAAGCTTAGTAGCCAAGACAAGATTAATGAATCATTACGGAGTGCAGCCAATTTAGAGATAACGACAATGAGGGACAGTATCGAATAGCTTTGCGAAATCAAGGAAGAGGCATTCCGTTTGTTCGGTAGCGTTCATATTAAAGTGAAAGTCAGTCGTGAATTCGAATAAGTGGGTGTCACATGAGTAGACTTTTCTAAAGCCATGCTGATTAGAAAAGAAGTTGTTTGATAAGGTGATCGTAGATACGGGAAGCCACGATATGTTCAAGTAGTTTGCAGGATATGCATGCCTGTGAAATGGTTCGATAATTACGGGGAGAGTGCCTTTCACTGGACCTAAATACGGGAATCACCTTACCAATCTTCCAATCCTTGGGCAGCTCACCTGATGATAGCAAATGGTTGAATAGGAGACAGAGGAAGCGGCTGGAAATATCTGTGGTGTTCTTCAGTATTTAGGAGTTAATGTTATCAACGCCTAAAGAAGTAATATTCGTGATGAGTTGTGCTATACCTTTAGCAGTGACAATGATTGGATCCATTAAAGCGAAAGGGTGATCTGGAACAAATGACCTATTGGAACAATCTTCCTGTGTAAAAACAGAGGCGAAGTACTCATTGAAAGCAGTAGCGGAAGCTTCATCAGAGAGTGGCGCAAGTTCATTATCGTGTATTGTAATGTGATTAGGAGACTTGTTGTAGCATGAAATTATTTGCCAGAACTTGTGGGGGTTATTTTTGAGAAGTGATGGCAAGTCCTGCGTATAATATTTCTTCTTAGCGGTGTCAAAGGCTTTACAATAGTCTTGTAAGCAGACCTTGTAATTATCCCAGTAGAACACAGAACGAATGCGTTTTGCGGTATCATAGAAACGTTTCTTTTTATTTCGTAATGTTCGAAGATGTTTAGTAAACCAAGGGTTAGTTTTATTGCTCGATGCAGAAATCAGTGGCACAAGCTGGTCAACTAACTCTAATATTTTTTTCTTTGAAAATAATCCAGTTTTCGTTCATGGTTCGTGAGGCAAACGACGGCAAAAAAAAGTTCCTGACAAAAATCTTCTAGCTCCGTCCTGAATTGATGAAAATTAGCACGGTTATATTCCCAGATTGTTTTTCTCACTGATGCTGTAAAAGAGACAGGTAAGTTGATTTGGAAATTACGGAGCTTGTGGTCGCTAAATTATTCTACGTAAAAAATAGCTCCGGTGGTTTCTGGTGCATTAGCGAAAACAAGGTCAAGTATGTTAGTATACCACGGGTGCATTGGTGAACAACTTGTGATAAGTTGTAGTCGAAGGTTACTTCGAGAAAATTTGATGAGGCGTGACATGTGGTAGTCATGGTAGACCAATCAATGAGCGGGTAGTTGAAATCGCCAAAAAGGTATATAATGTCAGCTGAATACAGTTGCGTAGCTCGTCTATGTTGTCACATAGATCTTTGGGGAAAGAGGAATGGGCATCCGCTGGCCGTAACCTCCTCCCATCAGTATTTTAGTGTAATTTGTAACGCATGCTGTCCACGTTAACTCTGTAGAAGGGTTAGTATCAAGAGGAACTGATGACACTGTCTTATTTACAGCCATTAGGACGCCTCCTCCTCTTCTATCGACATGGTCACGTCGATATATGTTACTGTTGCAATGTTTTTATCTGGGAACAGTTCCTCGTTGGTTAGGTCAGGATAGAGCCAAGTCTCCGGGAGTATTATATGTCGGCATCCCTATCATCTAAGTAAGGACACAACTCATCCCTCTTGAGAAGTAGGCTTCGAATGTTAGTAAAAGACAGAGATATAGATGGTGAATTAAACTGACTCGGCTTACGCGTGCTCGTGTTAGCCTCTAGCTATCTCGTAAACAGCACAACTACGTTGCTTGAGTTATCGAAAACGTAGGTGTTAGTGTCAATGCAAAGTTTATCAACGGATAGCATAAAACGTTTGTTTTGAGCCTTTGCGTGTTCCAGAAGCTTTCGGCGAGCTTGTCGCGTTTTCGTGGAAAAATCTTCGCGTATGTAAAAATCAGTTCCCTTAAGCTTGCGCGAATTTGACAAAATCAGCTCTTTGCCCTTGAAAAATGTGAACTTCACAATAATTGGCCTTCGTCTATCTGTGTCAAATCTGCCCAGCCTGTGCAAGCGCTCTAATTGCGGACTAGTTATGAAAGTGCATAGGTGGTCTGAACAAAACTTCACTATCTTATCCTCTGAGACTGCCTAGTTCTAATTGGGGTCATCTTCAATGCCAAAAAATAGAAGGTTAGATCGACGGAACCTATTTTCTGCATCGTCGCACCTATTCGTAATTTTTGACAGTTGGTTCGTCACATTGCGCAAAGCGTCAACCAAGCCAGAAGGGGTTGTCACAGACGGAGTAGCGGTGATTTCTTCAAGTGAATTCGCTTTGGTACTTAAACTTTTAGTTTCGCCGTCTACTGCTTTCACTTTGTTCGACATGGCACGAAGGGCGTCAGTATCTGCACCAGCCCCGTCAGCAATACGAACAGTGTTGGCTTTTTCAAGCGTCTCTACTTTACGCTTTAGCTGTTTAATTTCAATTTAGGCGGTAGCATGTTTTGAGAGCAAAGCTTCGTAACTTTCCTTCTGATCGCGTATTTCAGTAAGGGCCTGAGCGAACGCATCGGCTTCCGTCTTATTCATAGGACCGGGATTCGATTCCACATCACCAGCCCGGAATAATAAAAGTTCACGCATGAAACCACATACGCACATGCAGGAAAATAATCACTTCAAAACACTCCTAAGCTCTGGTGGGCACGACACCGCAAGGAAGCAACGGTTGCTACTTATTATGCAAGAAGCATGATTCAAGTAACCAACCTGAAACAGCAAAGGCCGTAAGAATGGCATCCTTCCAGCGGTGTCGAGCCCAAACCAGCAATTCGCAGACTGACGCTTATATAGAGCACTGCGCAGTCAAGCCATCGTGACGGAAGAGCCATGCGTCCATCCGTGCGCCTGTCCCAGCTTCCGTCCGTCTGTGCATATGTCTGCGTTCATCCGCAAGTCCATCCAACCGTCCGTCTGCTTGTCTTTCTGCCCATTTTTTTCGTGTGTTCGTCCATCCGTGCGTCACTATACGGCGTCTCTCATAGTCATATGATGGTTCTGGGACGTTATAACGCCCCGAAACCACCATAAAGCCCACATACCAAACCAGCCAGCATCGGTGGCTCTGGTGTCATTTTAGGGGTGAAGCCAATAAAACCCCCCGAAGCTTCACCTCATTCATCATCATTCACTCTGTGGATATGCTGGGATTTTTACCCTCGAATTCGCAGAGAGGGTGACCTTGAGCGCCTTGATGCAGCTGCAGTGTCGACAGTTTGGCGGCGCTCAGCGGCTATCTAAAACATATCCGTTACTTGTGTGCAGTATCTGCTGCAACCAGTGTCCTTGCGTAGGCGATGCAGCCGTCTTCGAAATCATCATCGTCAGAGTATTTTCTTCCACAAGAGGTACTTATTAAGGAGCAGCCACAATTGTCCCTTCAAAAGCGAAAATTGGCCATTGTAGGTGTCGGCCCGAGTGATGCATGAAGTCATCATTAGGAGATGATATCACACTATGACGGGTCTGGGACGTCACCATACGAGAGACACTTGGTCAAAGGTGGGATTAAAGAGACAACGTGAAACCGCGTGAGCTTCAGAAAGTTTCCATTGCCTCAGGTCGCGGAGGTTGTGCGTTACCTCGTTGGCCACACAGGTCTACTGGGGAGAGGTGAGGGGCAAGGATCAGTATAGTCGACTAAGAAAAAGAAGGTGGTTATAGACTACGAGTCGTGTAAAGAAAATGCGTGATATTTTTCTTGAATATGGTGTCGCGAAATGGCGAGGTCATAAAACTACGAAAGCACCAACAGAACCATCTTCATTCAAATGCGCCTACCACAGCTCTATTTGTTTGGTTTTAAGAGATACAAAACGGCAAGGCCCGTTGTTAGAGCACTGGTAACCTTGTGTAAGATAGGCCATATAGTCGTGACTACAATCTCGCGAGGCAGCGCAATCACCTCTACCAGCGAGATTGAATTCTACGAATCATAGGGTAGCCCGCCTTAGCGCAGTCTACTACTGCATATGCCACCTTTATCCCTATAGAGAGCTCGCAACAGCGCGCACCCAGCGCTGTCGCGATCAAGGTTATAAAGCCGGCCTTGTATACACAGATGGAACGGTAATCAACTGCGCTTGGACGGCGTGTATACTCTCCGCGACTGTCGTCTCGTAGAACATCGAAGTTCTGTATTCATAAAATGTAGCCAGCATACAATATGGTAAGCCACAAATGTAAAGCAATTAATGCGTTCCATGGCGCTCTGTCTGCGCTATCACTTCCGCGTATTTTTGAAACAGTGTGCGAGGAGGCAGAGCGAAACGTTGAAGGTAGTTATTCGTTTCAAGACATTTATTCCAAATTAGACTGCTATTTTGTAAGGCGAAAGCCTTGCTCATAAACGCGAAAATTAACCGGCGTCCTCAGTCGTCCGTGGTGCCAACAGAGTTATGGAAACATGCATCGCGTAATGACGTCACCATACGACGTCACGTTCTCCTAAATCTGTCATTTTCGCGCCAATATGACGTCATCGCATGGCATCGCAAATTGGTCGACGGTGGGCTGATCACGGAGGCAGTGCAAAACCAGGCATCTGATTCTGAAGGCAATGCAAAATAAAGTTAGCCACAGAAAGCTTTCAGGGGATGGCGGTGAAGGAACAATACGCAAACTGAGCAGTCTACAGAGCAGTCTACAGTCTACAGCGGAATATAAGATGGCTTTCACATTTTAAAACTCTTGGATGACTGCATAATAAACCCTGTGAATTGTTTTCTGTGTGAGAGCATATTGTTACACAAGGCAAGGTAACTAAATGGGGGGTTTTAATGGGCGCTAAGTCCGCGATCACCGTATGATGATAATGATCTCCACCGCCATGCCTCATACCCACTCAGGGGGATCGCAGTGGAGGCAACGTCGTCTTCCTTCTGTGCCCACGCTTTCCTTGTTTTCCCTGGTAGTGATACTTTGTATCATTCCTCCTTTCTCAGACGAAGCCCTCTGGGCGAGTCATTCTTGCATCTTTCGTGTAAACGGCTGCAGGCGGGCAACATGCGTCACCTCTGTCTTGCATGAACGTCGGCCACTAGTGGTGACGCGTGCAATTTCATAGTTGACCTCGCTGACACGACGGAGTATCACAAAAGGACCGGCATAATGTGCCAGTAGCTTTTGGCTCAAGCCACGTCTGCGTATTGGGGTCCACACCCACGCTAGATCACCGGGGGCATAGGTTACATGCCTGTGTTGACTATCGTAGCGAGTTTTGGAGGACTCTTGCGCTGCCAGTGTACGTAAGCAGGCAAGTCGACGGGTCTCTTCCGCACGACACAAGGTTTCCGCAATTGTTAAATCGTCATGGATGACAAAAGGAAAGATAGTGTCCAGCGTATGTGGTGAGCGAGCGTAGAGCAGATAGATAGGGCTGTAGCCTGTCGTTTCGTGTTTCGACGTGTTGAAGGCGTACGTAACGAATGGTAATACTTCATCTCAGTTTTTGTGGTCAGAGGCGACGTACATTGACAACATGTTGATAAGCGTTCGGTTTGTGCGCTCGGTGAGACCGTTAGTTTGCGGATGATACGCAGTTGAGTGTCGGAACTGAGTTGAGTGTTGCATCATCGAGGTAGAAATAACTGTATCGAGTTCTTTTCGTCCACTTCTTTTTCTGCACATATATGGCATAAGTGTTTGAAATAACATCCTTTCCTTGAAATATTCTATATTATTTTTGTTGTGTTCAGTTTCGGTTTCGAATTGACATGTGAGGATGCCAGGGGGCGCCGCTCTGGCATCCGGGACTTCAAGGCGACTGTAAAATAAAACGAGTGTGTGTTAGGTAGCCGTGGAGTGCGGTTGTGCTTTCTTTCGGCGCGTAGCGCCAACCCACGTGTTCGGGCTGGTCGGGTCCCCGCCGGCCGCGTACGTCTCCGTCGGCCGTTTCTTCTTCTGCTTCGTCGGAACCAGCCAGCCCCCAACTCAGCAATGGTGACGAGGACATGTAAGAATCCATTTCATTCTCCGTGTTCGTGCTAACCCTAGACGCTCTTGTTCCCAGCAAGGTGGCTACTGCGTGCTGCGTCGCTTCATTTCTTCATTCGGCTACGCCGCCTCTTCCTTCGTCTTCAAACAGTGTACTGGCGTCATTTTCTTCTCATCTGCACCTCTTCATTCTTCTTGCTTGAAATGGCGTCTCCTATTCCACCTCCGCTATTTCTTCATTCGCCCGGAGACCCGCCACTTCCGTGGGCGGACTGGAAGTTGGTATTTCAGGCTTACGCAGACGCGGTCGGGGAGGACGCCAGCAAGCCCGAGCGTCGCAAGGCCCTGGTGCTCAACGCGTTGGGCCCTGCTGGGTTAAAGCTTTTCTATACTTTGGAAGCCACCAACGCGTCGCCGACGCCAGCGTCGGGCGATGCCTTCAAGGATGCTGTTGCTCTTTTCGACGAGCATTTCAAAGATGTTTCGTGCGATTATCTCGCACGCGTGAAATTCCAAGAAAGGCGACAATTGCCTGGTGAGCCAGTCGCCGAGTTCATTACTTCTCTTCGAACGCTCGCCGCGTCGTGCGGCTTCGGCGCGCTCGAGGACGATATGATCCGCCATCAGCTTTTCATCGGTGTAGCCTCGCAAAACGTCCGCTGCCGCATGCTTCAGAAGGGCTCCTCGATTTCATTATCCGAAGCCCTCTCGATTGCGCGAGAGGACGAGCTTATTCGCTCCCAGTTGGAGCAATTCGCTCCGCATTCAGTGCAGCAACTTTCTGCTGCCGGGGGCCAAGGCGGCGGCTCTTCGTTTCACGAGACGCGTCAACATGGCGGCCCTTCACCTTCGTCTCGGCGCGGCGGCCAACATGGACGCCAGCCTGCACAGTCCTTCCACGGCGACCTCTCTGCGTCGCGGGGGCGAGGAAGCCGACAATATGGCGACCCCATTCCGCCAAATTCGGGTTTTCAGGAACAGCACCGAGCTCCTAACTCGTGTTCGCAATTTTATTCTTCAAGCGCAACCGCGCATTGCTTTCGTTGCGGATCGGCTCGGCATTTAGCCAATTTTGCGCAGTGTCCCGCGAGAAACCGCACTTGTCTTGCGTGCGGAAAAATCGGACATTTTCAGTCCGTATGCAATTCCCGTCCAGCAAATCTTCCGGAACCAGTTTCTTCGTCCGCTCCTTCGAGCACTGCACAAACCAATACGGTCACTGTTTTAAATGTGGATGGCCTCCACACTACGCCCGAGCCCAGCATCATAGTTTCAGTGGGCCATGTGCCCATGTCATTTCTCGTGGACACTGGTGCCTCAGTCTCTTTAATCAGTGCCGCTGACTTCCATAGTCATTTTTCCAACATTCAGCTTTTACCTTCAAACGTCGTTCTACAAACATATTCAAAGGAAACGATTGATAATTTAGGTCAATTTACAGCTCAGGTCTCCTATTGCAGTCGCACTGCTTCCATTACTTTTTATGAAACAGTCAATGGCAGCTCACTTTTGGGACGTGATGCCATCAGGGCTTTGTCCATCAACATCGTCGGTGCGTCTATGACGTGTGCTCAAGTCGACGTCCCAGATGATCTTCCGGCCAACGCGCCTTCTGAATTCCACCACCTGTTCACCCGTGAACTGGGTTGTGTGCGCGGTTTTGTGCATAAAGTGATGCGTCGACCAGGTGTGTGCCCTGTGCGTGCCAAGCTGCGCCGCATTCCTCTTCTTCTCCGTGAGCAAGTCTCTGCGGAACTGTCTCGCCTTCAAGCCAGCGGAATCATCGAGCCTGTCTCTGCTTCTGACTGGGTTTCTCCACTGGTCGTCGTCAAGAAAAAAGATGGATCCCTTCGACTATGCGTCGACTTACGAGAACCGAACAAGGCAATCGTCGTAGACGGGTTTCCACTTCCTCACATTGAAGAACTGCTTCATCAGCTCTCCGGAGCGGTGTGTTTTTCCAAGCTGGACCTCGCGTCCGCTTATCACCAAGTTGAACTTTCTGAGTGCAGTAGAGACTTGACCACATTTGTATCGCACGAAGGCTTGTTTCGGTTTCGCCGCGTGTGTTTCGGGCTTGCATCTGCCCCTGCAGTGTTTCAGAAAATGATGTCAATTATTCTTAAGGGTTGTAATGGCGCCCTTTGTTATTTGGATGACATTTTGGTGTGGGGACGTACTCGCGAAGAGCACGATGCTAACTTGCATACTGTTCTTAACCGCATCAGTGAATGTGGCATGAAACTTAATAACAAGTGCATTTTTTCTGTGGATGAGTTACAATTTCTAGGACATAATGTCAGTTCCCGCGGCTTGACACCTGTTGAATCTAAAGTTCAGGCCATTGTCAATGCCCCACGGCCTACTGATGTTAAAACCTTGCAATCTTTTTTAGGTCTTGTGGGTTATTATGCCAAGTTTGTTCCTCACTATGCTGATGTTGTTGAACCACTGCGTATTCTACTTCGTCAAGCACAGCCTTTTAACTGGTCAGCTGAAGCTGAGCAGAGCTTCATTCAAGTTAAATCAATACTGGCCTCAAAGCCAGCTGTTAGTATTTTCAATGAGAAGCTTCCCATCGTCATCACGACGGATGCGTCCGATGTTGGACTAGGAGCAGTGTTTCAACAACTCAGAGATGATCAGCTGATCACTATTGCTTTTGCATCTCGTACATTGACCCCTGCTGAACGCAGATATTCAATAGGAGAGCGTGAAGCTCTCGCTTGTCTTTTTGCCTGTGAGAAATGGCATGTTTACTTGTGGGGCCGGCACTTCACATTACGTACAGATCACCAAGCACTAGTTGCTCTTCTTTCTGCAGGATCCGAAGGCCGCCGCCCCATTCGCATTTCCCGTTGGTGTGCCAAACTCATGTATTATAATTTCAGTGTTCAATATTGTAAGGGTTCTAATAACGTGGTTGCTGATGCACTGTCGCGCCTTCCTCTTCAGATACCGGTTACTGAAGAGTGGGATGAGGAAGTTGTTTCATTAGTTACTTCCTGCATTACTAAGGCTGAGCTTCAGGCAGCTACAGCTGCAGATTCCACTTTGTCTCAAGTTCTCAAATATTTACGTGAAGGATGGCCTTCCAAAGGTGCTCTTGCTTCTGAATTCTTGCCTTTCTTCGCAGTCCGACAGGAACTGTCTTGTGTCGAGGACTTGCTTTTCCGCGATGAACGCGTGATTCCCCCTGCTTCTTTCCGTAACAAGCTAATACAGCTTGCCCATGAGGCCCATCCTGGCATTGTCCGCACCAAACAGAATCTCAGAGACAGGTACTGGTGGCCAGCCTTAGATAAGCAGGTCGAGCATGCAGTTTACAACTGCCATATATGTCAGGCAGCTGACAAGACTGCTAAACCTGCATTTTCTCCGTTGCAGCCAGTCGAGTGGCCTGATCGGCCTTGGCAGAAACTCGGCATGGACATCATCGGTCCCTTGCATAATGTTCCGCAGAATGCCCGGTTCATTGTTTCTCTCATCGACTACCATTCCAAATGGCCAGAAATTTGTTTCACACATACGGTTACTTCTGAGGTCATCATTGAGTTTCTGTCTTCAATCTTCAGCCGGGAAGGTTTTCCTGAGGCCATAGTTACGGACAATGGTCCACAGTTTCAGTCCCAACATTTCAAGGCTTTTCTTTCACAACGAGGAATTCAGCACTTGAGGTCATCAGTTTTCTATCCCCAATCAAATGGGCAAATCGAGCGCTTTAATCGCGTTCTGAAGGAACATATCCAGATCGCCCAATTAGAGCACCGTCCCCTCAAGCAAGTCTTGACGGAATGTTTAGCTTCGTACAGGTTCACACCACAAGGCACCACTGGAGTGTCTCCTGCTCAACTTCTCCACGGTAGGCAACCGCGAGTTGCTCTCGACATAGTCTCTTTGCCTCGCAACATAGCAGTGTCTTCTCCTGATCAAATCCGTACCAGGGTTTTTTCTCGGCAACAAGCAATGAAAAAGTATGTCGACACCCGTCGAGGTGCAAAGCAGTCCAAAGTTCGCACTGGCGATCTAGTCAAGGTTCGTGTGCCAGGCAAGCGCCCCAAGTATCGGGGTCCTTACAAAGTCTTGGGCCAGGTTAGCCCCACTTCTTTTCGCTTAAGTGATGGTAACATCTGGAATGCTTCGCGCCTTGTTATTTTTCATACGGATTCGCCTTCAACACCTAAAAGTCTTCCTCATCACGTTCCGTCCACGCCTTTTAACTACGCATCAGATTATTACCTGTGGCCTCCATGTACAGGCATTTCTTCTTCAAGGGGGGAGGAGTTACCAGTCGGTGTCGCTGGTTCAAGTACACCAAGTCACACGGTTCACTTCGAACCTTCAGATACGGCTGAGACCGTTGAACCAGACTCCGGCCCGCAAAATTCTTCCGGAGCTCATGCTGCGAGCTCTGATCAATCTTCCACTCAAGGTGCAGAGACACCTCATTCTACACCCAAAAGGGCCCGCCCTAAGCGGAAGCGGCAGAAGCCGCGTCGGTTCGAAGACTACGTCACGTAGCACTACAAATCTATATTGTACAGAGTTGTATAGAATTTTTTAGTGAATTTTCAGGACTTCCAATGTACATATTTCAGTGCATTTTCAAGACTCGTAGTGTGTGAGTTCAGTGTGCCGTGTTTTGAATTTTCATGTGTTCTAACGTTCATACCTTGTATATACTTTTGTATCAATTATGTATAAATATAAACAGTGTATAGGTGTGCTTTTTTCGAGGAGGGGATGGTTGTTGTGTTCAGTTTCGGTTTCGAATTGACATGTGAGGATGCCAGGGGGCGCCGCTCTGGCATCCGGGACTTCAAGGCGACTGTAAAATAAAACGAGTGTGTGTTAGGTAGCCGTGGAGTGCGGTTGTGCTTTCTTTCGGCGCGTAGCGCCAACCCACGTGTTCGGGCTGGTCGGGTCCCCGCCGGCCGCGTACGTCTCCGTCGGCCATTTCTTCTTCTGCTTCGTCGGAACCAGCCAGCCCCCAACACAGCAATTTTATTATTATTTTGTCCAACAAAGCAAAACGAGCCTTTGAATATCGCTTTCTTTCCTGGATGGAGTTCTTGCTGCTTCCTGAAAAGTATCCTTACAGTTTGTATTGGATCGTAATAGATGGTTGGTTGCTTTTTAGCGGCCTAGCGCAACCCATTTGGATTCGTTGTTCTATAACATGATTTTCTTTTCGTTACTGAAATCATGTGCCCCACTAGCGAGGAAGACCGATGACGTGGCACCTGCACCGAAGAAGAAGCAGCGCGCGCTCTCGTGGCTCGGGACTCGAGGTGACAGCTGCCATTTTTATTCGACCGTGACTTTTGGGAAAAGCAGACCGGCAACGTCCACACGCCCTGCGTTTTATCGCAGCCTAACCTCAAAGAGCGATGGCTGCCGCAGCAAAGAAGCCTGTTCTGGTTCAGCTCGACATAGATTCCATCGACGGCGGCACCAGCCCATGGTTCAGTGGCATGGGTCGCATGTTCATGGCCATGGTGACCACGGACCCCATGAACGCCGACCTGTTCGGCCAGTTGGCAAGCGAAGGCAGCATGGGCACGCTCGTCTCCTACCTGGACATGGAACAGGCTATGGTGAGCTTCATTGCTCTGCTTTGCTACATTGTCCTGGGCCTCACGCTGCTGTCATTGTTCGTGGTGCTCCCGGTGGCCGCTTTCGCACTGCGTCGCTACACGGCCAGCGTGGGCCTGGTACAGTGCCTGATGTGCGGGCTGGTCCTGGTAGGTTGTAGCTTGGTTCAGCTCATTTGTCTGATGAGCATGATAAGCACCTGGTACGCCATGAAGGACGCCCTGGGCGAGAAGGCACCGGAAGCGTACCAGTGGACGTTCGAGCTGCTGCACAACTACACGCAGCTTACGGTGACGATGCTCAAGGCGGCCAAGGAGCCTGACCCGAATCTGGACAAGAGCCTGACGGCGACCACAAACAGCATCAAGTGGCTCAAGGGCAACATAACGGCGTGGGAAAACAACTTCTCCGCGTTCGACTCACTGAAGGGCATGACCACGGGTCTGCTCCCCTTTCTGCAGATGGGTGTGCTCGGCCTCGGCATGGCGACGGCGGTCTCCTCTGCCCTGCTTGGATGCGTCGCCTGGAACCGCCGGAAGAGGAACCTGGAGCAAGGCAAGAAGAGCCCCATTTTCGTGGCGACTATCATCGTGGCCAGCGCGGTTCTGCTACTAGTGCACCTGATTATCGCGCTGCCCATGATAGCACGTTGGCTGCCACTGTGCGTGATGACTAACACGTACCTGTGCGCACCCTACCGCGATAGCTCGTACGTTGTGCTCGACGATGCTATCGTAAGACTGTGGCCTCCGAGTAGCAGGCCCGAGCCGTTCTGCCGGCTGGTGCCCAGCAAACTCGCCGTCAACTGTTCCACCAAGGGCAAGGCGCCGATCAAGAGCCTGCCGGCGTGTCCGAGCAACGCCGCCAAGAAGAAGACCCTCGAAGTACCAGGAGAGGACGCCGTTGTGGAAGTGCAAGTTCTGCGGCCGCCACAACCAAAAGCTGCAGCCGCGCCGGCGGCAAAGGCTAAGGTCAACGGTGACTGTTTTTATCCTTACAAGATCATTGACACGGACATGACAGCAGCGTGCCCACTTTACTCGGATAACCTGGTTGCCCACTGGATGGCTATGGTGGTGTCCGTCATCTTCGGTGTGCTCGCTGCCATGGCTGCTGGTGCACTCGCCGTTGTATATTTGGCCGTCGGCAAAAAGAAGCTGAAAAAGAAGAAAATCAAGAAGATTCGCAGAAGAAAGCGCGTCAAGAAGGTATCGTCGGAGACCCAGACGCCTCCTCCGACCCCTCCGCCCCCACCTCCACCACCTCCCCCTCCGCCACCACCTCCGCCTGAGCCTGTGCACATTGAGGTGCAAGTTCCGGAACCGATTGCGGTGCCTGTGCCCATCAAGAGTCGGCGGCGGCGGCGGCGGCGCAAGCCAGTCAGGCCCGTCCTCGTGATGCCACAACCGACCTGCTTGCACCCACCACCACAGCCCCTTCTCCCTCCAATGCCAACGCTTATGCCGGCACCGATCTTCCTGCCCCCGCCTATGATGCCCGCGATGCCGCCGCTTTCGACGCCATTCGAACTGGTGTCTCCACCACCCGGCAAGCCACCACCGCCCCCGCCGATAATGAGCAACTGTTCGGGTGAGAACCAGCAGTCGGCCGTCGCGTACACTAACGTCAACGTGTATGGCGGTGGTGCAGCAGGCGGCTTTGGTTCGTGGCCGTACGCGCAGTCTGCGCTGCCTGAAGTCTACCCGACCAGAGCAGCGATGTCCGCGCAACCCGGCCGCAAAACTTTGACGCCGCAGCCGGCGCCATCGTGCGTGGTGACCAAGACGTCGGTGACGCGTCTAACGGGGGTCTCCTCGCCGGCGGCACCGTCGACAGCGGCTTCGCGACGTGTCGTCCAAGGTGTCCGAAGCGCGACGCAGCCGGTGGTCACGGAGCGCTAGACCTGCGTGGCGCACGTGACTGTTTATTTAGCTGGCCCACGTCTTTCTGGGGGGCACTGAGCGCCTCAAAAGGCGCGAAGATGTCTTAATAAACGTGACGTCATTAGTAGATCAAATAAAAGTTGTCTGTTTATATTACTCGCGAAGATTTTGCACACTTCACCTGAAGCACACTTAGTGCGAAGCATTCTGGTGAGAAAATACGGCACCATGAGAGCTTCGAGGTAACCCTGTTGACCTATTCCCACGTTTTTCCGGATTTTCAATGCACAGTCTGTGTTGTATCGTCGGGTGCAAACACACGCGTAATGCAACACCGATATTGGTGTTCACATAAAACATCGTTATATTTTTCATTAGCTGTGGTTGCATGTGGTTCCATACGCTCGAGGTTCATCATCCGCGCCTAATGCATGTCATCTTGCGAGTACGACGACGTATTCCAAGTCAAGACTCTCGTCTTTGCAACTTTATTAATCTACGTCATTTAGGTTTATGGCGTCAGTAATGCTTATTGCGGTGCCCAAAAACGTCTTGGGCTTTCATGTTTGTCTGGAGCGCCAATCCAAGCGCTGCCGTGCGAGAGCGCTTACAAGCAAGGGCGAATGCAGTTAATAGTTATGATGGCGAATCTCTGTCTAAATGCAGTTTCGTTTGGCAACAAGCATGTTGGTGTTGAGAAATGTGAGAGTATTAGTGCTAATAAGCAATTATTAGAAAAAATACGTCATCTTGATTAAATCACCAAAAAAAAACGTGTCAGGTCAGTGCGGAACGCGCAGCACAGTCAGAACAGAGAATTAACATTCGATTTACAAATCTTCAAAACACGTTACACGTACAACAGCAGTAGGTTGATTATAAACGCTTTTTTGTTATTTGCCACAGAACTGATACGTCTAGAATTATGAATATAAAAATGGCAGTCCACTAAAATATAAAAAAAAACCGTGCGTTCGACACATCAATTTTTGTGTTTTCTTTTTCTGTGTTTTTTTCGTGTGTGTTTGTGTGTGTGTGTTTGCGTGCGTGCGTGTGTGTTTACTTCTGCTTTTTAAGCGCGTTGTCACTCCGACATATATGTGTCTTCTCAAGAAACGCTCAGACGAAGAAACTTTAAAAATTATATATAAATACATATCAGTGGCTGAATGCCATATCATCACCTTATTCATGTCGTGACGATTAAAGTATAGATAGACGCAAAGATAAAAAAATAATACACATGCAGACACAGCAAGGGCGTTCCGATCTGAGTATTTTGGAGAGACCGATTGAACGCATAAAGGGCAGGAGTCTCTTCGACACTCGTCTCTCGCTCGCTGGATTCCGTGCAGACCGGTTGTGCCCTCGCGATCCTGCTTGGGACTCGTTCACACACTTGCCTTAGGCAGGCTTGATGTCGGGAAAGTAATTGCGTTAATAAGAGTAATAAAGCGCTTTAGAACAGCAAAGAAACAACAAGGTGTCACACAATCAGGGCTTATGATAGACGCAGTAGCGGAAGCCGTTACATTCCTGGATAGCCGAGTTTTTACGACGTTCGCCTTTTGGCGATTGTGGGGTCGTGGGTTTGGATCTCGCCTCACCAGGAATTTCCGTCAGTCTTCCCTCTCTCTTCACCTATCTTTTCTTTTTTTTCTTTCTAAGCGTATTCGTTCTCTAGTCCATCAGGGATATTGCACTCCACGTCGGACAATTCGGCGCACGTGTTCTGGGAGCTAATCAGAGCAGTACAAAGAGAGAAAGAGCGCGTGCTGGTTAATGATTATAATAATAGAGATTCCTAATATACACGAGAGGGAACTATGGCACAAGTGTCTGTGGAAGCTGCAACGCACGGCGCTTCAGCGAGCATAGGAATGATGGGTATAGTACAAACATTTGTCTAATCTTTGTACTTCTCGCCTGCTTTCGGCTCCGTGTGTGAACACACACGGAGCCAAAAGCTCCAAGCAAACAGCTCCAAGCCAACGTGTGGCTTGGAACTCTTTTCTCACGAAACCAAAATCAGCAAAATGTTCAGTGGTTGTGCTTCACCGCCTTATCCTTCTAGACTTACCTTTCCAAATTGGGTCGCGAAGTTCAAAAGGGTTGAATTTTTGTTTCAAAACAAAACCGAAACACATCAATAAACGAAGCCGCAAGTACGATTCGCTACCCGCAAGTACGAAGACTAGGCAAATGTGTGTACTATCTATCATTCCCATGGTTGCTGAACGATCGCAGCGATAGAGTCTCTTCTAGTTAATTTTAGGAAACTCTATGATAATATTTTAAGACACGTAGCATACCTTTACCAATTAAAAAGGAGAGAAAAATTATTTAAGACAGCTTCGCACTAGTGGCGCAAAGTCTGAGGGAATGTGCGGAGCGGGGTGGCCTTTCGTCTCTTTATTTTTTTCTTTCGACTACCTTTCTCTTTATTCTTCCATCTCTTCTTTTGTACCTCTTCCTTTCTACTCGTGTCTTTTTCCATTTTTTCCTCATTCTGCATCTCCTTATCTCTTCTTTTCTTCTTCCTTTTCTGTCTCTCTATTTCTCGCTTTCTTATTTCTGTACATACGCAACTATTTATTTCTCTCCTCTTCTTTGTCTTGCTATCTGTTTCTTTATCGGGTCTGTTTATATTAGTTTCAGTCTTGACTTTTTTAAAATATCATATCTTTTTAAGTTTTTTGTTGCGCCGGATAGAGCAAACAGAAATTATGATCGAGAATAAGTTTGTACGTTTGTTAGTTTTCTCTACATTATGGTACATACTCACTTTAATCTAACTGGCCCGAAAAGTGTAACCAGGGCCCACACTCACGCATGGGGATTTCTGTGTTTGTAGCCTGAAATCCATGGCACATGCCCACTGTGGGGGATTGGCAAACAAATCATATAGTATCTTACGGATGGTAACTGCATTGCTGCTTACTAAGAAAAATTGATGTACAAGAACGAATACATGATAGAAAAAAATAAGGATACAGAGAGTGAGGGCATGAACTTCAGACTATTCCCAGGTTGCGCTGCGAAAAACGCCGCCATCAGCGCACCCATCGCCGCGCTGGCCATAAATGGGTAGTCCACAGAGAGCCGTCCGCAAGTGAATGTGCACAGGCCCTCCTTGTATGTTGGTCTTGAGGCGCAGTTTCCTGAAAATCAAGGACCTGGCAAGCTTTTTTCAATCCAGCCTGGCTTCATAGAATTAGGAAGCTCATCAAAACGAAATGCGGGCAAAGTGCAAAAGATGTTTGATTTATTTGGGCATTAGAAAGGTCAGATGAAATGTCGTTGATCACCCTAAGTTGCTCACGCTAAGAGAGGAAGCTTCGTAGCCAAGACAGGATTAATGAATCAATACGGAGTGCTGCATATTTAGAGATAACGACAATGAGGGACAGTACCGAATGACTTGGCGGAAACCTGCACGGAATAATCCTGCGGCCGAGACGCCTCTTCGTTCTGAACCGTGCTCGTCTTCGTTCTGAACCGGGCTCGTCCCTTCGGACTCTTTCGGACAGTGGTTTGGCTGAGTTTTGGGTGAATTTGACCTGTTGAAACTAGCTAACGTTGCATATTACTTCTTTAAGCAATCGAATTAGTGCTAATGTCTAATTCATCTCCTGGCCAAGGGCATAGCCCTTGGTCAGCCTCCTTGCCTAATGAGGAATTGCCATTGGAATATTTTTTCCGCAGTGGTGTTGGAAGCATCCCTGTTGCGCTGGTGCCCTCGAGTGGTGGATTTATTAGGCTCAACAACCCGAAGGCGATCCAGGTGGGGTTGCAGGCCATGACGCCGCACTTTCAGATGATAAGTGATGTTCGTCAGTTCGGAAGAGGTGGTTTGGTATGCAGATCGTCAGATTCTTCGTGCGTTTCTGACATCCTAAAATGCAAGACATTTGCTTCGGTCCCGGTAAGTGCATTTATCCCACCTCATTTAGCGTGCACTAAGGGAATTGTACGAGGAGTCGACTCTACACTAACGCCCGCTGAGACTCTGGAAAAGCTGTCTGATGCTGGGGTCATAGCTGTGTACCGATGCAACCGATTAGTTAACGGTGAGAAAGTCCCCACTGAGTCGGTTATTGCTACCTTTGCCAGCACTTCCTGTCCATCCGAGTTGAAAATATGGCCGCTCATTTTCAGAGTCGAACGTCTCGCTTCTCGTCCTCTCCAATGTCAAAACTGTTGGCGTTTTGGTCACAGTGCAGGAGGCTGTAAATCAAATTCACGTTGCCGCATCTGTGGCGATACCCACCCATCGAAGGAGTGCATCGCCGAAACCGAAAAGTGCTGCCTCTGTGCAGGAAATCACGCGGCCGATTATCTGAACTGCACCGCAAGGTCTAATGAAACGCAACTTCTAGAAATCATGGACAGACGTCGTTGCTCGCGGCGAGAAGCAATAACAGTTGTGAAGGATAGATCCTTTGGATATGCCGGAGTCGTGTCGAGGCACGAACAACTGAGTGAGACGATGATTCTTAATCTTATTGAAGCTGCAGTAGAAAAGGCGATGTCGAAAGCGCTGGAACACATAGTTACGAGCGTGAGTGAGTGCATCTCTCAAGTGTTTTGCTCACAGATGACACAGCTGGCTTCTGCAATAGCAGTACCGATGGCCAAGTCGGCACCTTGTGCAGTGGAAGTTATACCGAATTTAGCCCCACAGCGACAATCCCGTGAGGAGAAAACCCCAATTTTGTCCGTACCTTCTACGTCGACCCACGTGGAGGATCAGAATGAAATGGACGTATGCCAAGATTTCAGGCGTCAGAAGCGCACTGGATCTCCATTAAAATCTCCTTGTCCAAACACAAAACCCCAAAAGGTCAGCGAAAATGCCAGTGCACTTTTTAAGGAGGGTATTTTAGAAGCTGCCGTTGCTGAAGTGTTTCGCTCGTCAACATAGATACCTTGAAAGTACTACAGTGGAATTGTAGGTCTTTGATTTCTGCTTCTACTGACTTACTTTGCTTAATTAATCAGTTATATCCGGATATAATCTTATTACAGGAAACCTGGCTTAACCCTGTTAAGAATTATCATTTAAACAATTTTAAAGCATTTCGGTTAGACCGTCCATCACTAGGAGGTGGTCTAATTATACTAGTCTCGAATAAATTTTGCCGCACAGCGAGCATAGCTTATGTTCAGCTTATGTCCACAGACTGTGAAATTTTGGCAATAGACCTCTGTCTGCCCGGGCACCACCCTTTTTCACTTATAAACGCATATTTTCCAACGGGTTTGCATAATACTCAACAATTAGATACTGCCTTAGCTAATTGCAAGAGTGGTTTCCTTCTGACTGGTGATTTCAACTCACATCATGTTTCATGGGGATTTCGAACAGACCATTCTGGTACTCTTCTGTGGGATTGGATGATTAATAAAAATCTTACCTGCCTAAATGATAGACAGCCTACATTTATTCGCGGACGGACACGATCGGTATTAGATCTCATGATTTGCAGCCCAAGTGTTTCAATAAAGTCTTGGAAAACAATTGATTTCTCTTCAAACAGTGACCATCTTCCTGTATACTTTGAAATCTCATGTGCTGTGAAATCTATTGAAAGGACAGAGAAAACATTGATCAATTACAAAAAATTTAAAGACTGCTTGCGTTCCAACATTAGGGCAGTGTCCAGTGGTCAAAATGAAGACCTCGGCAAAAATCTCTGTTCTGCTTTGAAAATCTCCAAGAACACTTCAGAATTTGTAATTGCTTCGTCGTCATCCAAAAGTGCCCAACCTAGTAGATGGTGGAATGATGAGTGCACACGAGATTATAGAAGAAGAAAAGCTGCATGGAAAAGACTTATATGTAATCAGAGTCCAAAAATTTGGAAGGATTATCAGTTCATTGCGGCAACATTTAAACGCACTGTATCGCGAGCGAAAGAGCAATATGACCAAGAACATTTCGAGTACCTGTCTAAATCAAATAACAAACGTGCTTTATTCAACTTCCTTCGTGGTAGGAAGAAGACCCCTATACCAGGAAACGTTGACTCAGTAGTTTACACCTCACAGGAACTACAGGAATCATTGAATCAGTTGACTAAAGAATTAGAGAACAGGTTCTCAACGCATCTTCCTAATTCGGCTTACACAACAACCATCTATGACTACACAGAAATATCGGCTTCCGAATTAAATCAGGCTATGGAAAGATTGCCAAATGCAGCACCAGGCCCCGATGGAATAACAAATACAATGCTAAAAATACTTCACAGAGAATATCCGAATGATCTGTTAGGTCTCGTCAATTATTCCCTTAGAAGAGCATGGATCCCTTCTGAATGGAAGATTGCGAAAATTATACCATTGCTTAAGAAACAGGGGGCAGGCTATAATTTAGACAACATACGACCGATAGCCTTAACATCTAATGTAGTAAAACTTATTGAAAGGGTACTTCATGGTCGTATAATTAGGTTTATTAACGAGAAACAACTGTTGAGTTCTTCCCAAATTGGCTTTAGATCTGGATATTCCGTATGGCATGCACATGTAGATCTGGAAAGTCGTATTCATATTGCCCGTCACAAAAAGCACTTTGCGGCTTTAGTAACGTTAGACATATGTAAAGCATATGATAGTGTAGAGTATTCTATCTTGACTAATCAGTTATGGAGTCATGGACTTCCACCTTATATAGTAGCATGGGTGACGGAATTTTTAAGTAGAAGAGAATTCTATTGTTATCAAGGCGGTTTCTCTTCCTGTAAGCACAAGCAAACCCGAGGTGTACCTCAGGGGTCAGTACTTTCCCCGGTTTTATTCAACATATTGCTTAGTACCATCCCCGTTCATCCAGATGTGAAAACCTATGTTTATGCCGATGACATTGCTTTTTTTGCTATGGCACATGACTTCCACTGTCTCTACACTATCTTGCAAGCATATCTTAATAAAATAGAACATTGGCTGGATGGATTGATGTTGAACCTGAATACCGGTAAATGTGCTATTCTCGTTTTTCCAATCAAAGATCCCGTTCACATATCTATTAATTACAAGCTTCAAGATATCCCACAAGTACAATCGTTGAAATATCTTGGAGTTATGTATAATGAACATCTAAATTGGCGCCCTCACATTGAATACATCGCGACAAAAGCAGTGCGCGCGATGGGCGTATTGCGGAGGTTGAGCAATTGTAGATCAGGTATGAGAAGAAAGGCACTTTTGATTATATATAAAATGTATGTCCGACCTGTGTTGGAGTTTGGCTGCATTCTTTTTTCTGGTGCGCCAGCCTACAAACTTCAGCCGCTCGTTCTGTTGGAAAGAGAGGCTTTACGGCTCTGCTTAGGACTTCCAAAGTATACTGCAAATGCAGTGTTATACCTTGAAGCACGAATACCAACCTTATTATGTCGCTTTAACATTCTTACTGTGCAGACCTTTTTACGACTATATGAAGCACCGTTTAACCCTGAACAAATTATTTTTATTTCCAATCCTGACCTTTTCTTCTCCGTGCATTGGCCCAGATTTACCAAACCACAAATAGTATTTGTTCAATCGTTACTTGAGCCCCTAAATGTACACGTTCGTGATCTGATTCCTTTAACTGAGCAACAAAATTCTCCAGAAATTGTTTACCATGATATCTTCCCAACTCACGCAAAGCTATTACCTACAGGCATTTTAAATGGTTTATTGCAGGACCATTTAAGTACTCTGCCAACAAATGTCATTATAGCAACGGACGCATCTCAATCACATGAAAAATCAGGCGTTGGAATATATTGCCCCGTACTTGATTGGTCATTTTCACTTCGCTTACCGGACTTTCTTCCTGTCTTTCTGGCTGAATTCATGGCAATAATGTTAGCTTTGCGAAAGGTAAATATTTCCATTCCAGTTGTAGCAGTCATAACTGATTCATTATCAGTGTGCTCTTCTCTGTCCGCATCTGGTCACTCAACTATAGTGAAACTTTTTAAATCGTTGATCCCCTGTCATCTCCGAAGTATTCATTTAATCTGGACACCAGGGCACAAAGGTTTGTTGTTAAACGAAATAGCTGATTCTCTTGCGAAGGCATCCCTTTCGACACCAATTATTCCTATTTTCCCTCATACAGTATACATTACGGTGGCGCGATTTCGCACACTTAAAATCAGGCAAAATTTACCTGACCCTGCACTGACGGCTTCTCCAGAGTACAAACACTTGTTATTTCCCTGGCGCAGTGAACTGACTAAATCAAGGATGATGGAAGTTGTCATCACGAAATTTCGTTGCCGCGTTACCTCCCTCAATTTTTACTTGCATAGATCAGGCGTATTGAATTCCCCTATGTGCATTTACTGTAATCAAGAGGAAACGATCAGTCATTTTTTATTACATTGTCGCCGTTTCGATTTATTCAGGCAAAGCATACTAGCACCACCTCTTCAAAGACTGGGCTTGCAACTATCACAACCTGATCTTCTTTCATTTGGAGCCTCTACACTGGGTTTCAGCCACAGGGATGTTTTATTCGCCGTTCAAGAATACATCACTGCGACTAAACGATTTTCTTGCTAAATTGCTGTCTCACTATTTTTCTTTTTTTTTCTGCAAACTTGATATCGGTATTTCAAATCAAAATTAAGTTACAAAAAAATTGTAGGAATGACGCAATGCTGAAAGTTTAGGGCAAATTCACCTTATAATCGGCCAATCCCCTTCTTTGGGTACGAGCCATTTGCACAGGGAAACAACAACAACAACAACAACGACTTGGCGAAATCAAGGAAGAGGCAATCCGTTTGTTCGTTAGCGTTTATATTAAAGTGAAAGCCAGTCGTAAATTCGAATAACTGGGTGTCACATGAGTAGCCTTTTCTAAAGCCATGCTGATTAGAGAAGAAGTTGTTTGATAAGGTGATCGTAGATACGAGAAACCACGATATGTTCAAGTAGTTGGCAGGATATGCATGCAAGTGAAATGGGTCGATAATTAAGGGGAGAGTGCCTTTCACTGGACCTGAATACGGGAATGACCTTACCAGTCTTCCAATACTTGGGCAGCTCATCTGAAGATAGTAACTGGTTAAATAGGAGACAGACGAAGAGGCTGAAAATCTCTGTGGTGTTATTCAGTATTTAAGCGTTAATGTTATCAATGCCTGATGAAATAGAAACCTTAAGATTCGTGGTGATTTGTGCTATACCTTCAGCAGTGACAATGATTGGAGCCATTAAAGCGGAAGGGTGATCTGGAACAAATGGCACATTGAAAGAATCTTCCTGTGTAAAAACAGAGGCGAAGTACTGATTGAAAGCAGTAGTGGTAGCTTCACAAGAGAGCGGCGTTAGTTCATTATCGTGTAATGTAATGTGATTAGGAGACTCATTGTAGCATGAAATTATTTGCCAGAACTTTTTTTGGTTATTTTTGAAGAAGTGATAGCAAGTGCTGCGAATAATATTTCTTCTTAGCTGTGTCTAAGGCTTTACAATAGTCTTGTAAGCAGACCTTGTATTTATCCCAGTAGGACACAGAACCAATGCGTTTCGCGGTATCATAGAAACGTTTCTTTTTATTTCGTAATGTTCGAAAATGTTTAGTAAACCAAGGGGTAGTTTTATCGTTGGATGCAGAGATCAGCGGCACAATGTGGTCAACTAGCTGTAATATTTTTTTCTTCAATAAGAATTCAGTTTTCGTTCATGGTTTGTGAAGCAAACGACGGCAAAAAAGTTCCTGACAAAAATCTTCTAGCTCCGTCCTGAATTGTGTGCTCAGATTTGGGCGCACGTTAAAGAACAACTTGTGACAAGTTGTAGTCGAAGGTTACTTCGAGAAAATTTGATGAGGCGTGACTTGTGGTTGTCATATTAGACCAATCAATGAGCGGCTAGTTGAAATCGCCAAAAAGGTATATATTGTCAGCTGAATAAAGTTGCGTTGCTCGTTCTATAATGTAACGTAGATCTTTGGGGAAGGAGAAATGGGCATGCGCTGGCCGTAACATGCTCCTACAAGTATTTTTTCATAAGTTGTAACGCATGCAGTCCATGTCATCTCTATAGAGGGGTTAGTATCAAGGTGAACTGATGACACTGTCTTTTTTTCTACTATTAAGACGCCTCCTCCTCTATCGACACGGTCACGTCGATATATGTTATAGTTGCAATGTCTTTATCTGGGAACAGTTCCTCGTTGGTTACGCAAGGATAGAGCCAAGCCTCCGTGAGTATTAATATGTCGGAATCACTACCATCTAAGTAAGAACACAGCTCATCCCTCTTGGGAAGTAGGCTTCGAGTGTTAGTAAAAGACAGAGATAAAGATGGTTACTTAAACTGACTCCGCTTACGCGTTCTCGTGTTACTCTCTAGCTATCTCGTAGACAGCACAACTACGTTGCTTGAGTGATCGAAAACGTAGGTGTTAATGTCAATGCGAAGTTTATCAACGAACAGTTTAGAGCGTTTGTTTTTGGGCCTTTGCGTATTCCAGAAGCTTTCGGCGAGCTTGTCGCGTTTTCATGGAAAAATCTTCGCTTGTGTAAAAATCAGTTCCCTTGAGCTTACGCGAGTTTGACAAAATTAGCTCTTTGTCCTTGAAAAATGTGAACTTCACAATAATTGGCCTTCGTCTATCTGTGTTAAATCTGCCCGAGCCTGTGCACGCGCTCAAATTGCGGACTAGTTATGGAAGTGCCTAGGTGGTCTGAACAAAACTTCACTATCTTATCTTCTGAGACGGCCCAGTTCTCATTGGGGTCATCTTCAATGCCAAAAGATAGAAGGTTAGATTGACGTAACCTATTTTCTGCATCGTCGCACCTATTCGTAATTTTTGACAGTTGTTTCGTCACATCGCGCAAAGCGTCAACCGAGCCAGAAGTGGAGGTCACAGACCGAGTAGCGGTGATTTCTTCTAGTGAATTTGCCTTCGTACTTAAACTTTTAATTTCGCTGTCTGCTGCTTTCATTTTGTCTGTCACGACAAGAAGGGCATCAGTGTATGCACCAGCCCCGCCAGCAATACGAACAACGTTGGCTTTTTCAAGCGTTTCTACTTTGCGCTTTAGCTGTTTAATTTCAATCTTGGCGGTAGCATGTTTTGAGAGCAAAGCTTCGTAACTTTCCTTCTGATCGCGTATTTCAGTAAGGCCCATAGCGAACGCATCGGCCTCCGTCTTATTCATAGGACAGGGATTTCATTCCGCATCACCAGCCAGGATTAATAAAAGTTCACGCATGAAACCACATACGCACATGCAGGATAATAATCACTTCCAAACACTCCTAAGCTCTGGTGGGCACGACATCGCAAGAAAGTAACGGTTGCCACTTCTTATACAAGAAGCATGATTTAAGTAACCAACTTGAAACAGCAAAGGCCGTAAGCATGGCATCCTTCCAACGGTGTCGAGCCCAAACCAGCAAGTCGCACACTGACGCTTATATAGAGTACTGTGCAGTCCAGCCATCGTGACGTAAGAGCCGTGCGTCCATCCGTGCGTCTGTCGCAGCGTCCCTCCGTGCGTGCACATGTCTGTCTGTCCATCCGCTCGTAAATCCAGCCGTCCGTCTGCTTGTCTCTCTGTCCATTCTTGCGTCTGTCCGTCCATCCGTGCGTCACTATACGGCGTCTCTCATTGTCATATGATGGTTCTGAGACGTTATAACGCCCCAAAACCACCACAAACACAACATACCAAACCAGCCAGCATCGGTGGCTCTGGTGTCGTTTTAGGGGCGAAGCCAATAAAACCCCCCGAAGCTTCACCTCTTTCATCATCATTCACTCTGTGGATATGCTGTGATTTTTTACCTCGAATTCGCAGAGAGGGTGACCTTGAGCGCCTTCATGCAGCTGTAGTGTCGACAGTTTGGCGGCACTCAGCGGCTATCTAAAACATAACCGTTGCTTGTGTGCAGTATCTGCTGCAACCAGTGTCCTTGCGTAGGCCATGCAGCCGTCTTCGCAATTATCATCGCCACAGTATTTTCTTCCACAAGAGGTACTTATTAAGGAGGAGCCACAAATGTCCCTTGAAAAGCGAAAATTGACCGTTGCAGGTGTTAGCCCGAGTGGCGCATGAAGTAATCACCAGGAGATGATGTCACACTATGACGGGTCTGTGACGTCAGCACACGAGAGACACTTGGTCAAAGGTGGGATTAAAGAGACACCGCGAAACAGCGTGAGCTTCTGAATGTTTCCATTGCCTCCAGTCGCGGAGGTGTTGCGTTACCTCGTTGACCACAGGGTTCTAGTGGGAAGAGGTGAGGGGCAAGGATCAGTATAGTCGACTAAGAAAAAGAAGGTGGCTATAGACTACGAGTCGTCTCAAGGAAATGCGTGACCTTTTTCTTGAATATCGTGTCGCGAAATGGTGAGGTCATGAAACTACGGAAGCGCCAACTGAACCGTCTTCATTGAAATGCATCGTTTGATTTTGAGAGATACAAAATGGCGAGGCCCCTTTTTAGAGCACAGGTAACCTTGCGTAAGAGAGGCCAAATCGTCGTGACTAATATCTCGCGAGGCGCCGCAATCGCCTTTACTAGCGAGATTGAATTCTACGATTCACAGAGCAGCCCGCCTCAGCGCAGTCTATTACTGCATATGCCTCCTTTAGCCATATAGAAAGCTCGCAACAGTGCGCACCCAGCGCTCTGACGATCAAGGTTATAAAGCCGGCCTTGTATACACAGATGGAACGGTAATCAAATACGCTTGGACGGCGTGTATGCTCTCCACCACTGTCGTCTCGTAGAGCATCGAAGTTCTGTATTCATAAAATGTAGCCAGCATTGATTACGGTAATTCAAACTGTAAATCAATGCGTGTCACGACGCTCTGTCTGCTCTGTCACTTCCGCGTATTTTTGAAACAGTGTGCGAGGAGGCAGAGTGAGACGTTGAAGATAGTTATCCGTTTCAAGACATTTATTTAAAGTGAAACTGCTATTTTGTAAGGCGAAAACCTTGCTCATCAACGTGAAAATTGACTGGCGTCCTGAGTCGGCCGCGGCGCCAACAGAGTAATGCAAACAATCATCGCGTAATGACGTCACCATACGACGTCACGTTCTCCTAAATCTGTCATTTTCGCGCCAATATGATGTCATCGTATGACATCGCAAATTGGTCGACGGTGGGCTGATCACGGAGGCAGTGCGAAACCAGGCATCTGGTTCTGAAGGCAATGCAAAATAAAGTTAGCTACAGAAAGCTTTCAGGGGATGGCGGGAAGGCACAATACGTAGATTGAGCAGTATACAGAGCAGTTTACAGTCTACAGCGGAATATAAGAAGATGGCTTTCCCATTTTAACACTCTTAGATGACTGCATAATGAACCCTGTGAATTGTTTTCTGTGTGGGAGCATATGTTGCATCTTCGAGGTAGAAATAACTGTATCGAGTTCTTTTCGTCCACTTTAGTTTCTGCACATATATGGCATAAGTGTTTGAAATAACGTCCTTTTCTTTAAATATTGTATTTTATTTTATTAATCTTTTGTCTAACAAAGCAAAACTAGCCTTTAAATATTGCTTTCTTTCCTGGATAGAGTTATTGCTGCTTCCGAAAAAGTATCCTTACAGTCAGTCTTGGATCGTAAGAGATGGTTAATTGCTTTTTAGTGGCCTAGCGCAACTCATTTGGATTCGTTGTTTTATAACAGGATTTTGTTTTCGTTACTGAAATCATGTGCTCCACTAGTGAGGAAGACCGATGACGTGGCACCTGCACCGAAGAAGAAGCCACGCGTGCTCTCGTGGCTCGAGACTCGAGGTGACAACTGCCATTTTTAATCGACCGTGACCTTTGGGAAAAGAAGACCGGCAACGTCAACACGCGCTGCGTTTTATCGCAGATCTACCTCGAAGAGCGACGGCTGCCGTCGCAAAGAAGCCCGTGCTGGTTCAGCTCGACATAGATTCCATCGACGGCGGCACCAGCCCATGGTTCAGTGGCATGGGTCGCATGTTCATGGCCATGGTGATCACGGACCCCGAGAACGCCGACCTGTTCGGCCAGTTGGCGAGCGAAGGCAGCATGGGCACGCTCGTATCCTACCTGGACATGGAACAGGCTATGGTGAGCTTCATCGCCCTGCTTTGCTATATTATCTTGGGCCTCACGCTGCTCTGGCTGTTCGTGGTGCTTCCGGTGGCCGCTTTCGCACTACGTCGCCACACGGCCTGCGTGGGCCTGGTACAGTGCCTGATGTGCGGTCTGGTACTGGTCAGTTGCAGCTTTGTTCAGCTCATATGTCTCATGAGCATGATAAGCACCTGGTACGCCATGAAGGACGCCCTGAAAGAGAAGACACCGGAAGCGTATGAGTGGACGTTTGAGCTGCTGCCCAACTACATGCAGCTTACGGTGACGATGCTCAAGGCGGCAAAGGACCCTGACCCCAACCTGGACAAGAGCCTGACGGCGACCACAATCAGCATCAAGTTGCTCAAGGGCAACATAACGGCGTGGGAAAACAGCTTCTCCGCGTTCTACTCACTGCAGGGCATGAACACGGGCCTGCCCCCCTTTCTGCAGATGGGTGTTCTCGGCCTCGGCATGGCGACGGCGGTCTCCTCTGCCCAGCTTGGACGCGTCGCCTGGAAACGCCGGAAGAGGAACCTGGAGCAAGGCAAGAAGAGCGCCATTTTCGTGGTGACTATCATCGTGGCCAGCGCGGTTCTGCTGCTAGTGCACCTGATTATCGCGCTGCCCATGATAGCACGCTGGCTGCCACTCTGTGTGATAACTAACACATACCTGTGTGCACCCTACCGCGATAGCTCGTACGTTGTGCTCGACGATGCTATCGCCAGACTGTGGCCTCCGAATAGCAGGCCCGAGCCGTTCTGCTGGCTGGTGCCCAGCCAACTCGCCGTCAACTGTTCCACCAAGGGCAAGGCGCCGATCAAGAGCCTGCCGGCGTGTCCGAGCAACGCTGCCAAGAAGAAGACCATTGAAGTGCCAGGGGAGGACGCCATCGTGTATGGCAGTGGTGCAGCAGGCGGCTTTGGTTCATGGCCGTACGCGCAGTCTGCGCTGCGCAGATCGCTGCTCTGGTCTACCCGACCAGAGCAGCGATCTCTGCGCAACCCGGCCGCACGACTTTAACGCCGCAGCCGGCGCCATCGTGCATGGTGACCCTGATGTCGGTGACGCCTCTAACGGGGGGCTCGTCGCCGGCGGCACCGTCGACAGCGGCTTCGCGACGTGCCGTCCAAGGTGTCCGAAGCGCGACGCAGCCGGTGGTCACGGAGCACTAGACCTACGTGGCGCACGTGACAGTATATTTAGCTGGCCCACGTCTTTCTGGAGGCCCTTGAGCGCCTCAATAGGTGCGAATATATAGTATTAAACGTTTTGTCATTAGTAGATCGAATAACAGTTGTCTGTTTATATTGCTCGCAAAGATTTTGCACACTTCATGTGAAGCACACCTATCGCGAAGCATTCCAATGAGAAAATACGGCACCGTGAGAGCTTCGAGGTAGCCCTATTGCCCTATTCCCACGTTTTTCCGGATTCGTCAATGCGCAGTCTATGTTGTATCGTCGATTGCAATCACACGCGTAATGTTATACACCGATATTGGCGTTCACATAAACCATCGTTATATTATTCATTAGCTGTGGTTGCATGTGGTTCCGTACACTCGAGGTTCATCATCATCCGCGCCTAGTGCATGTCGTCTTGCGAGTACGACGACAAATTCCACGTCAAGACTCTCGTCTTTGTTGCTTTATTAATCTACGTCATTTAGGTTTATGGCGTAAGTAATGCTTACTGCGGCGCCCAGAGAGGTCTCGGGCTTTTGAGTTTGTCTGGAGCGCAACACCTGAAATCCAAGCGCTGCTGTGCGAAAGCACGTACAAGCAGGGGTGAAGGCTGGTAATAGTTCTGAAGGTCAATCCCTGTGTAAATGCGGTTTCGTTTGGCAACAAGCATGTTGGTGTAGAGAAATGTGAGAGGGTTGCTGCTAATAAGCAATTATTAGGAAAAATACGTCATCTTAATTACATCACCAAAAAAAAAAACGCGTCAGGTCAGCGCGGAACGCGCAGCACAGTCAGGACCGACATTTAAGATTCGATTGGCAAACCTTCTTGTCTTGTCTTGTCTGGTCTTGTCTTGTCGCCGATCTAGATCTTGCTCATACCCACAAGGCGGATTGGCCACACTGTACCTTACAATAGAAATTTCGTACACAACGCTAGATAAAAAGGAGAGAAATTAGATAAGAACAATAATATATGTTCTTATAATATATATAAGAATAATAATATTTAATATATATATGTGAAAAGTGCAGCAGAACTCGATAAATCAGACTATATAAAACAAATTAGCAAAATGAAGCAGGTGGACAAAGAATTGAAGATATATCTGGCAGTACCACTAGCAGCGTATCCTTTCGGTTGTTCGAGTGAATTTATGTAGCGCTGACAGATTATCACTGCGGCCCGCACCCATCTTACTGGCTCCAAACGATAAAAGGGTTATGCATTAACTGCCAATCCGAGCATACCAATGGGTCTCTCAAGAATTATTCGGCGCAGTGAGGCGAAGCAGCAGCATGTGAAAAGAAAGTGATCTATTGTTTCTGGTTCTTTGCAAACTGCACATAGGTTAGTTAATCAAAATCCTGATTTGTGGAGATAAAAATTTAACCAACTCTACAGCGAAAGCTTGTGAGGGTCACCTCACACTGACGGGAAAGGCATTTTGCGGTGTTCCATGTGAATGGCAAGTGACGAAATTCTTCAGATTGTAGGAGCGATGTATTGTTCATTTTTTAAGATTCACAGGCGTTTGAATCTTCGGCTGTAATAAAAGAAAACTGAGGAGCTACTAGTACCACCAGGGAATTTAAAGATGCCGAAGCGAGCAAGTCAGCAGTATTATTTAGTGCAATTCCAGCATGCCCGGGGACCCAAAGAAACCAAACTTCTGATAGGCTACGCGGTACGAGAGACCAAAATATCCTGAGAAGATGAGACTGCTTTGCGGTCGTTAAATGTGTACAAACAGACAAAGCATCGAAAATAATAATAGCTTTTGATTGCTGGGAACTCAGTTTTGAAAGAACCAATGTAATAGCCAGGAATTCTGCGAGATAAATTGGCGTAAATTCAGGCAATCGGAGCACAAAAGACCAATTAAGTTGAGAAAAAAAATACCTACTCCAGCCTTCAGAAGATTTTGCGTTGCATCCATCGATAATAATACGTGATTAGGAAACTGACTGAGATGGTCTTGAAAGAGGCCCTCCAGAACATTCTTTAGAATTAACTTGGCGTTTTTTGGAAAACATTCATTGAAAATCAAGTCAACTGGCATCGAACATAAGGTTTGGGGAGTTAAATGCAGAAGGGAAACGCGAAGATTTCATAACAGAGACTCGACGAAAATGACTTGGGTCTTTAATAACGACACCCCGGGTGCTTAAAAAAAGAAACTGGATATTTGATGAAAACTCTCTGTGAACAGAAGAGGGGCACATCGTCGAGTTTTAAAAATGTTTGCACGGTAAGCTGTCGAAATCTTGCATTAACTGGATTGATTCAAGCTTCCAAATAAAGCACGTTATTCGCAACACATCTATTGGTAGCCCGAGACACAGCCGCAGAGCTTGCCTTTCTAGCAATATAAGAGGTCTTAATTTGTACTCAGCACTTCCGGAAAACAGAACGCAACCAAACTCCAGAATTGGGTGTACGTAAACTTTGTATATCATGTGTAACGTATCCCTGCGCATTGCAGAATTCTTATTGCAAAAGCGGCGTAGCAACCCTAGGGCGTTTTATGCTTTAAGGGTGTTTGATTCTATTTGTTGGTGCCAATTTAAATTGTCCACGTAAACAATGTCAAGATATTTTAATGCCGTTACTTGTGGAATTAGATCATTTCGATAATGCAGTGAAAAAAAAATACGGGAACGGATAGAGGAAATACAAGCAGAGCGCATTTGCTAACATTAAGCGAAAAAGACAGCCCGCCAAGCCATACCTCAAGCTCAATCAAATATGACTAAGATTTCATACAAAGTATTGGTATCTCGGGATGACGAGGAAAAAGCAATATGATCAGCTTAGACGCAAAGAGGAACACTTTTATGAACTGGAATTGATAATTCATAAAATGTTCCTCTTTACGTCTACGCTGATGATATTGATTTTTTCTCGTCATCCCGAGATATCAATATTTTCTATGAAATCTTAGTCATATTTGAGTGAGCTTGAGTGATGGCTTGGCGGGTTGTCTTTTTCGCTTAATGTTAGCAAATGCGCTCTGCTTGTATTTCCTCTATCCCTTCTCGTATACCTCGAGCGTATGGAACCACATGCAACCACAGCTAATGAAAAATATAACGGTGGTTTATGCGAACGCCAATATCGGTATATAACATTACGCGTGTTATTGCACTCGACGACACAACATAGACTGCGCATTGACGAATCCAGAAAAACGTGGGAATAGGTCAATAGGGCTACCTCGAAGCTCTCATGGTGCCGTATTTCCTCATTAGGATGCTTCGCAATAAGTGTGCTTCACATGAAGTGTGCAAAATGTTCGCAAGTAATACAAACAGACAACTGGTATTCGATCTACGAATGACAACACGTTTAATACAATATTTTCGCGCTTCTTGAGGCGCGTAAGGCCCTCCAGAAAGAGGTGGGCCAGCTAAATAAACAGTCACGTGCGCCACGTAGTTCTAGCGCTCTGTGACCACCAGCTGCGTCGCGCTTCGGACAACTTGGACGACACGTTACGAAGCCGCTGTCGACGGTGCCGCCGGCTACGAGCCCCCCGTTAGACGCGTCACCGACGTATGGGTCACCACGAACGATGGCGCCGGCTCCGGCGTCTAAGTCGTGCAGCCGGGTTGCGCGGAGATCGCTGCTCTGGTCGGGTAGACTGCAGGCAGCGCAGATTGCGCGTACGGCCAAGAACCATAGCCGCCTGCTGCACCACCGCCATACACGTTCACGTTGGTGTACGCGACGGCCGACTGCAGGTTCTCACCCGAACAGTTGCTCATCATCTGCGGGAGCGGGGGTGGCTTGCTGGGTGGTGGAGACGCCAGTTCGAGTGGCGTGGGAAACGGCGGCATCGCGGCCATCATAGGCGGGGGCAGGAATATCGGAGCCGGCATAACCATTGGCATCGGTGGGGGAAGGGGCTGTGGTGGTGGGTGTGAACAGGTCGGCCGCGGCATCACGAGGACGGGCCTGACAGGCTTGCGACGCCGCCGCCGCCTCTTGATGGGCACAGGCACCGCAATCGGTTCCGGAACTTGCACCTCAATGTGTACAGGCTCGGGCGGAGAAGGTGGCGGAGGAAGAGGTGGTAGAGGTGGGGGCGGAGGGGTCGAAGGAGGCGTCTGGGTCTCCGATGATACCTTCTTGACGCGCTTTCTTCTGCGAATCATTTTGATTTACTTCTTTTTCGGCTTCTTTTCGCCGACGGCCAAATACACAACGGCGAGTGCACCAGCAGCCATGGCAGCGAGCACACCGAAGATGACGGACACCACCATAGCCATCCAGTGGGCAACCAGGTTATCCGAATACAGTGGGCACGCTGATGTCATGTCCGTGTCAATGATCTTGTAAGGATAAAAACAGTCCCCGTTGACCTTAGCCTTGGCCACCACCGGTGCGGCTGCAGCTTTCGGTTGTGGCGGCCGCAGAACTTGCACTTCCACGACGTCGTCCTCCCCTGGAACTTCGATGGTTTTCTTCCTGGCGGCCTTGCTTGGACACGCCGGCAGGCTCTTGATCGGTGCCTTGCCCTTGGTGGAACAGTTGACGGCGAGTTGGCTGGGCACCAGCCGGCAGAACGGCTCGGGCCTGCTACTCGGAGGCCACAGTCTGTCGATAGCATCGTCAAGCACAACGTACGAGCTATCGCTGTACGGTGCGCACAGGTACGTGTTAGTCATCACGCACAGTGGCAGCCAGCGTGCTATCATGGGCAGCGCGTTAATCAGGTGCACTAGCAGCAGAACCGCGCTGGCCACGATGATAGTCGCCACAAAAATGGGGCTGTTCTTGCCCTGCTCCAGGTTACTCTTCCGGCGGTTCCAGGCGACGCATCCAAGCAGGGCAGAGGAGACTGCCATCGCCATGCCGAGGCCAAGCACACCCATCTGCAGAAAGGGGAGCAGACCCGTGGTCATGCCCTGCAGTGAGTCGAACGCGGAGAAGCTGTTTTCCCACGCCGTTATGTTGCCTTTGAGCCACTTAATGCTGTTCGTGGTCGCCGTCAGGCTCTTGTCCAGGTTGGGGTCAGGGTCCTTGGCCGCCTTGAGCATCGTCACCGTAAGCTGCGTGTAGTTGTGCAGCAGCTCGAACGTCCACTCGTACGCTTCCGGTGCCTTCTTTCCCAGGTCGTCCTTCATGGCGTACCAGGTGCTTATCATGCTCATGAGACAAATGAGCTGAACCAAGCTACAACCTACCAGGACCAGCCCGCACATCAGGCACTGTACCAGGCCCACGCTGGTCGTGTGGCGACGCAGTGCGAAAGCGGCCACCGGGAGCACCACGAATAACGAGAGCAGCGTGAGGACCAGGACAATGTAGCAAAGCAGAGCGATGAAGCTCACCATAGCCTGTTCTGTGTCCAGATAGGAGACGAGCGTGCCCATGGTGCCTTCGGTTGCCAACTGGCCGAACAGGTCGGCGTTCTCGGGGTCCATGGTCACCATGTCCACGAACATGCGACCCATGCCACTGAACCATGGGCTGGTGCCGCCGTCGATGGAGTCTATGTCGAGCTGAACCAGCACAGGCTTCTTTGCGGCGGCAGTCATCGCTCTTTGAGGTTGGTCTGCGATAAAACGCAGCGTGTGTGGACGTTGCCGGTCTGCTTTTTCCAATGGTCACGGTCGATTAAAAATGACAGCTGTCACCTCGAGTTTGCTTGCTTGCTTGTTCCTTTCTTTTTTTGGCTCTCACCCACTAAGGGGGATTGGCCAAGAAGCCGGTGGTTAATGCAAGTAAATACCTAGAGATTTTCTAGATTAGGGGAATATGATTACTGTGTTTTGACTGTGAAATTGATTTGGCGCAATGTAAAAAAAATAAAAAAATAAAAAAGTAATAAAAAAGGGGGGCAGAAATAATAGAATTTGTTGAATATCTGTGGTGGAATCGTTATATGAAATTCTCCTGAAAGTTGAATCATTGCAGTGTATCAGCTAAATAATAAGTGGTAGTGTGACTAGTAAAATTCGAGAGCTGATGGCTGACTCAGCAAGGTAATCTTCTTGTGTTATATATGAATTCGCAGAGAGCCCTGCAGATGTTCCTGTCGCTATGTCCCAATGAAATGGCCCCAAAAGACAAAATATTGGGAGTATTAAGTGATATTCCTAATTTTTTGAACAAAATTTCGAAGCAGTTTTTTCTTTGATTTTTGAATCGGTGACATGTGATAAGAAAATGGTCGATATGTTCAGGTTCGTTACAGCTTGAGCACAGAGGGGATGGCACCAGACCAGACCTGTTTAAGTAGAAATTAAGAGGGGGTACACGGCAACGTAATTTTGTTACCAAGACTTCCAATTTACGCGTGGGACACCATTTATTCATTAGTCACCTCGAGTCTCGAGCCACGAGAGCACGCGTGGCTTCTTCTTCGGTGCAGGTGCAATGTCATCGGTCTTCCTCGCTAGTGGGGCACATTATTTCAGTAACGAAAACAAAATTACGTTATCCAAGTGGGTTGCGCTACAGTAGGGTTGACAGGTGGGCTAGGCTGGCTTGCGCTAGGCCGCTAAGGAGCAACCAACCTTCTAGATAAAACCGCAAGAGATCCAATACTTACTGTAAGGATACTTTTTCAGAAGCAACAAGAACTCTATCCAGGAAAGGAAGCGATATTTGAAGGCTCGTTTCGCTTTTCTAGACACAAAATTAATAAAAATAACATACAATTTTGCAAGCAAAGAATGTTATTTCTAATACTTATGTCATAAATGTCCAGAAAGTAAAGTGAATGAAAAGAACTCGATGCAGCTATTTCTACCTCGTGGATGCAACATATGCTCTCATACATAATTCCCTCGTGGCAACAAAACAATTGTCTCTGAAAGAGAAACTCCTGAACCCAAGATGTACGTAGGCACATCACAGTCCGCCAATATTGAAATCAATGTACTGTGTTCCACGCTAGCGTAGGCTTTTGCAATATCTAATGTGACTTAAGCAGAAAGCTCACCAGATACTTTTGCAAGGCGAAATCGGCTTTCCAAATCAACATGAGTCGACCATATAGAGCACCCCTGTCTAAATACTACTTGTCTTGGCGAAAGGATACCCAGACGAGGGATGAATTCCGTGAGCCTCCTATGAAGAATTTTTTAATTTATTTTAACTAAGTTTGAAGTGAGCGAATTTGGCCGAATGTTATCTAGAACATGTCCAAGGCTTCGATTTTTTTCGCAACAACGTAACTTTAGTAATTTCCCATGCTCTTTGAATCCATGTGTGCTGTAAGGAGCAGTTAACAATATTAAAAAGCTCATTAGAATGACAATTGAATATCAATTTAATCATAGCGTTTGTAATCTGATTCAGACCAGGAGCAACATAATTTCAATTGGTATGTTATCTGCCAGTTCCGCCATAGTGACTTCCCGAAAGTCTGAGGTTAAGCTTTTGAATGTCATAGGTGTCAAGCCAGATGAAGTGAAACGCACTTCAAGTCCTTTCGCGATGCCCTCTAACAAGTCGGTTGCCTCTTTAGGAGACAGCACTACTGAATGCGAATATTCTTTTAGTGTCGATTGTTTGTTCCGTAGAAACCTGTACAGGGCAGATCTTTTATCAGGTTTCGATAAACGGAAATGTAAGTAAAATATGTGTTTATCGTTAGATATAGCGACAGTACGCTTAAACAGTGCTACGTGAAATTTAAAGTCAATCCCATTTTTCGGAGTATGGTTGTGGCGTAAACGTTTCCAAGCAGCTTTACATCGCCTATACGCAAGCGTACAATTTTCATTCCACCAAGCCGAATTTGACAGTGTGCAGCTATACTTAACTGAAAACTCTGCTGGTTGAACAGAGTCACTTAGACACGCTACTACTGAAGCAGCTTGTCCGACACGTCCTCTCAATGACGAATTCGCAGAATTTAGAACAGTTTTAGAAATTTTATAACTGATGAACCATTGCTGCCGGATACCATAGGTGAGGATTGGTAGCATTATTTCATAGATAATCGGTACATGATCACTACTCGTCCTACTATCAAACGTCTCCCACGATGAAATTATAAACTGGCCACATGAAAAAGCCAGGTCTAATGTTGATGAGCTTATCCCGCGTAGAAAGGTTACTTGTCCAGAGCTATGACAACGAAAAATATTATCCTGCAACCAATTCCACAATCTTTTGCCACAGCGATCTGTTTTAAACCTCTAGAAGTGTGATGCGAGTTAAAATCTCCTGCCATTAAAAGTGAATTTGTAGAAGAATTGTTGATGTCACTATCTAGGTGATCTGTGTGTATTACTCCATTTGGAAAGTACGCATTAATCACTGTAATCCTGTTGCAGTCAGGTAACAAACAATCTATTCCTAACAGTTCAAAATCCGGACAAATATGTTCAAAAGTTACAGTAACATGATAATACATTTTTGAAGATATTAGGGCTAATAATACACCCTTTGTACCTGGCTGATCCAGTCTAAAAGTTCGGAAATTATTCAGAGTAAATGTTTGGTTTACTGAAATCCAAGACTGTTGAAGTAAAATTATATCAGTATTTGTTTGCTGTATGAGATAAATAAGATCTGTGTAAGCGGAAGATACGGAACGACAATTCCACTGGAGAACTTTTACAGGCGCTATGATGGACCTGATATTGTTGACTCAACCGCATAACGCAAAACGTCCTGCTCGTTGTTTCTACCAGTAGTACCTTTTTTAGGTTTCGACATAGGCAAAGTGGTTGGAGACAATAAGGTCCTGCAAGCGTTAGCGCTATGTCCGAATCGTCAGCAGTTACGGCATTGCAGTGGGCGAGGTGTCGATTCCTCTACACGGAATGGATAAGGCCAGGCCTTCAGCACAGAAGGGCGTGTGAGACCGGCAAAGGTAACGATGACGCTTTCAGTAGGGACTCGCGTATCACCTACAGGTCTGGTGCACCTGTAGACAGATATGACGCCAGCTGGAGAGACCATCTTTAGGAATGCTTTAGGAGTAATGTTAGTTGGAACACCGCGAACAATGCCCTTCACGCAAGCAAGATGAGGGGGGATAAAAGCGCGAACAGCAATGAACGCGAATCTCGTGGCGGCCAGTAAGTCTGTTAAGCATTGAATATTTGAAGACCTGCATAGTATGCCAGTCTTGCCGAAACGCCTCGCCTCCGAGATGTCCAAAAAAATGCACGGTTATGTTGCGAAGCTATTCTTGAAATAGCTCCGTTTCACTCAGCTGACAGGCTCCACCATCAGTGGGCACAAGCGCGACAGGCAAATTGCTTACGCCGTTCTTGAGGAAACACTCCAGTGGTACCGATTCACCAGGGCGACTGGCCGACCAGGGCGAGCCCTAGCCGGGACCGGAGACAAGCATTGATGGCTCCTGAGCAATCAGCAAAAAGAAAATCTACCGCAATTAAAGAACCTAAGGCGATAAGTGTGGCTAATCCCCTCTCACAGGACGTGCAATTGAAAGCTCGAATCCAGCAGCAGTCCTAGATGACCCTGTAGCTGTCCTAGCTGGCCATCCTTCAAAACACCTTCAAAGCACGTTACACGTACAACAGCAGTAGGTTGATCATTAACGCTTTCTTTTTGTTATGGGCCACACACCTGAACGTTCAATATTATGAAGATATAAATGGCAGTCCACTAAGATATTAAAAAAAAAACATGCGGTTGACAGCTCAATCTCTGTGTTTCCTGTTGCTGTGTTGTTTTAAATGGCGACATTGAGCGTATCATCTATCTAGCCGCTCAAGTTTGGGTGCTCTCCTGGTCACCCCAATAACTTGGCATGAACCAGAATTAGCATGACAGGGTAAGATGGTTTTACAAATACGACGCACTTGTCAAGACATGAATAATGTCACAATCCTATTGCGTACGTCGTCAAACACTTCCCGCCAGACAGTGGCACATACCCACGGGTGGGTATGTGCCACCGGTATTTGGGTATATGCCACAGGTGATTGAAGCTTGGTATCTGCTCAGTAACGACGACAACACACATGGGCAATTTTAACGCGCGAATGCTAAGAAATACCCGACATCGGTAGCGTCGACCCGACGAGTCCGAACTGGAATCGAACACAAACATTCTTGGTGTCAATGAAGCATTTTACCACAGAGCTAAGCCACGTCTCGGAACTACTTTACAAATAGACGATAGTCTTCGTAAAACGTTAATAGTGGTTTCATTGATACCTACACAATCTTATAAATATTACATATGTACAGTTTTGATACAGGCGCCACGTCGGGTTGACGTCAGATATGGTTAGTTGACATGCGCTGAAGTTGATTTATATAGCAGTGTCCAGGGCAAGCATTTTCGTGAGCATCAGCGCTTCATATCAGCTTGTGGTGTTGCTAATACGCATGTTTAAGTTGGCATCGTTGCACAAGCGCAAGTAACTAGTTATATAAACATCTGCAGCTATTCAACATATGTCAGTGCATGCGACATCTGTACAAATACTTAAGGTCATTTCATGACATGTCGCTCAATAAAAAAATTGCAACACGGTCACCCGCATGCTTCGCATAACGTGGATTCTCTGGTACGTGGGATCTGCCGAATTTTTTGGGGTTTGTGTGTGTGTGTGTGTGTGTGTGTGTGTGTGAGTGTGTGTGTGTGTGTGTGTGTGTGTGTGTGTGTGAGCGTGTGTGCGTGTGTGTGTTGCGTGCGTGCGCACTTCTGCTTTTTCAGCGCGTTATCACTCCGACAGATATGTGTCTTCTCAAGAAACACTCAGATGAGTATACTTTAAAAAGTATATAATTATATATCAGTGGCTCAATGCCATTTCATCTCCCTATTCATGTCGTGACGATTAAAGGATAGATAGAGGCAAAGATAAAAAAGAATACGCATGCAGACACAGCAAAGGTGTTCCGATCTGAGTTTTTTGGAGAGACCGATCGAACGCATAAAGTGCAGGAGTCCCTTCGACACTCGTCTCTCGCTCGCTGGATTTCCTGCCGACCGGTTTTGCCCTCATGATCCTGCTTGGGACTCGTTCACATACTTGCTTTAGGCAGGCTTGATGTCGGAAAAAAAATCACGTTGATGTGAGTAACGAAGCGTTTTAGAACAGCAAATGAACAACAAGGCGTCGCTCAGTGAGGGCTTATGAGAGACGCAGTAGTGGAAGCCGTTACATGTCTGGATAGCCGAGTTATTACGACGTTCGCCATGCGGCGATCGTGGGGTCCTGGGTTCGGATCTCGCCTCACCAGGAATTTTCATCAGGCATCCCTCTCTCTTTACCTATCTTTTCTTTTTTTCATCTGAGCGTATTCGTTCTCTAGTCCATCAAACACCTTCCAATCCACGTCGGACAATTCAGCGCACGTGTTCTGGGAGTTAATCATAGCAGTACGAAGAGAGAAAGAGCGCGTGCTGGTTCACGATTTTAATAAAAGAGTTTCCTAATATACACGAGAGGGAACTATGGCGCATGTGTCTGTGGGAGCTGCAACGCACGGCGCTTCAGCGAGCATGGGAATGATGGGTATAGTACACACATTTGTCTAATCTTCGTACTTCTCGCCTGCTTTTGGCTCCGTGTGTGAACACACACGAAGCCAAAAGCTCCAAGCAAACCGCTCCAAGCCAACGTGTGGCTTTGAGCTGTTTTCTCACGAAACCAAAATCAGCAAAATGCTCAGTGGTTGTGCTTCAACACCTTATCCTTCTAGACTTACCTTTCCAAATTGGGTCCTGAAATTCAAAAGGGTTACATTTTTATTTCAAAACAAAACTGAAACACATCAATAAACGAAGCCGCAAGTACGATTCGCCACCCGCAAATACGAAGACTAGGCAAATGTGTGTATTATCCATCATTCCCAAGGTTGCTGAATGATCGCAGGGACAGAGTTCATTCTAGTTAATTTTAGGAAACTCTATGATTATAATATTGAAACGAAGATGCGCGAATCTACGGGGCGCGGAAGAAGAAGAAGAGTAGTGAAGCGGCGCCTGGACTGTGTGGTTGGGTGGAAGCGTTCTTGGCCTGTCTCAGAAGTACGCTGCTATTTGACAACGCCTTTTCACCTCATCTGTAAATAAACACAGTCACTCGTAACAGTTTGGTGGAAGGTGCCGGGTACATCGATCTGGACGACCCAGCTCTACCGATTTTGCGACGGAGCAGACGCTTGGCAGGCTTGCCACCACAGCTACCAGACATGGAGGACGCGGGAGCGGGCCATAACAACGTCGTTGCTGATGAGCAACACGCTCACCCGCCAGGACAAGATCGCTGCGGCATGCCGGAACGTCAGCCGAGGACCTTTTCGGGGCAGCCGGACGACGATGTTGACGACTGGCTCAAGCACTACCAAAGAGTGAGTCGCAGCAACCGCTGGAGCACTGCTAAGCAGCTCGAGAACGTGGTGTTTTTTCTCGTCGGCACCGCGTCTCTTTGGTTCGACAACCATGAGAGTGCATTGACCACATGGGACATTTTCGTGGACGAGCTGAAGAAGTGTTTTGGTGACTCAACAGCGAAGGTCAAGCAGGCGGAGCAAACGCTTTCGCGCAGAGCTCAGTTACCTGGCGAAACATGCACCACCTACATCGAGGCCGTCTTGAAGCTTTGCGGAATCGTGAGTGCGACCATGTGTGACGAAGGTAAGGTAGGTCATCTGCTCAAGGGAATCGCGGAAGACGTGTACAATTTCCTTATCACCAAGGAAGACTTACACACACCTTCCGACCTAAGGAGACACTGCCGAGCGTTTGAAACCCTAAAGAGGAGGAGAGTCCTACCAAAGTTTGGACGTCTTGACAACGTGCCCACAATTGCAAGTGTCAACCTTCCATCGCAGGACGAGATCTCTTCTCTTATAAGACGAGTGGTTAAGGAAGAACTTGGTCAACTGCAAGCTGTGGACACCGCTGGTGTCTGCCATCAGTGTGCATTCGAACAACGGCCCCGTGAACCACTGGTACCTCGGATGCGACAGAGCTACTTTGAGCCTCGCCCAAATTACACCAATCGGTTCGAACGGAGGAGTGAACGACCACTCGAAAACCAGGAACGCAGGCAAGCTGCGTCACAGCGATTTACTCCTCGACCACCATCGCCCGGTTTTTATCAACCGACGAGGTTTACTTCGCCGGGCACGACTAGGCGCGACACCCGTACTTGCTACAACTGCGGGCTACGTGGACACGTCGCTAGGTACTGCTACCGTCGCCAGCAGCGAGCTCCACGATTCAACGTGTACACGCCCTATGTACCTGCTGGCGAGTCTCGACCATTTCAGGGCTCTTTCCAACAGCAACACGCAGCACGTGCTGACTCGCCTTGCTCCGACCGCAGCGTTACCCCACCACCCGCACGCCAACAGCGATCCCCGTCACCGCGTCGCCGCTCGGGGACGCCACCACCACTGGGAAACTAACTGGTGCGACCAATGGGGGCGAGGCCGCAAAATCATCTTCCGCAAGACCCCCTTGTGTTGTAATGGTTGAGAACAAAGTGAGTGTTTTTGTAGACAATGTGAGTACTGTTGCACTAGTTGATACTGGTGCTGCCGTTTCCATAATGAGCATGTCTTTTAAAAGTCGCCTAGGGACGAAAGTAATGTTTGCTTGGAATCGGAGAGCTACGTTCCGCGGCGTAGGGGGAGAAACGTTGAGCCCGGTTGGAGTTTGTTCTGTTTTACTTTCTATAGGACATCAAACGTTTCGAGCTGAACTAACGGTGCTTACACGAGCGACCCATGACGTCATTCTAGGTATAGATTTTTTGCGGGAATGTGGTGCAACTCTAGATTGTGGTAGTGGTGGGATTATTTTTCGTTCCGTGTTGCCGCCTCCATTGACAAAAGATACCGTTGATGACTGCTTGGAAGTGTTTTCTGTGTCTGAAGACGTCTGCTTGGCCCCACATACCACAATGTTTGTGCGTGTAAACTCTTCGCGTTCTTGTGCGGGTTCTTACTATGGTTTAGCCGAGCCGAACTTCAGTAACGCCCTTAAGAAAAACGTTATTGTGCCTCGTTGCCTCGTGCTCATCGTCGATGGTTGTGCGGATTTGTGGACTGTGAACGTTTCCGCGCAGCCCATATATCTGCCTGCAGGACTTAAATTGGCAAGCTTTCAAGAGCAAAGTACTCTTACCATACGGTCACTCCAACTGTCGGTGGATGTAAAGAAACCCCACGCCAACTCGTACCGCGACTATTCTGCCAGCATTGACCGTATGATTAACAAGTCACTTCCATCAACTGAACGGTCGCTGCTGCAGGAGGTGATCACACGCTACGCCTCAGTCTTTGACTTTGTCCAAGGCGAGACATCTACCGTTACGCCACCGTCTTCACGTACGCAACACCGCATCTATACAGGCCAAGCACCACCAATACGCCAGAAGCCCTATTGTGTCTCGCCTTCCGAAAGGAAAGTCATCGCTGAGCAAGTTGAAGACATGCTAAAGAAGGGCATCATACAAGAATCGTGTAGTCCATGGGCAGCTCCTGTCATTCTAGTGAGGAAAAAGGATAATTCATGGAGATTCTGCGTAGACTATCGTCGCCTAAATGCCATCACAAAGAAAGACGTCTACCCTTTGCCACGTATAGATGACGCCGTGGACTGCTTGCATTCTGCCTCCTATTTTTCTTCTGTTGACTTGCGTTCTGGGTATTGGCAAATTCCTATGCATCCCTCAGATAAAGAGAAGACGGCCTTCGTAACACCAGACGGTCTCTTTGAGTTCAACGTTATGCCCTTTGGTTTGTGCAATGCTCCAGCGACATTCGAGAGATTTATGGATACAGTACTCCGTGGACTAAAATGGGAAATTTGCATGTGCTATTTAGATGATGTGATTATTTACGGCAAGACTTTCCAAGAGCATAACCACCGCTTGTCGCTTGTGTTTGAATGCTTACGCGAAGCTGGCCTTGTTTTAAACTCAAAGAAGTGTCATTTTGGAGAACGTCAAGCCCTCGTATTAGGCTTTCTCGTGGATAAAGAAGGCGTGCGACCAGACCCACAGAAGACCGCAGTGGTTCGCAACTTTGCACCACCACGAACAGTGAAGGACCTGCGAAGTTTTCTGGGTCTGTGCTCATATTTCCGCCGATTTATTAAGAACTTCGCACAACTTGCCTCCCCACTGACGTCCCTTCTTCATAAAGACACACCGTACTTGTGGGATGATAAATGTGAGGCTGCATTTCAACAGCTGAAGTTTTTATTGACTTCAGGACCCATCCTAAAGCATTTTGATCCTGATGCTTTGACTGAACTTCATACTGATGCTAGTGGGCTAGGTGTTGGTGCTGTGCTGGTCCAACTCTGCAACGGTCGCCAGCACGTCGTAGCATATGCCAGTCGGACACTGACCAGAGCAGAGACGAACTACACCGTCACCGAGCTCGAGTGCTTAGCAGTCGTCTTCGCCATTCAGAAGTTCCGACCGTATCTACATGGCCGCGAGTTCACAATAGTGACCGATCACCACTCACTATGCTGGCTTGTGGGACTTCGCGACCCGTCTGGCCGGCTGGCTCGTTGGGCGTTGCGCCTACAAGAGTACAGCTTTTCTGTTACCTATAAGAGCGGACGATGTCACACAGATGCCGACTGCTTATCCCGCCTTCCTTCAGTACACACCAATGCTGACGACAATGACATTGATGACTATTTAGTTTCTGTCTCGTCCGACTTCCCAGATACCAGCAGCTTCAAACGTGAGCAGCAGCGCGACCCTACTCTGAAACCTTTGCTCGAAGCTGCACATAACTCCGTCGACAAGCACTTTAAAATTTCAAATGGCTTGCTGTATAAAAGAAACTATTCAGCCGATGGCCTCCCGTTGCTTCTAGTGGTGCCGGAAAGCCTGCGCCAGGTCGTCCTTCGTTCTGCGCACGATGACATAACATCCGGTCATCTCGGTTTCACACGTACGCTGCATCGACTACGTGAGAGGTTCTACTGGCCGAAAATGTGGAAGACCACAAAACAGTACGTCACCAGCTGCGCTGTATGTCAGCGCCACAAGCCATCCACCACTGCCCCGGCGGGTTATTTGCAGCCCATCCCTCCACCGAAATCCCCTTTTGAAAAAGTCGGCGTTGACTTGCTCGGACCCCTTCCTAAGACCCCATCGGGCCACCGATATGTTATAGTGTGCGTGGATTATTTAACGCGTTATACGGAAACGGACGCACTGACATCGGCCACAGCAGCCGCTGTTTCTTCTTTTCTGTTACAACGGGTCATACTGCGTCACGGTGCTCCACGGGTTGTCATCAGTGACCGTGGACGACAATTTATGGCCGATGTGGTTGAAGAACTTTTGCGCCTCTGTGGCTCCTCTTATCGCCACTCTACCCCTTACCATCCGCAAACTAACGGTCTCACTGAGAGAACAAATCGAACTCTCACGAACATGTTATCGATGTACGTTGATGCTGACCACAGGAACTGGGACGCCGTCTTACCGTTTGTTACTTACGCGTACAACACCGCCAAGCATGAAGTGACTGGACATTCACCCTTCTTTCTGCTTTACGCACGAAATCCACAGAGTTTTCTGGACACTCTATTACCTTTCTCGCATCAGGAAGATCTGTCCATCGCTCAGACGTTGTGTCGCGCTGAAGAAGCACGTCAACTAGCGCGCCTTCGAACATTGTCTTCGCAAGAACACAGCAAGAGTCGCTACGATGCCAAGCATATCCCCGTAGAGTTTTCTCCTGGTGACTACGTGTGGCTGTGGACTCCTGTTCGTAGAAAAGGATTGTACCGGAAGTTTCTAGCAAACTATTCCGGCCCATTCGTGATAGTCACTCGTCTCAGTGACGTGAATTACGTTGTCGCCCGAGTCACAGCCAATAACCGGCGTTCGCGCACTACGCAAGTTGTTCACGTAGCCCGCCTCAAACAGTACCATCATAGACCTATTTAACTCGCTCGGCGAGCTTCGTCTGCCGCCGGGGGAAATGAAACGAAGATGCGCGAATCTACGGGGCGCGGAAGAAGAAGAAGAGTAGTGAAGCGGCGCCTGGACTGTGGTTGGGTGGAAGCGTTCTTGGCCTGTCTCAGAAGTACGCTGCTATTTGACAACGCCTTTTCACCTCATCTGTAAATAAACACAGTCACTCGTAACAATATTCTAAGACACGCAGCTTACCTTTACCAATTAAAAAGGAGAGAAAAATAATCTAAGGCAGCTTCGCACTAGTGACGCAAAGCCTGAGGGAAGGTGCGGAGCTGGGTGGCCTTTCGTCTCTATTTTTCTCTTTTGATTATCTTTCTCTTTTTTCTTCCATCTCTTCTTTTGTACCTGTTCATTTCTACTCGTGCTTTTTTCTATTCATTTCTCATTCTGCCTCTCCTTATCTCTTTTTTTCTTCTTCCTTTTCTGTATCTCTTTGCCTCGCTTTCTTATTTCTGTACATACCCAACTATTCATTTCTCTCTGTCTCTATGTCTTGCTATCTGTTTCTTTATCGCGTCTGTTTATATTAGTTTCAGTCTTAGCTTTTTTTAAATACCAGATCCTTTTAAGTTTTTTAATGCGCCTGATAGAGCAAACAGAAATTATGATCGAGAATAAGTATGTACGTTTGTTAGTTTTCTCTACATTATGACACATACTCACTTTAATCTAACTGGACAAGAAAGCGTAACCAGGGCCCACACTCACGCATGGTTTTTTTTTGTTGCCTGAAATCCATGGCACATGCCCACTGTGGGGGATCGGCAAACAAATCATATAGTATCCCACGGATGGTAACTGCATTGCTGCTTACAAAGAAAAGATGGTGTACAAGAAGGAAGACATTATAGAAAAAAAATAAGGATACAGAGAGTGAGGGCATGAACTTCAGACTCTGCCCAGGTGGCGCTGCGAAAAAACGCCGCCACACGCGCCCCCATCGCCGCGCCAGCCATAAATGGGTAGTCCACATAGAGCCGTGCGCAAGCGAATGTGCATAGGCCCTCCTCCTATGTTGGTCTTGAGGCGTGGTGTCCTGAAAATCAAGGACCTGGCAAGCGTCTTCCTTCAATCCAGCCTGGCTTCATAGAATTAGGAGGCTCATCAAAACGAAATGCGGGCAGGGGGCAAAAGATGTTTCATTTATTTCGGCGTTGCAAAGGTTAGATGAAATGTCGTTGATCACCGTAAGTTGCTCACGCGAAGAGAGGAAGCTTCGTAGACAAGACAGGATAAATGAATCAATACGGAGTGCAGCCAATTTAGAGATAACGACAATGAGGGCTAGTATCGAATGCCTTTGCGAAATCAAGGAAAAGGCAATCCATTTGTTCGTTAGCGTTCATATTAAAGTGAAAGTCAGTCGTGAATTCGAATAACTGGGTGTCACATGAGTAGATTTTCTAAAGCCATGCTGATTAGAAAAGAAGTTGTTTGATAAGGTGATCGTAGATACGAGAAGCCACGATATGTTCAAGTAGTTTGCAGGATATGCATGCCAGTGAAATGGGTTGATAATTACGGGGAGAGTGCCTTTCACTGGACCTAAATACGGGAATCACCTTACCAATCTTCCGATCCTTGGGCAGCATACCTGATGATAGCAACTGGTTGAATAGGAGACAGAGGAAGCGGCTGGAAATATCTGTGGTGTTCTTCAGTATTTAGGAGTTAATGTTGTCAATGCCTGATGAAGTAGAAACCTTAAGATTCGTGATGAGTTGTGCTATACCTTCAGCAGTGACAATGATTCGAGCCATTAAAGCGAAAGGGTGTTCTGGAACAAATGGCACATTGGAACGATCTTTCTGTGTAAAAACAGAGGCGAAGTACTCATTAAAAAAAGTAGCGGAAGCTTGATCAGAGAGCGGCGTTAGTTCATTATCGTGTATTGTAATGTGATAAGGAGAATTGTTGTAGCATGCAATTATTTGCCAGAATTTTTTGGGGTTATTTTTTAGAAGTGTTGGCAAGTCCTGCGAATAATATTTTTTCTTAGCTGTGTCTAAGACTTTACAGTAGTCTTGAAAACACACCTTGTATTTATCCCAGTAGGACACAGAACCAATGAGTTTTTAGTATCATAGAAAGGTTTCTTCTTATTTCGCAATGTTCGAAGATGTTTAGTAAATGAAGGGTTAGTTTTATCGTCGGATGTAGAGATCAGCGGCACAAGCTGGTCAACTAACTCTAAGATTTTTTTTTCGAAAATGATCCAGTTTTCGTTCATGGTTAGTGACGCAAACGACGGCAAAAAAAAACAAGTTCCTGGCCAAAAAATCTTCTAGCTCCGTCCTGAATTGATGAAAATTAGCACGGCTATAATCCCAGATTGTTTTTTTCAATGAGCCTGTAAAAGTTACTGGTAGGTTGATTTGGAAGTTAAAGAGCTTGTGGTCGCTAAATTCTTTTATGTAGGAAATCGCTCCGGTGGTTTCTGGTGCATTAGCGAAAACAAGGTCAAGTATGTTAGTACCACGGGTGCATTGGTAAACAACTTGTGATAAGTTGTAGTCGAAGGTTACTTCGAGAAAATTATGAGGCGTGACATGTGGTAGTCATGGTAGACCAATCAATGAGTGTGTAGTTGAAATCGCCAAAAATGTATATAATGTCAGCTGAATGTAGATGCGTAGCTTGTTCTGTGTTGTCACGTAGATCTTTGGGGAAAGAGGAATGCGCATCCGCTGGCCGTAACATGCTCCTATAAGTATTTTCGCATAAGTTGTAACGCATGCAGTCTACGTTATCTCTGTAGAGGGGTTAGTATCAAGGGGAACTGATGACACTGTCTTTTTTACTGCTATTAAGACGCCTTCTCCTCTTCTATCGACATGGTCACGTCGATATATGTTATAGTTGCAATGCCTTATCTGGGAACAGTTCCTCGTTGGTTACGTCAGGATAGAGCCAAGTCTCCGTGAGTATTAATCATCTAAGTAAGAACACTAAGTAAGCATCACTATCATATAAGTAAGCATCACTATCATCTAAGTAAGAACACAACTCATCCCTCTTGGGAAGTAGGCTTTGAATGTTAGTAAAAGACAGAGATGAAGATGGTGACTTAAACTGACTCCGCTTACGCGTGCTTGTGTTAGCCTCGAGCTATCTCGTAGACAGCACAACTACGTTGCTTGAGTGATCGAAAACGTAGGTGTTATATTCAATGCGAAGTTCATCAACGGATAGCTTAAAGCGTTTGTTTTGGGCCTTTGCGTATTCCAGAAGCGTTCGGCGAGCTTGTCGCGTTTTGATGGAAAAATCTTCGCGTATGTAAAAATCAGTTGCCTTAAGCTTACGCAAATTTGACAAAATTAGCTCTTTGTCCTTGAAAAATGTGAACTTCACAATAATTTGCCTTCGTCTACCTGTGTTAAATCTGCCCAGCCTGTGCACGCCCTCTAATTGCGGACTCGTTATGGAAGTGCCTAGGTGGCCTGAACAAAACTTCACTATCTTATCTTCTGAGACTGCCCAGTTCTCATTGGGGTCATCTTCAATGCCAAAAAAATAGAAGGTTAGACCGACGTAACCTATTTTCTGCATCGTCGCACCTATTCGTAATTTTTGACAGTTGATTCGTCACATTGCGCAAAGCGTCAACCGAGCCAGAAGAGATGGTCACAGACCGAGTAGCAGTGATTTCTTCTAGTGAATTCGCCTTGGTACTTAAACTTTTAATTTCGCTGTCTGCTGCTTTCATTTTGTCTGTCACGACAAGAAGGGCATCAATGTATGCACCAGCACCGTCAGCACTACGAACAGCGTTGGCTTTTTCAAGCGTTTATTCTTTGCGCTTTAGCTGTTTAATCTCAATCTCGGCGGTAGCATGTTTTGAGAGCAAAGCTTCGTAACTTTCTTTCAGATGGCGTATTTCAGTAAGGGCTAGAGCGAATGCATCGGCCTCCGTCTTTTTCATAGGACCGGGATTCGATTCCACATCACCAGCCAGGATTAATAAAAGTTCACGCATGAAACCACATACGCACATGCAAGATAATAATCACTTCGAAACACTCCTAATCTCTGGTGGGCATGACACCGCAAGGAAGCAACGGTTGCTTTCTTATGCAAGAAGGATGATTGAAGTAACCAACCTGAAACAGCAAAGGCCGTAAGCAAGGCATTCTTCAAGCGGTGTTGAGCCCAAACCAGCAAGTCGCAGACTGACACTTATATAGGGCACTGCGCAGTCCAGCCATCGTGACGGAAGAGCCGTGCGTCCATCCGTGCGTCAGTCCCAGCGTCCGTCCGTGCGTGCATATGTCTGTCTGTCCATCCGCTCGTCCATCCAACCGTCAGTCTGCTTGTCTGTCTATCCATTCTTGCGTCTGTCCGTCCATTCGTGCGTCGCTATAAGCCGTCTCTCTTAGTCATATGATGGTTCTGGGACGTTATAACGTACCAAAAGCACCATAAGCTCCACATACCAAACCAGCCAGCATTGGTGGCCCTGGTGTCGTTTTAGGGGCGAAGCCAATAAAACCTCCCGAAGCTTCACCTCATTCATCATCATTCACTCTGTGGATATGCTGTCATTTTACCCTCGAATTTGCAGAGTGGGTGACCTTGAGCGCCTTCATGCAGCTGTAGTGTCGACAGTTTGGCGGCGCTCAGCGGCTATCTAAAACATAACCATTACTTGTGTGCATTATCTGCTGCAACCAGTGTCCTTGCGTAGGCCATGCAGCCGTCTTTGCAATTATCATCGCCACAGTATTTTCTTCCTCAAGATGTACTTAAGGAGGAGCCACAAATGCCCCTTGAAAAGCGAAAATTGACCATTGTAGGTGTTAGCCTGAGTGGTGCATGAAGTAATCACCAGGAGATGATGTCCTACTATGACGGGTCTGTTACGTCACCACACGAGAGAAACTTGGTCAAAGGTGGGATTAAAGAGACACCGCGAAACAGCGTGAGCTTCTGAATGTTTCCATTGCCTCCAGTCGCGGAGGTATTGCGTTAACTCGTTGGTCACAGAGGTCTTGTGGGTAGAGGTGAAGGGCAAGGATCATACTATAGTCGACTAAGAAAAAGAAGGTGGCTTATGACTAGAAGTCGTCTAAAGGAAATGCGTGACCTTTTTCTTGAATACGGCGACATGAACTGGTGAAGTGATGAAACTGCGAAAGCACCAACTGAACCATCGTCATTCAAATGCGCCTACCACAGATCTATTCGTTTGGTTTTTAGAGATAGAAAATGGCGAGGCCCCTTGTTAGAGGACCGGTAACCTTGTGTAATATAGGCAAAATAGTCATGACTACAGTCTCACCAGGCGGCGCAATCGCCTCTCCCAGCGAGATTGAGTTCCACGAATCACAGAGTAGACCGCCTTAGCGCAGTCTACAAGTTACTGCATATGTCACCTTTAGCCTTAGAGAACTCGAGCTCAGTCCAGAAAAGCGCACACCCTGCTCTGTCTTGATCCAGGTTATAAAGCCGGCCTTGTATTCAACAATGGAACGGTAATCAAATGCGCTTGGACGGCGTGTATACTCTCCGCCACTGTCGTCTCGTAGAGCATCGCAGTTCTGTATTCATACAATGTAGCCAGCATTCATTATGGTAAGCTACAAATGTAAAGCAATTAATGCGTACCACGGCGCTCTGTCTGCGCTATCTCTTGCGCGTATTTTCGAAACAGTGTGCGAGGAGGCCGAGCGAGACGTTGAAGGTAGTTATCCGTTTCAAGACGTTTATTTCAAGTGAAACTGCTATTTTGTGAGGCGAAAGCCTTGGTCACCAAAGCGAAAATTGGCCGGCGTCCTGCGTCGGCCGCGGTGCCAACAGAGTAATGCAAACAATCATCGCCTAATGACGTCACCATACGACGTCACGTTCTCCTAAATCTGTCATTTTAGCGCCAATATGACGTCATCGCATGACATCGCAAATCGGTCAACGGTGGGCTGATCACGGAGGCAGTGCAAAACCAGGCATCTGATTCTGAAGGCAATGAAGAACTAAGTTAGCTACAGAAAGCTTTCATGGGATGGCGGGGTAGGAACAATACGTCGATTGAGCAGTCTACAGTCTACAGCGGAATATAAGAAGATGGCTTTCGCATTTTAACACTCTTAGATGACTGCATAATGAACCCTGTGAATTGTTTTCAGTGTGAGAGCATATGTTGCATCCTTGAGGTAGAAATAACTGTATCGAGTTCTTTTCGTCCACTTCACTTTCTGCACATATATGGCATAACTGTTTGAAATAACATCCTTTCCTTGAATGATTCTATGTTAATTTATTAACCTTGTGTCTAACAAAGCAAAACGAGCCTTTAAATATCACTTTCTTTCCTCGATGGAGTTCTTGCTGCTTTCGAAAAGGTATCCTTGTAGTTAGTATTGGATCGTAATAGATGGTTGGTTGCTTTTTAGCGGCGTAGCGAAACCCATTTAAATTTGTTCCTTAGCAGGATTTTGTTTTCGTTACTGAAATCATGTGCCTCACTAGCGAGGAAGACCGATGACGTGGCAACTGCACCGAAGAAGAAGCAGCGCGTGCAATCAGACGCAATGCCTACACCTGCCTTCCGTGAATAATCAAAAGGCAGGTGTAGGCATTGCGTCTGATTTGCTTGACTGGTCCTTTTCAGTGAGACTGCCTGATTTTACTCCAGTTTTTGAAGCGGAGCTCTTGGCGATTATTTTAGCTCTTCGAAAACTTCCATCAAATCAAAACAACGCAGTAATAATGACGGATTCTCTTTCAGTTTGTGCAGCTCTGACGGCTTCAGAGAACTCTCGAATTCTAAGCACATTCAAAACATTAGTACCCCCGCAGTTGAGACTCCCGAGATTACTATGGGTTTCGGGACACTGTGGATTAAGATTAAATGAATTGGCCGATTCCTTAGCACGAGCCGCACTTGATGGGCCAGTTTTCTCTATACTGCCAGATGTTGAATATATCACGGCAATAAGATATCGAAAATCAGCAATCTCCACTGATACGATAGAAAAAGTAACTACACGGACAGACTATAACCACCTCATGTTTCCATGGCAACCCCACTGGAGTCAGTGCAGAAAGCTCGAAGTCTTAATTACTAAATTTCGATATCGTGTCCCCCCTCTAAACCTGTATCTACACAGAGCTGGTCAGACAACATCACCCCTCTGCGCATTCTGCGGAGAAATGGAATCACTAGATCATTATTTTTTGTATTGTCGCCGCTACGAGATACTTAGAAAAAGGTTACTAGTTATGCCATTTCGGAAAATAGGCCTTAGATTAACGGTGGAAACGGCGCTAAGCTTTGGCGCCTCAGCTTTGGTACATTGCCACAGGGATGCTTTCAATGCCGTTTGCGATTATATTCAGGCCACCAAGCGTATACCTTTGTGATCTTCAATAAAAAAAATTATTTATTACTCCCCAGGGCAGAGTGAAGTAAACGCAGCTGAGTGCTAATCATAACACCTCAAATCTCAAAATTGCTCTACTTGATTTTTTTTCGTTTGCTCTTTTTATGTTGTTTTTATTTTTACATTAGTCTTACTATAATACCAAATCATTACACATAGTTAAAATGATTACAGAAAAACTGCACTACACTTTCTTGGCCAATCCCCCTGAGCGGGTATGAGCCAGCCTCCCAGGGAAACAAAACAAAACAAAACGAAACAAATCTCGTGGCTCGGGGCTCGAGGTGACAACTGCCATTTTTAATCGACCGGGTCAATTGAAGCGACGGTCGCTTCCGCAGTGTCGGCAGCGATAGATAAGGCCATGCCGATGATTATGGAACGGCTTTTCAACACCTTTGCTGAAGGTCTGACCGAGATGCTCGCCGCCAGGTTAAACAGCCTTCTTCCCTCCTTCGCTGCACACACTGTCACGGTCCAGGGTGAAGCTGAGCACATCGACAATGAACAAAATAATCGGCGTCAAGAAGATGTTAACCCTGAAACGCTCGTCAGCACTCAGTCGCCTACCCCTGTGGGGCCCAGTGGGTCGTTTGGTGACATGAGGCTTGGTAATATCACTCATAAACGACGCAATGCTCTATTGTCTCCAACCAATTTGCCAATGTCAAAACCAAAAAAAGTTATTACTGATACCAACAATGAGCAGGACGTTTTGCGTTCTGCAGTAGAGTCAACTATATTAAGTTCATCATAGCGCCTGTAAAAGTTCTTCAGTGGAATTGTCGCTCCGTATCTTCCGCTTACATAGATCTTATTTATCTCATACAGCAAACAAATCCTAGTATAATTTTACTTCAAGAGTCTTGGCTTTCAGCAAACCAAACATTTACTCTGAAATATTTTCGAACATTTAGACTGGATCGGCCAGGTAGAGGAGGTGGATTATTGGTTCTAATATCTTCAAAAATGTGTCATCACGTTTCTGTAACTTTTGAACATATTTGTCCGGATTGTGAATTGTTAGGATTAGATTGTTTGTTACCTAACTCCAACAGGATTACAGTGATTAATGCGTACTTTCCTAATGGAGTAAGACGCACAGATCACCTAGACTGTGTTATCAAGAATTCTTCGTCAAATTCAATTTTATTGGCTGGGGATTTTAACTCGCATCACACCTCTTGGGGGCTTAAAACAGATAGCTGTGGCAAAAGATTGTGGAATTGGTTGCAGGATAATAATTTTCGCTGCCATAACTCTGGACAAGTTACCTTTCTACGCGGGATAAGCTCATCAACATTAGACCTAACATTTTCTTGTGGCCAGTTTATGATTTCATCGTGGGAAACGTTTGATAATGGGACGAGTAGTGATCATGTACCAATTACCTATGAAATAATGCTACCACAACTTACCTCTGCTATCCGGCAACAACGGTTCATCAACTATAAAATTTATAAAACTGTTTTAAACTCCGCGCTCTCGTCATTGAGAGGACGCGTCGGACAGCAACGAGCTGCTTCAGTCGTAGCGTGTCTAAGTGACTCTATCCAGCCGGCAGAGTTTTCTGTTAAGTACGGCAGCACACCGTCAAATTCAGCTTGGTGGAATGAAGATTGTACGCTTGCGTATAGGCGACGTAAAGCTGCTTGGAAACGTTTACGCCACAACCATACTCCAAAAAATTGGGTTGACTATAAGTTCCACGCAGCGCTGTTTAAACGTACAGTTGCAATAGCTAAAGATAAACACAATTCTGACTTACATTCGCGTTTATCAAAACCCGATAAAAGATCTGCCCTGTACAGATTTCTACGGAACAAAAAATCGACGAAGGTACCAGCATATTCGCATTCAGTAGTGCTGTCTCCTAAAGAGACAACAGATTTGTTAGAGGGCATCGCGAAAGGACTTGAAGCGCGTTTCGCTTCGTCATGCTTGAGACCTGTGACATTCAAAAGCGCAACCTCGGACTTTCGGGAAGTCACTATGGCTGAACTGGCAGATGTGATACTAACTGTAAAGCAAGCAGCTCCCGGTCCAGACCAGATTACAAACTCTATGATTAAATTGATATTTAATTCCCATCCCGAGGAGCTTTTGAATATTGTTAACTGCTCCTTACAGCACACATGGATTCCAAGCGCATGGAAAGTTGCTAAAGTTGTGTTGCTGCGAAAAAATCCAAGCCTCGGATATGTCCTGGATAACATTCGGCCAATTTCGCTGACTTCAAACCTAGTTAAAATAATTGAAAGAATTCTTCATAGAAGGCTCAGTGAATTCATCGCTCGTCAGGACATTCTTTCACCAAGGCAAGTAGGATTTAGACAGGGGTGCTCTATATGGTCGGCTCATGTTGATTTGGAAAGCCGAATCCGCCTTGCAAAAGTATCTGGTGAGCTTTCTGCATTAGTCACGTTAGATATCGCAAAAGCCTACGATAGTGTGGAATACAGTACATTAATTTCAAGATTAGTGGACTGTGAGGTTCCCAAGTACATTATATCTTGGGTTCAGGAGTTTCTCATTGAGAGACAATTCTTTTGTTGCCACGAGGGAATTACTTCTGCCTCATATAAGCAAACAAGAGGTGTTCCGCAAGGATCAGTCCTGTCACCTCTTTTATTTAATATATTATTATCATCTATTCCCGTTCATAAAAATGTTCCTCTTTATGTCTACGCCGATGATATTGCTTTTTTCTCGTCATCCCGAGATATCAATAGTTTATATCAAATCTTGCAGTCATATTTGAGTGAGCTTGAGGTATGGCTTGGCGGGCTGTCTTTTTCACTTAATGTTAGTAAATGTGCTCTGCTTGTATTCCCTCTATCCGTTCCCGTATTTCTTTCACTGCATTATCGAAATGATCCGATTCCACAAGTAACAGCGCTAAAATATCTTGGTATTGTTTACGTGGACAATTTAAATTGGCAGCAACAAATAGAATCAAACACCCGTAAAGCAGAAAGCGCCGTAGGATTGCTCCGCCGGTTTTGCAATAAGAATTCAGGGATGCGCAGGGATACGTTACTTATGATATACAAACTTTACGTACGCCCAATTCTGGAGTTTGGCTGCGTTCTGTTTTCTGGAAGTGCTGAGTACAAATTAAGACCACTTATATTGCTAGAAAGGCAAGCTCTGCGGCTGTGTCTCGGACTACCTAGGTGTGTAGCGAATAGCGTGCTTTATTTGGAAGCTAGAATTATTCCACTTGATGCTAGATTTCGACAGCTTACTGTGCAAACATTTTTAAAACTTTACGATGCACCCCTCTTCTGTTCTCAGACAGTTTTCATCAAACATCCAGTTTCTTTCTTTCAGCGCCCGTGGTCTCGTTATCAAAGACCCCAAGTCATTTTCGTCGAGTCTCTGTTATCAAATCTTCACGTTTCCCTCCGGCATTTAACTCCCCAAACCCAATGCTCGGTGCCAGTTGACTTAATTTTCGATGATATTTTTCCAAAAAATGCCAAGTTACTTCCAAAGCATGTTCTGGAGGGCCTCCTTCAAGACCATCTAAGTCATTTTCCTAAATACGTAGTAATTTCGACGGACGCAACGCAAAATCTTCAGAAGGCTGGAGTAGGTATTTTTTCTCATCAGCTTAATTGGTCTTTTGCGCTCCGATTGCCTGACTTCACACCAATCTATCTCGCAGAATTCCTGGCTATTACATTGGCTCTTCGAAAACTAAATTATCAGCAATCAAAAGCTATTATTATTTCGGATGCTTTGTCTGTATGTACACATCTAACGTCCGCAAAGAAGTCTCCTCTTCTCAGGATATTTTGGTCTCTCGTACCGCATAGCCTATCAGAAGTTCGGTTTATTTGGGTCCCCGGGCATGCTGGAATTGAACTAAATGAAATTGCTGATTCGCTCGCTTCGGCATCTTTAAATTTCCCTGTGGTGCCAGTAGCTCCACAGTTTCCTTTTATTACTGCCGAACGATTCAAACGCCTGTTAATCTTAAAAATGAACGAAACGTCGCTTCTACAATCTGAAGAATTTCGGCACTTGCAATTCACATGGAACACCGCAAAATGCCTTTCCCGTCAATGTGAGGTGACCCTCACAAGCTTTCGCTGTAGAGTTCCTCTGTTAAATTTTTATCTCAACAAATCAGGATTTTCATTAACTAACCTATGTGTAGTTTGCAATGAACCGGAAACAATAGATCACTTTCTTCTCACATGCCGCCGCTTCGCCTCACTGCGCCGAATAATTCTTGAAAGACCGATTGGTATGCTCGGATTGCCAGTCAATACATCCACCGTATTATCGTTTGGAGCCAGTCAGTTGGGTGTGGGCCACAGTGCTATTCTGTCAGCGCTACATAAATTCATTCAGGCAACCGGAAGGATACGCTGCTAGTGGTACTGCCAGATATATCCAATTCTTTCTTCCCCTTCCTCATTCTTGTTAATTCGTTTTATATATTCTGTTTTATCGTATTCTTCTACAATTTTATCACGTTTTTTTTTTTCAAAGGAACATTTATTGTTTCTATCTAATTTCTCTTTATATTTTTTTAGCAAGCGTTATAAAAATTATCTATCATGAGGTACAGTGTGGCCAATCCCCCATGTGGGTATGAGCCAAAATCTTCTAGGAGACAAGACAAGACAAGTGACCTTTGAGAAAAGCAGACCGGCAACGTCCACACGTGCTGCGTTTTATCGCAGACTAACCTCGAAGAGCGATGGCTGGCGCAGCAAAGAAGCCTGTGCTGGTTCAGCTCGACATAGATTCCATCGACGGCGGCACCAGCCCAGGGTTCAGTGGCATGGGTCGCATGTTCATGGCCATGGTGACCACGGACCCCAAGAACGCCGACCTGTTCGGCCAGTTGGCGAGCGAAGGCAGCATGGGCACGCTCGTATCCTACCTGGACATGGAACAGGCTATGGTGAGCTTCATCGCCCTGCTTTGCTACATTGTCCTGGGCCTCACGCTGCTCTCGCTGTTCGTGGTGCTCCCGGTGGCCGCTTTCGCACTGCGTCGTCACACGGCCGGCGTGGGCCTGGTGCAGTGCCTGATATGCGGGCTGGTCCTGGTCGGTTGTAGCTTGGTTCAGCTCATTTGTCTCATGAGCATGATAAGCACCTGGTACGCCATGAAGGACGCCCTTGGCGAGAAGGAACCGGAGGCGTACGAGTGGACGTTCGAGCTGCTGCACAACTACACGCAGCTTACGGTGACGATGCTCAAGGCGGCAAAGGACCCTGACTCCAACCTGGACAGGAGCCTGACGGCGACCACGAACAGCATCAACTGGCTCAAGGGCAACATAACGGCGTGGGAAAACAGCTTCTCCGCGTTCGACTCACTGCAGGGCATGACCACGGGCCTGCTCCCCTTTCTGCAGATAGGTGTGCTCGGCCTCGCCATGGCGACGGCGGTCTCCTCTGCCCTGCTTGGATGCGTCGCCTGTAACCGCCAGAAGAGGAACTTGGAGCAAGGCAAGAAGAGCCCAATTTTTGTGGCGACTATCATCGTGACTAGCGCGGTTCTGCTGCTAGTGCACCTGATTATCACGCTGCCCATGATAGCACGCTGGCTGCCACTCTGTGTGATGACTAACACGTACCTGTGCGCACCGTACCGCGATAGCTCGTACGTTGTGCTCGACGATGCTATCGCCAGACTGTGGCCTCCGAGTAGCAGGCCCAAGCCGTTCTGCCGGCTGGTGCCCAGCAAACTCGCCGTCAACTGTTCCACCAAGGGCAAGGCGCCGATCAAAAGCCTGCCATCGTGTCCGAGCAACTCCGCCAAGAAGACCCTCGAAGTACCAGGAGAGGAAGCCGTTGTGAAAGTGCAAGTTCTGCGGCCGCCACAACCAAAAGCTGCAGCCGCGCCGGCAGCAAAGGTCAAGGTCTATGGTGACTGTTTTTATCCTTACAAGATCATCGACACGGACATGACAGCAGCGTGCCCACTGTACTCGGATAACCTGGTTGCCCACTGGATGGCTATGGTGGTGTCCGTCATCTTCGGTGTGCTCGCTGCCATGGCTGCTGGTGCACTCGCCGTTGTGTATTTTGCCGTCGGCGAAAAGAAGCCGAAGAAGAAAATCAAGAAGATTCGCAGAAGAAAGCGCGTCAAGAAGGTATCGTCGGAGACGCAGACGCCTCCTCCGACCCCTCCGCCGCCACCTCCACCGCCTCCTCCTCCGCCACCACCTCCGCCCGAGCCAGTGCACATCGAGGTGCAAGTTCCGGAACCGATTGCGGTGACTGTGCCCATCAAGAGGCATCGGCGGCGTCGCAAGCCAGTAAGGCCCGTCCTCGTGATGCCGCAGCCGACCTGCTCGCACCCACCACCACAGCCCCTTCCAACTCCGATGCCAATGCTTATGCCGGCTCCGATCTTCCTGCCCCCGCCTATGATGCCCGCGATGCCGCCGTTTACGACGCCACTCGAACTGGCGTCTCCACCACCCAGCAAGCCACCCCCGCCCCTGCCGATGATGAGCAACTGTTCGGGTGAGAACCAACAGTCGGCCGTAGCGTACACTAACGTGAACGTGTATGGTGGTGGTGCAGCAGGCGGCTATGGTTCGTGGCCGTACGTGCAGTGTGCGCTGCCTGCAGTCTACCCAACAAAAGCAGCGATCTCTGCGCTACCCGGCCGCACGACTTTGACGCCGCAGCCGGCGCCATCGGGTGTGGGGACCAAGACGTCGGTGACGCGTCTAACGGGAGTCTCATCGCCAGCATTACCATCGACAGCGGCTTCGCGACGTGTCCAAGGTGTCCGAAGCGCGACGCAGCCGGTGGTCATGGAGCGCTAGACCTACGTGGCGCACGTGACTGTTTATTTAGCTGGCCCACGTCTTTCTGGGGGGCACTGAGCGCCTCAAAAGGTGCGAAGATGTCTTAATAAACGTGAAGTCATTAGTGAATCGAATAACAGTTGTCTGTTTATATTACTCGCGAAGATTTTGCACACTTCACCTGAATCACACTTAGTGCGAAGCATTCTGATGAGAAAATACGGATCCATGAGAGCTTCGCGGTAACCCTGTTGACCTATTCCCACGTTTTTCCGGATTTTCAATGCGCAGTCTATGTTGTATCGTCGGGTGCAAACACACGCGTAATGCGACACCGACATTGGCGTTCACATAAACCATCGTTATATTTTTAATTAGCTGTGGTTGCATGTGGTTCCATACGCTCGAGGTTCATCATCATCCGCACCTAGTGCATGTCATCTTGCGAGTACGACGACAAATTCCGCGTCAAGACTCTCGTCTTTGCAACTTTATTAATCTACGTCATTTAGGTTTATGGCGTCAGTAATGCTTATTGCGGTGCCCAAAAACGTCTTGGTCTTTTATGTTTGATTGATTTGTGGTGTTTAACGTTCCAAAACCACCCTTGATTATGAGAGACACCGTAGTGGAGGGCTCCGGAAATATCGACCACCTGGGGTTCTTTAACGTGCACCCAAATCCGAGCACACGGGCCTACAACATTTCCGCCTTCATCGGAAATGCAGCCGCGGGCTTTTATGTTTGTCTGGAGCGCCAATCCAAGCACTGCTGTGCGAGAGCGCTTACAAGCAAGGGCGAATGCTGTTAATAGTTATGATGGCGAATCTCTGTCTAAATGCAGTTTCGTTTGGCAACAAGCACGTTGGTGTTGAGAAATGTGACAGGAATAGTGCTAATAAGCAATTATTAGGAAAAATACTTCATCTTAATTAAATCACGAAAAAAATAAACGCGTCAGGTCAGTGCGGAACGCGCAGCACAATCAGGACAGACAATTCACAGTCGATTTACAAATCTTCAAAACACGTTCCACCTACAACAGCGTTAGGTTTATCATAAACGCTTTCTTTTCGTTATGTGCCACGGAACTGAACGTTTATTATTATGAATACAAAAATGCCAGTTCACTAAGATATTAAAAAAAACGTGCGGTCAACACTCGATTTTTGTTTTTTCTTTCTGTGTTGTTTTTTCGTTTTTTTGTGTGTGGGTGTGTGTGTGCGTGCGTGTGCACTTTTGGTTTTTCAGCGCGTTATCACTCCGACATATATGTGTCTTCTCAAGAAACACTCAGACGAATATACTTTAAAAACTACATAAATATATATCAGCGGCTGAATGCCTTTTCATCACCCTATTCATGTCGTGACGATTAAAAGATACATAGAGGCAAAGATAAAAAATTGCAGCATATCCACGGAGTTAATGATGGAGAGTGGGGCGAAACATTCGTCCATCCATGCGTCCGTCCGTGTGACCGTCCATGCGTCTGTTCGTGCGCCCGTCCCTGCGTTCGTTCATGCATCCGCCCCTGCGTCCGTTCATGCGTCCATCCATGCATCTGTGTGTGTCCGTTCGTCCATCTATTCAACACTCCAGGTCCCACTATCTCGCATCTTTTTATCTTATATTCCCCATATAGAAGCACCGCCTTTCAGTGGACATTCCAAGGACTAAGCGAGAGGTGGCACACGTACACTTTCTTACGGCTTGCACTTCGGGTCTACTTCCCAACTTCAACCACCTTGAGTTCTGGGTATATACTAGTTCACTGTATTCATGGCACTGCGGCCCAATGCTCGCTAAACCTTTCTAAAACCAAGGAGGTTACGCCCAGCGAGTATAACGTAGCAACCTTTTCCTGTTAGATAGTGCTCCATGTACATGCCAGTGGCTGCTAATGTGAAACGGGAAACAGGAGGATTCGGCTTTTAATTTCTTACGGCTTGCGCTTCGTATCTGCTTTCCCCCTTTAACCACCTCGAATACATTCATGGTATATACTAGTTCATTGTATTCATGGCCCTGCGGCTCAACGCTCGCTAAACCTTTCTAAAACTAAGGAGGTTACACCCAGCGAGTATAATGTAGCAACCTTTCCTGTTAGATAGTGCTCCATGTACATGCCAGTGGCTGCTAATGGGGATCGCAGCGTGCGCGTTGACTAAAAGCCGAATGCTCCTGTCTCTCATTCCCCATTAGCAGCGATTGGCATGTACATTCAGCACAAATTTTTATTATTGAGCAACGCACAGAAGAAATCTCTCACCGGCACCAGCTGGGAGGTCAAATGTTATACCTATTTCGGGATGTGCCTCTGGTGGTTGCGTACTACGAGGAACGCACAAGCCACGCCAAAAGGAGAGAATACACACGCAGACACAGCAAGGGCGTTTCGATCTGAGTCTTTTGGAGAGACCATAACGCATAAAGTGCAGGAGTCTCTTCGACACTCGTCTCTCGATCGCTGGATTCCGTGCCGACCGGTTGTATCCTCGTGATCCTGCTTGGGACTCGTTCACCCGCTTGCCTTAGGCGGGCTTGATGTCGGGAAAAGAATCGCGTTAATAAGAGTTGTAAAGCGCTTTAGAACAGCAAAGGAACAACAAGGCGTCACACAATGATGGCTTATGAGAGACGCAGTAGCGGAAGCCGTTACATTCCTGGATAGCCGAGTTTTTACGACGTTCACCTTTTGGCGATTGTGGGATCACGGGTTTGGATCTCGCCTCCCCAGGAATTTCCGTCAGACATATCTTTCTCTCTTTCCCTATCTTTTCTTTTTTCTTTCTGAGCGTATTCGTTCTCCAGTCCATCAGGGATATTCCACTCCACGTCGGACAATTCGGCGCACGTGTTCTGGGAGTTAATCATAGCAGTACGAAGAGAGAAAGAGCGCGTGCTGGTTCACGATTTTAATAAAAGAGTTTACTAATATACACGAGAGGGAACTATGGCGCATGTGTCTGTGAGAGCTGCGACGCACGGCGCTTCAGCGAGCATGGGAATGATGGGTATAGTACACACATTTGTCTAATCTTCGTACTTCTCGCCTGTTTTTGGCTCCGTGTGTGAACACACACGAAGCCAAAAGCTCCAAGCAAACAGCTCCGAAGCCAATGTGTGGCTTGGAACTCTTTTCTCACGAAACCAAAATCAGCAAAATGTTCAGTGGTTGTGCTTCACCGCCTTATCCTTCTAGACTTACCTTTCCAAATTGGGTCACGAAATTCAAAAGGGTTGCATTTTTCTTTCAAAATAAAACCGAAACACATCAATAAACGAAGCCGCAAGTACGATTCGCCACCCGCAAGTACGAAGACTAGGCAAAAGTGTGTATTATCCATCATTCTCATGGTTGCTGAACGATCTCAGCGATAGTGTCCTTTCTAGTTAATTTTAGGAAACTCTATGATTATGATTTTCTAAGACACGCAGCTTACGTTTACCAATTAAAAAGGAGAGAAAAATAATCTAAGGCAGCTTCGCACTAGTGGCGCAAAGCCTGAGGGAAGGTGCGGAGCTGGGTGGCCTTTCGTCTTTTTATTTTTTTTTCGACTACCTTTCTCTTTTTTCTTCCATCTCTTCTTTTGTACGTGTTCCTTTCTACTCGTGTCTTTTTCTATTTCTTTCTCATTCTGCATCTCCTTATCTCTTTTTTTCTTCTTCCTTTGCTGTTTCTCTATTTCTCGCTTTCTTCTGATTTCTGTACGTACAGAACTATTTATATCTCTCTTTCTCTTTGTCTTGCTATCTGTTTCTTTATCGGGTCTGTTTATATTAGTTTCAGTCTTAACTTTTTTAAATACCAGTTCCTTTTAAGTTTTTTGATGCGCCGGATAGAGCAAACAGAAATTATGATCGAGAATAAGTATGTACGTTTGTTAGTTTTCTCTACATTATGGCATATACTCACTTTAATCTAACTGGACAAGAAAGCGAAACCAGGACCCACACTCAAGCATGAGGATTTGTTTTTTTTTTGTAGCCTGAAGTGACTGGCCCATGCCCACTGGGGGGATCGGCAAACAAATCATATAGTATCCTACGGAGGGTAACTGCATTGCTGCTAAGAAAAAAATGATGTACAAGAAGGAAGACATTATGGAAAAAAATAAGATACAAAGAGTGACGGCATGAACGTCAGACTCTGCCCAGGTGGCGCTGCGAAAAACGCCACCAGCAGCGCCCCCATCGCCGCGCCCGCCATAAATGGGTAGTCCACAGAGAGACGTTCGCAAGCGAATGCGCATAGGCCCTCCTCCTATGTTGGTCTTGAGGCGTGGTGTCCTGAAAATCAAGGACCTGGCAAGCTTCTTCCTTCAATCCAGCCTGGCTTCATAGAATTAGGAAGCTCATCAAAACGAAATGCGGGCAGAGTGCAAAAGATGTTTCATTTACTTCGGCATTGCTTAGATTAGATGAAATGTCATTGATCACCGTAAGTTGCTCATGCGAAGAGAGGAAGCTTCGTAGCCAAGACAGGATTAATGAATCAATACGGAGTGCAGTCAATTTAGAGATAACGACAATGAGGGACAGTATCAAATAGCTTTGCGAAATCAAGGAAGAGGCATTCCGTTTTTTCGGTAGCGTTCATATTAAAGTGAAAGTCAGTCGTGAATTCGAATAAGTGGGTGTCACATGAGTAGACTTTTCTAAAGCCATGCTGATTAGAAAAGAAGTTGTTTGATAAGGTGATCGTAGATACGAGAAGCCACGATATGTTCAAGTAGTTTGCAGGATATGCATGCCAGTGAAATGGTTCGATAATTACGGGGAGAGTGCCTTTCACTGACCCTAAATACGGGAATCACCTTACCAATCTTCCAATCCTTGGGCAGCTCACCTGATGATAGCAACTGGTTGAATAGGAGACAGAGGAAGCGGCTGGAAATATCTGTGGTGTTCTTCAGTATTTAAGAGTTAATGTTATCAATGCCTGATGAAGTAGAATTCTTAAGATTCGTGATGAGTTGTGCTATACCTTCTGCAGTGACAATGACTGGAGCCATTAAAGCGAAAGGGTGATCTGGAACAAATGTCACATTGGAACAATCTTCCTGTGTAAAAACAGAGGCGAAGTACTCATTGAAAGCAGTAGCGGAAGCTTCATCAGAGAGCGGCGTTAGTTCATTATCGTGTATGGTAATCTGATTACTTACGAGACTTGTTGTAGCATGAAATTATTTGCCAGAACTTTTAAGGGGTTATTTTTGAGAAGTGATGGCAAGTCCTGCACATAATATTTCTTCTTAGCTGTGTCTAAGGCTTTAGAATAGTCTTGTAAGCAGACCTTGTATTTAACCCAGTAGGACACAGAACGAATGCGTTTTGCGGTATCATAGAAACGTTTCTTTTTATTTCGTAATGTTCGAAGATGTTTAGTAAACCAGATATTAGTTTTATTGTTCGGATGCAGAGATCAGCGGCCCAAGCTGGTCAACTAACTCTAATATTTTTTTCTTCGAAAGGAATCCGGCTTTCGTTCATAGTTCGTGAGGCAAACGACGGCAAAAAAAGTTCCTGACAAAAATCTTCTAGCTCCGTCCTGAATTGATGAAATTTAGCACGGTTATAATCCCGGATTGTTTTTCTCACTGAGCCTGTAAAAGAGACCGGTAGGTTGATTTGGAAGTTAAGGAGCTTGTGGTCACTAAATTCTACTACTTAAGAAATTGCTCCGGTGGTTTCTGGTGCATTAGCGAAAACAAGGTCAAGTATGTTGTTACCACGGGTGTATTGGTGAACAACTTGTGATAAGTTGTAGTCGAAGGTTACTTCGAGAAAAGTTGATGAGGCGTGACATGTGGTAGTCATGGTAGACCAATCAATGAGCGGGTAGTTGAAAGTCGCCAAAAAGGTATTTAACGTCAGCTGAATATAGTTGCGTAGCTCTTTCTATGTTGTCACGTAGATCTTTGGGGAAAGAGGAATGCGCATCCGCTGGCCGTAACATGCTCCTATAAGTATTTTCGCATAAGTTGTAACGCATGCAGTCTACGTTATCTCTGTAGAGGGGTTAGTATCAAGGGGAACTGATGACACTGTCTTTTTTACTGCTATTAAGACGCCTTCTCCTCTTCTATCGACATGGTCACGTCGATATATGTTATAGTTGCAATGTCTTTATCTGGGAACAGTTCCTCGTTGGTTACGTCAGGATAGAGCCGAGTCTCCGTGAGTATTAATCATCTAAGTAAGAACACTAAGTAAGCATCACTATCATATAAGTAAGCATCACTATCATCTAAGTAAGAACACAACTCATCCCTCTTGGGAAGTAGGCTTTGAATGTTAGTAAAAGACAGAGATAAAGATGGTGACTTAAACTGACTCCGCTTACGCGTGCTTGTGTTAGCCTCGAGCTATCTCGTAGACAGCACAACTACGTTGCTTGAGTGATCGAAAACGTAGGTGTTATTGTCAATGCAAAGTTCATCAACGGATAGCTTAAAATGTTTGTTTTGGGCCTTTGCGTATTCCAGAAGCTTTCGGCGAGCTTGTCGCGTTTTCATGGAAAAATCTTCGCGTTTGTAAAAATCAGTTGCCTTAAGCTTACGCAAATTTGACAAAATTAGCTCTTTGTCCTTGAAAAACGTGAACTTCACAATAATTGACCTTCGTCTATCTGTGTTAAATCTGCCCAGCCTGTGCACGCCCTCTAATTGCGGACTCGTTATGGAAGTGCCTAGGTGGCCTGAACAAAACTTCACTATCTTATCTTCTGAGACTGCCAAGTTCTCATTGGGGTCATCTTCAATGCCAAAAATAGAAGGTTAGACCGACGTAACCTATTTTCTGCATCGTCGCACCTATTCGTAATTTTTGACAGTTGATTCGTCACATCGCGCAAAGCGTCAACCGAGCCAGAAGAGGTGGTTACAGACCGAGTAGCGGTGATTTCTTCTAGTGAATTCGCGTTGGTACTTGAACTTTTAATTTCGCTGTCTGCTGCTTTCATTTTGTCTGTCACGACAAGAAGGGCATCAGTGTATGCACCAGCCCCGTCAGCAATACGAACAGCGTTGGCTTTTTCAAGCGTTTATACTTTGCGCTTTAGCTGTTTAATCTCAATCTCGGCGGTAGCATGTTTTGAGAGCAAAGCTTCGTAACTTTCCTTCAGATGGCGTATTTCAGTAAGGGCTAGAGCGATTGCATCGGCCTCCGTCTTATTCATAGGACCGGGATTTGATTCCACATCACCAGCCAGGATTAATAAAAGTTCACGCATGAAACCACATACGCACATGCAAGATAATAATCACTTCGAAACTTTCCTAATCTCTGGTGGGCACGACACCGCAAGGAAGCAACGGTTGCTTTCTTATGCAAGAAGGATGATTCAAGTAACCAACCTGAAACAGCAAAGGCCGTAAGCAAGGCATCCTTCGAGCGGTGTTGAGCCCAAACCAGCAAGTCGCAGACTGACGCTTATATAGGGCACTGCACAGTCCAGCCATCGTGACGGAAGAGCCGTGCGTCCATCCGTGCGTCAGTCCCAGCGTCCGTCCGTGCGTGCATATGTCTGTCTGTCCATCCGCTCGTCCATCCAACCGTCAGTCTGCTTGTCTGTCTATCCATTCTTGCGTCTGTCCGTCCATCCGTGCGTCGCTATAAGCCGTCTCTCTTAGTCATATGATGGTTCTTGGACGTTATAACGTACCAAAAGCACCATAAACTCCACCTACCAAACCAGCCAGCATCGGTGGCTCTGGTGTCGTTTTAGGGGCGAAGCCAATAAAACCTCCCGAAGCTTCACCTCATTCATCATCATTCACTCTGTGAATATGCTGTCATTTTACCCTCGAATTTGCAGAGTGGGTGACCTTGAGCGCCTTCATGCAGCTGTAGTGTCGACAGTTTGGCGGCGCTCAGCGGCTATCTAAAACATAACGATTACTTGTGTGCATTATCTGCTGCAACCAGTGTCCTTGCGTAGGCCATGCAGCCGTCTTCGCAATTATCATCGCCACAGTAGTTTTTTCATCAAGATGTACTTAAGGAGGAGCCACAAATGCCCCTTTAAAAGCGAAAATTGACCATTGTAGGTGTTAGCCTGAGTGGTGCATGAAGTAATCACCAGGAGATGATGTCACACTATGACGGGTCTGTTACGTCACCACACGAGAGAAACTTGGTCAAAGGTGGGATTAAAGAGACACCGTGAAACAGCGTGAGCTTCTGAATGTTTCCATTGCATCCAGTCGCGGAGGTGTTGCGTTACCTCGTTGGTCACAGAGGTCTAGTGGGTAGAGGTGAAGGGCAAGGATCATACTATTGTCGACTAAGAAAAAGAAGGTGGCTTATGACTAGAAGTCGTCTCAAGGAAATGTGTGACCTTTTTCTTGAATACGGCGACATGAACTGGTGAGGTGATGAAACTGCGAAAGCACCAACTGAACCATCGTCATTCAAATGCGCCTACCACAGATCTATTCGTTTGGTTTTTAGAGATAGAAAATGTCGAGGCCCCTTGTTAGAGGACCGGTAACCTTGTGTAATATAGGCAAAATAGTCATTACTACAGTCTCACCAGGCGGCGCAATCGCCTCTCCCAGCGAGATTGAGTTCCACGAATCACAGAGTAGACCGCCTTAGCGCAGTCTACAAGTTACTGCATATGCCACCTTTAGCCTTAGAGAACTCGAGCTCAGTCCAGAAAAGCGCACACCCTGCTCTGTCTCGATCCAGGTTATAAAGCCGGCCTTGTATTCAACAATGGAACGGTAATCAAATGCGCTTGGGCGGCGTGTATACTCTCCGCCACTTTCGTCTCGTAGAGCATCGCAGTTCTGTATTCATAGAATATAGCCAGCATTCATTATGGTAAGGTATAAATGTAAAGCAATTATTGCGTGCCACGGCGTTCTGTCTGCGCTATCACTTCCGCGTATTTTCGAAACAGTGTGCGAGGAGGCCGATCAAGACGTTGAAGGTAGTTATCCGTTTGAAAACATCTATTTCGGGTGAAACTGCTATTTTGTGAGGCGAAAGTCTTGCTCATCAACGCGAAAGTTGGCCGGCGTCCTGCGTCGGCCACGGTGCCAACAGAGTAATGCAAACAATACTCGCGTAATGACGTCACCATACGACGTCACGTTCTCCTAAATCTGTCATTTTCGCGCCAATATGACGTCATCGCATGACATCGCAAATTGGTCGACGGTGGGCTGATCACGGAGGCAGTGCAAAACCAGGCATCTGATTCTGAAGGCAATGAAGAACTAAGTTAGCTACAGAAAGCTTTCATGGGATGGTGGGGTAGGAACAATACGTCGATTGAGCAGTCTACAGTCTACAGCGGAATATAAGAAGATGGCTTTCGCATTTTAACACTCTTAGATGACTGCATAATGAACCCTGTGAATTGTTTTCAGTGTGAGAGCATATGTTGCATCCTTGAGGTAGAAATAACTGTATCGAGTTCTTTTCGTCCACTTCACTTTCTGCACATATATGGCATAACTGTTTGAAATAACATCCTTTCCTTGAATGATTCTATGTTAATTTATTAATCTTGTGTCTAACAAAGCAAAACGAGCCTTTAAATATCACTTTCTTTCCTCGATGGAGTTCTTGCTGCTTTCGAAAAGGTATCCTGTAGTTAGTATTGGATCGTAATAGATGGTTGGTTGCTTTTTAGCGGCGTAGCGAAAACCCATTTAAATTTGTTCCTTAGCAGGATTTTGTTTTTGTTACTGAAATCATGTGCCCCACTAGCGAGGAAGACCGATGACGTGGCAACTGCACCGAAGAAGAAGCAGCGCGTGCTCTCGTGGCTCGGCGCTCGAGGTGACAACTGCCATTTTTAATCGACCGTGACCTTTGAGAAAAGCAGACCGGCAACGTCCACACGCGCTGCGTTTTATCGCAGACTAACCTCGAAGAGCGATGGCTGGCGCAGCAAAGAAGCCTGTGCTGGTTCAGCTCGACATAGATTCCATCGACGGCGGCACCAGCCCATGGTTCAGTGGCATGGGTCGCATGTTCATGGCCATGGTGACCACGGACCCCAAGAACGCCGACCTGTTCGGCCAGTTGGCGAGCGAAGGCAGCATGGGCACGCTCGTATCCTACCTGGACATGGAACAGGCTATGGTGAGCTTCATCGCCCTGCTTTGCTACATTGTCCTGGGCCTCACGCTGCTCTCGCTGTTCGTGGTGCTCCCGGTGGCCGCTTTCGCACTGCGTCGTCACACGGCCGGCGTGGGCCTGGTACAGTGCCTGATATGCGGGCTGGTCCTGGTCGGTTGTAGCTTGGTTCAGCTCATTTGTCTCATGAGCATGATAAACACCTGGTACGCCATGAAGGACGCCCTTGGCGAGAAGGCACCGGAGGCGTACGAGTGGACGTTCGAGCTGCTGGACAACTACACGCAGCTTACGGTGACGATGCTCAAGGCGGCAAAGGACCCTGACTCGAACCTGGACAGGAGCCTGACGGCGACCACGAACAGCATCAACTGGCTCAAGGGCAACATAACGGCGTGGGAAAACAGCTTCTCCGCGTTCGACTCACTGCAGGGCATGACCACGGGCCTGCTCCCCTTTCTGCAGATGGGTGTGCTCGGCCTCGCCATGGCGACGGCGGTCTCCTCTGCCCTGCTTGGATGCGTCGCCTGTAACCGCCGGAAGAGGAACTTGGAGCAAGGCAAGAAGAGCCCAATTTTCGTGGCGACTATCATCGTGACTAGCGTGGTTCTGCTGCTAGTGCACCTGATTATCGCGCTGCCCATGATAGCACGCTGGCTGTTACTCTGTGTGATGACTAACACGTACCTGTGCGCACCGTACCGGGATAGCTCGTACGTTGTGCTCGACGATGCTATCGCCAGACTGTGGCCTCCGAGTAGCAGGCCCGAGCCGTTCTGCCGGCTGGTGCCCAGCAAACTCGCCGTCAACTGTTCCACCAAGGACAAGGCGCCGATCAAAAGCCTGCCATCGTGTCCGAGCAACTCCGCCAAGAAGACCCTCGAAGTGCCAGGAGAGGACGCCGTTGTGGAAGTGCAAGTTCTGCGGCCGCCACAACCAAAAGCTGCAGCCGCGCCGGCAGCAAAGGTCAAGGTCTATGGTGACTGTTTTTATCCTTACAAGATCATCGACACGGACATGACAGCAGTGTGCCCACTGTACTCGGATAACCTGGTTGCCCACTGGATGGCTATGGTGGTGTCCGTCATCTTCGGTGTGCTCACTGCCATGGCTGCTGGTGCACTCGCCGTTGTGTATTTTGCCGTTGGCGAAAAGAAGCCGGAGAAGAAGAAAATCAAGAAGATTCGCAGAAGAAAGCGCGTCAAGAAGGTATCGTCGGAGACGCAGACGCCTCCTCCGACCCCTCCGCCGCCACCTCCACCGCCTCCTCCTCCGCCACCACCTCCGCCCGAGCCAGTGCACATCGAGGTGCAAGTTCCGGAACCGATTGCGGTGCCTGTGCCCATCAAGAGGCAGCGGCGGCGTCGCAAGCCAGTAAGGCCCGTCCTCGTGATGCCGCAGCCGACCTGCTCGCACCCACCACCACAGCCCCTTCCAACTCCGATGCCAATGATTATGCCGGCTCCGATCTTCCTGCCCCCGCCTATGATGCCCGCGATGCCGCCGTTTACGACGCCACTCGAACTGGCGTCTCCACCACCCAGCAAGCCACCCCCGCCCCTGCCGATGATGAGCAACTGTTCGGGTGAGAACCAACAGTCGGCCGTGGCGTACACTAACGTGAACGTGTATGGTGGTGGTGCAGCAGGCGGCTATGGTTCGTGGCCGTACGTGCAGTCTGCGCTGCCTGCAGTCTACCCAACAAAAGCAGCGATCTCTGCGCAACCCGGCCGCACGACTTTGACGCCGCAGCCGGCGCCATCGGGCGTGGTGACCAAGACGTCGGTGACGCGTCTAACAGGGGTCTCGTCGCCGGCGGCACCGTCGACAGCGGCTTCGCGACGTGTCGTCCAAGGTGTCCGAAGCGCGACGCAGCTGGTGGTCATGGAGCGCTAGACCTACGTGGCGCACGTGACTGTTTATTTAGCTGGCCCACGTCTTTCTGGGGGGCACTGAGCGCCTCAAAAGGCGCGAAGATATCTTAATAAACGTGACGTCATTAGTAGATCGAATAACAGTTGTCTGTTTATATTACTCGCCAAGATTTTGCACACTTCACCTGAAGCACACTTAGTGCGAAGCATTCTGATGAGAAAATACGGATCCATGCGAGCTTCGCGGTAACCCTGTTGACCTATTCCCACGTTTTTCCGGATTTTCAATGCGCAGTCTATGTTGTATCGTTGGGTGCAAACACACGCGTAATGCGACACCGATATTGGCGTTCACATGAACCATCGTTATATTTTTCATTAACTGTGGTTGCATGTGGTTCCATACGCTCGAGGTTCATCATCATCCGCACCTAGTGCATGTCATCTTGCGAGTACGACGACAAATTCCGCGTCAAGACTCTCGTCTTTGCAACTTTATTAATCTACGTCATTTAGGTTTATGGCGTCAGTAATGCTTATTGCGGTGCCCAAAAACGTCTTGGGCTTTTATGTTTGATTGATTTGTGGTGTTTAATGTTCCAAAACCACCCTTGATTATGAGAGACACCGTAGTGGAGGGCTCCGGAAATATCGACCACCTGGGGTTCTTTAACGTGCACCCAAATCCGAGCACACGGGCCTACAACATTTCCGCCTCCATCGGAAATGCAGCCGTGGGCTTTTATGTTTGTCTGGAGCGCCAATCCAAGCACTGCTGTGCGAGAGCACTTACAAGCAAGGGCGAATGCTGTTAATAGTTATGATGGCGAATCTCTGTTTAAATGCAGTTTCGTTTGGCAACAAGCACGTTGGTGTTGAGAAATGTGACAGGAATAGTGCTAATAAGCAATTATTAGGAAAAATACGTCATCTTAATTAAATCACCCAAAAAATAAGCGCGTCAGGTCAGTGCGGAACGCGCAGCACAATCAGGACAGACAATTAACAGTCGATTTACAAATCTTCAAAACACGTTACACCTATAACAGCGTTAGGTTTATCTTAAACGCTTTCTTTCGTTATGTGTCACGGAACTGAACGTTTATTATTATGAATACGAAAATGCCAGTCCACTAAGATATTAAAAAAAACGTGCGGTCAACACCTCGATTTTTGTTTTTTCTTGTGTTGTTTTTTCGTTTTTTTGTGTGTGTGGGTGTGTGTGTGCGTGCGTGTGCACTTTTGGTTTTTCAGCGCGTTATCACTCCGACATATATGTGTCTTCTCAAGAAACACTCAGACGAATATACTTTAAAAACTATATAAATATATATCAGCGGCTGAATGCCTTTTCATCACCCTATTCATGTCGTGACGATTAAAATATACATAGAGGCAAAGATAAAAAATTGCAGCATATCCACGGAGTTAATGATGGAGAGTGGGGCGAAACATTCCTCCATCCATGCGTCCGTCCGTGTGACCGTCCATGCGTCTGTTCGTGCGCCCGTCCCTGCGTTCGTTCTTGCATCCGCCCCTGCGTCCGTTCATGCGTCCATCCATGCATCTGTGTGTGTCCGTTCGTCCATCTATTCAACACTCCAGGTCCCACTATCTCGCATCTCTTTATCTTATATTCCCCATATAGAAGCACCGCCTTTCAGTGGACATTCCAAGGACTAAGCGAGAGGTGGCACACGTACACTTTCTTACGGCTTGCACTTCGGGTCTACTTCCCAACTTCAACCACCTTGAGTTCTGGGTATATACTAGTTCACTGTATTCATGGCACTGCCGCCCAATGCTCGCTAAACCTTTCTAAAACCAAGGAGGTTACGCCCAGCGAGTATAAAGTAGCAACCTTTTCCTGTTAGATAGTGCTCCATGTACATGCCAGTGGCTGCTAATGTGAAACGGGAAACAGGAGGATTCAGCTTTTAATTTCTTACGGCTTGCGCTTCGTATCTGCTTCCCCCCTTTAACCACCTCGAATACATTCATGGTATATACTAGTTCATTGTATTCATGGCCCTGCGGCTCAACGCTCGCTAAACCTTTCTAAAACTAAGGAGGTTACACCCAGCGAGTATAATGTAGCAACCCTTTCTTGTCCGATAGTGCTCAATGTACATGCCAATGGCTGCTAATGGGGATCGCAGCGTGCGTGTTGACTAAAAGCCGAATGCTCCTGTCTCTCATTTCCCCATTAGCAGCCATTGGTATGTACATTCAGCAGTAATTTTTATTATTGAACAACGCACAGAAGAAATCTCTCACCGGCACCACCTTGGAGGTCAAATGTTATACCTATTTCGGGTATGTGCCTCTGGTGGTTGCGTACTACGAGGAACGCACAAGCCACGCCAAAAGGAGAGAATACACACGCAGACACAGCAAGGGCGTTTCGATCTGAGTCTTTTGGAGAGACCATAACGCATAAAGTGCAGGAGTCTCTTCGACACTCGTCTCTCGATCGCTGGATTCCGTGCCGACCGGTTGTACCCTCGTGATCCTGCTTGGGACTCGTTCACCCGCTTGCCTTAGGCGGGCTTGATGTCGGGAAAAGGATCGCGTTAATAAGAGTTGTAAAGCGCTTTAGAACAGCAAAGGAACAACAAGGCGTCACACAATGATGGCTTATGAAAGACGCAGTAGCGGAAGCCGTTACATTCCTGGATAGCCGAGTTTTTACGACGTTCGCCTTTTGGCGATTGTGGGATCACGGGTTTGGATCTCGCCTCACCAGGAATTTCCGTCAGACATATCTTTCTCTCTTTCCCTATCTTTTCTTTTTTCTTTCTGAGCGTATTCGTTCTCTAGTCGATCAGGGATATTCCACTCCACGTCGGACAATTCGGCGCACGTGTTCTGGGAGTTAATCATAGCAGTACGAAGAGAGAAAGTGCGCGTGCTGGTTCACGATTATAATAAAAGAGTTTACTAATATACACAAGAGGGAACTATGGCGCATGTGTCTGAGGGAGCTGCAACGCACGGCGCTTCAGCGAGCATGGGAATGATGGGTATAGTACACACATTTGTCTAATCTTCGTACTTCTCGCCTGTTTTTGGCTCCGTGTGTGAACACACACGAAGACAAAAGCTCCAAGCAAACAGCTCCAAGCCAACGTGTGGCTTGGAACTCTTTTCTCACGAAACCAAAATCAGCAAATGTTCAGTGGTTGTGCTTCACCGCCTTATCCTTCTAGACTTACCTTTCCAAACTGGGTCACGAAGTTCAAAAGGGTTGCATTTTTCTTTCAAAATAAAACCGAAACACATCAATAAACGAAGCCGCAAGTACGATTCGCCACCCGCAAGTACGAAGACTAGGCAAAAGTGTGTATTATCCATCATTCTGATGGTTGCTGAACGATCTCAGCGATAGTGTCCTTTGTAGTTATTTTTAGGAAACTCTATGATTATGATTTTCTAAGACACGCAGCTACGTTTACCAATTAAAAAGGAGAGAAAAATAATCTAAGGCAGCTTCGCACTATAGTGGCGCAAAGCCTGAGGGAAGGTGTGGAGCTGGGTGGCCTTTCGTCTTTTATTTTTTTTCGACTACCTTTCTCTTTTTTCTTCCATCTCTTCTTTTGTACGTGTTCCTTTCTACTCATGTCTTTTTCTATTTCTTTCTCATTCTGCATCTCCTTATCTCTTTTTTCTTCTTCCTTTGCTGTTTCTCTATTTCTCGCTTTCTTCTGATTCTGTACGTACAGAACTATTTATTTCTCTCTTTCTCTTTGTCTTGCTATCTGTTTCTTTATCGGGTCTGTTTATATTAGTTTCAGTCTTAACTTTTTTTAAATACAGTTCCTTTTAAGTTTTTTGAAGGCGCCGGATAGAGCAAACAGAAATTATGATCGAGAATAAGTATGTACGTTTGTTAGTTTTCTCGACTTTATGGCATATACTCACTTTAATCTAACTGGACAAGAAAGCGAAACCAGGACCCACACTCAAGTATGAGGATTTGTTTTTTTTTTTGTAGCCTGAAGTGACTGTCCCATGCCCACTGTGGGGATCGGTACTTAAACGTATAATATCCTGTCTGCTGCTAACATTTTGTCTGTCACGACAAGAAGGGTACAGTGTTGCATAGCCCCGAAAAAAATACGATACAGAGTGACTTTTTCAACTTATACTCTGCGTTAGCTGCGAAATCTCAATCTCGGCGGTAGCATGTTTGAGAGCAAAGCTTCGTAAGTCCTTCAGATGGCGTATTTCAGTAAGGGCTAGAGCGATTGCATCGGCCTCCGTCTTAATCAAGGACCTGGCAAGCTTCTTCCTTCAATCCAGCCTGGCTTCATAGAATTAGGAAGCTCATCAAAACGAAATGCGGGCAGAGTGCAAAAGATTTTATTCATTTCGGCATTGCAAAGATTAGATGGTCATTGATCACCGTAAGGAAGCAGACGGTTGCTTTCTTATGCAAGAAGGATGATTCAAGTAACCAACCTGAAACAGCAAAGCCGTAAGCAAGGCATCCTTCGAGCGGTGTTGAGCCCAAACCAGCAAGTCGCAGACTGACGCTTATATAGGGCACTGCACAGTCCAGCCATCGTGACGAAAGAGCCGTGCGTCCATCCGTGCGTCAGTCCCAGCGTCCGTCCGTGCGTGCATATGTCTGTCTGTCCATCCGCTCGTCCATCCAACCGTCAGTCTGCTTGTCTGTCTATCCATTCTTGCGTCTGTCCGTCCATCCGTGCGTCGCTATAAGCCGTCTCTCTTAGTCATATGATGGTTCTGGGACGTTATAACGTACCAAAAGCACCATAAACTCCACATACCAAACCAGCCAGCATCGGTGGCTCTGGTGTCGTTTTAGGGGCGAAGCCAATAAAACCTCCCGAAGCTTCACCTCATTCATCATCATTCACTCTGTGGATATGCTGTCATTTTACCCTCGAATTTGCAGAGTGGGTGACCTTGAGCGCCTTCATGCAGCTGTAGTGTCGACAGTTTGGCGGCGCTCAGCGGCTATCTAAACATAACCATTACTTGTGTGCATTATCTGCTGAAACCAGTGTCCTTGCGTAGGCCATGCAGCCGTCTTCGCAATTATCATCGCCACAGTATTTTTTCCTCAAGATGTACTTAAGGAGGAGCCACAAATGCCCCTTTAAAAGCGAAAATTGACCATTGTAGGTGTTAGCCTGAGTGGTGCATGAAGTAACCACCAGGAGATGATGTCACACTATGACGGGTCTGTTACGTCACCACACGAGAGAAACTTGGTCAAAGGTGGGAATAAAGAGACACCGCGAAACAGCGTGAGCTTCTGAATGTTTCCATTGCCTCCAGTCGCGGAGGTGTTGCGTTACCTCGTTGGTCACAGAGGTCTAGTGGGTAGAGGTGAAGGGCAAGGATCATACTATTGTCGACTAAGAAAAAGAAGGTGGCTTATGACTAGAAGTCGTCTCAAGGAAATGCGTGACCTTTTTCTTGAATACGGCGACATGAACTGGTGAGGTGATGAAACTGCGAAAGCACCAACTGAACCATCGTCATTCAAATGCGCCTACCACAGATCTATTCGTTTGGTTTTTAGAGATAGAAAATGGCGAGGCCCCTTGTTAGAGGACCGGTGACCTTGTGTAATATAGGCAAAATAGTCGTGACTACAGTCTCACCAGGCGGCGCAATCGCCTCTCCCAGCGAGATTGAGTTCCACGAATCACAGATTAGACCGCCTTAGCGCAGTCTACAAGTTACTGCATATGTCACCTTTAGCCTTAGAAAACTCGAGCTCAGTCCAGAAAAGCGCACACCCTGCTCTGTCTCGATCCAGGTTATAAAGCCGGCCTTGTATTCAACAATGGAACGGTAATCAAATGCGCTTGGGCGGCGTGTATACTCTCCGCCACTTTCGTCTCGTAGAGCATCGCAGTTCTGTATTCATAAAATATAGCCAGCATTCATTATGGTAAGGAACAAATGTAAAGCAATTAATGCGTGCCACGGCGCTCTGTCTGCGCTATCACTTCCGAGTATTTTCGAAACAGTGTGCGAGGAGGCCGAGCGAGACGTTGAAGGTAGTTATCCGTTTCAAAACATCTATTTCGGGTGAAACTGCTATTTTGTGAGGCGAAAGTCTTGCTCGTCAACGCGAAAGTTGGCCGGCGTCCTGCGTCGGCCACGGTGCCAACAGAGTAATGCAAACAATACTCGCGTAATGGCGTCACCATACGACGTCACGTTCTCCTAAATCTGTCATTTTCGCGCCAATATGACGTCATCGCATGACATCGCAAATTGGTCGACGTTGGGCTGATCACGGAGGCAGTGCAAAACCAGGCATCTGATTCTGAAAAGAATGAAGAACTAAGTTAGCTACAGAAAGCTTTCATGGGATGGCGGGGGTAGGAACAATACGTCGATTGAGCAGTCCACAGTCTACAGCGGAATATAAGAAGATGGCTTTCGCATTTTAACACTCTTAGATGACTGCATAATCAACCCTGTGAATTGTTTTTCGTGCGAGAGCATATGTTGCATCCTTGAGGTAGAAATAACTGTATCGAGTTCTTTTCGTCCACTTCACTTTCTGCACATATATGGCATAACTGTTGAAATAACATCCTTTCCTTGAATGATTCTATGTTAATTTATTAATCTTGTGTCTAACAAAGCAAAACAAGCCTTTAAATATCACTTTCTTTCCTCGATGGAGTTCTTGCTGCTTTCGAAAAGGTATCCTTGTAGTTAGTATTGGATCGTAATAGATGGTTGGTTGCTTTTTAGCGGCGTAGCGAAACCCATTTAAATTTGTTGCTTAGCAGGATTTTGTTTTCGTTACTGAAATCATGTGCCCCACTAGCGAGGAAGACCGATGACGTGGCAACTGCACCGAAGAAGAAGCAGCGCGTGCTCTCGTGGCTCGGGGCTCGAGGTGACAACTGCCATTTTTAATCGACCGTGACCTTTGGGAAAAGCAGACCGGCAACGTCCACACGCGCTGCGTTTTATCGCAGACTAACCTCGAAGAGCGATGGCTGGCGTAGCAAAGAAGCCTGTGCTGGTTCAGCTCGACATAGATTCCATCGACGGCGGCACCAGCCCATGGTTCAGTGGCATGGGTCGCATGTTCATGGCCATGGTGACCACGGACCCCAAGAACGCAGACCTGTTCGGCCAGTTGGCGAGCGAAGGCAGCATGGGCACGCTCGTATCCTACCTGGACATGGAACAGGCTATGGTGAGCTTCATCGCCCTGCTTTGCTACATTGTCCTGGGCCTCACGCTGCTCTCGCTGTTCGTGGTGCTCCCGGTGGCCGCTTTCGCACTGCGTCGTCACACGGCCGGCGTGGGCCTGGTACAGTGCCTGATATGCGGGCTGGTCCTGGTCGGTTGTAGCTTGGTTCAGCTCATTTGTCTCATGAGCATGATAAGCACCTGGTACGCCATGAAGGACGCCCTTGGCGAGAAGGCACCGGAGGCATACGAGTGGACGTTCGAGCTGCTGCACAACTACACGCAGCTTACGGTGACGATGCTCAAGGCGGCAAAGGACCCTGACTCCAACCTGGACAGGAGCCTGACGGCGACCACGAACAGCATCAACTGGCTCAAGGGCAACATAACGGCGTGGGAAAACAGCTTCTCCGCGTTCGAATCACTGCAGGGCATGACCACGGGCCTGCTCCCCTTTCTGCAGATGGGTGTGCTCGGCCTCGCCATGGCGACGGCGGTCTCCTCTGCCCTGCTTGGATGCGTCGCCTGTAACCGCCGGAAGAGGAACTTGGAGCAAGGCAAGAAGAGCCCAATTTTCGTGGCGACTATCATCGTGACTAGCGCGGTTCTGCTGCTAGTGCACCTGATTATCGCACTGCCCATGATAGCACGCTGGCTGCCACTCTGTGTGATGACTAACACGTACCTATGCGCACCGTACCGCGATAGCTCATACGTTGTGCTCGACGATGCTATCGCCAGACTGTGGCCTCCGAGTAGCAGGCCCGAGCCGTTCTGCCGGCTGGTGCCCAGCAAGCTCGCCGTCAACTGTTCCACCAAGGGCAAGGCGCCGATCAAAAGCCTGCCATCGTGTCCGAGCAACTCCGCCAAGAAGACCCTCGAAGTACCAGGAGAAGATGCCGTTATGGAAGTGCAAGTTCTGCGGCCGCCACAACCAAAAGCTGCAGCCGCGCCGGTGGAAAAGGCGGAGGTCAATGGTGACTGCTTTTATCCTTACAAGATCATCGACACGGACATGACAGCAGTCTGCCCACTTTACTCGGATAATCTGGTTGCCCACTGGATGGCTATGGTGGTGTCCGTCATCTTCGGTGTGCTCGCTGCCATGGCTGCTGGTGCACTCGCCGTTGTGTATTTTGCCGTCGGCGAAAAGAAGCCGAAGAAGAAAAAAATCAAGAAGATTCGCAGAAGAAAGCGCGTCAAGAAGGTATCGTCGGAGACGCAGACGCCTCCTCCGCCGCCACCTCCACCGCCTCCTCCTCCGCCACCACCTCCGCCCGAGCCAGTGCACATCGAGGTGCAAGTTCCGGAACCGATTGCGGTGCCTGTGCCCATCAAGAGGCAGCGGCGGCGTCGCAAGCCAGTAAGGCCCGTCCTCGTGATGCCGCAGCCGACCTGCTCGCACCCACCACCACAGCCCCTTCCTACTCCGATGCCAATGCTTATGCCGGCTCCGATCTTCCTGCCCCCGCCTATGATGCCCGCGATGCCGCCGTTTACGACGCCACTCGAACTGGCGTCTCCACCACCCAGCAAGCCACCCCTGCCCCTGCCGATGATGAGCAACTGTTCGGGTGAGAACCAACAGTCGGCCGTAGCGTACACTAACGTGAACGTGTATGGTGGTGGTGCAGCAGGCGGCTATGGTTCGTGGCCGTACGTGCAGTCTGCGCTGCCTGCAGTCTACCCAACAAAAGCAGCGATCTCTGCGCTACCCGGCCGCACGACTTTGACGCCGCAGCCGGCGCCATCGGGCGTGGTGACCAAGACGTCGGTGGCGCGTCTAACGGGGGTCTCGTCGCCGGCGGCACCGTCAACAGCGGCTTCGCGACGTGTCGTCCAAGGTGTCCGAAGCGCGACGCAGCCGGTGGTCATGGAGCGCTAGACCTACGTGGCGCACGTGACTGTTTATTTAGCTGGCCCACGTCTTTCTGGGGGGCACTGAGCGCCTCAAAAGGCGCGAAGATATCTTAATAAACGTGACGTCAATAGTAGATCGAATAACAGTTGTCTGTTTATATTACTCGCGAAGATTTTGCACACTTCACCTGAAGCACACTTAGTGCGAAGCATTCTGATGAGAAAATACGGATCCATGCGAGCTTCGCGGTAACCCTGTTGACCTATTCCCACGTTTTTCCGGATTTTCAATGCGCAGTCTATGTTGTATCGTCGGGTGCAAACACACGCGTAATGCGACACCGATATTGGCGTTCACATAAACCATCGTTATATTTTTCATTAGCTGTGGTTGCATGTGGTTCCATACGCTCGAGGTTCATCATCATCCGCACCTAGTGCATGTCATCTTGCGAGTACGACGACAAATTCCGCGTCAAGACTCTGGTCTTTGCAACTTTATTATTCTACGTCATTTAGGTTTATGGCGTCAGTAATGCTTATTGCGGTGCCCAAAAACGTCTTGGGCTTTTATGTTTGATTGATTTGTGGTGTTTAACGTTCCAAAACCACCCTTGATTATGAGAGACACCGTAGTGGAGGGCTCCGGAAATATCGACCACCTGGGGTTCTTTAACGTGCACCCAAATCCGAGCACACGGGCCTACAACATTTCCGCCTCCATCGGAAATGCAGCCGCGGGCTTTTATGTTTGTCTGGAGCGCCAATCCAAGCACTGCTGTGCGAGAGCGCTTACAAGCAAGGGCGAATGCTGTTAATAGTTATGATGGCGAATCTCTGTCTAAATGCAGTTTCGTTTGGCAACAAGCACGTTGGTGTTGAGAAATGTGACAGGAATCGTGCTAATAAGCAATTATTAGGAAAAATACGTCATCTTAATTAAATCACCAAAAAAAAAATAAACGCGTCAGGTCAGTGCGGAACGCGCAGCACAATCAGGACAGACAATTAACAGTCGATTTACAAATCTTCAAAACACGTTACACCTACAACAGCATTAGGTTTATCTTAAACGCTTTCTTTTCGTTATGTGCCACGGAACTGAACGTTTAATATTATGAATACAAAAATGCCAGTCCACTAAGATATTAAAAAAAACGTGCGGTCAACACCTCGATTTTTGTTTTTTCTTTCTGTGTTGTTTTTTTCGTTTTTTGTGTGTGTGAGTGTGTGTGTGCGTGCGTGTGCACTTTTGGTTTTTCAGCGCGTTATCACTCCGACATATATGTGTCTTCTCAAGAAACACTCAGACGAATATACTTTAAAAACTATATAAATATATATCAGCGGCTGAATGCCTTTTCATCACCCTATTCATGTCGTGACGATTAAAAGATACATAGAGGCAAAGATAAAAAATTGCAGCATATCCACGGAGTTAATGATGGAGAGTGGGGCGAAACATTCGTCCATCCATGCGTCCGTCCGTGTGACCGTCCATGCGTCTGTTCGTGCGCCCGTCCCTGCGTTCGTTCATGCGTCCGCCACTGCGTCCGTTCATGCGTCCATCCATGCATCTGTGTGTGTCCGTTCGTCCATCTATTCAACGCTCCAGGTCCCACTATCTCGCATCTTTTTATCTTATATTCCCCATATAGAAGCACCGCCTTTCAGTGGACATTCCAAGGACTAAGCGAGAGGTGGCACACGTACACTTACTTACGGCTTGCACTTCGGGTCTACTTCCCAAATTCAACCACCTTGAGTTCTGGGTATATACTAGTTCACTGTATTCATGGCACTGCGGCCCAATGCTCGCTAAAGCTTTCTAAAACCAAGGAGGTTACGCCCAGCGAGTATAACGTAGCAACCTTTTCCTGTTAGATAGTGCTCCATGTACATGCCAGTGGCTGCTAATGTGAAACGGGAAACAGGAGGATTCAGCTTTTAATTTCTTACGGCTTGAGCTTCGTATCTGCTTCCCCCCTTTAACCACCTCGAATACATTCATGGTACATACTAGTTCATTGTATTCATGGCCCTGCGGCTCAACGCTCGCTAAACCTTTCTAAAACTAAGGAGGTTAGACCCAGCGAGTATAATGTAGCAACCCTTTCTTGTCCGATAGTGCTCAATGTACATGCCAATGGCTGCTAATGGGGATCGCAGCGTGCGCGTTGACTAAAAGCCGAATGCTCCTGTCTCTCATTCCCCATTAGCAGCCATTGGCATGTACATTCAGCACTAATTTTTATTATTGAACAACTGTCACACACGTCCCGTTTATTAGGGAGGCAATCGCCGGGCTAATTCCAAGAGCCGAAGTATCGGCCCCCCCGAACCGCACCACGAAAGCGTGGACAATTTTGAAGTGGTCCTTTTTGGTGCGCCAGCGGACGCCGGTCGTGGCCCAAAGAACAAGTCAGAGCCGAGAGTTGATAAACAAACAAATTATATTCTCAATAATGGCAGATCGAAAACAATACATAAGAATGCACACTCCACAACAGTTGCATACAATATGACACCAATCAAACCAATCAATCAACGTACTACACAATACAATCAGCCACACTCAAAACAACGGACACAGACAACAATACGCACTACAATGCAGTCGCATGCATTGAACAACGAAGACACTTAGGGACTAAAGAGATAGAAAACCTATTCAGTCCAAAGTCCTTGGAACAAAAGTCTGAATGATACTCTTCCGAGAATCACTCACTCAAAGTCCAGCGTTGTTGTCGTTCCGTAGCTCTCGAAGTTTCTCTTCCAGGAAACCTCGCGTCCTCAAATGGCCACTCTTCAAACTTCAACTTCTTCGCCGGAACTCCGTCGGCTTCACACACGCAGCTGTTGCCCGCGTCTTCGCTCGATAGCGGTAAACCCACGCTCTTGCCTGTAGCTCGAGCCGTCCCTACGGACCAAAAACTTCGCCGACTACACGGCGGAATTCCTACGCGCTCTGGCGCTCACTTCCGTCTCCTCCTGTTCTGTCACTACGGGCAGAACCTTCGCCGACTACACGGCGGAATTCCTACGCGCTCTGGCGTTAACTTCCGTCTCCTCCTGCTTTCTGGTCTCGGCTGCTCGATTAAATACGTTCCGCGCCACCTTCCAGAAATTTCTCGTCCTTTCGTCGGCGCGATACGCAGCGAAAGCTGGGAAGAGGCACGAGACGGTTCGACTGCCCTCTCCTGAGGATGAATCACTCGGTCTGACCCCGCCTCCTTCGTTCTGGAAATTTCTAGCGCTTGCCCGGCCGCAGCTGTGGGGTGAGGAGGTTCGTCTGCGAAGCCGTGCTTCTGCGGGGAGAGCGCGCGCCCGGGAGCCTTGGATGTTTGCTTTCTTTTTTTTTTCTTTTTACCTCGCGGCGTTTCTACCGCCCGTTGTCGCAAGGATTTGGCGGTGCGCTCTTTTTTAGCGCTCGTTCTGTGACAACAACGCACAGAAGAAATCTCTCACCGGCACCACCTTGGAGGTCAAATGTTATACCTATTTCGGGTATGTGCCTCTGGTGGTCGCGTACTACGAGGAACGCACAAGCCACGCCAAAAGGAGAGAATACACACGCAGACACAGCAAGGGCGTTTCGATCTGAGTCTTTTGGAGAGACCATAACACATAAAGTGCAGGAGTCTCTTCGACACTCGTCTCTCGATCGCTGGATTCCGTGCCGACCGGTTGTACCCTCGTGATCCTGCATGGGACTCGTTCACCCGCTTGCCTTAGGCGGGCTTGATGTCGGGAAAAGAATCGCGTTAATAAGAGTTGTAAAGCGCTTTAGAACAGCAAAGGAACAACAAGGCATCACACAATGATGGCTTATGAGAGACGCAGTAGCGGAAGCCGTTACATTCCTGGATAGCCGAGTTTTTACGACGTTCGCCTTTTGGCGATTGTGGGATCACGGGTTTGGATCTCGCCTCACCAGGAATTTCCGTCAGACATATCTTTCTCTCTTTCCCTATCTTTTCTTTTTTCTTTCTGAGCGTATTCGTTCTCTAGTCCATCAGGGATATTCCACTCCACGTCGGACAATTCGGCGCACGTGTTCTGGGAGTTAATCATAGCAGTACGAAGAGAGAAAGTAGCGCGTGCTGGTTCACGATTATAATAAAAGAGTTTACTAATATACACGAGAGGGAACTATGGCGCATGTGTCTGTGAGAGCTGCGACGCACGGCGCTTCAGCGAGCATGGGAATGATGGGTATAGTACACACATTTGTCTAATCTTCGTACTTCTCGCCTGTTTTTGGCTCCGTGTGTGAACACACACGAAGCCAAAAGCTCCAAGCAAACAGCTCCAAGCCAACGTGTGGCTTGGAACTCTTTTCTCACGAAACCAAAATCAGCAAATTGTTCAGTGGTTGTGCTTCACCGCCTTATCCTTCTAGACTTACCTTTCCAAATTGGGTCACGAAATTCAAAAGGGTTGCATTTTTCTTTCAAAATAAAACCGAAACACATCAATAAACGAAGCCGCAAGTACGATTCGCCACCCGCAAGTACGAAGACTAGGCAAAAGTGTGTATTATCCATCATTCTTATGGTTGCTGAACGATCTCAGCGATAGTGTCCTTTCTAGTTAATTTTAGGAAACTCTATGATTATGATTTTCTAAGACACGCAGCTTACGTTTACCAATTAAAAAGGAGAGAAAAATAATCAAAGGCAGCTTCGCACTAGTGGCGCAAAGCCTGAGGGAAGGTGCGGAGCTGGGTGGCCTTTCGTCTTTTTATTTTTTTTCGACTACCTTTCTCTTTTTTCTTCCATCTCTTCTTTTGTACGTGTTCCTTTCTACTCGTGTCTTTTTCTATTTCTTTCTCATTCTGCATCTCCTTATCTCTTTTTTTCTTCTTCCTTTGCCGTTTCTCTATTTCTCGCTGTCTTCTGATTTCTGTACGTACAGAACTATTTATTTCTCTCTTTCTCTTTGTCTTGCTATCTGTTTCTTTATCGGGTCTGTTTATATTAGTTTCAGTCTTAACTTTTTTTAAATACCAGTTCCTTTTAAGTTTTTTGATGCGCCGGATAGAGCAAACAGAAATTATGATCGAGAATAAGTATGTACGTTTGTTAGTTTTCTCGACATTATGGCATATACTCACTTTAATCTAACTGGACAAGAAAGCGAAACCAGGACTTACACTCAAGCATGAGGATTTGTTTTTTTTTGTAGCCTGAAGTGACTGGCCCATGCCCACTGTGGGGCATCGGCAAACAAATCATATAGTATCCTACGGAGGGTAACTGCATTGCTGCTAACTAAGAAAAAAATGATGTACAAGAAGGAAGACATTATAGAAAAAAATAAGATACAAAGAGTGACGGCATGAACTTCAGACTCTGCCCAGGTGGCGCTGCGAAAAACGCCACCAGCAGCGCCCCCATCGCCGCGCCCGCCATAAATGGGTAGTCCACAGAGAGACGTTCGCAAGCGAATGCGCATAGGCCCTCCTCCTATGTTGGTCTTGAGGCGCGGTGTCTTAAAATCAAGGACCTGGCAAGCTTCTTCCTTCAATCCAGCCTGGCTTCATAGAATTAGGAAGCTCATCAAAACGAAATGCGGGCAGAGTGCAAAAGATGTTTCATTTATTTCAGCATTGCAAAGATTAGATGAAATGTCATTGATCACCGTAAGTTGCTCACGCGAAAAGAGGAAGCTTCGTAGCCAAGACAGGATTAATGAATCAATACGGAGTGCAGTCAATTAAGAGATAACGACAATGAGGGACAGTATCGAATAGCTTTGCGAAATCAAGGAAGAGGCATTCCGTTTTTTCGGTAGCGTTCATATTAAAGTGAAAGTCAGTCGTGAATTCGAGTAAGTGGGTGTCACATGAGTAGACTTTTCTAAAGCCATGCTGATTAGAAAAGAAGTTGTTTGATAAGGTGATCGTAGATACGAGAAGCCACGATATGTTCAAGTAGTTTGCAGGATATGCATGCCAGTGAAATGGTTCGATAATTACGGGGAGAGTGCCTTTCACTGACCCTATATACGGGAATCACCTTACCAATCTTCCAATCCTTGGGCAGCTCACCTGATGATAGCAACTGGTTGAATAGGAGACAGAGGAAGCGGCTGGAAATATCTGTGGTGTTCTTCAGTATTTAAGAGTTAATGTTATCAATGCCTGATGAAGTAGAATTCTTAAGATTCGTGATGAGTTGTGCTATACCTTCTGCAGTGACAATGACTGGAGCCATTAAAGCGAAAGGGTGATCTGGAACAAATGTCACATTGGAACAATCTTCCTGTGTAAAAACAGAGGCGAAGTACTCATTGAAAGCAGTAGCGGAAGCTTCATCAGAGAGCGGCGTTAGTTCATTATCGTGTATGGTAATGTGATTACGAGACTTGTTGTAGCATGAAATTATTTGCCAGAACTTTTAGGTGTTATTTTTGAGAAGTGATGGCAAGTCCTGCACATAATATTTCTTCTTAGCTGTGTCTAAGGCTTTAGAATAGTCTTGTAAGCAGACCTTGTATTTAACCCAGTAGGACACAGAACGAATGCGTTTTGCGGTATCATAGAAACGTTTCTTTTTATTTCGTAATGTTCGAAGATGTTTAGTAAACCAAGGATTAGTTTTATTGTTGGATGCAGAGATCAGCGGCCCAAGCTGGTCAACTAACTCTAATATTTTTTTCTTCGAAAGGAATCCGGCTTTCGTTCATAGTTCGTGAGGCAAACGACGGCAAAAAAAGTTCCTGACAAAAATCTTCTAGCTCCGTCCTGAATTGATGAAATTTAGCACGGTTATAATCCCGGATTGTTTTTCTCACTGAGCCTGTAAAAGAGACCGGTAGGTTGATTTGGAAGTTAAGGAGCTTGTGGTCACTAAATTCTACTACTTAAGAAATTGCTCCGGTGGTTTCTGGTGCATTAGCGAAAACAAGGTCAAGTATGTTGTTACCACGGGTGTATTGGTGAACAACTTGTGATAAGTTGTAGTCGAAGGTTACTTCGAGAAAAGTTGATGAGGCGTGACATGTGGTAGTCATGGTAGACCAATCAATGAGCGGGTAGTTGAAATCGCCAAAAAGGTATTTAACGTCAGCTGAATATAGTTGCGTAGCTCTTTCTATGTTGTCACGTAGATCTTTGGGGAAAGAGGAATGCGCATCCGCTGGCCGTAACATGCTCCTATAAGTATTTTCGCATAAGTTGTAACGCATGCAGTCTACGTTATCTCTGTAGAGGGGTTAGTATCAAGGGGAACTGATGACACTGTCTTTTTTACTGCTATTAAGACGCCTTCTCCTCTTCTATCGACATGGTCACGTCGATATATGTTATAGTTGCAATGTCTTTATCTGGGAACAGTTCCTCGTTGGTTACGTCAGGATAGAGCCGAGTCTCCGTGAGTATTAATCATCTAAGTAAGAACACTAAGTAAGCATCACTATCATATAAGTAAGCATCACTATCATCTAAGTAAGAACACAACTCATCCCTCTTGGGAAGTAGGCTTTGAATGTTAGTAAAAGACAGAGATAAAGATGGTGACTTAAACTGACTCCGCTTACGCGTGCTTGTGTGAGCCTCGAGCTATCTCGTAGACAGCACAACTACGTTGCTTGAGTGATCGAAAACGTAGGTGTTATTGTCAATGCAAAGTTCATCAACGGATAGCTTAAAACGTTTGTTTTGGGCCTTTGCGTATTCCAGAAGCTTTCGGCGAGCTTGTCGCGTTTTCATGGAAAAATCTTCGCGTTTGTAAAAATCAGTTGCCTTAAGCTTACGCAAATTTGACAAAATTAGCTCTTTGTCCTTGGAAAACGTGAACTTCACAATATATTGACCTTCGTCTATCTGTGTTAAATCTGCCCAGCCTGTGCACGCCCTCTAATTGCGGACTCGTTATGGAAGTGCCTAGGTGGCCTGAACAAAACTTCACTATCTTATCTTCTGAGACTGCCCAGTTCTCATTGGGGTCATCTACAATGCCAAAAAATAGAAGGTTAGACCGACGTAACCTATTTTCTGCATCGTCGCACCTATTCGTAATTTTTGACAGTTGATTCGTCACATCGCGCAAAGCGTCAACCGAGCCAGAAGAGGTGGTCACAGACCGAGTAGCGATGATTTCTTCCAGTGAATTCGCCTTGGTACTTAAACTTTTAATTTCGCTGTCTGCTGCTTTCATTTTGTCTGTCACGACAAGAAGGGCATCAGTGTATGCACCAGCCCCGTCAGCAATACGAACAGCGTTGGCTTTTTCGAGCGTTTATACTTAGCGCTTTAGCTGTTTAATCTCAATCTCGGCGGTAGCATGTTTTGAGAGCAAAGCTTCGTAACTTTCCTTCAGACGGCGTATTTCAGTAAGGGCTAGAGCGAATGCATCGGCCTCCATTTTATTCATAGGACCGGGATTTGATTCCACATCACCAGCCAGGAATAATAAAAGTTCACGCATGAAACCACATACGCACATGCAGGATAATAATCACTTCGAAACACTCCTAATCTCTGGTGGGCACGACACCGCAAGGAAGCAACGGTTGCCACTTCTTATGCAAGAAGCATGATTCAAGTAACCAACCTGAAACAGCAAAGACCGTAAGCAAGGCATCCTTCGAGCGGTGTCGAGCCCAAACCGGCAAGTCGCAGACTGACGCTTATATAGAGCACTGCGCAGTCCAGCCATCGTGACGGAAGAGCCGTGCGTCCATCCGTGCGTCTGTCCCAGCGTGCGTCCGTCCGTGCATATGCCTGTCCGTCCATCCGCTCGTCCATCCAACCATCAGTCTGCTTGTTTGTCTGTCCATTCTTGCGTCTGTCCGTCCATCCGTGCGTCGCTATAAGCAATCTCTCTTAGTCATATGATGGTTCTGGGACGTTATGACGCCCCAAAACCACCATAAACTCCACATACCAAACCAGCCAGCATCGGTGGCTCTGGTGTCGTTTTAGGGGCGAAGTCAGTCAGTCAGTCAGTCAGTCAGTCAGTCAGTCAGTCAGTCAGTCAGTCAGTCAGTCAGTCAGTCAGTCTCAGTCCAGTCAGTCAGTCAGTCAGGCAGTCAGTCAGTCAGTCAGTCAGTCAGTCAGTCAGTCAGTCAGTCAGTAGTCAGTCAGTCAGTCAGGTCAGTCAGTCAGTCAGTCAGTCAGTCAGTCAGTCAGTCAGTCAGTCAGTCAGTCAGTCAGTCAGTCAGTCAGTCAGTCAGTCAGTCAGTCAGTCAGTCAGTCAGTCAGTCAGTCAGTCAGTCAGTCAGTCAGTCAGTCAGTCAGTCAGTCAGTCAGTCAGTCAGTCAGTCAGTCAGTCAGTCAGTCAGTCAGTCAGTCAGTCAGTCAGTCAGTCAGTCAGTCAGTCAGTCAGTCAGTCAGTAGTCAGTCAGTCAGTCAGTCAGTCAGTCAGTCAGTCAGTCAGTCAGTCAGTCAGTCAGTCAGTCAGTCAGTCAGTCAGTCAGTCAGTCAGTCAGGTCAGTCAGTCAGTCAGTCAGTCAGTCAGTCAGTCAGTCAGTCAGGTCAGTCAGTCCGTCAGTCAGTCAGTCAGTCAGTCAGTCAGTCAGTCAGTCAGTCAGTCAGTCAGTCAGTCAGTCAGTCAGTCAGTCCGTCAGTCAGTCAGTCAGTCAGTCAGTCAGTCAGTCTTCAGTCAGTCAGTCAGTCAGTCAGTCAGTCAGTCAGTCAGTCAGTCAGTCAGTCAGTCAGTCCAGTCAGTCAGTCAGTCAGTCAGTCAGTCAGTCAGTCAGTCAGGTCAGTCAGTCAGTCAGTCAGTCAGGTCAGTCAGTCAGTCAGTCAGGTCAGTCAGTCAGTCAGTCAGTCAGTCAGTCAGTCAGTCAGTCAGTCAGTCAGTCAGTCAGTCAGTCAGTCAGTCAGTCAGTCAGTCAGTCAGTCAGTCAGTCAGTCAGTCAGTCAGTCAGTCAGTCAGTCAGTCAGTCAGTCAGTCAGCAGTCAGTCAGTCAGTCAGTCAGTCAGTCAGTCAGTCAGTCAGTCAGTCAGTCAGTCAGTCAGTCAGTCAGTCAGTCAGTCAGTCAGTCAGTCAGTCAGTCGTCAGTCAGTCAGTCAGTCAGTCAGTCAGTCAGTCAGTCAGTCAAAGAACTTTATTTGGTCCTGAGAAGACGAGAATGCCCCCGTCAAGGGGTACCGTCTGGGGGCCCCGCCCACGATGGCACCGGGAGGTTAAAGCTCTCGGCGACTTCACGGGCTCTCTGGACAGCCCTTAGCTGCTGGTCCTTTGCGGAGCTGGTGATAAGCTGGAGATAGTCTTCCTCAGTGGAGGGAGACCCTGAGCCCGCGTACAAGTCGTGACACTGCCACAGCATGTGCTGGAGGGTGCACCTCGGATGACCACTGCGCTGACAGCGTGGGTCTATTCCGTCTACCAATTTAGACCAAATAAACGGACATGGATACGTGTTTGTTTGTAACATTCGCAGGGTGATTGCCTGTGGTCTGTTTAGATGTGGGTGTGGAAGCGGGAAATTCCTGCGCCCTAGCTGATAGTGCTTACAGACCTCGTTGAAAGTGAGAAGAGGGTCGCTTTGCCACTTCCCTCTCTCAGCCTCCGAGTGCCCGCTTCCGGCGCGGTGTGTAAGACCTCGCGCCTGGGAGTGTGCAAGTTCGTTGGCGTTTGGGATGGTTTCGTGAGCATCATACCCACATGACCAGGGAACCAAATTATATGCATTTTGCCTGTCCAAGATGCAGCAGAGGGAACGCGCGCGGCTTCTGTGCACAACGAGCCTTTCATAAATGCTCTAGTGGCGGCTCGCGAGTCCGTGTATATAGTAGAACGGTTCGTTGTGGTCATGGCGATGGCCACTGCCACCAGTTCGGCTTTGTCGGCATCCGAACTTTTAAGCGTAAGGGATGTTAGCAGCTCTCCCCGTAACGACGTAGCTGCTGAAACAAAGTCATTGGAAGCTGCGTATTGCGCTGCGTCAACGAAGGCGACATTGTCTTCAATCGTAGCCGCTGTTTGAAGAAGGGCTCTGGCCCTTGCTTTGCGTCTGCCGCAGTTGTATTGGGGGTGCATGTTTCTAGGTATCTGAGATAATGTATACATTTCCCTGACTTTGATAAGGAGCGCGCACTCCCTCTGTCTGGCAATGGAAGACCGTATACCAACATGCGCTAGTAACTGTCTGCCAGCCTTCGTGGAAGCCAGTCTTGCAATTTGGGCGACCTGTTGTGCCTCTACTATTTTGCTGAAGGTGTTGTGGACACCCAGCGCCAATAGATGTTCTGTACTGGTGCTATGTGGGAGACCCAGTACCTTTTTTACGTTCTTGCGAATTATTGATTTTAATCGGGCTTCATCCCTCCTGCTCCACTTGTGGGCCAGGACGATGTAGTTAATGTGGCTCATTAGGAAGGTGTGAAAGAGTCTACGAAGGTTCTCCTCGGATAACCCCCCTCGTTTGTTGGCCACCCTCGTGATTAATTTTGTCATGGAATCGGCTTTGGCTGCGATGCGTTCTAACGTGTAGGCGTTAATGCCATCCTCCTCCAGGAACATACCAAGGCTTCTAACTTTCTTTACGATCGGAATAATAGAGCCGTTCGTTGTGGTGATAGATATCGGGGAAACTTCCTTTCTTTGCACCGATTGTTGGCCGGTAAAGAAGCAGTTCCGATTTATTAGCCGACAAGCAGAGTCCTGCCTTGTTAAGGAAATCTTCGACAGCCCTGATCGCTGTTTGTAATCGCTCTTCAATTTGCCCATCACTACCTCCCTCGCACCAGACGGCGATGTCATCAGCGTAGAAGGCGTGACCGAGACTTTCAATCTCGGTCAGACTGTGGGAAAGTGCTCTCAGCGATAAGTTAAATAGAAATGGGGATAGCACTGCCCCTTGTGGAGTGCCTCTGTGTCCAAGATCAAACGTCTTCGAGCCGAGAGATCTCAGGCGAATGGTAGCTTTTCTATTCTTAAGAAATGAGCTGATGTAGTTGTAAAAATGTTCTCCTAGACCCGCTTCTTTAATGGAATGAAGTATGTGAGAGTGTTTTACCTTGTCAAAGGCCTTTTCCAGGTCAAGTGCCAAAACAGCTCTGGTGTCTCTGGAGACCCTGTCAATGATCTTGTCTTTTAAAAGCAACATTACATCCTGTGTTGACATGGACGGCCTGAATCCAATTAGATTTAACAGAAACAGATTCCTTTCCTCAGCAAATTTAGTGGCCCGCTTGAGGATAACGTGGTCGGCGACCTTCCCTACACATGAAGTGAGAGATATCGGCCGGAGCGAGCCAAGCTCCAGGGGTTTCCCCGGCTTCGGAATGGGGATGGCGGTCGCGTCGCGCCACTCTATTGGAACCTCACCGGTCTTCCACACCTCGTTGATTTTATTCGTTAGAAGCTCGATATCCTCGTCAGGTAAATTCTTTAAGGGTTTGTTACTGATCCCATCGGGACCAGGAGCTGATCTGCCGTTGAGCTCATATAGAACCTCTTGTCCCTCTGCGCACGTGAAGGGGGAAGCAAGAGGGTCTGTTTCGTTCTCTGGCAAAGCAGGAGGGTAGTTATTGTGTGAGGCGGGTTCTGTGCAATATCTCTAGGCGAGCTCATCAATAATTTGTGTCTCTGTCAGACCAGAGTTCTTTAGGTTGTGAATAAGTCTGTAAATTGTAAGCTGCTGATTGGTTTTGGATTGTTTATCTCCCAGTAGATGTTTGAGGAGGTTCCACTTCGCACCACTCCTCATTTTCCCGTCGATGGCATTGCATATTTCGTCCCATTGCTGTCTAGCTAGCGTTTCACTATGCTCCTCTCTCTGCCTATGAAGTTCAGCAATTTTTTTGCGTAGGCGTCGGTTTAGTTTCTGCGTTTTCCATTGAGCCTGCAGCGCGTTTTTAGCCTCCAGAAGGTGGGCTAATCAACTGTCCATGCGCTCCATCTCTCTTTCTGTCTTCACTTCCTTTGTGGAAGCAGCGACGTCTTCTTTGAGGCGAGTGATTAATTCGTTTAAAGAGTTGTATTTATTCTCGTCTTGCTTTCTGATCGCTCTAAAAAGGTCACAACCTGTGACGTGAAATTTTCTGAGTAGTGGTGACGAGATTCTTGTCACGAGGCTGGTAATGTAGTGATCACTACTAAGATTCTCTTGTAAGTTAGTCCATATGGGCTCCTCTGCATTCCTAACCATGGTCAAATCTGGTGTTGTAGCCCTGCTGACCGAATTGCCTAATCTGGTGGGGTATCGTGGATCGGTGACCAATGTGAGACCACAAGCAATGATGTGTGCTGCGAGGGCTTTGCCTTTTGCGGTATCCTTGATATAGCCCCAATATTGATGATGTGCGTTAAGGTCCCCTGCTATGATGAGCGTTCGATCACCTGCAATTTTACACGCTTTGTGTAAAAGAGCATGAAACGTCTCTTTTCTGTCGGCTGGTGAGCTGTAAACGTTTAAAATAAAAACGGATTGCTTAAGTTTAGCGTTCGGGATGAGCTCGATCATGATGTGTTCAATTTTTAAATCCGGCCTAACGTCATGACGTAAATAGGCAGATGCTATGAGACGAGTGTCGCTACACCCCTCTTGCCCTCCTTGAAATACGCTTCTGCACGATAGTGACGAAGAGCGATGACATCAGTGAGCGTTTCCTGGAGGAGGATTACTGATGGCCTTTCGGTAGCAAAGCCAAGAAAGTGTTGCAGTACTGCTTTCCTTTTGCGGAAGCTGGCGCAATTCCATTGCCAGATTACTAGATTGCTTGCGTTAGCCATTTTACTGACTGGAAGGGGGTGTACCAAGCAGTGCGTGCTGCCTGTATGATTCTAAAATTTGAAGCCTCGCGGTGTGCACGGTCAGATGGAGCCTGATAGGAGTAATTTCAGGAATAACGTCATTTCTTAGCTTTTCAAGCAGTGTTTGGATGCTTGAGACGTTAAGCGCCTCCTCGTCCATGGGCTCAGGGCCTGCCCTGCGTTTCGCCCCTCTGCTGACAGACGCTGTGGCTGCAATAGCTTGATCACTAGACGCGCGCTCTCGCTGCTGCATTTCTTGCAAGATCGACTTAATATCAGCTAATTTCTGTCGAAGAGATGCATTCTCGCGCTCTAGTGATTGTATTTTGTTTCGCGTTTGCTGTTACAGTTGCCCTGGTTGCGCGGGGGCATGGGCCTCACCTGTTTTGGCTACCTTGTCCGCCCAGGTAGGTTGTGAGTTGAAGCCACCCCGGGAATTCCGAAAGCGTTCCGTGGCGGCGTTACTTGGAGCAGCCGCAGGTGGTGTCTCGGTAGGAGCGGCGATTTCCCGGTCTCCGGCATTGCTCGTAGCCTTCTTCGTCTTGTGACCGCCTTTCCTTCACTTTCTACGTCGCCTTCTTACAACGTAGGGAACTTGGTATCTGTTTTTGCAGGTACGGTCACCGGTGAGATGAGCGTCTGCGCATAGCGCGCACTTCGGTTGCACACATTCGTGTCCGTTTGCGATGATCGAAGTCCCACACTTTTTCTACACTTTTTCAGTCGGTCTAGGGCAGATATCGTGCATGTGGCTGATTCGGCCGCAGTTACGGCAAGTGTCGATTTGCCTTTTGTACAGTGTACAGCGTAGCATGTTGGGGCCGCAGTGAACATAGTTGGGCACTTTCATGAGGTTGAACAGTACAATCATGGTAGGGGTCTCCTTTATGCGCCTGACTCTGAGCACCATCGGGTTTCTGGGTGTGACAAAAAGGCTTTGCAGCGCAGCTTCGGCCAGATCGGTGTCGATGCCTCTGACCACACCTCTACAGGTATTTCCCGGAGGTGTAATGTAAGCCGAGATAGAGTGCTTTTTATCTGCCAAGAATATTTCCTGCACTTTGCAGTATGCATTGGCATCCGATTCGGAGGGTGTGCTTTAACGAAGATATTCTGCATGGCGTTCGCACACACGATATCCTCCTCGGCTGCCGCTGGGGGCAGCCTGGCAGCCATTAAAATGGCTTGCGTGACCTTTAACTGACTGCATGTTCGCACGTCCAGCCCTCCCCCCGGGTGGACGACCACTCGAAAGTGCGATGTGGGCAGGCGCGGTAGCCCAGAGGCTGCGGCAACTTTTCTCAGCTGGCTGGCTTTAGCGGACCAACGTGGGCTCCGGTTTGCCTAGCCGAGTGCGTCTCGTGCTTGAAGTGGATTTTGTCCGCATTCCGCTTTCTATGGGCGGTAATCCAGCCGTTCGATTCGGCTTCCTCTTTGGAGATTTGCTCTCCTTGTACCTTGTATCATGAGGCATGGCCTCCTCGGGGGTCGGCCGAACAAGCGGCTGCGCGTTCCGCGTTTCCGCGCTGCGGGGCCCGATGCCGTGTACACGCACAAATAGGCCTAACCTTTGGTGTCGGAGAAAGGACCCACAAAAGAGGTTCCAGTGGACCTACCGTGATTAATGGGGTATCCAGGTGTTCCTTGAAACTTCCCGGAGTTGCTTCAGTGGAAATCTCGGAGGGAAAGCACATCGGACTCAGTTTAACAATGTCGGTTGGCGGAGCCGATGCAGACGCGTCCGCAAGCCACCCCACCACCTAGCGTCCTCGGGTGAAGCCAATAAAACCCCCCGAAGCTTCACCTCATTCATCATCATTCACTCTGTGGATATGCTGCGATTTTTACCCTCGAATTTGCAGAGAGGGTGACCTTGAGCGCCTTCATGCAGCTGTAGTGTCGACAGTTTGGCGGCGCTCAGCGGCTATCTAAAACATAACCGTTACTTGTGTGCAGTATCTGGTGCAACCAGTAGGCCATGCAGCCATCTTCGCAATTATCATCGCCACAGTATTTTCTTCCACAAGAGGTACTTAATAAGGAGCAGCCACAAATGTCTCTTGAAAAGCGAATATTGACCATTGTAGGTGTCAGCCCGAGTGACACATGAAGTCATCATAGGTGATGATGTCACACTATGACGGGTCTGTGACGTCACTACACGAGAGACACTTGGTCAAGGGTGGGATTAAAGAGACACCGCGAAACCGCGTGAGCTTCTGAAAGTTCTCATTGCTTCAGGTCGCGGAGCTTGTGCGTCACCTTGTCGGCCACAGAGGTCTAGCGAGGAGACGTGAGGGGCAAGGATCAGTATAGTCGACTAAGAAAAACATGGTGGCTATAGACAACGAGTCGTCTAAAGGAAATGCGTGACCTTTTTCTTGAATATGGCGACATGAACTGGGGAGGTCATGGAACTACGAAAGCACCAACTGAACCATCTTCATTCAAATGCACCTACCACAGCTCTATTCGTTTGGTTTTTAGAGATACCAAACAGCAAGGCCCCTTGTTAGAGCACCGGTAACCTTGTGTAAGATAGGCCAAATAGTCGTGACTACAATCTCGCGAGGCGGCGCAATCGCCTCTCCCAGCGTAAGGTCCCTAGATGAAACAAGTTTCCAAGGTAGCGACACCCTCCCTTTTCCTCCTCGCTTATTTGCCTGAAGCGCCCCCTAGAAGGTTTGAAACTTTCATTCAAAAGCGAATGTTTGGGTTCTGTTGCTACGGTGAATAGACGTAAATGAAACAAAATGGAACGAAATAAGACGTAGAATAAACAGTTACCTTTATGAACATAAACGGCACAACACAAGAGCAAGCGCGATGTGCGTTACTCAACCGGCAACGTTGTGCAGTTCTATACTTTACACCACTAGCCATGGCGTCTCGCGTAGTACATTTTAGTTCCACGGCCGTGGCATTTCGTCCAGTTCTAACTAGTCCACTTCTCCGATTGTGTTTTGTTCTTGCTGTGGCACAGTGAACGTGCTTCTTGCTGGATCCTGTAAGTGGCCACATGGCGTGACGTTGTGACGATTGATTACAACCAGCTTGTGCACACGCAAGAAAAAAAACCCCTACCAGACTGGTACGAACACTCGTCCAGCAGCACTGCGATGACGTTTTTTTTAAATGTGCCCATTTGGACAATCGTGATGCCAAGTGATTCTGATGCGCTGCTGGAAACTTCCTGAAAAGTGAGAGTTCTACTGGTGAGGTGTCTCGAAGCAGCGCGTTTCGGCTCAAGAGGGAACTGGTCAAGAGTGAAATGTTTCTGAAGGTGCGTTGATTATAACCTACAGCTGCTCTGTATACGTGCATACCCACATGTATTTGAACCAGCTGGCATGCACTAGACACGCATTAGACGCGCGCCTGGCGTTTCAATAAAAACCGACAAGTGAACTCGCTTCGCAGATCCGCGTCGACATACGTTGACGGAGTTGCACGAAAGCATTCGCGTGAAATGGTTCATAGTTGAACCTCATGGTGCGCTTCATCTCGGAGAGCACGAGGTAAGTTGAAGAGAGCGAAACCCTTTTCTGTTGTTTACGGCAACGCAGCATTGCTGAAAAACGCGGATGTTGCATTGAACGAGCATGGCGAAACAATCTTGGTCGACTTAGCGCACACCGAAACGCTCCTCCTCTTCAGTTTATGTTCTGGCTACGATTTTGTCTTTGGTCATGGCGAGAATCCGGCTGGAGCCATATACGCATGCGTACTCGTTTTGAACCATTTGCATAATAATAAATAACACCACCAGCCATTTTCAAGAACACGTGCAAGTAATGCACCAATTACAGACGCGGATGGCAGAGAAAAAGAGGAGTAATCGAGAGAGTGAGGAGGACGGCTCGAGAAAAATGAGTTTCATCTAGAACCTTGTTTCATCTAGGGACCTTATCCCAGTGAGATTGAATTCAACGAATCACAGAGTAGACCGCCTTAGCGCAGTCTACAAGTTACTGCATATGTCACCTTTAGCCTTAGAGAACTCGAGCTCAGTCCAGAAAAGCGCACACCCTGCTCTGTCGTGATCAAGGTTATAAAGCCGGCCTTGTATACAACAATGGAACGGTAATCAAATGCGCTTGGACGGCGTGTATACTCTCCGCCACTGTCGTCCCTTAGAGCATCAAAGTTCTGTATTCATAGAATATAGCCAGCATTCATTATGGTAAGCCACAATGGTAAATAAATGCGTGCCACGGCGCTCTGTCTGCGTTATCACTTCCGCGTATTTTTGAAACAGTGTGCGAGGAGGCCGAGCGAGACGTTGAAGGTAGTTATGCGTTTCAAGACATTTATTTCAAGTGAAACTGCTATTTTGTAAGGCGAAAGCCTTGCTCATCAACGCGAAAATTGACCGGCGTCCTGAGTCGGCCACGGTGCCAACAGAGTAATGCAAACATGCGCCGCGTAATGACGTCACCATACGACGTCGAATTCTCCTGAATCTGTCATTTTCGCACCAATATGACGTCATCGTATGACACCGCAAATCGGTCGACGGTGGGCTGATCACGGAGGCAGTGCAAAACCAGGCATCTGATTCTGAAGGCAATGCAAAACAAAGTTAGCCACAGAAAGCTTTCAGGAGATGGCGGGGAAAAAACAATGACTAGACTAAGCAGTCTACAGAGCAGTCTACAGTCTACAGCGGAATATAAGAAGATGGCTTTCACATTTTAACACTCTTAGATGACGGCATAATGAACCCTGTGAATTGTTTTCAGTGTGAGAGTATATGTTTGCTTGCTTGCTTGTTCCTTTCTTTTTTTTGGCTCTCACCCACTGAGGGGGATTGGCCAAGAAGCCGGTGGTTAATGCAAGTAAACACCTATACATTTTCTAGATTAGGGGAATATGATTACTGTGTTTTGACTGTGAAATTGATTTGGCGCAATGTAAAAAAAAATAAAAAAATGAAAAAAGGGGGGGGGGAGAAATAATAGAATATGTTGAATATCTGTGGTGGAATCGTTATATGAAATTCTCCTGAAAGTTGAATCATTGCAGTGTATCAGCTAAATATATGTTGCATCCTTGAGGTAGAAATAACGGTATCGAGTTCTTTTCGTCCACTTCATATTCTGCACATATATGGCATAACTCTTTTAAATAACATTCTTTCTTTACAATATTGTATGTTATTTTATTATTCTTGTATCTAACAAAGCAAAACGAGCCTTTAAATATCGCTTTCTTTCCTGGATAGAGTTCTTGCTGCTTCCAAAAAGGTATCCTAGAAGCTAGTATTGGATCGTAATAGATGATTGGTTGCTTTTTAGCGGCGTAGCGGAAACCATTTGGATTTGTTCTATAACAGGATTTTGTTTTCGTTACTGAAATCATGTGCCCCACTAGCAAGGAAGATTTATGACGTGGCAACTGCACCGAAGAAGAAGCAGCGCGTGCTCTCGTGGCTCGGGACTCGAGGTGACAACTGCCATTTTTAATCGACTGTGACCTTTGGGAAAAGAGACCGGCAACATCCTCACGCGTTGCGTATTATCGCAGACTAACCTCGAAGAGCGATGGCTGCCGCAGCAAAGAAGCCTGTGCTGGTTCAGCTCGACATAGACTCCATAGACGGCGGCACCAGCCCATGGTTCAGTGGCATGGGTCGCATATTCGTGGCCATGGTGACCACGGACCCCGCAAACGCCGACCTGTTCAGCCAGTTGGCGAGCGAAGGCAGCATGGGCACGCTCGTATCCTACCTGGACATGAAACAGGCTATGGTGAGCTTCATCGCCCTGCTTTGCTACATTATCCTGGGCCTCACGCTGCTCTCGCTGTTCGTGGTGCTCCCGGTGGCCGCTTTCGCACTGCGTCACCACACGGCCGGCGTGGGCCTGGTACAGTGTCTGATGTGCGGGCTAGTCCTGGTCGGTTGTAGCTTGGTTCAGCTCATTTGTCTCATGAGCATTATCAGCACCTGGTACGCCGTGAAGGACGCCCTGGGCGAGAAGGCACCGGAAGCGTACGAGTGGACGTTGGAGCTGCTGCACAACTACACGCAGCTTACGGTGACGATGCTCAAGGCGGCCAAGGACCCTGACCCCAACCTGGACAGGAGCCTGACGGCGACCACAAACAGCATCAAGTGGCTCAAGGGCAACATAACGGCGTGGAAAAACAGCTTCTCCGCTTTCGACTCACTGCAGGGCATGACCACGGGCCTGCTCCCCTTTCTGCAGATGGGTGTGCTCGGCCTCGCCATGGCGACGGCGGTCCCCTCTGCCCTGCTGGGATGCGTCGCCTGGAACCGGCGGAAGAGGAATCTGGAGCAAGGCAAGAAGAGCCCCATTTTCGTGGCTACTATCATCGTGGGCAGCGTGGTTCTGCTGCTAGTGCACCTGATTATCGCGCTGCCCATGATAGCACGCTGGCTGCCACTCTGTGTGATGACAAACACGTACCTGTGCGCACCGTACCGGGATAGCTCGTACGTTGTGCTCGACGATGCTATCGCCAGACTGTGGCCTCCGAGTAGCAGGCCCGAGCCGTTCTGCCGGCTGGTGCCCAGCAAACTCGCCGTCAACTGTTCCACCAAGGGCAAGGCGCCGATCAAGAGCCTGCCGGAGTGTCCAAGCAACGCCGGCAAGAAGAAGACCCTCGAAGTACCAGGAGAGAACGCCGTTGTGGAAGTGCAAGTTCTGCGGCCGCCACAAACAAAAGCTGCAGCCGCGCCGGCAGCAAAGCTCAAGGTCAATGGTGACTGTTTTTATCCTTACAAGGTCATCGACACGGACATGACAGCAGCGTGCCCACTGTACTCGGATAACCTGGTTGCCCACTGGATGGCTATGGTGGTGTCCGTCATCTTTGGTGTGCTCGCTGCCATGGCTGCTGGTGCACTCGCCGTTGTGTATTTGGCCGTCGGCGAAAAGAAGACGAAGAAGAAGAAAATCAAGAAGATTCGCAGACGAAAGCGGGTCAAGAAGGTATCGTCGGAAACCCAGACGCCTCCTCTGACCCCTCCGCTGCCACCTCCAGCACCTCCCCCTCCGCCACCACCTCCGCCCGAGCCTATGCACATTGAGGTGCAAGTTCCGGAACCGATTGCGGTGCCTGTGCCCATCAAGGGTCGGCGGCGGCGTCGCAAGCATGTCAGGTCCGTCCTCGTGATGCCGCGGCTGACCTGCTCGCACCCACCACCACAGCCCCTTCCAACTCCGATGCCAATGGTTATGCCGGCTCCGATCTTCCTGCCCCCGCCTATGATGGCCGCGATGCCGCCGTTTCCAACGCCACTTGAACTGGTGTCTCCACCACCCAGCAAGCCACCACCGCCTCCGCAGATGATGAGCAACTGTTCGGGTGAGAACCAGCAGTCGGCCCTAGCGTACACTAACGTGAACGTGTATGGTGGTGGTGCAGCAGGCGGCTATGGTTCGTGGCCGTACGCGCAGTCTGCGCCGCCTGCAGTCTACCTGACCAGAGCAGCGATCTCCGCGCAACCCGGCTGCACTACTTTGACGCCGGAGCCGGCGCCATCGTGCGTGGTGACCAAGACGTCGGTGGCGCGTCTAACGGGGGGCTCGTAGCCGGCGGCACCGTCGACAGAGGCTTCGCGACGTGTCGTCCAAGGTGTCCGAAGCGCGACGCAGCCGGTGGTCACGGAGCGCTAGACCTACGTGGCGCACGTGACTGTTTATTTAGCTGGCCCACGTCTTTCTGGAGGGCCTTGGGTGCCTCAAGAGGCGCGAAAATATTGTATTAAACGTGTTGTCATTCGTAGATTGAATAACAGTTGTCTGTTTATATTACTCGCGAAGATTTTGCATACTTCATGTGAAGCACACCCATTGCGAAACATTTTAATGAGAAAATACGGCACCATGAGAGCCTCGAGGTAGCCCTATTGACACATTCCCACGTTTTTCTGGATTCGTCAATGCGCAGTCTATGTTGTATCGTCGAGTGCAATCACACGCGTAATGCTACACCGATATTGGCGTTCACATAAACCATCGTTAGATTTTTATTTAGCCGTAATTGCATGTGGTTCCATACACTCGAGTTTCATCATCATCCGCGCCTAGTGCATGTCGTCTTGCGAGTATGACGACAAGTTCCGCGTCAAGATTCTCGTCTTTGTAACTTTATTATACTACGTCATTTAGGTTTATGGCGTCAGTAATGCTTATTGCGGCGCCCAGAAAGGTCTCGTGCTTTTGGGTTTGTCTGGAGCGCAACACCTGAAATCCTAGCGCTGCTGTGCGAGAGCACATACAAGCAAGGTCGAAGGCTTTAATAGTTTTGAAGGCGAATCCCTGTGTAAATGCTGTTTCGTTTGGCAACAAGCATGTTGGTGTAGAGAAATGTGAGAGGGGCTACTACTAATAAGCCATTATTAGGAAAAATACGGCATCTTAAATACATCGCCCAAAAAAACGCGTCAGGTCAGCGCGTAACGCGCAGCACAGTCAGGGCAGACAACATTAGATTGACTAACCTTCTTGTCTTGTCTTGTCTTGTCTTGTCTTGTCGCCGATCTAGATCTTGCTCATACCCACAAGGCGGATTGGCCACACTGTACCTTACAATAGAAATTTTTTTACACAACGCTAGATAAAAAGTAGAGAAATTAGATAGGAACAATAATAATGTTCCTTTGAAAAAAACGTGACAAATTTCAGAAGAATGTGATAAACCAGAATATATAAAACAAATTAACAAGAATGAGGAAGGGGGAGAAAGAATTGAATATATCTTTCAGTACCTCTAGCAGCGTATCCTTTCGGTTGTTCGAATGAATTTATGCAGCGCTGACCGAATAGCACTGCGGCCAGATCCCAACTTACTGGCTCCAAACAATAAAAGGGTTGATGTATTAACTGCTAATCCGAGCATACCAATGGGTCTCTCAAGAATTATTCGGCGCAGTGAGGCGAAGCAGCAGCATGTGAAAAGAAAGTGATCTATTGTTTCTGGTTCTTTGCAAACTGCACATAGGTTAGTCAATCAAAATCCTGATTTGTGGAGATAAAAATTTAACCGAGGAACTCTACAGCGAAAGCTTGTGAGGGTCACCTCACATTGACGGGAAAGGCATTTTGCGGTGTTCCATAAGAATGGCAAGTGACGAAATTCTTCAGATTGTAGGAGCGATGTATTGTTCATTTTTAAGATTAACAGGCATTTGAATCGTTCGGCTGTTATAAAAGAAAACTGAGGAGCTACTAGTACCACCAGGGAATTTAAAGATACCGAAGCGAGCAAGTCAGCAGTATTATTTAGTGCAATTCCAGCATGCCCGGGGAGCCAAAGAAACCAAACTTCTGATAGGCTACGCGGTACGAGAGACCAAAATATCCTGAGAAGATGAGACTGCTTTGCGGATGTTAAATGTGTACAAACAGACAAAGCATCGAAAATAATAATAGCTTTTGATTGCTGCGAACTCGGTTTTCAAAGAACCAATGTAATAGCCAGGAATTCTGCGAGATAAATTGGCGTAAATTCAGGCAATCGGAGCACAAAAGACCAATTAAGGTGAGAAAAAAAATACCTACTCCAGCCTTTAGAAGATTTCGCGTTGCATCCATTGAAATTACTACGTAATTAGGAAAATGACTGAGATGGTCTTGAAAGAGGCCCTCCAGAACATTTTTTAGAAGTAACTTGGCGTTTTTTGGAAAAAAATCATTGAAAATCAAGTCAACTGGCATCGAGCATAGGGTTTGGGGAGTTAAATGCAGGAGGTAAACGTTAAGATTTCATAACAGAGACTCGACGAAAATGACTCGGGTCTTTAATAACGACACCCCAGGTGCTTAAAGCAAGAAACTGGATATTTGATAAAAACTGTCCGAACAGGATAGAGGCACATCGTAGAGCTTTAGAAACGTTTGTACGGTAAGCTGTCGAAATCTTGCATTAAGTGGAATGATTCGAGCTTCCAAACAAAGCACGTTATTCGCAACACACCTATTGGTAGCCGAGACACAGCCGCAGAGCTTGCCTTTCTAGCAATATAAGAGGTCTTAATTTGTACTCAGCACTTCCGGAAAACAGAACGCAACGAAACTCCAGAATTGGGTGTACGTAAAGTTTGTATATCATGTGTAACGTATCCCTGCGCATTGCAGAATTCTTATTGCAAAAGCGGCGTAGCAACCCTAGGGCGTTTTCTGCTTTACGGGTGTTTGATTCTATTTGTTGCTGCCAATTTAAATTGTCCACCTAAACAATGTCAAGATATTTTAATGCCGTTACTTGTGGAATTAGATCATTTCGATAATGCAGTGAAAAAAAAAATGCGGGAACGAATAGAGGAAATACAAGCAGAGCGCATTTGCTAACATTAAGCGAAAAAGACAGCCCGCCAAGCCATACCTCAAGCTCAATCAAATATGAAAGATTTCATACAAAGTATATTGGTATCTCGGGATGACGAGGAAAAAGCAATATGATCAGCTTAGACGTAAAGAGGAACACTTTTATGAACTGGAATTGATGATTAATAAAATGTTCCTCTTTACGTCTACGCTGATGATATTGAATTTTTCTCGTCATCCCGAGATATATTTTCTATCAAATCTTACAGTCATATTTGAGTGAGCTTGAGTTATGGCTTGGCGGGCTGTCTTTTTCGCTTAATGTTAGCAAATGCGCTCTGCTTGTATTTCCTCTATCCCTTCTCGTATACCACGAGCGTATGGAACCAAATGCAAGCACAGATAACGAAAAATATAACGATGGTTTATGCGAACTCAAATATCGGTGTATAACATTGCGCGTGTGATTGCACTCGACGATACAACATAGACTGCGCATTGATGAATCCGGAAAAACGTGTGCATAGGTCAATAGGGCTACCTCGAAGCTCTCATGGTAACGTATTTTCTCATTAGAATGCTTCGCAATAGGTGTGCTTCACATGAAGTGTGCAAAATCTTCGCGAGTAATATAAACAAACAACTGTTATTCGATCTACTAATGACGACACGTTTAATATGATATTTTCGCGCCTCTTGAGGCGCCCAAGGCCCTCCAGAAAGAGGTGGGCCAGCTAAACAAGCAGTCACGTGCGCCACGTAGGTCTAGCGCTCCGTGATCACCGGCTGCGTCGCGCTTCGGACACCTTGGAAGACACGTCGCGAAGCCGCTGTCGACGGTGCCGCCGGCGACGAGCCCTCCGTTAGAAACGTCACCGACGTCTGGGTAACCACGCACGATGGCGCTTGCTGTGGCTTCAAAGTCATGCGGCCGGGTTGCGCAGAGATCGCTGCTCTCGTCGGGTAGACTGCAGGCAGCACAGACTGCGCGTACGGCCACGAACCAAAGCCGCCTGCTGCACCACCGCCGTACACGTTCACGTTCGTGTACGCGACGGCCGACTGCTGGTTCTCACCCGAACAGTTGCTCATCATCTGCGGAGGCGGTGGTGGCTTGCTGGGTGGTGGAGACACCAGTTCGAGTTGCGTCGGAAGCGGCGGCATCGGGGGTATCATAGGCGGGGGCAGGAAGAACGGAGCCGACGTAAGCGTCGGCATCGGAGGGGGAAGGGGCTGTGGTGGATGGTGCGAGCAGGTCTGCTGCGGCATCACGAGGACGGGCCTGACAGGCTTGCGACGCCGCCGCCGCCTCTTGATTGGCACAGGCACCGCAATCGGTTCCGGAACTTGCACCTCAATGTGCATAGGCTCGGGCGGAGGTGGTGGCGGAGGGGGAGGTGGTGGAGGTGGGGGCGGAGGGGTCGGAGGAGGCGTCTGGGTCTCCGACGATACCTTCTTGACGCGCTTTCTTCTGCGGATCTTCTTGATTTTCTTCTTTATCGTCTTCTTTTCGCCGACGGCCAAATACACAACGGCGAGTGCACCAGCAGCCATGGCAGCGAGCACACCGAAGATGACGGACACCACCATAGCCATCCAGTGGGCAACCAGGTTATCCGAATACAGTGGGCACGGTGCTGTCATGTCCGTGTCGATGATCTTGTAAGGATAAAAACAGTCTCCGTTGACCTTAGCCTTGACCACCGCCGGCGTGTCTGCAGCTTTCGGTTGTGGCGGCCGCAGAACTTGCACTTCCACAACGGCGTCCTCTCCTGGTACTTCGAGGGTCTTCTTCTTGGCGGCATTGCTCAGACACGCCGGCAGGCTCTTGATCGGCGCCTTGCCCTTGGTGGAACAGTTGACGGCGAGTTTGCTGGGCACCAGCCGGCAGAACGGCTCGGGCCTGCTACTCGGAGGCCACAGTCTGGTGATAGCATCGTCGAGCACAACGTACGAGCTATCGCGGTACGGTGCGCACAGGTACGTGTTAGTCATCACGCACAGTGGCAGCCAGCGTGCTATCATGGGCAGCGCGATAATCAGGTGCACTAGCAGCAGAACCGTGCTGGCCGCGATGATAGTCGCCACAAAAATGGGGCTCTTCTTGCCTTGCTCGAGGTTCCTCTTCCGGCGGTTCCAGGCGACGCATCCAAGCAGGGCAGAAGAGACCGCCGTCGCCATGCCGAGGCCGAGCACACCCATCTGCAGAAAAGGGAGCAGGCCCGTGGTCATGCCCTGCAGTGAGTCGAACGCGGAGAAGCTGTTTTCCCACGCCGTTATGTTGCCCTTGAGCCACTTGATGCTGTTCGTGGTCGCCGTCAGAGTCTCGTCCAGGTTGGGGTCAGGGTCCTTAATCGCCTTGAGCATCGTCACCGTAAGCTGCGTGTAGTTGTGCAGCAGCTCGAACGTCCACTCGTACGCCTCCGGTGCCTTGTCTCCCAGGGCGTACTTCATGGCGTACCAGGTGCTTATCATGCTCATGAGACAAATGAGCTGAACCAAGCAGCAACCGACCAGGACCAGCCCGCACATCAGGCACTGTACCAGGCCTACGCCAGCCGTGTGGCGACGCAGTGCGAAAGCGGCCACCGGAAGCACCACGAACAGCGAGAGCAGTGAGAGGCCCAGGATAATGTAGCAAAGCAGGGCGATGAAGCTCACCATAGCCTGTTCCGTGTCCAGGTAGGAAACAAGCGTGCCCATAGTGCCTTCGGTTGCCAACTGGCCGAACAGGTCGGGGTTCTCGGGGTCCGTGGTCACCATGGCCACGAACATGCGACCCATGCTACTGAACCATGGGCTGGTGCCGCCGTCGATGGAGTCTATGTCGAGCTGAACCAGCACAGGCTTCTTTGCTGCGGCAGCCATCGCTCTTCGAGGTTGGTCTGCGATAAAACGCAGCGCGTGTGGACGTTGCCGGTCTGCTTTTCCCAAAGGTCGCGGTCGTTTAAAAATGGCAGTTGTCACCTCGAGTCTCGAGTCACGAGAGCACGCGCTGCTTCTTCTTCGGTGCAGGTGCCACGCAATCGGTCTTTCTCGCTAGTGGGGCACATTATTTCAGTAAAGAAAACAAAGTCACGTTATGGATTAACGAATCCAAGTGGGTTGCGCTAGGCCGCTAAGGAGCAACCAACGTTCTAAATAAAACCGCAAGAGATCGAATGCTAACTGTGAGGATACTTTTTCACAAGCAACAAGAACTCTATCCAGGAAAGGAAGCGATATTTGAAGGCTCGTTTTGCTTTTCTAGACACAAAATTAATAAATATATCATACAATATATTGCAAGCAAAGTATGTTATTTCTAATACTTATGTCTTAAATGTGCAGAAAGTGAAGTGGATGAAAAGAACTCGATGCAGCTATTTCTACCTCGTGGACGCAACATATGCTCTCATACATAAGTAATTCCCTCGTGGCAATAAAACAATTGTCTCTCAAAGAGAAACTCCTGAACCCAAGATATAATTTACTTAGACACATCACAGTCCGCTAATCTTGAAATCAATGTACTGTGTTCCACGCTAGCGTAGGTTTTTGCAATATCTAATGTGACTAATGCAGAAACTTCACCAGATACTTTTGCCATAGGCGTATTCGGCTTTCCAAATCAACATGAGCCGACCATATAGAGCACCCCTGTCTAACTCCTACTTGTCTTGGCGAAAAGATACCCTCACGAGTGATGAATTCATGAATTCACTGTGCCTGCTATGAATAATTTTTCAATTTATTTTAACCAAATTTGAAGTAAACGAAATTGGCTGAATGTTATCCAGAACATATCCGAGGCTTCAAATTTTTCGCAGCAACATAACTTTAGTAATTTTCCATGCTCTTTGAGTCCATGTGTGTTGTAAGGAGCAGTTAACAATATTGAAAAGCTCATTGGGATGGGAATTGAATATCAATTTGATCATAGCGTTTGTAATCTTATCCAGACCGGGAGTAGCATGATTTACAGTAAGTATGACATCTTTCAGTTCCGCCATAGTGACTTCCCGAAAGTCTGAGGTTGAGCTTTTGGATGTCATAGGTGTCAAGCATGATGAAGTGAAACGCACTTCAAGTCCTTTCGCGATGCCCTCTAACAAATCGGTTGCCTCTTTGGGAGTTAGCACTACTGAATGCGAATATGCTGGTAGTGTCGATTGTTTGTTCCGTAGAAACCTGTATAGGACAGATCTTTTATCAGTCCCCGATAAACGCAAATGTAAGTCAAATTTGTGTTTATTTTTAGATATAGCGACAGTACGCTTAAACAGTGCTGCGTGGAATTTAAAGTCAACACCGTTTTTTGGAGTATGGTTGTGGCGTAAACGTTTCCAAGCAGCTTTACATCGCCTATACGCAAGCGTACAATTTTCATTCCACCAAGCCGAATTTGACAGTGTGCAGCTATACTTAACTGAAAACTTTGCCGGTTGAACAGAGTCCCTTAGACACGCTACTACTGAAGCAGCTCGTTGCTGTCCGACACGTCCTCTCAATGACAAAACCGCAGAATTTAAAACAGTTTTACAAAGTTTATAACTGATGAACCATTGTTGCCGGATACCATAGTTGAAGAGTGGTAGCTTCATTTCATAAGTAATCGGTACATGATCACTACTCGTCATAATATCAAACGTCTCCCACGATGAAATGATAAATTGGTCACATGAAAAAGTCAGGTCTAGTGTTGATGAGCTTATCCCGCGTATAAAGGTATCTTGTCCAGAGTTATGACAACGAAAATTATTATCCTGCAACCAATTCCACAATCTTTTGCCCCAGCCTTCTGTTTTAAACCCCCTAGAAGTGTGATGCGAGATAAAATCTCCTGCCAATAAAATTGAAATTGTAGAAGAATTCTTGATGTCACTATCTAGGTGATCTGGATGTCTTACTCCATTTGGAAAGTACGCATTAATCACTGTAATCCTGCTGGAGTCAGGTAACAAACGATCTATTCCTAACAGTTCACAACCGGACAAACATGTTCAAAAGTTACAGTAACATGATATACATTTTTTGAAGATATTAGGGCTAATAATACACCCCCTGTACCTGGCCGATCCAGTATAAAAGCTCGAAAATTATTCAGAGTAAATTTTTGGTTTACTGAAATACAAGACTCTTGAAGTAAAGTTATATCAGTATTTTTCTGTACGAGATAAATAAGATCTGTGTAAGCGGAAGATACGGAACGACAATTCCACTGGAGAACTTTTACAGGCGCTATGATGAACTTCATATAGTTGACTCAACCGCAGAACGCAAAACGTCCTGCTCGTTGTTTCTATCAGTAGTACCTTCTTTAGGTTTCCACATTGGCGAAGTGGTTGGAGACAATGAGGACCTGCAAGCGTTAGCGCTATGTCCGAATCGTCAGCAGTTATGGCATTGCAGTTGGTGAGGTGTCAATTCCTCTACACGGAATAGATAAGGCCAGGCCTTCAGCTCAGAGGGGCGTGTGAGACCGGCAAAGGTAACGATGACGCTTTCAGTAAGGACTCGCGTATCACCTTCAGCTCTGGTGCACCTGTAGACAGATATCACGCCAGCCGGAGAGACCATCTTTAAGAATGCTTCAGGAGTAATGTTAGTTGCAACACCGCGACCAATGCCCTTCACGCAAGCAAGATGAGGGGGGATAAAAGCGCGAACAGCAATGACGCAAATATCGTGGCGGCCAGTAAGTCTGTTAAGCATTGAATATTTGAAGACCTGCATAGTATGCCAGTCTTGCCGAAACGCCTCACCTCCGAGATGTCCAGAAAATGCACGGTTATGTGGCGAAGCTATTCTTGAAATAGCTCCGTTTCACTCAGCTGACAGGCTCCACCATCAGTGGGCACAAGCGCGACAGGCAAACTGCTTACGCTGTTCTTGAGGAAACACTCCAATGGTACCGATTCAGCAGGGAGACTGGCCGACCAGGGCGAGCCCTGGCCGGGACCGGAGACCGGCATTGATGGCTCCCGAGAAATCAGCAAAAAGAAATTCTACCGCAAATAAAGAACCAAAGGTGATAAGTGTGGCTAATCCCCTTTCACAGGGCGTGCAATCGAAAGCTCGAATCCAGCAGCAGTCCTAGCTAGCCATCCTTCAAAACACCTTCAAAGCACGTTACACGTACAACAGCTGTAGGTTGATCATAAACGCTTTCTTTTTGTTATGGGCCGCAGAACTGAACTTTTAATATTATGAAGATAGAAATGGCAGTCCACTATGACATTAAAAAAAAGCGCGGTTGACAGCTCAATCTCTGTGTTTTCTGTTGACGTGTTGTTTTAAATGGCAACTTTGAGCGTATCTATCTATCTAGCCGCTTACGTTTGGGTGCTCTCCTGGTCACCCTATTAACTTGGCGTGAACCAGAATCAGCATGAGAGGGTAAGATGGTCTGACGAGTATACGACGCGCTTGTCAAGACATGAATAATGTCACAATCCCATTGTGTACGTCGTGAAACACTTCCCGCCTTGGTACATACCTATACGGGCGGGTATGTGCGAGTGGTATGCGGGTATGTGCCACAGGTGATTGAAGCTTGGTATCTGCTCAGGAACGACGACAACATACATGGGCAATTTTAACGCGCGAGTGTTAAGAAATACCCGACGTTGGTAGCGTCGACACGACGAGTCCCAGCTGGAATTGAACCCAAACATTCTGGGTGCCAATGAAGCATTTTACCACAGAGCTACGCCACGTCTCGGAACTACTTTTCAAATAGACGCTAATCTTCGTGAAACGTTAATAATGGTTTCTGTGATGCCTACCTAATCTTATAAATATTACATATGTACTGTTTTGATACAGGCGCCACGTCGGCTTAACGTCAGATCACAAGAAGGAATATATTATAGGAAAAAAAATAAAGATCCAGAGAGTGAAGGGATGAACGTCAGACTCAGCCCTGGCGGCGCTGCGAAAAACGCCGCCACCAGCGCCCCCATCGCAGCGCCGGCCCTAAATGGGTAGTGCGTAGAGAACCATCCGCAAGCGAACGTGCATAGGCATTTCTCTTTTGTTGGTCTTTAAGCGCGGTTTCCTGAAAATCAAGGACCTGGCAAGCTTCTTCTTTCAATCCGACCTCGTTTCATAAAAGCAGAAACCTGCCCCGCCGTGGTGGTCTAGTGCCTAAGGTACTCGGCTGCGGACCCGCAGGTCGCGGGAACGAATCCCGGCTTCGGCAGCTGCATTTCCGATGGAGGCGGAAATGTTGTAGGCCTGTGGGCTCAGATTTGGGCGCACGTTAAAGAACCCCAGGAGGTCGAAATTTCCGGAGCCCTCCACTACGGCGTCTCTCATAATAATAGGGTGGTTTTGGGAAGTTAAACCCTACATATCAATCAATCAATCAATCAATCAATCAAAAGTAGGAATCTCATCAATTCGATATGCGGGCACAGTGCAAAAGATGTTTTGTTTATTTAGTCGTGCTACAACTGGCAATTTAAATGCAAACAAACATCACATGACATCGAGTTCGAGGCAACCAATCCGACATGCGTTCTGTAATACTTAAATGCGTTAAATTGGGGCATACACATGATGCGAAAGCGATGAAGTGCGTACAGGAGCAATGCATCGTACGATCAGTAATGCGTACGAAGCTTGCTATATCCGGCACGAATGGCCCATGGTGATTTTCGCTTTGTAGTTGCATTCTTCATCGATTTCTCGCTTCCTGTACATTGAACTGTTTTATTGCGCATGCTCGAATGGTCTGTTGATGGTTTTCTTCCATTTGTATATACTGCAAATTGGGATACATGTGTGTCCACTTCTTCAGTGTACAACGAAACGCAATACCAATGCGTGCCTTCAATATAGCTCCGGTAATGGTGGAGACCAACGTCAAAAAAAAACCACCTGATTGTGGTCGTGATAATTTTGCGATTTGCCTGTGTGGCGCACGTGCTCGCATTTCCTTGTTAAAGCCGGCACTTCAAAGCCCTCAAAGCCTTCGAAGCCCTACGTGCGCAATGCTGTGCGGTGGCGACAACTTCAGATTATCGGTGGTCGCGATGTGTCATATTATTGGTGGTCACGGTGGTTGCGATGTGTTTCATCCTTGGGGTGAAATAAAATTGAATTGAATTGAATTGTGCGACGCCCGAACCGCCGGGCGTCACGTGTCTACCGTTGTACGTCACGCACCGCGGTCAGAGGGTCGGTTAAGCTTCATAATAAAAGTTACCACGGTTCTCCATCAAGGCTACTCAAAACAATAACAGGAGACTTACATATCACACTTACTAAAGCGAACTGCTGTGGAGAACGCGAGTGATTCGCTTACCGAACACGTTCGCAACGGCCTGTATTTAGTGCTCTCGCTATTCTGCTTTGCGAAAGCTGCTAAAATCAGTAAAAACTGAAGTCATTTACGTCCGTGGCAATGCGCAGCGCAGTAGGGGTCTTTGTAGCGCAGAATGGGGTCTTTTTTAGCGCGGAACTGTTGCGTCTGCTCTTGTTTTCACCGTCATTCAGGCGATTGAAGAAGCAAGCCACTTCACGGCGGTTCGGTGACGCGTCCAACTAGCGAAGAGAAATTCGTAGCTCTTTTTCCAAGTGTTCCACGCGCAAATACACCTAACATTTAGCTCGATCGTTGTTTCGTACGCTGTAGTTGTACCTGGTTGCGCAGCAAACTGTGCAAGGGAGTCGGGCTTTGCACTATACAGAAAACCGCGTCGACAGGTGGCACAGCGTGTCCGCAAAACTCCAGAGTCGGACGAATATAGTGCGTTTGCTTCGTCCTCTTCAACTCGTGCTTCTATTGGTCAACACGAGCGCACATTTGACTGGTGTGCCATGCAATAGCGATGATGGGCGAGTCTGATACGTGCGGGATCGGAAATCACAACTTTTTGTGACAATTAATCGCGAAACCGAAATCTCGTAACATCACTCAGTGACAGTCACGTAACTAAAATCACGGGACATCCAGTCACATGACTGCATGTAGATCACTTAACATCACGTTATATTTAGTCACGTGACAACAAATCCCGTAACACCACGGGACAACTGAGCGCGTGACAGAACACCGTGGAGCATCCCGTAACCAATATTCACGCGACTAAAATTATGCAATATCGCGTAACAGCTAGCCAAGTGGCATGTTACCGCCAGAACCCACTTAACAACGAGTCCCTCTAACTGCAACCACGTCTTATCGCGTTCTATCATGCATCACCAGCTGCCCCAATCATCCACTTTGATTAGCTAGTCAGGTGAAATCTCACTTGCCATAAACTACGTATAGAACAAGTCGTATAAATAATACCACGCAACCTCACGTAACGGCCGCGTACGTGACATCGTCCCGCCAATACTGCTTCACAGCTCGTCCCACGTCCTGTTGTCACCAAAAACAGCGTAACAGCTAGTCATGTGACTAAAATTACGTCACATCACGCAACATGAGTCACGTTAGTGACGTGACTGAAACCATGTATAACATCACCTGACGGCTAGTTACCGGACAAAAAAAAACGTATTGTCATGTAAAAAATAGTTCTGTGACTAAAATCACATAACATCTCGTAACTAGTCATGGGACATGTTCTCACCATAACCACGCGAAACGTGCGTATTGTAAAGAACCAACTGAAAGTGAAGTATAATAGCCAAGCCTACCCATACTTTCTTCCACTAGCAAGAACTTAGAGCCCTTACCAGAAGCTTATAATTGCTAATATTTAGCTGTATATATATATATATATATATATATATATATCGATTGATATGTGGGATTTAACGTCCCAAAATCACCATTTGATTACGATAGACGCCGTAGTGGAGGGTTGGGGAAATTTCGACCACCTGTGGTTATCTAACGTGCACCCAAATTTGAGCACAGGGGCCTACAACATTTTCGACTGAATCGAAACTGCAGCCGCCGCAGCCGGGATTCGATTCCGCGACCTGTGGGTGAGCAGCCAAGTAGGAAGCACGAAGCTTCTCTGGGTCTGGGAGGACGCCCTGTTTTGCGACAACGTGACCAAGTATTGTGAGCTTCCGAACTCCAAAGTGGCACTTCTTGATGTTTAGTTGAAGGCCTGCGCTTACCTTAGCCACTAGAGCACCGTGGTGGGGCGACTAATCGGTGCATGTGCTCTGAAAGCAACGGTGAAGCAGATGAGTAAGAGAGCGCGTGGCGGTTCATGATGACGTTGATTTTTGTTCGCGAGTAACGGAGTTACCTTGAGTTAAAACAGCACCGGTGCGCAGTCTGCACTGGCAACACTAGTAACGTACGTGACTAGCTATTATGGGACGTTACGGTAACGTTAGTTAACTTTAGTCACCCACGTGACTAGATGTTACTGATTTTACGGGATTTAGTCGCGCACGTGATTCGCTGATATACTTGGTGTTACTTGATTTTAGCCACGCAGCAGATGTTACGTGGTTTTAGTCATGGGACCAGAGGTTAAGAGGTTTTGGCGGGCAAACGTCCCGTGACTATAGCTGTTACGTCATGTTACGTGGTTCAGTCACACGACCAGTGGTTTTGTAGTTTATGACGGGAAAATGCCACGAGACTAAATGTTACGTGCGCTACGTGATTGTAGTCATATGACTAGCCACGGGCTTTAGGTGGAAAATTCACGTGATCGTGAAATTCATGTCACGTGATGAGCTGTTAGATGATGTGATTTCAGTCACGTGGCCTACGTTACGCAGTTTTGGCGGGCAAATGTTACGTGACTACAGCTGTTACGTTACCTGTTTCAGTCACGTGACTTGCTTTACTTGTGTTCATGGCTGAAATTTGCCACACGACCAGCAGTTCCGCAACGATGCGTATAACAACGTGTCTAGTTGTTACGTAATGTTACATTGATTTTAGTGGCATGACTAGCTATTACGTGATTTTAGTCACGTAAACGTCTCTCTCTCATCGCAGTTATTGCATCTCACGCTGGACAAATCGGCGCACATGTTGTCGGAGCTAAGTAGATGAGCATGGGGACTAAGCGATGGCGTATCGGTTAATTATGATGACAATTTCTGTTCGCACTACCCGGCGTACGATAAGTCTGTCAGATACCACGCATGTTATTGCGGGAATCAATTACATGGGAAGCGGCCGGTGAGTATCAGAAATAATTGAGTAAAGATGATGCCTTTTCGACCCACAACAATAATCGTCAACTGTCCTGCTTTCCTCTCCTTGCATTGTCACCACACGCCCTTCACTTTCAGGCGATAGTTATAGCGCGAGAACAGAACAACGACAAGGAGACAAGGACACGAGTACTCGTGTCCTTGTCTCTCCGTCGTCGTTCTGTTCTCACGCTATAACTATCGTCACATATACCAACTAGCTCAAACTGCCACACTTATAAGGCATTCTCGGGTCACGAAGGACATGCGCGTTATCAGAGTGGCATGGCATTGATAGGTATTAATGTGGCGCAGCGCCGAGATTTCGAGAAAGAAAGCACAGGCAAACCTAATGACGATTACTGCTGCTGGACAAAAGTCGCCCTTTTTAGTGGATCATTCTTTTACAGTGTATAGCCGCACACTCTGTATTTTTTTTTCGCCTCGAGCCAAGCTTTACTGAATGGATGGACGTATTTTAGAAAATTCAATTTCGTGCATATCGGGGGCTCACCAGGCACACTGGCTACGCTGAAGAGCACAAGTCTGAAGTAACGTCGGCACTCGAAATAATAACGCTTACAAGTGATTGATTGATTGATATGTGGGGTTTAATGTCCCAAAACCACCATATGATTATGAGAGACGCCGCAGTGGAGGGCTCCGGAAATTTCGACCACCTGGGTCGAAATTCCGGAGCCCTCCACTACGGCGTCTCTCATAATCATATGGTGGATTTTTAACGTGCACCCAAATCTGAGCACACGGGCCTACAACATTTCCGCCTCCATCGGAAATGCAGCCGCCGCAGCCGGGATTCGAACCTGCGACCTGCGGGTCAGCAGCCGAATACCTTAGCCACTAGACCACCACGGCGGGGCCGCTTACAAGTGTAAGCAGCATTCGTTAACGTGTACCTGTGGGACGAGCAGTCAAGACTATGAATTCATAGGCTCGAACACAATTCCATTTTTTTATAAAGCACATATTAACACTGCACCTATATAGTAGACGGCACGACCACCAAACTGATGCTAGGTAACCATTGATGTAACACGGTTATGTACGATCTGTGCCACGTGGGCTCAGGTTTGTTGGAAAACTTCGTTGCCAGTTCTTAGCCTCATAAATGCCGCTAAATATGGAAAGTACATCTCTTGTTCAACCCCTGTAAAATGCCTCAAGGTTCCCTCGTCCATTCACTCTGCTTTTGAGTTCGCACAGAATGTGAATCACCTGGAAGGTATATCTACACACAACGGCCCATGTTATGCGCTAGGCGGGACCATGACCAGGATTTGGGGACAAGTGGTGACATCTCTCGGTGCCCTCCGGCATCCTGCTATAACTGAATGTGACATAGACGAGAAGAAAAAAAAAACGACATCTGGCGAAAAGGCGGGTTATAAAAAATTACTCCCGGTTCTGTACCACAGATGCCCACCGAAACATTCTGGTAAATTTAGTGTCGCTGTACAAACCACATGGCTTTGCAGACTTTGCAATATGTGACAATGGGGCCACTTGCCCTTCCAATGCGCTGTGTTCTGTTGTCCTGGGAAGACACACGTTTTGAAGTGTGATCACGACTACAATTTTCACCATCCAGTGAGTCCCTGCTGCATATAAGGGGGAGTATTCTTTTTTTTTGATAACTAGCTTTTTCGTCATGTATGGTCTTTTCGCCCACTTTGCAATATCTGACAATGGGGCCACTTGTCCTTCCAATGCGCTGTGTTTTGTTGTCCTGGGAAGACACACGTTTTGAAGTGTGATCACGACTACAATTTTCACCATCCAGTGAGTCCCTGCTGAATATAAGGGGGAGTATTCTTTTTTTGATAACTAGCTTTTTTCGTCATGTATGGTCTTTTCGCCCACTTTCCATTCATCTATGACACGATGTCGTTGGGGGCGCCGAGAAATGTCACACGTGCAGATTTCAAATGTCCCCTAATCCTGGAAATATAGGTTTCATGACGTACGCGACCGAATCGCCACGATGGTCTAGTGGTTATGGTGACCGACTTCCGGTCTTGTGGTTATGGTGTAGTAGCCATGGTGGTCGCGGTATCGAATCCCAGCAGCGGCGGCCGCATTTTAATGGAAGCGAAATGCATGAAAAAAGAGTACTTAGATTGAGGTGCACGTTAAAGAACCCCAGGTGTTTAAAATCTCCGGAACCATTCAATGCAGCTTTCCTCATAATCAGGTCGTGGTTTCGGGATGGTAACTTATTATTGCGTACGCAGCAGCCATGGATGGAAAGGTCTACAGTCACGTTACTAAACGAACTCAACGACACTTGACGCGTTTCTATGCCTCCTCTGCCAAACTTGGTCTATACGAAGTTAAGAAGACCGCCACCATAGGACCTAAACGTCGGCGGCGGCTACTTGCTAATTGGAACATATTCCACGTTTCCACCACATATGTAACAGTGGCGGTGCTTGTGTCCGGCCTTTGGACCGATGAGTCTTGAAGTAAACAGCTTTACCTCTAAGTTTACGTATACAAATGAAGGATGTGCTAACAACAGGCAACAACCAAGTGCACTTTCCACTGTCCAGTATAGACTACCGAAGCCAATTCGTCACGATATTGCAACGTGCAGCACTATACTTCACGCTTGTTTGTGCATGATGCAGTCTTTCCCAAGAAGGCCGCGTACCAGTGTATACATGTTGAATCTAATCTTGATGCAGCAGCAAGCTGACGATCGCTAATACAGCGACTTGGACTCGCTGGCGTTAACAATAGAGAGGACAATTTCACTGGCTCACAGCGTACTCAGAGTTAGCGTTTTGTACGATGTCAAACTCATTGTTTTAGAGTAATGTGATCGCCCATATTGGAAGCTTACCTGTGTACTCGTGCTTGCCATTACGCCGGTGACATCTGGCACTCCGTGAGACGAGCTTGTCTACGACATAAGACTCTCTTGACTTTGCGAACGTCCCAAACCATTGTCTAACAATGTCTCTTCTCTTGAAATGATCAAACTGAGTGTGTTACACTGCTACGTTTACAATACGTCGAATATTTCTTCTGGTGGCCCCACGCATGCCTTCAGTAGCTGTCTTCGCTGCGAGCAGCGTTCGTTGCCCGCGGGGTGGCATCGAGAAGCGAAAAGATTAGGCGATCCGGCGTGAAGATATGAACGGTCCGTGTGCGCAAGGATCGATATATGCTCGACTATATGACTGCGTCATCGTGATGCCAACGACCATCGCTCGTATACCACGAGCATCGCGCCCCAGATTCCTGCACACAATTGATGGCGCGATGTGTTACCACTCGCACCGTGAACGCATGCGGTAGGATTAGTTTCAATGTCGAAACGCCGTCATCTCTAATTAGTGAGTCTGTGCAAAGCGTGTACGGTGGAACATAGGTGAATAGTCCAAGTGCTTACCTAGTGTGCAATTATAATGGTTGGCGGGATGTGAAGGGGCGAAACCGCCATATGATTGGGACACGCCTAAAATTTATAACAGCTGGTGTACTTTAACGTGCTCTGACATCGTGCGGTGACGGGCTTTTAGCACTGTGCCTCCACCATAATTCCCGGACGGAGATCGAACCCGTGACTTTCGGATAAGTAGCCAACCACCGTAGCCGCTGTCTTGGTGATAACCAGCCTATTCCTTGGGTCAGTTTGCCCGAATACCGGTGTCGCGCGCTTACTGCGTGATTAAAAGGAGGAAAAAAGCTGTTGATCAGAATAGTAATTTAGTATAAATCCCTCGTCTGACGACGTTGAGGGTTCGTTCCATGCAGCACAAGCCAAGCGCAATTAGTTAAAATTGATAGGCGGTTTAATCTAGCCTAAAGGTGAGCACATTACTGTGCTAAAGCTTGCCAGCGGGCTGTGGGGCATAATGGAGGCCTCGTTATTATTATTATTCTTTAGCGAAAGTTCCCTGACGCCATTGTGATATGTTTTGCTACCAGTTCCATCATCGAATGAAAAGGCAGCTGCGAACGGGGATCGAACTGGAAATATTTGTAGTAGAGCATGTTACTGGTTCAGTCCAGCGAGTAGCTCGTAACTCGAATGCTCATTCATCTATAGCAGGAAAGTCCGGGATTGCACGTGAAGCCGACGTGCCAAGGTTGTTATTGCTCGGGAAACGACTTTCGTTTCTGTCGACCACAAATAAAAAGCAAAATAAAATGCGAAGTATGAGGGAGGCAGAGACAAATAAACTCTGAATGCGGCTTTGAACAAACTTTATATATAATCAGGGTTCCAGTGTCAGCACCGATGGCACATTGGGTGCTGTACATATATGTACAAAACCAAATAAGATCTGCTTGCAATGAATTGACAGTGGTGGGCACAAGAAAAAGTAACTCGGAAAAGAAGGCTAAAAAAAGTGCAGGCCACATTGCGAATGTGTGCTGCTCTACACCACTCTGGACACAACGATACAGTTCGCAAGAATAGCGAATGTATTGCGGGAATCTCTACGGTCCTTAAGATAATCATTTTTTTCCCTGATTTCACAGAGCACGTGGTCAAAATGGCACGTTCTTTCTGTCTGTTCAAATCCAACTTTCGGAAGATTATTCATGATAAAAATATTCTCGTTTGCACTGAGATTAAATGATTTCGCACGCGAGCTCCACGAAATGACGCTGAAAGAATAACTTGTTAAAGATTGTGCACTTTGCAATAAGTATAGAGCTTTCGCAGAACTTAGCGTGCTTCCACTCACATTGAGCGTACAGCTGTGCAGTACAGTATAGTGACTGGCGCATTCCCTGTGCCCACCACTGCCCAATCACGATTAAGAATTCATGGCACTCGCGAATAACACTGCGATGATTGGCTGGGCGCAGACGAGTAACAACAAAAACGTGTTACGATGTGTGCAAGTACGATAATATCACCACGCATTTCAGCGCAGTCGGGTAGTGCGTTATGACTCGTACAATGCATGCACCAGGCTTGCTTTCGGTGACAAAACACCCCGCTCGTCTTGAAACACACGCAGACAAACGAGGGTAATCTTTCTGGGGGAATCTATTTTTTACGCAACTCCGGTAATACAACGGGGGGACTGTCTTGAACTGATCGGCCTTTTTTCTTGGCATTAGCGCCTAGTGACCGGTATTATTATTATCAATTTTTGCCGGCTAAACGGTTACAGTATGCGCGCAGGAGGACAAGAAAAAAAATAATGCAAATAAATCTTGTGGGGGTGAGGGTAGGGGACGGTTTGCCATTCTCGTGAAAAAGAGTAGTTTCAGACATTGTAAAATTTCGCAAAAAATGTCATATCTCGCAATGGCGCCTCTTAAATTTTAGTTCAATCAAAGGGGACCATGTAGCCCCCTGGGCCAATCGGAGCTTACCAATCGCAGAATTCACAACTTGGTGGAATTGGACAATTTCCAGATTACCACTCCGGGACATTGTACTCATCCGTTTACAAGTTGCGGCAGGCCAGCCTGTTCGCCGGATAGTATCTCGCAAGGAATCGTCGATTCAACGATTCAAGTACTTGCATGACGCAACTGGTCTGCCGTCTCACAACTAATATGCCGTCACAGTTGACCCTCCCCCCCTTTACAATGTTTTCAAGGGCGTAAATTGTACCGCATTCAATAAAACGTGACAAACGCTATTATACTTTGTGTTTCATGCAGTGTTACATAAGGCGCGAATATCCTACTGTCTTTCGAATGAACAAATGACCCTCACTTCCGAACAGATCACCGTTTGTCGCACTGTATCCAAGCAGGCACGTAAGACATTGACAGAAGAGTAGAGGAATATGTGCAAGGAAGGAGTGTAAAAGTAAAACGTTTGTGCTTCACGCAAAAGCCTGGTACTTACTTGAATAAAAGTTTAAAATATAGCACTGAGATTCAACAAACGACTATGACGAAAAAAAATCTATTTAGTATTCATTGGTCTTTTTGTTCGCTCATCATGCACAGCAAAACCATCCGAATATACGGGGCTTCTAACATGAGTGACATTTATAATGCCTGCAGATTTCGGCAGTAAGAATGTCCTTCGCACATGCGACAGCAAGCGCCATGTTGTAGAGATCACTTTCCTTCGTTTTTCTTCACTCGCAAGCATCGAGTCGTCAAACAACCACGTTTTTTTCCATACGCGACTAACCGTTTTTTATGGTGACTGCAGAGCAAGTGACACGTGTATACATATAGCAATAATAATATTATTAATACTAATAAACAAGCGCGCGCAACAATCAATCTGTAGCATAAAGATCTCGACACCGGATAGGCTACAAACAATTGTAACACTTCTTCTGTGCATGCAGCGATGTATAGAGAGTTGTCCAAGGATGGCAAGCATGGCACAACAACGAGTTTATGCTAAAGTATAGCAATCTTGCGCGTCCGGCCTGTGACTGTGCGATGCACCACAAGAACCGACGCACCAGGTGACGCCGTTTCCCGAAAGGACTGCAGCAGCCGGTTGTGCTAAACACTCATCGAGGCACTCACACGTGCACCGGATAGCGAGGCTTGAATTCCACCATATGTCACACTAAACAGTCAGTTTCACTTTTGTTAAACAAAGTTCAATTGTGCGAGCCCTTTGGACTATGTCTTGCATTCGCGCTGTCGGTATCCGGTTCCGTGGAGATTGAAGGAACTCATACGTGCGCATCACAGACATGCTTGAACCAAGCGACCTGCACCAAGCATCACGATTCTTTCATATTTCACGGGCACTTTCTCTTAGCGTCCCTACTGGCGGTGGATTCGACTTCTTCATCTGGACGTCTCTTTTTCTCCGGCTCCGGGACTGCAGGGCTCCTGACGATCTTAAGCTGAAGTGCACCAGAGCCGTGACGGGACGCCACCGTGCTCGATTGTGACGACTTGGAACCGGGGCTCCCTTCGTCCTCCGTGTCCACGGAGTCCCGCATGTCGTCGTGCTCGGGCGTCAGCTTTTGCTGCTGCCGTCGCCTCTCGTGCCGGCGGTGTCGGTGTTGGGAGGACGACCGTTTCTTGCCACCAGAGTGGTGGTGGTGGCGACGACGATGGCGATGGTCCCTCGCGGGCGGTGGTAGCGGTGGAGGCGGCGGTGGTGGCGTCGAAGAAGGGGTCGACGCCGGAGGAGGCTGCGGTGCGGTAGAAGACGTCGCGAAAGACTTGAGCGGCAGCGGTATGGGTATAGGAATAGGGATCGGGATGGGCAAGAATATGGGGTACGGCACCATGACGGTGGGAGGAGGGAGCAGGGGATTCGGTGCTGCCGGCGGGGCAAGTGGAGCTGGACGGGGCAGGGCCACGGGTGGAACAACTCCAGCTGGAGGTGCCGGTGCTGGAGGCGCCGCGACGGAGTGAGGCGGAGGAGGTAGGAAGCCGCGCATGTGCGGTACTGCGGAAGATGGAGCTGCAGCTGCCGCAGCAGCGGCAGCGGCGGCGGCAGCGGCCGCAGCGGCACTGTTGTGGTGCATCCGCAAGTGTGGCGGCGGTGGTACTGGAGAGAACATATGGAACGCTGGATGCGGAGGACCGAGAAAAGGCCTTCCGCCATGGTCCGGCAGTTTTGACCCGGGTCTGCAGGGCATCGTAAGCTGCGGAATCACGGGCGTTAGTGGAGGCGGGCTGCCCGGACAGTGCTGTGGTGGCGGCGGAGCGGGGTGATGACCATTAAGTTGGTGCGTCGAGCCTCCCGAGGCGCCGGGACTGCTCAGCGGGGTTGTGCTGGTGGCCGTGGTGGGCGACCGCGCGGTGTGCGCCTGGTGGTTGTGAACGGAGGGCGGTACAACACCTCCGATTCCCCCGTCTTGAGAACTGCTAGCGGGCGAGGATCGTGCAGACCTCAAGGAGCGACGTCTCTTGGAGGAGGACGGCTTGGTGTGCGTTGGTTTCTGAGAAAGGTTAACGGGGTCCCCGTTGGCCCCGGAGTCCGGCGACGGCTGTGACTGCCTCAAAGGGGGTAACGCAGAAGACGACGGTGGCAGTGGGGGTAGCGCAGGAAGCACGTGCCGTGGAGGCGGTGGACTCTTGTGGTCATCCTCTCTTTCCGACGACCCATCGTGCCCATTGCTGGCTCCAGACTGCTGGCTGCTTTTGCAGTCGCGCAGCCAGAGGTCAGGTGTGATGAGGCCCGAGGCAACTTTGCAGGCCGCGGCGGCGTCCTGTAGGTGAGGGTGCATCTGAAGGTGCGCCTGCGTCTCGCGGCAGAAGATGTTCATCTTGTACTGGTTGAGGCACTTGTCACTGCAAAACTGGAGCTGCTGCTCGCCGTCCTGGAAATCGACGTAGTTGACCGTGTGTCGGACGTGCTTGCACCAGTCGCACACTTTGTTCTTCTTGAACGAGGCGCGGCGGCACTGCGTGAAGCACAACTCGGAGCAGAACGCTTTGCTGCCGGTCGTCGTCCTGAGAGTGAACAGTTTCATGCCCACCTTCTGGCACCAGGCACACAGGATGCAGTTGGGCGGGAGGTTGGCCCCATCTGCGACACGTCAAAAGAAAGACAGAGCTCAAGATTAATGATTCCAGTGGACATATCATTAATATAACGAACATAACTTCGAAGGAACAAACGTAATGAAGAAAGCGCAAAGTATACCTCAGACTTGTAAAAGACCACAAAGGAGACATAATGAATGCAGTTGTTCTCATTGGATGCAGTCGTTCTCATTGGATGCAGTCGTTCTCATTATAAATGTCGTTATATTAATGCACTAATTTATGACCGAACCGGGTTTATTAGAACTGGAAGTCAACATTACCGAAAGACTCAGTTTCGTTGTTTAGGAAAGTTATTTTGGGAGTAGCGAGCACTCACACGATCATGCACTTACGGGAGCTGCAATTATGTCGGCGAATATAGACGTGGATGCGCTTACAGTATACGTTCCCACTTCTTTTATTTTTTTAAGTATATAGAGCATTTCCGCGGGACATTTAAGATTCTTCAATTTACGATCACGTAATATTTTATCGCATAATCAAATTGCAGAATTTTGGAACGAACATGTAAGCATTTCACGCATCGTTCACAAAAAGTCGGCTGTAACCTCTTTTTCTCAATAGTAATATTCTTCTTATTATTAATATTGTTACGAGACAATGCCCCACTTAAACAGTGAGATAGGCGCCGAGGAAGACGAGGTGACTTGGGTGCGCGCGCTCTCTTGTTCGCCATCTTGGCTTGCGCGTTGGCGCTGTGTAAATATATTTTAAATATAAATATATTTTAAATGCCTTGCTCTCGTTTGGGCAGTAGCAAAATTTCGGCCTTATTTACATGGTCGACATTTCACTGTCATAACCGATCACCACGCACTTTGCTGGCTCTCGTCCTTGAAGGACCCCACTGGGCGCCTTGGTCGATGGGCACTACGGCTTCAAGAGTATACCTACTCGGTGTCCTACAAATCTGGCCGTTTACACCATGACGCTGACTGCTTATCTCGGAATCCAGTGGACCCACCTGAAGCGTTCGATGAATCGCCATGTGTGCTGTCTCTCTCCGCTTTAAGCAACATCCGTGAGGAACAGCGCCGAGATCCTGCCTTACGTAACATCATCGAGAAGCTTCATTCTGCGGCACCCGATCCTTCTACTCGATTGTTCGTGCTTAAGGATGACACATTGTACCGTTGCAACGTCCGCCCTGATGGACACGAACTGCTCCTTGTAGTACCTTCCCACTTACGTGCGAGCGTGATCGGCCAGCTTCATGACGCTCCCACTGCCGGTCACCTCGGACTGTCTCGGACGTATGACCGCGTACAGCGTCGATTTTACTGGCCCAGTCTTTATCGCTCGGTCCGCAGCTACGTCGCCTCATGCGATCAGTGTCAACGCCGAAAAAAACCTTCCATGAGTCCTGCCGGGTTCCTCCAACCACTTGACGTTCCCTTTGATCCCTTCTTCCGACTTGGTCTTGACCTCCTAGGCCCTTTTCCTGCATCCACTTTGGGGAATAAGTGGATAGCTGTCGCCACGGATCATACAACCCGGTACGCTATCACGCGGGCTTTGCCGACCAGCTGCGCCACAGACGTTGCCGATTTTCTCCTGCACGACGTCATACTTCACCATGGCGCCCCACGCCAACTCCTAACAGATCATGGGCGCTATTTCCTTTCCGAGTTATCGACGACCTGCTTCGCTCCTGCGAGACGAAACATAAATTTACGACAGCTTACCACCCGCAAACTAACGGACTCACTGAACGATTCAACCGGACTTTAACTGATATGCTCGCTATGTACGTATCGTCCGACCACCAGGACTGGGACGTTGCATTGCCCTTCGTTACGTTTGCCTATAATTCTTCACGCCATGATGCAGCTGGTTTTTCACCTTTCTATCTGCTGTTTGGCCGTCATCCAACTTTACCTTTCGACACCATCTTTCCGACAGCTGTCGACTTTACGACTGAATACACCCGTGATGCTATCACCAGGGCTCGCAAAGCACGAGAAGTTGCTCGTCAGCGCCTTTTAGCATCGCAAGATCACCAGCGGCATCGTTACGACTCACATCACCGCCAAATTTCCTTTACACCAGGTTCTCTTGTACTATTGTGGACTCCGACTAGACGCGTCGGACTTTCTGAAAAACTGCTTTCCCGGTACTCGGGACCCTACCGCGTATTGCGCCAGGTGACAGATGTGACCTACGAGATAGCCCCGCTCGAGTCTTCCTCCGCCTCCGCTTCGCTGTCTACAGACATTGTCCACGTATCCCGCCTTAAGCTTTACCACTCGGCAACACAATAGAAAGCACCGAGACGGTGCTTCAGCACCCGGGGGTTATGTTACGAGACAATGCCCCACTTAAACAGTGAGATAGGCGCCGAGGAAGACGAGGTGACTTGGGTGCGCGCGCTCTCTTGTTCGCCATCTTGGCTTGCGCGTTGGCGCTGTGTAAATATATTTTAAAACGCCTAGTTTCCCTTGTGCCTTCACGCAACAATATTATCGAAGTAATTGTGTCCATTTCGAACAATGCAAAAACGATCGAATGATACAAGCCTACAACAGCGACAATATTATCCCACTGTGTAGTGGAGCGCGAAACGATCTTGTGGTTTCTAATCGGCGCCAGGAAACTTATAGAATATGCACGAGCTTATACGAAATGTAATTGTCGCGAGCTAGGGCCACTCCGCGTAGTTTTAATCAGTTCTGCATTAAAAAAAAAGCAGCACAATGGAATGTCGCATAATATTCTTAGGCTCCTGTAAGGTACTTACTGGACCTTAAGTCGATTTCAAAAACACATACAAGCGGTATTCGCCAGGCATCGGTGTGGCCGCCATCGTGGGGAAAAAACGTGTGTTTCTTGCAGGAACCAGGGGCGGATCCAGCCACTCATTTTAGGGGAAGGGGGGTCGCCTGAAGTGTTACCTTAGAAGGGGGCGTGGTCATGACTTGTTTTTCCTAGGTGAAAAACGCCTTCGTAACACAAATACCGTTGATGTGTGTTGACCGTGGCTTCACTCATTTGTAATAATTGGTAAAAGGAGGTGGACTATACGAGAGCTAAAGTAAGGAAGGGGGGGTTTCTGACACAGAATTTTTCGGGGGGGGGGGCGATCACACCTACCGCCCCCCGCTCTGAATCCGCCACTGGCAGGAACACCGTATACTTCAGTGCCTAAGCATTGAGACGGTTGTAATGACGTCATGACTGACACTTCACGAGATCAGCTCCTGTTGGTGAAAGATCCGAACCAACGAGCGTTGTTTCCACTCTTCCATCACTTATTTCTTGCGAACTGTATAGGGATGTCACTTTTTTTTCTCTATTTAGGTGCACTTCTGCACGATATACTGCGGCAGTGCTTTACTATTTCAATTGCGAAGCTGTTCAGCCAATCGTGTGAGTCGATGGCAGAAAACTGTTATCTTAACGGGCATGTACCTCTGCGTGGCCTGCCAGAAAACAATCGTCATCATAAGCGGGAATGTGCTACAGAAATTGCGTAAATCTTTCTGCTATACCTACTGTTCCACTAAAGGTGAACAGGGCCACAGCCAGCCCAACAATATGGTCACGAAGCAAAGGCGGCGAGCTGAAGAGCCCGAGTACGCACAACGAGAAAATAATACAGGGAACGACGGGAAAGACAACAGCGCCTGCGAGAAGACACCGAAGCGATGAAAGACCTACGCCAACAACGACGCGCTCGTAGATCTAGAGAGGTGCGAACACTTGGCTTCCGCGCGAGTTACTGCCTGTGGAACTGGGACAACCATGTCGTATCTGTGAACGCCTGTGGTTTAACTCGAACGTCTCCGAGCTGGGAATAAACGTAGAAAAAAAAGATCTAAAATCTAGCAACAACCTATATAGAAACAATCAGGTTTGTTTCGAAAAGTTAATTAGAGCGCGAAAACTTGACACGTACACTCACACACGCACACACCCATGCATCAAACACACAGCGCTCATCCTCGTGTTGAGAAGCAGCTGTTGCCGTACGATTCTGCCCACTCAAAGATTGTGAAGAGGGGCGTTGCGTCTCTTTGCTTAGAATCAGCGCTAAAAAGGTCGTGCCCACACAGCATGAAACTTAGTTTCCTTAATCAGGTGAGCCGACTAGAGGCTGCTGGATTCCCTCGATCGGTCATTATGGCCGTTGCTGAATCACTTCTGCAGAAGTTTAAACGTGGAACACGGGAAGCGATGACTGCTACCCAGCCCTTAAGGATTAGGCCACAAGTTGTGCCATATATCCATAAGGTCTCGCACAACCTTAAGAAAGTCGCGGCCAGGCACGGCGTACCGATGGTGTTTTCCGCACCAGAAAAAATTGGAAGACTGTGCCAAAGTGTGTGCGATAGAAAGAAGCGCGGCTGTCAGAAGGAACATGAGAGGGCCTTTGTTAAGTGTTCCATGGGGGTTGTGTACTTCATACCGTTATCCTGCGGAAAAGTGAACATTGGCCAAACCGAACGGTGTATTAATGACCGATTAAGGAGACACGCCCAAAAATTAACGAAAAGAGATGACAAGTATGCGCACCTGGTTGCGCATGTTATCTCGTGTGGTTGTGACGCACGATTTTCTGAAACGAGGATTCTGGGCAGAAGCGCAAGTAAAACTGCACGTGAAGTGTTAGAAGCCTTTTCATTGAAAAAATAAAGATCACTGTGTAAGCGCCCCTTCAATTTCGTTGTTATCAAGCGAACTTCAGTTTATCGCTCTAAGGCTATGACATTGATTAACTGTACGTTTTGATAATGTATGCTGTTTGGCCTTTTTTGGTGTGTGTGTGCACACAATGTGTCCTGTATATATTCAAGCCTTCTAGCTATGAATAAATCAGTTGGAAGTGAGCGCTGTGTGTTTTATGCATGGGTGTGTGCGTGTGTGAGTGTACGTGTCAAGTTTTCGCGCTCTAATTAACTTTTCGAAATGCTCTACCAACTAGCCCAAAAACAAGTTCTCTTAGAATCAGGTTTGTATTTAGAATCATTAGTTAAGTTGTTGTCTGGAGCCTTGCGTGGCTTGATTCGTCATTTTTTTTAATCCAGAAGACGATCTGAATACGTATTATGAAGTTCATTAGGGAATCACGTCGATCTGTGAGCAAGTATCAAATATATTGATACGAAGTGTCACTACCAGGAAAAACAACACCTTCACCAAATTGTTACACAACGTAGGATAACTTAAGGGGGTTTTTTCAATGGGCCCCGAGTCCGGGATCACAGTATGATGACGATGATCATTCCGCAGCCATGGCTGGTACCCACTCGGGGGGATCGCAGTAGAAGCAACGTCGTCTTCCTTCTCTACCCGCGCTTCCCTTGTTTTTCCTGGTAGTGACACTTCGTGTCAATATTAGGAAACAGAATATCATCGGTTTTACGTGTCAATACCACGATAAGATTATCGTGGCACGCCGCAAAGGGGGGATCCGCGGGGAGTCGGCCATCTGGTGTTCTTTCAGGTGCATTCACATTGCACAGTATACACACGCACTGATAAGCATTTGGCCTCCATCAAAATGCGACCAGCACGGCTGGGGTCGAACCCGTGACTTTCTGGTTAACAGCCACGCACCGTAACAACTCTATCATCGAAACAGACAAGCATACCAGAGACGTGCAGAGGGGGTCAAAAGTTTCCAGGCCGCGCTGCCGTAAGAGTACATGGGATCGAGGCCTGAGAACTTTTGACCAGCCGTGTATACGTGTGCAACACGTTAGTGTATGCATGCATGTTTTTCCTTCTTGAAACCCTCCCGTCACCCAAAAGAGCTCGAACACTAAGGACACGTAAATTACGCCAGAAATGTCAATGATTGATGGTTGATTTGTGGGGTTGAACGTCCCAAAACCACCATATGATTATGAGAGACGCCGTAGTGGAGGGCTCAGGAACTTAGACCACCTGGGGTTCTTTAACGTGAACCCAAATCTGAGTACACGGGACTACAACAGTTCCGCCTCCATCGGAAATGCAGCCGCCACAACCGGGATTTCATCCCGCGACCTGCGGGTCAGCAGCTGAGTACCTTAACCACTAGACCACCGTGGCGGGACGGAAATGTCTATGCTCCCTACGATATACGATACAGAAAACACAGTCAACGTACAGCAGGCCACTGCCGTTGCTGCAGTATATATGTGTGGCAACGAGTATCACTCGTGATCGATTACGTCAGACTATTCGCAAAGCCTATGCTCGACCAGAAAGGCGAGACGATGCACTCGGGTACGTGTGCAACTGCATTACCTGCCGATGGCAGTGTTGAAATAGGCAGGCATCGCATGCTTGCGACATGCAGCTCGTACAGCTGAGATGAAAGTCGGAGTTAGTCGACGTTTCCTGACGAAGATAGTTACGTATGCAGTTTTGCTCGGTAATTGCTCCGCAAGATGGTGATCTGCGTTTATGGCTGCTTTTTTTTTCAGCAATGAAATGATGCAATTGTCGAGAAAGGGTATTTAGTTAGACGAGTGTTTCACAAAACCTGTATAGAAAGAAAATGCGATCCCTTCACACTATAGTACTTTGAAGGGCTCATGTTGCCTTCTCTTCGATGCAGTACAGATGATCACGAATGAAATTAAGTTTGAGAACTTATTTCAACCATTATATTTTCATCATTCTATACCAATGAGTTTTCAGGCTTATCTGATACGTTTGATTATAACAGTGTAGATAGAGGCACTCGCTTATAAGATATGACACAGCAATGCATGTATAGGTAACTAGCGGCTTGCTTCCCTGTGAACGAGCGATGAAGACAAAATAAAAAAAAGAAAGACTGACTGACAGCAAACTATCATTACGTCACTCAGGTAAACGGTTGCGCTTCGCTAATCACCACCCGTATAGTTTTCCGAACGAGAGGCAAAAGTTGAGTATAGCTAAGAAGCGCGTTTACGCGTTGCGAAAATGTAGAAACCACGGGTTGTAGGAACCCGTGAACGTTAATACATTACGACTAGCGCGCCCAAGTTCAGACGGGCGCTGAATTACGCACAGCGAAATTGCCTCACTTGCCGGTGGTTTATAGTTAGCGAATCACTGTAACCCCGTGCCTTAGCTTTTTTTGTTTGTTTTTGTGTGAGTGAGCATTTCTCTATGAATTGTATAGGTTCATATTAAAGTTTTTCGTAGGTATGTATCAACTCGAGATTGCATGGCAGGTATACGTATAAAGCACGAACGCCCCACCGAAAACGAATTACGATGATTTGAGAGTAAAATACCTAGCTGCACATATGATAGGTGTAAAAGATTGATACGACGTTCCATTTGGAATGTAATGAGCGAACACCAAGAAAGATTAAAGAAAAGATCAATCGGCAGTGTCCACTCAAATCTGGTTTATTGGGCGTATATAGTCTCTTCGTGTTTCCCTCCGCACAAACATTTGCATGTACTTTGCTCAGTTAACGCATGGTCCAATATGACAACACCAGGATGTATGTTGACTGGTTCCCTAAAACTACTTTATTTTTTCAAGAAAGTCTACTTTATAACAAACTTTAAATATTAATTAGTCGGTACAGATTTTCGATGCAATGTGAATAAAGAAATATGGGATTCCAAATTGTGGTCCACTATTTCGCATTTCGAGAATGTTGCGTCAGTTTGCTCGTAGAGTGTAAGACTCAATATAACGGACAGCTTATCAGATATGTTCCACCTAAACTTAGCTCATTGTTGTAGCATTAGTGAGCTGTTCGTTAGCTGCGTAGAAGCACGTGAACATCCTTTTGCGCGGTTGGGTTTCGACGTTCAGTTCGTAAGTTCCTCATAAAAGCGATCGATATCGAAAATGTTCGGCTGGACGCATCTTTGTTTAATAGTGCGCTTCACAGAACACGTATGTATACACGAAATTGATGTTTTATATGGGCGTTTGTGTAACACGCACTTTAAACATTTATCACACGGCTGGAACCAAGGGGAGCAAAGGAGGAGGGCTTCCTTTCTGAATAACTCATGACTTGCCATTGGTTCAACCCCCCCCCCCCCCCGGCAAAATTCTAGCGCTGCGCTTGATGGGCTGCTTCGGTTTCACCGACAGAACTCGGCTTCAGTAAGAGTGACCTAAATGACATTGGTACATGCAATGCCATACAGAGATTGATAGACGATCGGTTTGATTACGGGGTGTGGTTATCCGTATAGCTTCTAACACTTGCTGCATGTTCTATGGAGTGCACTAATATTGCACAGTACACGGCTCTCCATTACTTCGCCTCGATGGAAATGCGACAACTGTGGGTGGTATCGAACAATTGAACCTCGGGTGAGCAGCCGACCATGCACTCAACCAGCACGACGGGCTAAGATCGATGCAGAAGAGCCCTAATGTACCAAGTGCGCCATATTGACCTCTCTAACTTGTCCCCAAGACAGCGTAAAGCTAATCTAGTTTAAGGCACGGAAACTTGTTCTTCTAACGTCCTCATTTTGCGCGCTGCGAAATTCCTTTGCTGTGAACCAATTATACAATTCCAACACTTCCGCGCTTAATTTTGAGACGTCGTTAAAACACTCTGCGAACGTCCCGTTTTCAGCGAGTTCAATCGGAAAGAGCAAGTCGTATGCCGAAAATCAACGAACGACGATGCTCAGCTCAAAGAATGGTTTTGTCTCAGCTCGTCAGTTACACAGATTCAACGTGACACAGCGGCAACCATCTGTCGTGAGGCTTCACACTAATGCGTTTGGTTTGTAAACTCCACACGTACGCACAACCCTAACGTCACACTCGTTCATGTATCCCAACTGAGAATAAAAAAAATGCATACGTAGCAGGTGCAAAGACTACCCTGCGTGACCACGTATAAGACATTGCACCTTCCGAAAGTTAGTGCAACAAAGGTTTGTGACGCACAACACGTTCTCGTTTTATGAGCATGTTTGAATAGATGCATCACGCACTACGTGTCACCTTACATGTCGCGGCGAAAGGGCTGATGACGAGTGTCGAAATGATCGCACGATTTTCGTCGCAGACTCAGCTTTGTCCGCCGACTTATTGCTAAGACTTTTCATGGTTATTGTAAGTTTCAAGTATCTAAGCATCATGACCAATGTCACTTAACGGTAAAAAGCTGCCTCAATCTGAATTCCAAGAGTGTCACTCAGTACATAAAATGCATTGAAATACAATGACAGAGGAAAAAGAAAACAATGGGAGCCAACCCATCACAAAGGCAGGTAATTTCAGGGGCAACGACGGAACGAACGCTGAAGCAACCTTTAGGACATGTAGCCTGCTAGAAGAATACAGCTGTCAGCTTTAAAAACCTTCGTTAGTCATATATTTTCTGCAACGAACGACCCATTGCCAAAAATAGGTAGCCCAACACTGGCATCTCAGCGGCTATATATGTGCTGCGTACTTTGCCAAGATCGAATGAGCAGGTTCCATTTGCAGCCTCTACAGTCGAACTTCTATGGGCACGAGATGGAAAAACAGTCGTTCTCCATGTTAGAGCACCCTGGGTGGTCAACAATAATCCGGAGTATTTTACTACAGCGCACCTCAAAATCAGATCTTGGCTTCGGCGAGTAAAATGTTATTTTTTTCTTCAATTATCTCCATATAGTTGCAGAACAGTCGAAGGATGACGTCAGTGCGAGCTGATATACAAACGTTATCACGCGGGTTAAGTGTTCCACTCTCAGCACTGTTGCTCAGCAGAACCGCGCAACGCACATGCACACAATCACTTCAAAAAGTATATAGAGTTGGAAAGCGCATACGTACCCACGCCCCTCCACCACGGCCGTCGTGGTAGGTCATCAAAGATTGTGGAAGATGTTGGCGAGAAAGGCAACACAGGCATCTCACCCACGATTCACAATGACGCTGCAGAGTGTATGCGCGGACTGACGGAGGAGCCCTCTCACGTGCCTTGTATCGAGTCGGAAGATACGCTCTCCACTGGCTCACATGTCTTCGAGGATACCAGAAGCCAGAAAGAAGATCCACTTGGCACGGCCAGAATGAAGATTGGTTTGGACAGTCTTGTCGGTGACAGTACGACGAACCTTAAGACAAGTAAGAAAAACTAGCCAAGTCTCCGTCTTTTGAATATAAGAGGAGCGTAAACGTACCGAAGGTTCTCGGTATAAGCCGGAGCCCACCGATGTGGGAGCTTCTTAGAAAGCCCCAAGTCGTAGTTGTCGCGACCACGCATACGTGCAAAGGCACACTTAATAAGAATCTTGATCGGTCAACCCAGATGTAGCATGAGCCAATGTCGTCCTTCTCGTCGGTGACTCGTCATGGCTGCTTGCCGGCGTTCCACTTCGCACACAAGGCGAGGAAAGGCGAGGCGTTGTTTGATGACCACTCACGAAGTTCTTCGGTGGACGATGAAAAGCCGTCACGTAAGTTGAATCCGACAGCTGAATTCGAGTAACCGGCAGGGAATCCGGCAGGAAAAGGTACTTGGGATGACCAGATCGCTTCGGCCAACGCAGAGATGAGCGGTTGTGGCGGACTTAAGGCGAAACTGGGCTCTCCGACGACAGACTTGCGACCGCTTAGAGGCGTGGGTGTGGAGTGTTGTACGAAACCTTTCGAGCGGTGGCTTACGCGTGCAGCGTACAAGGCGTGCGTGCGAATGTGCGTTCCCCACACACCTCGTTCGAGTGTTCTTCACTCTCTCGGCCGAAGAATGAGCATATGGGGAGGAGGAGGAAGGGGACGAACTCCCACCGTTTAAAATAAGCAGGAGGCGTGCCCCCGGCGTGTCTCTTACACAGAAAGTGGTTCGGGTGTTAGCGGTGGCCGTAATGAGGCAGCATGGCTGCCGCGGCGGTATGGGCGAGGGGGAACGACGGTGGGCAGCGCGTGGCTCGCCAAGTCCAGCGCCCAAACCTCCTCACCCTCCGTCTGGAATCGGAGAAAAAAGGACCATCGCGGCTCGCTCGGCACAGAGACAAAATGCCGGCCGGCGCCACTGCTAATGAACAGTAACGATCCGCTTGTTTGGGAAGGTACACTGGCTGGGTAAAGCGGACCGGGGGGGGGGGGGGGGAATAAGCAGTCGGGCCTTTCGTGGCTCTTCAAAGATGCGCGGTGGCTCTGTGTCCCGGACTAGACCGCGGCAGCCTTCTCTACCGAATGCCGGTTCTCTTCCCTCTCCCTCCGCGCTTTCTTACATGCAGCAAGAGGTCTTCTCCACAAGTGGACACACAAACGCTCGCAATCCAAGCTTGGGTATACAAGCTTGAAATGGGGGAAGGTTAGTAGTGGCAGCAGCGGCATTTCGGTTTCCTGAGCGCTCCATTTACTTCCAATTCGGAACCGATTCCTCCGGAAACGCGCGCCCCCGGCCCGGACGCCTCTTTAGGTCCAGGAAACTTTGGCGCCCTGAGCGACGTGGTACGAGGGGGAGGAGGGAACCCTGGCGTGCGTGACACCGTGTTTGTTAATGCCCGCGTGCACGCCTTCCCCCTCAAACTGTACTCGGATGTTAGAGGAGAAAATAAGCATTCGAACAGTCGCCGTTCGGAAACCGGAGATGCTAAACACCCGGTTCACTGTTCTTCGACTTATTACTGTTCGTTTTGGTTCGTTCTTCAGTTACGATTTCAGAAGGTCGAATGCTCGAAAAAAAAAACGACGCGTTCTTTGTTTCTCAGTGCATCGCGTGAGCGCACAGCGTTGAGCGCGGGCGGCACTGTTTCGCTAAAATAACGGCAATTTCTACCGGAGCCCTTCTTAGACGCATGCGAGGTCCGCGCAAAGATGTGGGCTGTGACTATCTGCGCGTAATGTGGTCCACTTGCGCTTCTGCTTAGCCTCGAAGGGTGGAAGTGTCGGGGCGCATACTTGGAAAGAAAGCGTTCGCGGAGGCTGGCACTGCTGTAAATGCTATACTCTTCTGGGCGGGTGACTTTTAGGGACCGTTTCCTTTAAAGAGGTACGAAGTGGACGCGTGGACCCTGCGCGCAGCGTGTATACGGTGCGCGAAAGGGCTTGCTGGCCCGAAGGGCGTCAGAAGGAGCTGTTAGTCGGTGTTGAAACCACGAAAATGAATGTTTTTCCTACTATAAGGCACATCGCGGACTTGTGGCAAGTTTAACTTGACGTCAATCAAGAGAAAGATAATACAATCGGGATTATTTGCCAGCGCATCTTTGATGCATAAGGCTGTTGCCGAGATTGTGGGTGCACCCCTCTCTTTGATCAGTGCTCAATATTGGCAAGGCACAGGGACCCGCTTACCCGAGAAATTATCGAAGCCGAAAAAACTACACTTGCTAGGAGATAAATGTGTAAGCACATCATCGATTGCTTAATCACAGGCTGAACGTGATTACCTGGCTGGACTTTGAGGCAATAGAGGACCCGTCACACGTGTTTTGTTACTGATGTGTAGATTAGGCTTGCATTTTACCTTCATGCTCTGTTATCATCCTTTTTAGCGGTATATATTCTCGCCACTCTGTGAAGTAAAGTTAGTTGGAAGTCAGCGCTCTTTCTGTCTACCCTGTCCTTTTTCCTTTGTTCGCGCGCTGAAACATCTTGCAAATATGACTACGCACCAACTAGCCCAAGCTTCCACTCTTGTGAGTTGCATAAGGCTGCTTCTGCGGGCCCATGACGGTATTACCGCTGAGCAATTACGGTGGAAAGCTTCGAACACATGTGGATCTTTTAAAAGGCGAAAACCTTATATGCCTCGCCGAACGTTAACATTCACCGTCGGCGTCAATACGTCATATGCGAAAGATCATCACGTCATGTCGTCATCGTATGACGTCATGATTACGAAACAGATCGTAAAACTTTCGTGTCGTGACGACGTCACATGACATTATCGTATATTCAGAGATGGGCCGATCCGAGCAGCACTGGAAAACTCGGTGGTGACGCGCAAAAAAGCTTGCAGTGTCTGTGATCCCAGCAATAAACCGCGTAAGATGCAGAAAGCGTTCGAAAGAAGGGTGGCGGTCGGTACAATCGGCTCATTAAAAATAAAAGGCGCCTTTTGCCTTCGAGTCATCTTAAGCGAATGTACACGAGATCATGGGATATATATATATATATATATATATATATATATATATATATATATATATATATATATATATATATATATATATATACATACATATACATAGTTAGTAATAAGTTCACGTGCTACATGACGCCAAACAGGCTCCTAAAGAGTGTGCCACACTCGTCGCCATGGCTACTAGTGGCGCTGACTGACACTACCTCGTTTAAATTGACATAGATACCCAATAAAGTGGCTGGGGGGACAGCTGTCGTGGTAGCTCAGTGGTAGAGCATCGAACGCGTTATTCGAAGGTCGCAGGTTCGGATCCTGCCCACGGCAAGTTATCTTTTCACCCACTTTTCTTTCTTCTTATTTACATTACAATTGGCCTAATAACTTCCCCTGTACTTCCAAGGCATTATTGTCTGTTAGATCTCATTAATATATATATATATATTGTTTTATAAATGTACGGTAACTTTTGAGAGTACGTGAACAGAGGTTTGGCAGCGTCGAGTCAATGACGCCACCGGGAAGCGATCGCAGCTATGACCCGTACGTCTGCTTGGGACACTGTTAACCCCCAGAATTTATTAGCCCACACGATGTGCCAACATATACGTGTTTATAAAAATTCTGTAGCCTGCCACGCAGATGCTCAGAAACGTGATAGTGAGGACACGTATCACGGATTTTGCGTCACTAAAGTGTGTTACCTTGAGGCCATGGAAAGGAACTGCCATTTAATGTCGCTCAAATAGTTTGGCCGGATATGCTTCAACATGTATGGTCGAAGTCTCTCGCGCAAAACCTATGAGGAGTTTCTGTGTAAAGTTGCAGGCCACTGGAGCATACATGGAGTATAGGACACGTGATTGGAACAATGAATTTTTCAGACTTAGCACGAGCCTCCAACCGTGAGTTTCTCGCCGGTGGTATATTAGGGACCACCATCATTTGGCACAAAGTAAAGTAATAGTGACAAGGCGAGTGGTGACGCAAGTATAAGAATAATTAAATGTGGAGGTTCTACGTCGCAAGACCGTGATTTGATTATGAGAGACACCGCACGTATAGAGGGATCCAGAAACTTCAACCCCCGGGGGGTCTATAACCTGCACCTAAATCTGGCACACAAACCTCTAGCATATCGCCTACATAAAAATGCAGCAGCCGCAGCCGGAATCAGCAGTCAAGCAACATGTATATACAGCCACTAGAGCGCATATGTGACATCAGACATGGAGAGAGAAAAAAAAATTGGCCCGAATCTACATGTTACACTGTAAATGTCGTCGAAAGACGATATTCTTGCGTCTGGAGATAGTGAACAAAACGTTTGATTTTCTGCGCAAGAAAATCGGTGAATGGTATTCTGAAGACACTGCGTTAGAGTGCCTCGAGCGTGTAGCGGAGGCGAACAAGCGCATCTAGGCACGTTAAACACGAGTGCCATCCGGCAGTTATCTTCGAAAACGAAGGCATGCTTGACTTCGGAGAAAGATGCGCGCCAGTCACAGAGGTGATAAAGTGTAGAATGGAAAGCGACGGGCAGGTACCACCACCGTGCCGTCGTAGCAAAGCGTTGAGAACACCTTCTTGAGCATCGCGTTGCACTATCAGCGCAGCGCGTTAAACGCTACGGTTCTTAGAGTTTTTCTGTGTCTGTCCTCGTCTAGTATAAAGGCAGACATACAAAACATAGACATGTTGTTATGGCACCTCAGATATGCGCAATATTTGCTTTTTTAATTGACAATCGCACAACTATGAACGCTAAACCTTGAGCAATATTGGTGGGCGCTGCGAATGGGGTTGGCCGTTCGGTGCCGTTAGAGGAATCGGTAGGGCGGACAAACAGACAAACGTACAGATAGACAGACAGACCAAAATTTTTTCGTCGAAGGTCCCCAAGAAAGACTATCGTCTTTAAAAATTGTTGAGAAAAGTAAGTCAAAACAAAGTCAGGCATGACCCGTCGCCCCTATAGCCGTCGGCCGGAATCCCTCGGAACACGGCCGCAGCAAGGGCTTGACTGATCATGTCTTGCTGGACGTCGGGGTCTGGGCTGCGAAGCAGGGCCTCCCAGAATTGTACAGTGTGCGTACCATCGTTCTTACTTGGACATGTACACACCACGTGGACTGAATCGGCCACCCCAACACGAAATTTGCTCTGAAACCAGAAAACTTCTGTGTGGCACTTGCTGTAAAGTACGGGGTTTGGAAAAACGGCGGTCTGTATCTTTTGTCTCATAACCTCGTCTTTTTTTACTGAGCTATCTGTCGGCTGCCAGGTATACTTGCCGATCCAGCCAGTAATTTGCTGCGATTTCCTGATATGTGCGTATATCCTCACTTCTTTATGTAAGTTCGGTAAATTGGGAGGGTCCAGGTGAACGACCTCGGGTCTCTCAGTAAGACAAAGTCTCACTGGGAGATGAGACATTGGGTGGCCAAATGAGCTTCCTCGTTCCCTCCAAGTCCCTATAGTGAGCTGGTGCCCAGATGCGCAGAATCTTCTCTGTGGGTCCTCCTACCATGTTTAATATACAAAAGACAGACTCCATCACCCTTTACGATTCATAATTTCTCACGGCGTTTTTGAAGTCGCTGATGATTACCTTTACCACCTTTTGGTAATGGCCAAGGCTATAGCCACTTCCTCGGGCTTGACGAGGGGGCGGTTGTTGGTTCAATGTGTCGATATGTGCGAATTCGCGTCATACCGAAAATCTTCGAGCAAGCAAGTCAGGAAATCCCGGCCACCTTCAATGCCAGCTGTCAAGTACTCACGGGGAACGTAGCTTTCAGCACGAAAACTCTAGCGCCATCTCGTCTAAGGTATTTTATGCTAGAACCAATTGTTTTATAGCTGGTGGCAGAGAGTACGTAGCGCTTGCAACCACTCTCACTTCTTCGTTCTTTCTAGCCGGGGTGACGTACGTTTTATCTTCAATAATTTTGTTTGTTTGGTGTGTATACGCCCCCAAGAGATGGCACACGACATGTTACGAAGTTCTGAAATACGTTTTTTTTTTTCGTTGCAAGGTTCTCGCTTCTGTGACACATGGAGAAGATATGACGTACATAAAAATATGCATTTAAGTTGCATTTTAGATAATTTAACTGTAGAATCATTTAAAGCTTGCTACTTAAAGCTGGAAAATGAAAACAATTCTTATTTTGTTTAACAGCTTCATAATTCCGGCATTAAAGGGTTAAAGGGCACGTTCCTCTCAGCTACGTGCGTATTAGCTTCAAACAAAACTACCTTGCTGCGACAGCACTGACTTCTGCTGCTCGGTTGTCAAAGCCAGGAACGCTGTCTTGGCCGGAAGCGATCGACGCATCTGCACTTTGCGAGATAACGTACCAACCCGAGTGCACAGTTTTCCACGCATGCCTCTTCGGTTCAAGTACAGAATGACACAATAGCCACGTGACAAAGATGAATGCGCATTGAAGACTCAGAATTAATTAAGTGTCCGGCGGATTGGAGGAACGGGCCATGGACTCCGCCTATAGTCTTCGCCATGGGTTGCTGCCCCTTGGCGGCTTCCTGAGCCCGCTGGGCAGCCCAGAGTCGAAGTTTATTTAGATTGAACTACTGAAGCAAGGAGCGGGAGCGAAGGGCTACAAAGGCCTGACAAAGAGCTGGTGCTCCAGGTCCGAACTGGGCAATGCAGACTCACTGCAGCGCATGTAGACGATGTTGCTGTTTGAGGCTGCATCATTGCTATTAAATGCGAAGCGTTTCGCGAACTTCGGCTATTTTTAGCGTATCTATCTATCTATCTATCTATCTATCTATCTATCTATCTATCTATCTATCTATCTATCTATCTATCTATCTATCTATCTGTCTGTCTGTCTCTGTCTGTCTAGTATCTATCTATCTATCTATCTATCTATCTATCTATCTATCTATCTATCTATCTATCTATCTATCTATCTATCTATCTATCTATCTATCTATCTATCTATCTAGCCGCTTACGTTTGAGTGATCTCGTGGTCGCCCCTTTAGCGTGGCGTGAACCAAAATTAGAATGGGAGGGTAAAATGGTTTGACGAATATGACAAGCTGGTCAAGACATCAATAATGCCACAATGTCGTCGCGTATATGTCATCAAACACTTCCCGCTAGACAGTTGCACACACCCACGGGCGGGTGTGTGCCCCTGGTATGCGGCTATGTGCCACAGGTTATTTACACTTAGTATCTACCCAGGAACGATGATAACACACATGGGCAATTTTAACGTTCGAGCCCGGTGAATGCAAAGAATAAATTTCAGGGTCCCAGTTGGAATTGAACCCAAGCATTCTGCGTGGCAACAAATCGTTTTACCACAGAGCTTGACCTGGTCACGGAACTACTTTTCAAATAGACGCCAATCTTCGTGAAACATCAATAGTGGTAGCAGTGCGGTCTACCAAATTTTATAAACATTACATATGTACCGCTTGATTGATTGATATGTGGGGTTTAACGTCTCAAAACCACCATATGATTATGAGAGACGCCTTAGTGGAGGGCTCCGGAGATTTCGACCACCTGGGATTCTTTAACGTGCACCCAAATCTGAGCACACGGGCCTACGACATTACCGCCTCCCTCGAAAATGCAGCCGCCACAGCCGGGATTTGAACCCGCGACCTGCGGGTCAGCCGCCGAGTACCTTAGCCACTAGACCACCGCAGCGGGGCTACATATGTACTGCTTTGTTACAGCCGTCACGACGCGTTAACGTCAATTGTGGTTAGTTGCCATGCGCTGAAGTTGATTTATGTAGCATTACCCACGGCCAGCATCTTCGCGAGCATCAGCGCTTAATATCAACTTCTGGTCTTGCTAATACGCATGTTCCAGTTGTCATCGTTGCGCAAGTACAAACAACTGGTTATATAGATATCTGCAACTCTTCCAACATTTGTCTGTGCGTGCAACATTTGTACATATATTTAGCGTCACTTCATGACGTGTCACTCAATAAACGAAATTGCAACGCGGTCACTTTTCCTCCGCATGCTTCGCATAAAGTAGATTTTCAGGTACGTGGGATATGCTGTATTTCTGTGTAAATTAAACCTGGACATTCCCACAGTATCCAGGATTGTTCTAGTGTCGCAGTGTCTGCACTCGTATGTCTCGTATAAATATGGATGTATTAGGTGCCTTTGAGCTGGACTCTGATAGGATCGGGTTCGTAGCTGCCGCCATTCGGCAGAATGTTTCGCTTAATATTGTACGAAGTGGCGGGAACGTACGCATCTTGTGGTGTTGTCCAACCATGCTCGAAACGTTCGTATCGTGCACGATGTAATCTGGTACGAAGGCAAAGTAGGAGGAGAGTGTTTTCTTCTCGTTGCCGGCTTAGGGCTCTGGGACCGACAAGATCTCTTGCCGCCGTGTCTCGCTGCTTCTTCCACTTTCCTTTTTTCCCTCTCTCCGTTGTAGCCGCCATACACGAGGGGGAAGATAAAACGTGGAGCGAGAAAACGTAAGGCTGCAGACGTGAGGGCGACACCGGTAATGACATAACGAGAGCCGAACAAGCCGGGGGGAAAAACGCCGTGTCACGACTCCAGGCACCTCAACACGGATCTTGCGGCTGCTGGGAAAGGGCGACCTTTCTCCAAGTGCAGCAGAGACACCCGAGATTCGAAATGGAATGGAAAAATAGAACGAGCTACAGGTGGAGAGTGGGAAAGATGTTCCCTGTGCTAAAGAAAAAAATAAGAAAGAGTCACGAGTGTGTTAAGTGGGGGAGGGATGAGAGCACACAGACGGCGTCGTCTGGGCTCTCAAATGAAAAAAAAAAGATAAAAGAAAAAGAAAGCGAGGAGAAAAGCGAGGAGAAAAGCGAGGGTGAGGAGACCGCTAGCGGACGTGGCTCGCCGAAGAGGCAGCAGAGACATTAGCGAGAATTAACGAACAGATAATGACAGCGAGCAAGCAGAGACGGAGTGCGCGCCCTGTTGGCCCACCGCGAAACTAACGTCCGAAACGCGAGGACTGTAGGAAACCAGAGCGCCAGTTCTTCGGCGTCTAGAAACGTGAGACAGCGGCCCTGCACGCCCCCCCCCCCCCCCACTCATATTCCCCGGCGTCTCCTACATGCGTATTTCCCACAACTACAGTCATTTGTCTAAACCTTTTCTAGGATTTCCTCCCCATCTCCTCTCGATGTTGCCTTTTCAGATAAGGCGAAAATAAGAAGCAAATTGAAGCACGCAGCTCACCGAATCTCACAATGCGGTCGTCGTATTCCATTTGATCCGCTCTGAGGGAATCATAGACGTCGGTGCGTTGGTTCAAGTGATCTCATTTTTCATTACCATCGCAAAAGTTTAAACGTTAACCGCGTCTCATATTCTATATCAGCGGGGTCGGGTAAGACGAGATTTCGAACGTGATTGTACACGGGCGCGGTGATGGGACGAGTAAGCCGAGAAGGCACAGCTGAGAAACACAACGCAAGCGAACGAGAAAATAATGTCCCGGGACCTTCGGAAAGGCGAAGAAACGCGATCATGTAAGTGTTACGCAAAGTTTCTGAGGTGAAATGCCTCGAAGTGGCGGCGCAGCGATTCGACGAAACGCTTGCAGAAGCTGCCGTTGCCGTACGTCACATTGTGGGTCATATTGTCTCATGTCGGTAGTAGTGGAGTCTCCTCCTCTCCGTTATCGTTGTCAGCCTGTATTCGTATATACGCGACTCCTCCGCCTTTTATCAAGTCACTGTGCTTTTCGTTTTGCCGTTCTCGTAACCTGAACCAACTCTTCTCGGTTGTCACGCTCTGTGCGCTGACGTCACAACGAGTATTATAGTATTATAGCTCGTCGGAGGGCTTGTTGGTTTGATGGCTATGTAACAACAACGACGACAACAACAACAAAAAGAAACAGCGTAACAAGACAGGGACGGGTAGGTAGGGGGAATATGCACGAGCGCTGTGCGATAAGTGCGAGATATTGTTGAATGGCTTTTAAATGCGAAGCATTTCTTAGCAAAGTTCGGTGACTTTGAGCGCTATCTATCCATCTATCTATCTATCTATCTATCTATCTATCTATCTATCTATCTATCTATCTATCTATCTATCTATCTATCTATCTATTATCTATCTATCTATCTATCTATCTATCTATCTATCTATCTATCTATCTATCTATCTATCTATCTATCTATCTATCTATCTATCTATCTATCTATCTATCTATCTATCTGTCTGTCTGTCTGTCTGTCTGTCTGTCTGTCTGTCTGTCTGTCTGTCTGTCTGTCTATCTATCTATCTATCTATCTATCTATCTATCTATCTATCTATCTATCTATCTATCTATCTATCTATCTATCTGTCTGTCTGTCTGTCTGTCTGTCTGTCTGTCTGTCTGTCTGTCTGTCTGTCTGTCTGTCTGTCTGTCTATCTATCTATCTATCTATCTATCTATCTATCTATCCGCCTACGACTTTTAGCTCTCCTGGCCGTTCCGATGATGGTATCGATACCAAACTTGGTATGGCATAACGTGACTGTATGAAGAACATATTTGACTAGTCATAACATGAAAATCATGACATGTCTGTCATTAATGTCATGATTTACATTTCATGGTCCTGCAGCTCTTGCGGTGGTTTCGTTCACGTTGCATGTTGCAAAACTGTTATGGTATAGCATGATTGCATGGCGAACACACGCGACAGACCCTAACATGAAAACCATGACATGTGTGTCATGTAACAACATGACTACATGCCACGTTTATGATGCGCTCGCGGTCGTTTCGCTAGTGTCATATATACCAAATTTGGTATTCAAATACAGGAATAGATGATGAAGGTATGTGACTGGTGCAAACATGATAATCATGAGATGTGCGTCATGTAACAACATGAATACATGCGACAATCATGATGCGCTGGCGGCCGTTTCGCTAGCTTCACTTATACCAAATTTGGTATTACGGGACGTTAATGAAAGAAGAAGGTACGATACTGGTGCAAACAACATAAACATGAGATGCGTGTCATGTAACAACATGACTACATGCTATGCTCATGATGCGCTCGTGGCCGCTTCGTTAGCTTCACATGTACCAAACTCGGTATTACGTGACGCGAACGGACGACATAGGTAAATGACACACCCAAACATGATAATCATGACATCCGTGTCATGTAAGAACATGACTACGTGCCACACTGATGATGCACTCGCGGCCATTTCGCTAGCTTCACATATGCCAAATTTGGTATTACGTGACGCCAATGGATGACGAAGGTATGTTACTGGTACAAACATGATAATCATGAGATGCGTGTCATGTGAGAACATGACTACATGCGACAGTCAAGGCGCCGATACATTTCGACGTGACGCGGTGTGCGTGCTCGCCGGCGTTGCCACGCCAGCTAAGCGCCGGCCCTGCCATATACTCGCAGGCGCGCGCAGCGCTGCGTTGCTTTGACGCATGCGCGTTTCAAAGCGTCCGGCGTCGCCCCCGTCACGAAAAGAGGGAGACGTAGTGTTTTCTGGGTAACGCATCAGCGCGAAATGCAGCATGTCACATTTCGCGCCGGTTGCCGTCGGGTCACGCCGACGGACGCTGGCCGCGCCTGGCGTCAGACTATAGAGTGCTCGCGTTTTGCCAACGTAGCGTCGCTCTGCCCAGCGTGCGAGCGCGTCAATGCTACATTGAAGTATATTGGGCCCTTCATGATGCGCTCGCGGCCGTTTTGCTAGCTCCACATATACGAAATTCCGTTTTACGTGACGTCAATGGATGACGAAATATATGACTGGTGCAACCATGATAATCCTGAAAACGCGTGTCATGTAAGAACATGACAACATACCACGCTCACAGCGTGATCGCGGGCGTTTCGCTTGCTCCATATATACTAAATTGAGTATAACGTGACGTGAATAAATGAAGAAGGTAAACGATACATCTAAGCACGATAATTATGATACGGAAGTCATGTACGGCATCAGTTACCTCCACCTCGTAACGTTGTGCTGATTTTAATGTGACATATCAACATTTCTCATTCGTGCTTCGCATATAATCGATTCCCACTGTACGTGGGATCTGCCAATTTTTCATTCCTTTGTGTACGCTATATATTTCATTCACTGCGGCAAACAAAAATAAGTTGCGAGTCGGCGCTCGTACACGTGCCACCCTCTCAACCCTGTCTTCTTGCGCTATTTTTTCCTTACAATGTCACAGCAGGGTCTCGGAAGTGCGTTGGGTGGAGGGCACTTTGTCGCGAATTTGTCTTCCTGTTGCATTTATACTATAGGGCGAAACGCGAAAGCAATCACGTGCTTAGGTAACGAATGACCAGAAAATAAAAGCAGGCAGCCGTCGGAGCTCACCGAGTGACGCTGACTATGGATCCGAATGTTGGAAGTCGGACTGGTTAAAGGCTGTTAGGTGGCCGCTGGATTGTCTCTTGAGCGTTGCGAGGTCTTTCAAAGTGCCACGTAGCAAGCAAGCTGTTTTCTCTGCTCAGTTTTGTAATTCGACGTAGCATAGTGATCCGCGAACTAGAGAAAGAGAGAGATAAAGATACAAGGAAAGGCAGGGAGATTAACCAGACGCACATCCGGTTTGCTACCCTGCACTGGGGAAGGGATAAAGGGGAGAAAAGAGGTTGCAGAAAGATTAGAAGGTACACACAATCACGAGCACACTCGGGGAGCACACACAGTTTACAGGCGGTCGCTCAGGTTTGTTGACTTAAGGTAAAGTAGCAGTGCTTTAGTTGCTTTCTGCGCAACTGAGGCAGATGCCCAAGGTCCTAGTATCTTCTGCACACAAAATGGTCCGGGGTCAAGTCGATTCAAAACCATCCGTAGCTGGCATCGCTGTGTGTCGTAGCAAGCGCAGCTGCACAGGACGTGTTCGATGGTCTCTTCATCTCCGCAGTAGTCGCATGTAGGAGTGTCTGCCATACCAATGCGAAAGGAGTACACCTTTGTGAATGCAACACCCAACCAAAGGCGGCATAACAGTGTCGCATCGGAGCGGGAAAGTTGTGATGGTAGCTTTAGCTTGAGCGAAGGATCCAGTTCATAAAATTGACACCTTTGGAAGCTGGTAGACGACCAGAACGTGCGTGTGAGATCTCGAGCCAGCAGGTAAAGTTGTCTTGCTGCATCATTCCTTGATAGAGGAATCGGGACTACACGGCTTTCATCATGGGCTGAGCGGGCTGCATCATCGGCTAATTGATTTCCGGTAATACCGATATGTCCAGGCAGCCATTGATATATAATATCATGCCCTCGTGCTAGAGCTTCATGATGGCAATGTCTTATTTCTTGTACCAGTTGGTCATGGCTCCTCCTACGCATGGCAGACTGCAAACTCTGAAGTGCTGCCTTCGAATCACAGAATATGACCCATTTTCCTGGACGTTCTTGAACGAGATATTGTAAAGCAGCCCTTATAGCAGCAAGCTCTGATGCCGTAGATATAGTCATATGCGACAACTTAAACTTGATTGTCATTTATGCAGCCGGAATTACAGCGGCACCTGATGAGCTGCTGGATGAGACGGACCCATCAGTGTATATCTGCGTTCGGTCTAAGTACAACTCATGTAATAATAGCAGTGTTGCTTGCTTCAGTGCTACTCTGGAGTGACTGCTTTTCTTTTTGATTCCCAGAATTTCTAGACGTACTTGCGGCTGGTCGAGGCACCACAAAGGGCATGCCGTTCTCGCAGCTGGCGTATATCCTGATGGAATGCTGTTTAGGTGCTTGGCTATGACGTCTGAAAACGTAGCACGTGGTCTTCCGGAAGGTAGAAGGGCCAAGTGGTGGTCGGGGACACGGCTAGCATGTCGAATGTGCGCTCTGAGGCAATCCACAACTCTATATGTCCTGACCGGATGGTCTTTGGCAAGCGTGATTGTGGCATAAGTAGAAGCGCATCGGGGCAGTCCTAGGCAGATACGCAGTGCCTGACCCTGCAAACTCTCCAATGACTGAGTAATGGATTTGCAAGTGTTAGTCAGTACGGGCAAGCTGTAGCGCAATAGACCCAGAAATAGGGCCCTGTAGAGCTTTAGCATGGAGGCCACAGAAGTTCCCCATGCTTTCCCGCACATGAACTTCATTATATGCACAATAGATAGCAGTCTCTTCTTCACGTACGCACAATGTGGGCTCCACGAAAGACTTCTGTCGATTATTATGCCCAGGAAACGATGCGTCCCTGCATATTTGACACTCTGTCCATTGATGTAAACAGGGTATGGCGTCATTGGTTTGCGTGTAAACGCCATCAACGCGCACTTCACAGTTGATATATTTAGGCCTTGTTTCTGAAGGTAGGCTGTTGTGAGGGTTGCTGCCCGCTGTATTCGTGCACGCACCTGAGGGCGAGTAACTGAAGCACTCCAGAGGCAAATATCATCGGCGTATATGGATGGGCACACCGACTTTGGCAGAACCTTCACCAGACCAATGAGGGCCACATTGAACAATGTGGGGCTTAAAACACCTCCCTGAGGTACTTCGCAGTAGGTGTAATGTTGGGCAGTTGTACCCTCATATGTTTGTACAAAGAAACCCCTGCCAGTTATATAATCTTTTATCCACTGAAACATTCGTCCACCAATGCCCAATGCTGCGAGAGAAGTGAGGATGGCATCGTGAGCTACATTATCATATGAACCCTTCACGTCAAGAAAGAGTGCCACTGATATGCGCTTGCGACTTTTTTCTTGTTAAACAAATGTCGATAAATCAAGGACACAGTCAATGGAGGAGCGGCCCCGACGAAAGCCTGCCATGCAAGAAGGGTATTTGGTGTATCGTTCCAAGTACCACTCGAGACGAAATAGAACCATTCTTTCCATCACTTTTCCGAGGCAGCTTGCGAGGGCAATAGGGCGATACGCTGTCAAGTCCAATGGTGATTTTCCCGATTTCAAAAGTGGTATTAATCGACTAATTTTCCATTCTCGGGGAACACTGCCGCTGAGCCAGGAGTTGTTGAAGCATGTTAAAAGTCCGCGAACTAAGTATGTTAAGATTGTTGCTCATGGAAAGTGCCCCTTGGTAAAATAGCAAAAGTGACACGAGGCACATCAACCAATGACGACAGACAGAGCGGATGCATCTATAGCACAATTGCTGAAAATTAAAACGGGAATTCAAGGCCGAACATCTTGCTTGGTCGAGAAAAACAAAAGACCCCGTCCCCCCCTCCTCCCCTTTCGGCTACTTCAATGTTCTTGTAGTTTGTCATTGGGCAAGATTAAAGTCGGGGAAAAAAAAAGGGGGGGGGGGTGTTACTAGGCGTGGCTTAGAAGAGACGGGGACAAATAGTTAGGGCAGAGAAACGGCGTGATGCGGGAATAATTATCAGCCTGATCCTCGAGGGTAGCTGGGAAATTCGCTTGACGAAAAAAAAAACAGGTGAAATAAAAGTCCAGAGCGAGCTAAGGAGCTTCGCCTGCGGTCAACACGAACAGAATGGACGCAGCGGTTGCGACGTGGTACGAGAAGTCGCGCCTACAAGACGAGCTCACGCGAGAGTCGGAGTATAGACAACAGTTCGAGCGGCGAGATCAGCGAGCGGACCAGTTCGCAGAAGGAGAAACTCAGCGCATTTGAGAGTTCATTCCGTGCGGAGCCCTCGCCCGAGAGCTGAACTGGCCCTGACGCTGCTTCCTAACTCTCGCGAGCACAACACACGCACGTACGTCTTAGCACTCTCCCCGCAGCCAGGTTGAGGGCGAGAAAGCAGCGCCACACCGGAGACGGCGTCGGGGAAAATAAATCTTTCTCCGGCTCGCAATGACACAGTGTAATTTTCCATTTCTTACGAGCGCGCGCAAAGAGCAACAAACGAAGACGGCCGATGGGAGGGTGCATGTTGTTGCGAAAGAGAAGCGAATACTAAGAGAGAGAGAGGATGATCTTCTGAGCAGTTAGGGCCAGGTAGAGAGCCCCTAGGGCCAGGTATACAGGTAGGTGGTTTTAAAAGTGGCCGCCGTATGGGAGGAGCCAGCCACGCTGGGTGGGAGGAGCCTCGGCCGACGTGCTCGACGCGTTTGATGGCGCGGGACACAGCCGACCGGTGGGACCCCCCCCCCCCCCCTCGAGTGAGTGGACACCCGTGATGATTGTGCGAATACAAAGAAGCTGCTGCATACGGGACGCGGCCTCGTACAACTTTAGACTTGGGGACTTCACTTCCAAACGAGCCTGGCTCAAGGACGCATGGTTCAAGGTGTATACTGACCGTTCACCTCGCACTGAGGTGAACCCACCCGGCAATCTCGAGGAAAATATTTTTCTGCATAGAACGGCTGTGTCCAAGAAGCCAGTTTCTGAACACGCTCTAACAATTCTCCGTTGGTAGAGGACTGATTACTAAAAAGGGGTCAACGAAAACGTCACAGCCTTGTAAAAATATAAGAACAGGTCAAGCGACGTACTTTCGGACTTGGGCTGCTGCCTGGTTCGTCCCGTTCACTTGCGCCCTGTTTTTACCATAATGTATCGCAAACTTGCTCAACTTGCAGTCTTGCTTCAGTTTCTGAATTCAGGGGGACTTCTTAAACAAAGGTGTGAGGCAAACCTAAAAATCGTCCGTCTTATATGTACGCAAGAAATGCTAGCGCGTATGCGCCGCAGAAATTGGGCAGGCCCGGCTACTCGCCACTGGTTCACTGAAAAATGAAGGACGGCACACGCAGGCGGTAAACACGAATTAAGATTTCTGTACACGCGCAACCAATAAATGAGAAACAGTTTGGTGAACCATCGCGATTAGCCCATGGTCGTTAATTATAGCATCTATACCTATAATAAACTAGAGATAAATTCATCCTCTAATCAGCCAATCCCCTCAAATTGGTACAATCTATGTCTAGAGGAAAACAACAAGCACAACAATAAATACCGCCGTAGCTAGTGCCAAAAATGTTCAGGTGGTGATTTTTTCATTATTTTTTAACAGAGAAGCTATCTAAGCTATCCGTCATTTGCATGGCCTAAGGGAATGTGCAGTGAGGCCTGCGAGAGGAGAACTGTCATAGTCAAGAAAAGGTATGGGCCACAAAAATCGGGTAAGCCCCATGGACTACCCAACACTGATCCACAAAAAAACGAAGAAGAAAACTATTGTTATCAAACGGGCTTTTGATGCGCAGTTATCCGCAACGTCTTGCCTGTCGGGATGTTGACGTTATTTTGGGTTTGCGGTCAAGTAGCCGGCGGTCAGATTACATTTCTCTCTCGTTTCACATTTGTTTTTTTTTTTAGTGTGTTCCTTATTGAAGTGGAATTTCACTTTAACACGACGTGATGTTTCTTCTCCGGGTCAGAGGGTTTCTATTAAGTCTGTCCGCACTTTCGCTCAGGACCTCTACCATTGGAATTGTTTCTCCGCGGCGGAACCTATAGAGGCCCTATCGTTTTGGTGGTATTTGACCCGTATGACGAACCACAACGCCATTCAAACAGAACTTAGTGCAGTCAATTCTCATTTCTTTACTGATAGCCGAGGAGGAGGAGGAGGAAAAACCTTTATTGATGCTGGCTGTGCCAGATAGCCCTTATCCCCACCAGGCTGGTTGACATCCCTAGTCCGGGACGTCATTAGTCGAGGCCGCCACCCAAGCCCGCTGGACTAGAAATCGCTGTTCCTCTAGTGTGGAGCTATTGAGTAGGGTCGTCTTCCAGTCCTCTTTGGTGGGGTTGGGAAAGGGGGTTAATTTTGGGTTCATTTGGCAGGCCCAGACCATGTGGTAACTGTTGGCCTTTTCCCCACAGTACTGGCACTGCCCACTTATTTTAGGGTCGTAATATTTTAGTATGGCTGGACAGAGCAGCGTATTTGTCTGTAGGCGCCGCAGGATGCGCTCCTCCGTTTTCAAGAGTCCTTTCGCTGGTGCGGGATACAAGCGGCGTTGCTCAATGTAGTATTCTTTGATTTCTCGAAACCGTGTTAAAGGTGTGGGACGTTCAGGTCTATCAGGGGAACGGGGAGTTTCCCGGGAAGTAAGCACGCGGGCCGCTGCATGTGCAGCCTCGTTACCCTGTAGACCCTGATGTCCCGGAGTCCCGGAGTCCATATAAGACGTTTTGGGGTAGGATCGCGGTTCCTGATGCTGAATTTTAAAAGTCTATTAGCCAATGGAAAGATTTCTCCTGCAAGATAGCTCTCGCAGGCTCTTCGAGAGTCTGTAACTATTTGTTTTGAGTTTGGATGGGATACTGCCAGTGCAATGGCCACCTCCTCCGCCTTACTTGAGCTTGTGGCTTTGAAAGTGAGGCCGTCCACCTGCATTCCTTGATGTATTACCGCCGCCGTGTAGTATCCCCTAGGTGACGGCCCGGCCACATCGACGTAATAGACCCCATTACGGGAGCCAAGCCGTTGTTCAAGCGCCTCAGCGCGCGCTTGCCTTCTACCCTGGTGCGCCTCCCTGGTCATATTGCGGGGAAGCGGGGACACCCAGAGTTTTGTTCTCCAAAGTTCAGTAATACACTCCGCGTTTTCGATTTCGCATTCGTGCCGGATCAAGAGGCGGTCCAGTAGGCGCCACCCGGGGGGCGTCTGCGTAAGACGCGTATATTGATTTGTGAGGTGGGCTTCTTGGAGCTCTTGTATAGAGTTAAAGACTCCCAATGCAGAGAGTTTCTGATTTGAAGTGCTGATGGGTAAATCAAGTGCGCGCTTAATCACTTTCCTAAGAATAGCATCGACTCTGTTCTCTTCGTGTTTAGTCATTCGTAAGTACGGTATTGAATAAAGAATCCTGCTAGTTACAAAAGCATTGGCGAGCCGAATCGCGTCCCTTCCTCGTAGCCCCCCGTGCTTGTTTGACACTCGGCGGATCATGTGCCCTACCTGTTCTCCAATTTTCCGTAGCTTGTCTAGCGTGGTGCTGTTTTTTGTTCTGTTGTAAATCAGAAGGCCAAGGATTCGTGGTTCTGAAACCTCTCGTATTGTTGATCCTGATACCATCAAGTTCAGGGTCGTCCTATCTTTAATGTTTTCTCTGATATGCAGGAATTCAGATTTGGTTGGAGCGCACTGCAACCCACACTGCGCCACATAGTCCTCCACAATGGAGGCGGCCTGCTGCAGGCGTTCTTCAATTTCTCCTAAACTGCCCCGATTCGTCCAGGTTGTCACTGATAGCCGAGGTTTGTTAGTTTGGACGCGGGAGATCCTATGCTGCTCACCAGACCAGGCTCCTATTTAAGACATACTGAAGTGCCCTACTTTTGTCTAACACCTGAGCTGCGTTTCATTCCACCTCATCTGGCTTGTGGCAAAGGTTTAGTCCATGGAGTAGACAGAAGTCTAAGTACAGCAGAAGTCTTGGACATGTTTTTTCTTGCATGAGTAATTTCTACGTATCGCTGTACCAGACAGGTGCACAATTAGAGAACCATACTGAAACAGCGGTTGCAACATTTGCTGGGACGATTCGCACTTCGGATATCAATACATGGCCGCTAAACTATGAGGTCGAACCTCTAGCTCCTAGTTCCTTACAAAGCACCAAATGCTGGAGTTATGGTCGCAGTGCCAATGGTTGTAGTTATGATACTCGATTTCGCATCTGCGGGGACGGCCACTGTATACTGATGCGTGCCAGTCCGACAATGAGTCGTGTTGTTCGTGTAAATCAAAATCACTGTTCTGATGATCCTAATAACCCTACAATATCAAAAGAACTTTGGGTGATAGAAGTCATTGTAAGGAGAAAATGATGTCGTTGAGATTCTCTAGCGAAAATTCAAAGCAAGACTCGGGGTTATGCCAGCGTAACACCCCGTCAGCCTCTTGGTAATGACGCATCATTTTCAATACAAGTGTGACAGAGAGTATGGTGGAAAAGGTACTCTAGAAATATTTCTACTAAATGTTGAATCAAGTTATATATTCTGAGTTGTGTTTTTTTTCTGAGACAATAACAAAGCGCTACCAAACTCCTCTCACTTCAATCTATAAGTCTGCTCAGCATCAGATTGATGCCCCCCCCCCCCAATCATGGAGCAGGGCCTCAAAAGACTCGTCCAGACCACATCATTGATTCAGATTGTGTGGGCAGTGGGGGCGCAGGTATATCTACGTCTATAGATATATCTATAAAATACGAGCATCCATACGTGTATGCTCATATTTTGAAACACACCACAGCACCTACAAGCAAGCTTCATAGTTCTGCTAATCCAAAAGAAAGAAGTGTATGAAAGAATCTCCGAAGGACGGACTTGTGGAAAGAGAATATTTTAGGTCAGACAGTTTCCGCTGCTCGTCTACTACTATTAGAGGGTGTCTTGGGGTATACTTTAGTGTAACTAATGTTCGATCCTCTCTGTAGCTTCAGGTTTATTAAACCTCATTTTTCAGCAATCTCCCGATGTTGTACTTTTACACGAAACTTGGTTGTCAGCTGATGAAAACATTTATTTAAAAAGGTCAACAATGTTTTTTGATTGGACAGAAACTCACGTTGTGGAGCATGAATTTTTTAAACCTAATCAATATTTTTCCATACCGCGACCAATATCTTACAAAGCAATATCGTCAGATTATAAAGTACTGGGGTTGTAATTAAGGTTTCCAGGCTGCGCGCCACTATTGATAGTTAATAACTGTTTTCCAGCGGAATGAAACCACTACTGATGCCGCTTTAAGCTTCTGTCAAAAGAACATGCTGTATGCGGAGACTTCAGTCTTTGATCACCATGTGCCGCGGAATTTCTGCACAGGCTTCCCAAGAAAACGGTTATGGAACTGTGAGAACAACTATCTGCCTAAATGCCAAAGTTGCCACTTTTGTTCGATGTAACTCAATATCAACCTTCTACAGATTTAGCATTTGCGAGCTCAAACGTTTGCGAGCTCTCGGATTTGCGTGATACTGTGCGAAGTACCGCTGCAAGATTTTGTGATCACCATGTACTTGTATTCGAAGTAAACATCCCATTAATTACGGTAGGTTACCAGGTGCAAAATTTTATAAACTATACTCAAAGTACAAGAAAAAAAGCTTTGCAGACAATTATGACTTTCTTGACTGAAATGTTACAGTTATGAGTCTTCGCTCGGTTTTAAAACGTACCATGACGAAGTCACACTTCCCTATATCGCCAGCAAAATGAAATTTGTGTGTGCCTGTTGAATTCGGATTGTGCAAAAGATTACAGACACCGAAAATTAGGCTCAGTGGGAAAAGCTCCTTATAAACCAAAGTCCTGTTATTAGAGCAAAGCTATGCTTAGAAGAAAATGATAATAGCGAAAGACGTTGTAACGTTCCATCAAAAAGTGGTAATAAAACAGCTCTATTTAGATTTCTCCATCGCAGTATAAGGTTATTGCGGCACCCGCGGACATTGAATCAGAATTCAGCAAAGGATTTGGCAGATTTATCTGCTGAAAAATCACCAGGCTTGGAAAAGCTACTCAGTACATCGCTGTTGCTACTAAAGTTTGTAACTTCTTCATGCATGAACAATTTTATCGAAGTGAATATGCATGGAACAACTTGCCTATTTCATTCGTCTTCTACCTAACCAAGTTCCAGGTCCACATGGCATTACCTCAGGGCTGTTAGAGATATCATTCGACATCTCTCCTGGAGATCTTGACGTCGTCAATCACTTCTTAGAAATGGTTATATTCCTCCCTTACTGGATACTGGGGAAAATTGTTCCCTTTCTTAACAAACAAAGAGCGTAAATGCAGATAGGCAACATTACACCAATTGCTTTAGCATCACATGTCATTAAAATATTATGAATAATAGCATTCAGAAAAGTTCTGCAGTTTCTAGCAGATAATGCAATACTGAGCTCGTACCACATTGAATTTAGACCAGGTAGCTCATGTGCGCCCGTCGATCTATAGGCTCGTATGAAGCTTGCCCGACACAGGCGGCAATATGCGGCTTTAGTGACCATATATTTAGCCGAAGCATATGATTGCTCTCGATGAGGCGTTTCTACGTATAATTATAGTAAAACGAGAGCCTTTTAAATATATTTCGTTCTCTTCTACTGTGGGATAAGGTAAAAGTGCATGCATATGCAGATGACACTGTGATTTACAGTCGATCCATGCACTCAGCATTACAATCATATTCAGCAACATTGGACTCCCGGTTTAAAAATATTCGAACAAAACTAAACGTTGCCAGAAGTTCCGTAATTGATCTTCCTTTCAAAGAGGCAGTTAATATTCCCCCTTAATGCCACCAAGAAAAATTTCCCAAGTTCCGTGTATCAAATGTCTGGGTGTACTTTATGATGAAAAACTGATTGGCGTAAGCATACTGAACATGTTAAGGCTAAAAGGTTCAACGCGCTGTTGGGGTGAAAGGTAAACTTGGCCGGCTCCGTTTCGGGCTACGCAGAGATTTATTCATTCATTCATTGCGATACCTCGATCGTTATTTACCGTATGTATATTCACCCGGTTCTTAAATCTGGTTACATAAGCGATTCTCTGGTGGGCCAACAAACAAGATTAACCATTTGATTATTTTAGAGCGAGAAGCTATTCAGAGTTGTCTCGGCGTTTCAAGAGATACCGCCTCGCGCGAGCATCCTTTGATGGTCCAATTTTGTCAGTTGTGCTTCTTATAGCTCATGTTACAGCGGTAAGGTTCAGGAAACTTTCTCTTCTTGAATATTCAGAAAAGGTTAAAATACCGAATTAAAAATATTCGCACTTGAATTTTGCGTGAAATAATGAATGTTTTTTTACCAGTAAATTAAAAGTACTCATCACTAAGTTAGAAGTCAGTATTCTTCAGTTTATTTTTTACTTGAACAGGTCTGGTCTGGGCTCATTCCCTTCGTATCCCAGCTGTAAGGACCCTCAAAATATGGACCATTAGTTATTAAGGTGCCGCCATTTCAAAAATAAAAAAGTGCTTTGATATTTCATTAAAAGGGTTAGGAATACCAAAGAGCATGTTCTAAATATCTCTCCCTCAGGGCCGCTTGATTGTAATAGAGTATTAGGAATGTCTGCGGGGCCCTCCGCGAATTCCTGTGTGGCACAAAAATATTTCCTAGCTAATTCATTAATCAGCGTCATTATTTACAAACCACAATTAATAACATTACTTTCCTCATAAGCCCGGAATAAGTTTTGCCAAGGCAAAAAATCAATCACCCAAAAGAAATGTTTATTCCTAAGAATTTTTGTTATCTTTTATTTATTTATTGTTTCCGTTTCACGAAAACCAACGTATTCTATTTGAAAAATAAAATCACTTTTCCTTTTCCTGACAGCTCCCACTTGGTGCTGCCATTCGCCTCGCTGTGTAACAGTTGACTGCTGCAGCCGTCGGAGTCGCAAACGGGAAATTTCATCTACCGGCATCTTGAAGGGACGACAGCTACGGATTCAGTTCATGGATGAAAATGACACGTTCTGCGGAGACCCGCAAAACCAGTGGCGTAAAGGTTAAGAAAGGGAAAGTAGAGAACCACCTGTTTGTGCCACGAAGCCGCAAAGAAATCCGTACGGATTTCTCAGAAGTAAAATACCTTTAGTTGCCGAAAAATTCGTCCTGATCCAGAGATCAAACCAGGGACCAACGCCTTTCCGGGGCGGTTGCTGTACCAATTGAGCTAACCAGGAGGCTAGCAAACTATCATTTACATAGAGACGTTTATTCCATTCCTCATCCTTTCTTACAATTTATGCACGCCTGGTTTTATACAGCCTTAGCTAACACCAAACCCTGTTGTATACAGCCCAATCGGGACGCCGAAATGCCTCCCTTTTAAACGGGCGGTTTACTGCCGTCGACAATGTCCTTCCCGTATTTCTTCTGGCCAATTATTCGAAGCACCACCACCTGCGCAGTGTATACTGTGCCGCCGCTCAGACCCCTTTCGCCTCGGACCTTGGAATACTCGGCATCAGTTGACGGCCGTTCACGAGAAGGCACCTTGGAGTCAGTATCTACAGCGCCTAGCCGACAACTCGTCAACATCACTGAGAGTACATCTGTGACACCGCTGTCACGTGATTTTGGATTTCCCAGGGGATGCAGCGGTTGCCCATTTCAACCTTTGAGGATGTTTCTCGGCACCCGTCTCCTGAAGGCGTCATCCCGACCTTAGGCTTTGTAAGTGCACTGTCTCTGTGCGTCGTTTTGCGACTGGCAACTATTTGCCGGAGTCGCCGACAACATTCGTCACTCTGCCTGCAGATGGTGCCGGTTTCACTATAGGTTTCACCACGCCTGGTTACCCCCTCTATCCTGTCGTGTTCGTAATGGCTGGCGCAGTGTGCACAAGGGTGAGTGACAATAGAAGGGGGGGGGGGGGGAGGGGGGTTCCGGAGGCTACGTGCACTTCGAACCCAACGTTGACCTTTACTCGATGTTCGCATCTACGCAAATTACCAACCTCCTGGCCCATCACCCGATGCCCCGTTCTGGGTACAAGCCAAATGTAAGGAACAAGTAAGCAAGCAAGCGCCGTGCGGCTTATCAGATAACTATTGTCATCATTAACGGGCGTGTGCCGCAGAAATTGGGTACATCCCGCTACTTGCCACTGGTCAACTGAGTATGAATAATGCCAGAAGGCCACTTTGCAAACCCGTAGCCAGGATTTTTTTTTTTTGAGAGGTGCTAGGTGTACACGTGTTGAAGACCCTGAAAAGACCTATTTTTTATTAATGTCCTCTGTAAAACACACATCTCCATCTAAGTTTCGGAAGAAACGGCTAGCTCCCCCCCTCCCTTCCCTCAGGCTACAGGCCTGAAAGCGACAGTTAGTCCAACGAATGGCAGCAAAGCGACGGAAGTCAGTCCAAGACACCGAGTACGTTCAACGACAGAATGTTATAGGGAGTGGGAGAAGCCACAGCGGCTGCAAGAATACTCCGATGTGATGGAAAACCCACGCGAACGACGGTCGTCCCCGTAGACCTACGAGAAGTGCATGCGAACGCTTGGTTCTAGCGAGAGTTCCTGGTTCTAGCATTCGGACAACCACGTTGTGTGACTGTCTGCGGCTTAACTCGACCCTCTCGGCGTTGAGAATCAATGAAAACACAACCTAGATAAAGCCTAGCGATAACCTAGAAAGCGTAGCAACCTAACCTAGTAGCAACTTATTAGTCTTCAAAATCACCCAATTTCGCTGTTTAAATCATTGTTTGTTTGTTTGTTTGTTTGTTTGTTTGTTTGTTCTTTAACTTGAATTCGTGGGTCCTGCGGAACACATGCCAGGTCTTGCTTAGTGAACTAATAGCACTAATCACACATTTCTTTAAGGAAAAATGGTCCGCAAGTTTTCATTTGTCACTCTCTTGAGTCTAATGAGAAACAAGGCTTCAAGAGCCTAGAAAACTTACTGCTAAGTGTGAATGAAAACTGAAAAAGTAATTACGGAATGTTTTCGAATACCTTGCTTCAGTACTGTATACTGTACCCTTACCAGCGGCGTATTCAGGGGCTAAAACACAAGGAACGTGCCCATCTCCCCCGAATTCTTTCGTGCGGGATACAGAGCATACGATGTCACCGGCAATCCCGGCCTCATCACTTCATCATATCAAGGACTGCATGTGCGCAACATCCCCGATTCGGGATTGCTTGGGTGCCTGTCGTAAGCAGAATTGGAGAAATCGGTATTCTAAGCGAATGTGCCAGTTGTGGTGAAAAATGTTATAATTTTAAGCTTTTTATACTTATTTATTTATATAAAATTATCATGTTCTGTTCTCCTTTATACTAAGAGTGGTAGTTCTTTCTTGCGCTGTAAGACTTGCAACCAACAAATGTTATTGAAGAATAACAAAAGTCGGGCAGTCCAACAGGTCCGCGAAGCGGCAGCCTTTTGATCCCGACGTGAAAGCGCCATGCTTCGGACTTGGAAGTTAACTCGGTCTAATAGACTGCAATAAAGGTTTTCCATCCATCCATTTGAGTTTTTAAATCATAGAATTAAATGCATAACCTTATAGCCTATTTAAATTATCCCACGAAAAGTTATTTTGAGGCATACAGCTTCCCGAAATCTATCGCGATATACTCTGGCTATACTTAGCTTGTTTTTGTTTTTAGTTCTCTTCGTTTTCTCCTTCAAATCTTTTTGCAGAACACAAGCGGAATATTGTCCGAACAGCGCCACGATACATACACCTCATGGGAAAATGTACAAAATGACTGATAACTGACACAGTGCCTGAAGTAGACAAGGTGCCGAGGAGGACGAAAATTGAAACAACACCTTGTCTGCTTCGCACTACATAAGTTGTCATAAGTCACCAGCAAGCCCGAATACCCAAACTCTACTTAAAGAAAAGGTGATTCGATGTATACACAGAGGGCGGGTGTATTGAATCTCATATTGCTCATTCATCAGCATGAATGCATGCTTATGTAAATAAGCTGTCATGTGCTCTAATTACTCAAGTTCCTCATAACGAGGAGCATGGTGTCTGGTGACCCTAACGCGCATTTTCTTTTGTGGTGTTTTACTAGCCAGACTCTGCATATGTAAACCCATTGTATTTTAACTTTCTCGTACGTCTGCACCCGTCCGCATTACGTATTTATGTGCGCGATTTGACCGCCTTGCCAAATCATATGAATTCCTGCGTATGAAATTTTTCAGGACAAGAGTAAAAAAAAAGTAATTTCTGAGTATTGGCGCAGTATCTGCCGCGATCCTTCTGTATTTCACGCCGTCCATGAAAGCCCCCACACGTCACACACATACATAAACACACACAAGCACAGTGCCCGCACCCGCTATAATACAGGAATACATACACGTGTACACTTCCCACAGATACACGAATCAAGTTGAACAAGATTGGGTGCACCTTTAGTGCTTTAGTTGATTGGGTACAATAGGCTGTCAAAGTGCGTAAGTCAATTAGGTTAGTAAAAAGTGCGATCACGAATGATTTGGTGACTGACATTTTTCTTTTTCTTCGCAGAATATTTTTACTATAGCACGGTAATTTATCTCAAGTCACACGTAACTCTTTCGCGCTATACGCGCTCAATCTCGCCCCTTCCACCCATATTCAGTGACGCTACGCTATTTAAAATTGTTCCAGTATTTTATGACGTTAGAACAGTGCACGCCTATATATGACTCAATCAAGCATAAAGAAATCAATTCCACTTTTCCTGTTCGTTCAGATAAAGCAGAGAGAGAGAAAGAAATAAATAAAAGGAAGAGACAAGGAGGTTAACCTAAACGAACTGGTTTGCTACCCTGTACGGGGGTGGGCAAAAGGGTCGGAAAGAGGATAAAGCAGATATTGTGTCAATGTAAACACACTGATTCATGACGAACGTCACATCACAAGTTCCCTACTTTCACACCTTGTATTGCCCCGCCATCTGGCGGCACTTTAAATGTACGACACATTCATATATATACATACTACAGCTGTGACTGACGATGCTGCGGTATACATTTAAAGCATACATTTTCTCGGGAACCAAGCACTAACAAAACTATTACGAACTCGACATCAACTTGAGGTTTTGCATGCATCTGTAGTTTCACATTACGGAACATTAGTCTTACAATCCGGCTCACCAGTGAAGCTGGCAATAAGTGTTGTCTGCGAACGTGAACACATGTTCTTTAGAGGTTAATGAACATAGTGAGTTCGGCTTCTTGCGTCGCTGTTAGAATATTTTTTTTAGTACAACAGATATGCCAATGTTCGTGTATGGCGTATACATTAGGATAAACTGCATAACCGTGGAATAATTCAGCCATCGACAAAGGACAACCCGTACAGTTTATATATAGTGTCATCACCAACGCTCATACATATATCATCATTTGCCTGTAAATTCTTTATGATACACAAATCGCACAATTTTTCATCGTTCTGCATTAAAATATTTTTCATTAATAGCAAAGCTGTTTTAGTAGTCGGTAACTTGTGCACCACCGTAAGAAAACTATGATCGTTATGAAAGTACGTGCGCTATCTTCATGGCTCGACGCAGTGGAACAGCGTCAAGCCACCGGCAGTGTTAGTCGGTCTTTCGAAACTCCGCAGGTTGATACGCTCCACAGGTACTGGGGCAAGCCAGGTTACTGAGTACAGTATAGGTGCGAGCGTTAAAATAAAACTCTGCCCGGTGAATTCATAGATATGTGGGGTTTAACGTCCCAAAACCACCAAATGATTATGAGAGACGCCGTAGTGGAGGGCTCCGGAAATTTCTGCCCGGTGAATTCAAGCATGTGAAACACGTGCATAAGAGAGAGAGAGGGGTAGAGAGAGATACAAAATAACGAGAAAATAGGCGGAGAATGAAAAAAATGCCACGAAAAAAGAAGAAATAAATGGAGAGAAACAAAGAAATAGAAAGGGGACGGAAGATTTAGAATAAAATAGGAAGAGATATATAAATAAATAGAGATAGGGAAAGAAAGGCATTAAGAGAACGAGAGCCATAGAATAAGTGAGAATAAGAAAGCAATATAAAAAAGAGAAAGAGAAACGAAGAAATGGAAACGGATACAAGGAAGATATACTAAAGAGGGAGGTAGAGAGAAGGAAAGGGAAGAGAGATAAAGATAAATGAAAAAGGAACGCCACTTATCCTTCAGGCGGAGTACCACTATAGCGCAATAATGTCATAATTTTTAGTTTAGGTTGCATTCTATTCGCTGGCGGCTCTGTAAGGGTAACTTGAAGACCTCGTTTTTTTCCCCTTTTGGTACGGCTATAGAGTTGTCGTAACGGGAAAGGGAACATCTAGCTTTCACTTCAATTGTCACTTTGCTTATGTTCCTACTCTCCCTTTTATCACCTATCTTCTAATATATCCGCACCTCTCCTCAAGCGTATGGTAGTCCACCAATCATGTGCTTGCTGCAGTGCACCTGTCTCTGCCGGTCGACCCTTTTCTCTATCTTTGTCATCTCATTTTTAGCTTTCGCTGGTTTCTTCATATACATTATGTGGTTCACGCTTGAAAACTCTCAAACCTAAAGGGCGGCGAAGTGCAGGCTTTGGTTGATACATATATTGGTATATACATTTCTTTGCAGGTACTGTCAGTACTAAGCACTGTTACTTTTGTGTTTCTCAGTGTTAAGATATGGATATTTTCCCATAACTCACAAATGCTTCGCGAGACAACCAATACATGAACGCGTTCACCTCACACGTGGCGCTGGTCGAAGGGACAATGAAAGCTTTGAAAACGAGCAGCGTTTTCTTAATAGTTTACGCAATAAAATCCCTATTCTGAAGACTAATTATAAGCTGAATAACGCGTTAAATACCAGCAACGCCGGCGTTGTTCCATAGTTTCACCCGAAGTCAGCGCCCTGTATACTAGGTTGCCTACTCCACCCCGTCGAACGCTATTAACGAATACTTAGCCGACAGAAGGTGAAAAAAAAAAGAGCGAGCATTCAAGGCTGTATGGGGTAGTTACGCCGCAGTTTTTCAAACTCGCAGAATTCGCACATACATGCCACTTGGTGTATAGCTGCATTTGTTCGAAACGAGAAGAAAGGCTACGCCGCTACCAGCGCGCATATTTCAAAGCGACATGATCTGCAATTCAGTGGAACAAATGGTGCACAGACGTAATCGCATATAGTGTCCCAAGCGAAGCGTGACAGCATTTAGGCACTATTGGTCGGCCTCTTATATAGGCCCGTGTACAGAGACAACACAGGGGCGAGTGGCGAACAGGCTGGCGTACAGCTGCTACGCAAGCAAACGAAACATATAGAAAAACATTTAGTCTTGTTCACGACTCTAATGAGACGTCATTAGAGGACTAATGAGACGCTCTAAATCATAGCGCTCTCACCTCAAAGGGGCCCCCATACGGGGTACCGTACACGCAGTTCTGGTCTAAACCGAAGCCAACTCACTGATCCCCTTTCCTTCCTTTTGCTCCTATAGTGTTTTCTTCGGGCACGCTATGTCCTAGTCATTCTTCTTTTGGACTTACAGAAAGTGTAGCATGACCATGTACGCGCTCTTGCGCAATACATCCCCTCGGTGCAACGACGACTGCCCTGTAGCCAAACGCATGTTGGGTATCACTGTGAAAGCGAGCGGTGCGGAAGTTGCCTGGTATTTGGAGCTGCGGAGGAGAGACGCGGGTGAGGTGTGTGCCTGCGTATTTGAGTGGGAGGGAAGGCAGGCAGGCAGTAGGAGGTGGCTGACACAGCGGCAAGGACGGCAAGCCCAAGCTGCTTGCCAGTGGCGCCAAAGCGAGAGCGCTGCCGGGGACGGGCGCGGGATAATCACAGTTTTGGCGGCCGGGGACTGCGATGAAGGATCACCATGAAGCGAGTGGAGAGCTGCGGCTTGGAGTCCTTCCGTAGGAGGCCACGTACTCGCGCGACAGCACACGCACTTTGTGGGGTAAAACGACAGACTATTTGGTATACCAGTAGCAGCGACAGCAGCAGGAGGAGTATACATAGCTACCGAATGACTATCGCTGTATCGTTGTGCAAGGGTCTGCGGAATGGCTGCTTCTGGACGTCCCGAGCCTTTAACCCCATTTGCTGATATTTCGAAGAACTTCACAGAGCTGCTGTACTGTTTTTATGTGGAGTCCGAGGCCTGACGGGAGGAGATTGGGGCCCCCGTTGTAGAATACACCCGGGGACAACAAAGGGACAACAAATAAACCGGTAACCTCACTCACTCACTCACTCACTCACTCACTCACTCACTCACACGCAGACACATACGCACGCCCACCCCATCTACCTAAACTCTACAGGCCTCATTGTGCTCTTGTGTAGACGTATATTCATGATATTCTGGGAGATATACGTCCATCTTATCACATGGCTTGCTGCTGCAGGAGTCGAGAGGTTACTATGGCACATACGGTAGATATATGCTAATTGATTTGATTGATTTGTGGGGTTTAACGTCCCAAAACCACCATATGATTATGAGAGACGCCGTAGTGGAGGGCTCCGGAAATTTCGACCACCTGGGGGTAGATATATGCTGATGATAACTACAGGACGTTGCATGCTAATCGGCCACCCCGGCTGTTTACAAACGGTAACAATTCACGTAAGGTAATAAAAGCCGCAACTCGTGAACTTTAAGTGGAAAAATTATGTAATGTTCACTCGGCCTGCATGCAACGTCAATAGTAATTTGGAGCCTGGCAGACAGATGTATCGGAAGTGAAACAAAAAATGGCAATTTCGAGCGCCAATTTCCTGCCTGCGCAGCCTCCTCTTCTTGGTGTTAGCAATATAAATGAACGAGCACCTTTACATGAGTAATATTGAAAACTGGCCAAGTTTGTAATGATTATCTGCTGGTCGAGGTAAAGAGCGCAAAAAAAACGAAGACAGACTAAAGGAAAGACACACAGCACAAATTTTAAGTCCTTCATTTACTCTTCGTTTTTTTTTTTTGCACTGTTTACCTCGACCAGCTCTGAACCTTTACATGGCCACACTTGATGATCAACAGCATCAAGGCCACTAAAACATCCACGAGATCTATTGCTACATGGCCATCCGTGGCTGTTGTTTTCGCCAACCGGATGAAACGGTATAATGGCCAAGGGAGCACTACACATACTAGCCAGTTAAAGAGTTCTCGCCAGCGAACCTCCTTACCGGTCGTTTGGCTGCGAAAGCGAGTCAAGCTACAGGACGTATACGTAACGCCGCTATTGCACGCGCACTCTACCATGTATAAGGACCGTGGCTTACAAATAAACGCACTCCTCGTCGGAGCGCGCTCGCATTCGTACCTGAGCATGCTCGTTTGCCGGAAAGGGAGCCAGTGGTCATTGCCGCAGTTCCACCCCGACCGAACCTATATGGCAGCATCGGATGCAGCAGGCGGTGTCTCTGTAATTATGTCTTTGCAGCGGGCGCATTTCCGAGGGGTATTTTTGCAGGCGGGCCCTCGGTGAGTTATGGCCCGCGAGTCTACGGAGCGAGTCGCGTGTAATACCTCTGGCGCATGGTATACTGCCGTGGCTCAGCGCTCATTTCGCCCGTCCTTTGGCTTTTACTCGGCCGTTTAGAAAAGAACAAAGTGAATGCAGAGCAGTTTGGTCAAAACGAAGGGAGAGGCACAGTTTAGCGGGTTTCTCGGCGGACCAACTGTTGTCCCTGTTACGTGCATGCCTGTTGTGTACGCGTCAGAGAAAGGGGCGTGAGATCGCGTTGTGGGACTTACAGAGACACATATCCTGCAACCCCCCCCCCCCTCTTTTGGGGCGTGGACCGCCGCGTTCGGTTTACTAGAAGTGGTAGACGACCGTAATGCCCCGCGCTATATATATATATATATACGTAAGTGGACTGTTCTCCCTCACGGCATTTTGGTAATTGCGGCTGGCGCGATCATTACATGACCATTGCCAAACGGTTCAGAATGGGCGATTCGCCGCCCGCCGAAAAATGTCTTTGCGGAGAACGTGCCGGATGACCGGGGTCAAGAAGCGTTTGCCCGCACGGATGTGCATGGCGTCGCGTATTCCCGGGGACAGCATTGCAATACATCTTGTGGGCGTTCGAAGCAACCATGGAGGCCCTACGCGTAAGCGCTTTTGTCTCGTTTTCGAGAGAAATGGTCGACGATATAATATACAGGGTAGGAACCGGATAGTAATGGCAAACCGCTTGTAGAAGCCCTCGAGTGGACTCCGTATACGTGAATATGATGATGAGGAGAACAATAATTATGACGATGACGCCGACAAAGGGTGGACGTGGCAGGTTAATACAATTCTGTTACTCAGTATTGACACTTGAGCGTTGCTATATCACATCCACAAGATGTGTACATATGAGAAATAGGCATCGTACATGTTGCACACTCAGCCTAAATAGGAACCGTATATCTTCCACACTGCGCAGAGCACGGAATATTGGCGCATAGAAGGCGATCAGTTCTCTTCAACCGATGGCAAACTTGGCATTGTTGCTTTCAATGCGTTGCTCCTAAAGCGTGTTTTCGCGCTTTTCAAGAGGCATTTTGCATAAATACACTAGATGGAACTCTGGCGTCTATGGGAGCTGCACCGCAGGGTGCTTTAGCTATAGTATGGGAATAATGGGTAGTACAAGGGCTCGTCTTATCTTCGTATTTTGCCTCTGTTGGACTTGGCGTGGCTAAGAGCTGCTTTGTCACGAAACAAAATTCAGCAAATATTCAGCAGTAGCACTTCACCTTAACCTTTAAAGCTGACCCTTGCAAATTTGCCCATGAAGCTCACAACCATCCGTTCTTTCATTCGAAACAAAATCAAAACAGAGCAATTAACAGACACAAGTATGTTCAAAGCCCGTAAGCACGAACACTATTAGCAAGTCCTTGTACTACCCATCATTCCCATGGTCGCTCAACAATCGCAATGGCAGAGTCCATTCTATTTATCTATTTATTTACTTATTTATTTATTTATACTGCAGTGTCAAGCAGACAATATAGCAGGTGTGAAACGTCGATACATAATATTAAAAAAGGCACAATATTATTCAAAGAAAATACATGAAGTGAAAACTACAATGCGTACAGATATAACAATAAGGTTAAGAAAATAACAAGAACACAACGGAATTTAACAGCAAGTAGTAACTGTAAAATGCAAGAGTACAAGACCACGCTGAATAAACACAAAAGTGAATAAAATTTTAAAGAGAAAATTTGTCAAATTGAACAAGAATATTCAATAAATTGGAAAGAATAATAAAAGAGAAATATATTCAACGAAACTAACACGCTACTGCAAATGTTCTTCAAACAAAGAAAGTGAGACTTTTGTTACAGTATCGTCGGTTAGGTTAATCTAATCAACGATACTTCAAGGAAAAAAAAGAGTACTTAAAGCAGTTATTTTGGGGAAGTAAAGGTGTTATTGTGAAAGAATGTCTTTGCCTGCCTTGTTGCGTAACCCTGAGAATAATTGATAATGGGAGATTAGTCTATGCTGCAATGTCCTTCAGCTATTTGGTAAAATAATATCAGTCGGCAAGTTCTACCTCCATTGCTAACTGAGGGCAACCCTGATCGTTTGATGAGTTCAGTGATTGAGGAACGACCGTATGTAGTGAACTACTTTTCTTTTGTATTTTTTTTGAGTTTGCTGATATTTGTTTCGGTTGGTGTATGGGTTCCAAATCGCCACGGCATATTCAAGTATAGGGGATATAACGGACTCGTATGCTATAGGAAAAGAACTGAAGGAGTTGATAATTTTAAAGATGGTCTTAAAAAGAGTAACTTACGCAATGCCTTATTCGTAACAGCACCTATATGTTTTAAGCAATATAAATTATTTGTGAACCAAAGACCCAGGTATTTATGGTATTTATATTCATCGACCTCAAATGAAAAGTCTTCGTTTGACCCGTAGTGAAAAAAAAACAGTTAAATTTTGGAAACTCTATGGCGTTCTGGGCTTGCCGGTTTTCCGACTTTTCCAACACAACGTGTTCAGAACACCATTTTCTGATGTCGCACACTCGACCAGTCGTTCCTGTCAACTAGAACACCAGAACTGCCTTGTTACTTGTTACAGCTTGTTTTCAAAGGGTAATGCCCATATTGCTGGCCCCAATTCATCAGCATATTCTTCTAGAATCTACCAGGATCTGTTCTATATAACACTATAACGTATACTAACGCTGAACTACGTGATTCTCAAGGCGTAAGTAAGTGCTTGCTTAGCGCAGGCTTTCTCCTGTAGTGGCCACCTTTTCGCATTTCATTTCGAACAATGTTACATCCTAGCCACCTGCCTTCTTCATTTTTTTTTTTTGCAGGACGGCACATTTCTGGAATATCACTCATCTCGACAACTGTCTTTTTCATCTTCCCTTTGTATATGTACCACTCTATGGAAGCTGTTGGTCACTTCTCCGTGAAGCGCAGCCAGAACGTTTGATAAAATTAATATATGCACGTGAACGGTGGCTCGCCTGCTTTCGTAACGCGTACTGCGCGCCCAAAGTTCGCTCGGCCCACACGCGAAACCTCGATTAAACGGAAAACTATTTTGCGTCGCGTGTGTTTTGCCCGGTGTCATCGGTGCGCCTCCATTTCATTGTTGTTGCTTCCAGCTCTTGGTAAGACAATGCAAGAAACCGAATTCCGTGCACACGTGCGCGCCCCCTTGTGGGCTGCCGGAGCGTCCTGCGAAAGGGTTTTCAAAAAAGCGCATAGGCGGTGTCACACATGTGCGCATGTTGCCCGTTTCGTTTACCACACCGCATTCGATATCTCTGCCGGAGAGGAGGGGACCCACACTGGCGTAACCCTACACCTTTGTGAAGCCGTATCCGCGTATTCTCATTATCCAGGTGGACAAACATCGGGAAAATGAAACGCGACAAGAGAAGGTCTGCGCAGGGCTGGGTCTTTTGAGATGTTTTATTTCAGGAACGTCCGAGGCACTTCCAAGTATACAGAAAAAAAATAAAAATACGTGAGCCCCATTCTGCTAGGGTCACTTTGTTTTTGCAGAAGGCCTGTTTAAAGCTGAGACTCCGGAATACATTTCCGAGCCACGTAGATTACCTTCACTGTGTCACAACGTATGAAGGCTGTTACAGATCGATTGTCAAGACCTGGTGTCACGTAGTTATTTCGGTATATATTACGGGGCGCTTGTCTTCTGAGCTGCATGCCGAAATGAATAAATATGTTTTCTCTTAGAAAACAATACTTCTGATGAACGAGACAAAGAAATAACCTGAAAAAAAAAACGCCAGGCCTGCGCGGAAGGCGCAGCACAGTCGCAGCGAAAGCTATAGAAGAACGGCCTATAGATGGGCAAGGGCTTCTATATTTTATTTTTTATATTTCGTCCAACGGACTATGCGAACCTGCTCGAAAACTCGTCTCTCAGGAGCATGCAACACGCTCAGAAACAATCGAAACGTTTAACTTCCAGGCGAAGCACAGTTCGTCCCACTTCCCTCCCGTACCAGCACGCAATGCGGGCGGTCCAATTACGCATGCTCAGCCTTCCTCTTTTCAAAGTACTCCATTCAAACACTAAACCTTAGGGCATACGCACAGAAATCAACGAGCCAAGTGTTGTAAACACACGGGGGCTCACAACTGCGGCTGGCAGCGAAGAAGCGAGATAAGCGAAGGTAAAATCATCGCGCGCCATCGGTAAGCGAGACAGCATATAATGGGACAACAGAATGTGCAATGCGTACGACGTGCGCACAGTATGCGACGCCTTATGTATGCCGTCTTTGCACCTTCGTGTCTTTGTATTGCGCCTATTGAACTGGATACTTTGTTTGTCGTTTACATTTAACTTGCGGTTAGTTCCCCAGCCTCTTGAAATACGAAAAAAAAGGAGCGCATTATCCTCTCCCAGTGTTGCTTGTCTTTCTTGCGCACTTCGTGACGCACCGTCTAGGAGTGATTTTTCTGAAGGCTATGGGGCACATCTAACTCTCAATCGGTCCAGGCAATGTATGTCTGTCATTTAGCTAAGCATATAGGCCACAGTGGTGTAGCCGGTCGTATTCTTCCAAAATTGGGGAGGGGGGGTCGGAGCATACCCTATGAATGTCCATGTTCGTGTGTTGGTATGTGTGCCTGTATTTAGATATGTAAAATAAAAAAAATGTCGAGGTAGATAATTTAATTCCCCCCTCCCCCATTCCCTGCTGTACGGCCGTGACGAGCCAGTCGGCCACTTGAACAACGACGCATTAATGCAGTGCTAAAGATACGCGAGTTCAACGATCTTGTTCCATTGGTGTATTTCACAGGACAGTGTAAGAATTGAATGACGGGACGCGCGCGGCAAGGGGGAAGTTCCGGAATACATGAATGAGCGGAACAGCTTTCCTTGGTGCACAAGGTTTCGTGGGATCAAATCCCGGCTGCGGCGGCTGCATTTCCGATGGAGGCGGAAATGTTGTACGCACGTGTGCTCAGATTTGGGTGCACGTTAAAGAACCCCAGGTGGTCGAAATTTCCGGAGCCCTCCACTACGGCATCTCTCATAATCATATGGTGGTTTCGGGACGTCAAAGCTCACAAATCAAACATGGTGCACGAGGTTTCTGGTTTAGCTCCCGTGAGTGAGGATTATTGGTGTGTTTCGAGTGGTGTTGTCATATACTACTACGCGACAAACAGTACCCAGGCTGTCATGAGGTACGTCGCCTAGCGTCGTAGCTGAGGACGAACTCTACTGCGCGTTCCCTCAATATCAATGAAGGTGGCCTCGCCCATAGAGTTTCCTAATATACACTAGAGGGAACTCTGGCGCTAGTGTCAATGGGAGCTGCAACACGGCGCTTCAGCGAGCATGGGAATGATGGGTAGTACACACATTTGTCTAATTTTCGTACTTCTGGCCTGCTTCTGGCTCCGTGTGTGTACGTGTGGCTTGGAGCTGTTTTTACAGGAAAACATAAATTAGCAAATGCTCACCGTTTGCGCTTCACAACCTTATTCTTTTAGGCTTACCATTTCGAATCAAGTCACTAAGTTCAAAAGGGCTCGTTCTTTCTTTCAAAACAAAACCAAAGCCAACAATAAACGAAGCCGCAAGTACGATTCGCCGCCCGCAAGTACGAAGACTATAGGCAAATGTGTGTACTACCCATCATTCCCATGGTCGCCGAACGATCGCAGCGCCAGAGTGCCCTCTAGTTCATTTTGGGAGACTCTATGGCCTCGCCGTCGGAACACTTATGAAGTGGGTAAGTCACGTACGTATATACGGGACTTGTCTAAGGGCTGGACAAGTCTGCCCCTCTTCAGATTTTTGCGCTAGCACACAGGGACACAAAGAAGTCCTTATGTGCTTGCACAAAAATTTCAAGATGGATATGTTCCAACTAGGCCGAATCGCAGTATTGCTCAAGTCTGCCCTACACCTTTGCTCAGCAGGACTACATTCCTTTGTTGTTTGAAATGTAGGGTTATGACTCATTAGCATGCATGTTTTTTACAATAGTAGTGGCCGCAGAGTCCTGTGCACTTCCAACAAATGTGTACTTCTCACGTTCGCACCGTAAATATTTAGGACCAAAGGCAGGCCGTTATCAGAGGCACGTGATCACTCAGTTTTCGTTTTTTTTTTCGTTTTTCCATTCGTTGCGGAGCTGTGTCCTACAGCTTGAATGTGCCTGAAGGGCCTCACTTGCCAGCAGTAACATCAAAAATATCATACATACACACGCGCGCAAAGCATGTGTATGTATGCTAGAAAGCAAACGTCAAGCGAAAAAAAAAACTCTGTCAGCATAGCCCTCACGGTTATGCCAACATATCTCTAGACAGACCACGTTAGTGATGATGGAACTGTGCCGCACACGAATTAGGATCTCCGTGATGGTTCACGGAATGAGCGATTGGAAAATAAGGAACCCCCCGTCAGTCAGAACCACGCCGGTCTGTGTACGTCCCGTACAGTTATTGTGACGGATGAGCTAATGCTGTGGCGATGCGTGACATGCAGGGATGCCTGGGAAGAACAAATAACAGTTTCCGGGGTAAATACGATTATGGTGCGGTCAATTATCGGTTTCGCCGCTCCCGAGACTCGACGCGGACGCTGTAGTGCACTGCCACTAAGCCACCTGTATTTAGTACGTAGAAAAGAACGCTAAATATAAGGGCTCCTTTTCTTTATTTCACACAATAATAATGAAAAATGACAGACAGTTATATGAAAAAGTACAGGGAATGTTATTAGAAGTCATTTTAATATAATTATGAAGGAACAAAAGTGGACGAAAAGATAACTTGCCGTGGGCAGGGGCCCAACATCGTTCTGGCACACTTAATGTCTTCAGGTTGTGTGCGAAGGATTATTGGTCAGCTGCCAGCTCGTTATGAGATCGCGTGCTACGTGATCCCTACAGGCAAAAAAAAATGAGTGTCCCACACTCACCGCAATGGCAACAGGCGGCGCTGACTGACGCTCCCACGTTCAAATGCACCCCATAAAGCGGAAGGGGGAATAGCCACCCTGGTATCTTAGTTGGTAAAGCATCGGACGCGTTATTCCAAGGTCCCAGGTTCGGTCCCTGTTCATGGCAAGCTATCCTTCCGTCCACTTTTATTTCTACACAATTACAATTACTTCTCATAACATCCTCTATACTTTCCTTGGCATAACTGCCTGTCAGTTCTGATTAATATTATGGGCAGTAACAGCGCACAAACTCACGGGACGAAGAGAAGAGACAGTGAGAGAAGAAACTATCAGTCCTGCTTCTGATTAATTTTTGTTTGTATACGGTATGTAACCGACACTCTGCGCTTTCTTCCACATACAAAAAGTCACGTGGTCTCTCGTTCGTTCGCCTAACACAACTCGAAGGTTATAAAGCCATGTTATTTTTTCTTCTTTGCAGTCGACTGCGCCAATCTATTAGATGGGGCCATTCCTGCGCTCTATGGAATTCACCGTAGCGGCCACATGCCACGAGAAGACGAAGTCGCGCACAGCCGAATTTTTAAGGTTCTCCCTTACTGCGAAATTCCTAATCACGCAAAATATAAAGCTTATATATGGTGGTTTTGGGACGTTAAACCCTACATATCAATCAATCAGTCAATCACTTTTTTTGTTGTCCTTTCCCTTTACCCAAGTGTACGGTCAGCAAATGGACCCGTTTCTGGTTAAAAAGCCTGCATACTCTTTCTTTTCTTACTTCTTTCTCCATTTCTTTCTTTCTTTTTCTATTTATTTATTTATTTATCTATTGCCTTATTTCTTTGTTCCTGAGCCCACTTTTCTGCACCAAGCGTGCACCGCACAGCACTGATTGCCCCTTTGCGGCTTGTCGAATGAGCTACCCTCCGGCAAGTTTTGAAACGCGCGCCGCCGCTACACCCTACGGGACTGCTATGCGAGCGCCGCCCTCCGCTCTCTTTCGCTCTTTTACGAAAGCAAAACCAACAAAACGGCAGCAGGATCGCGAGTCTACGAGGCGATGCTTCCGCGAACCTGTTATTCGGCTATCGGCGAGAGAGGTGGCGGTAGCCGTCAACCCGCGCCGTTCTCGGCCCGTTTTCTTCTCACTTGTCGGCTTCCCCACACATGCTCGTACCGTGCGGGAAAGCCCACTTCAGCATCGCGTGGTGTTTTAACAGTGTGCGCGTGAGACCATTTTGGTGTCATCAGGGGTGGCGCCATCGAGGATTATGAGGAAAAATACTTATGCGGCGAGATAAATTGTAGCTCGCATCTTTCGGTCATCAATTTTCGTTACTTAGACGGAGCTTATAACTGCTCTTGGATAAAGCTTGCTTAAAACTCCGTTTATTTCCACTAACCTGATTGATCTTGTGTAATGGCGTTCCCGTGCTTGAAATCGTCAAGATAGTTTGGTCTCGATTTGTTATCTAATCCTCTTCGTTTGCTGAGAGCCTTGAACTGAAGCTTCGAAAGGTCATTGGGATTACTGTGCTGGACCACGAGTCTCACCATAGACGTGTAGTTAAGTGTACATATAAGTTACCGCGTACCTATAGTCCTATACAGATAGGTAATGCTTTCGGCAAGCTTGCTCGTTTTAGTAACATCGTTTACTCATCAAGCTGTAGTTATTAGTTTAAAGACTTTACAACGACTGAACATTTTTTTGTTGCGTTACCAAAGAAGTGTTGGGCCTGTGGGATGACGGGGTAAAATGTGATGGGGTAGGATGAGTGGGGGGGGGGGGGGAGCAGACCGTTGTGTCTTCGACTCAATGAAGCAACGAGAGAGGGATGAAATGAAAAGTTATAGCCGGCATTGCTGATAAGTATGACTACTTCAGAATGCGTACGAGAACAAACTGACTTTACTGGTGTTCGAACGGACATACAAAAAGGAGTGGAAGTGTTGCTGGTACAGCTGCGAACAGCAGGTGATCGTTGGTCAATTGGAGCCAGCAAATGGTTATTAAGGGGTGGAAAATGTTGGACGGCAGAAAGTTTAATGGTGGGCGGTTGAGTGAGCGGTAATAATTATTATCGTGTGATGTGATCATGGAAGAAAAAATGAAAAAAATCTCGCTGACATGAAATGGAATCAGTTCGCTCAAGAGAATGGTAAGATGAAGATCATTGGAAGTGTCCTTAGCCCTGCAGTGGACATTAAAAGAAACGATAATGATTATCATCATCATCACCACATCCTGTTGAGTTATCATCATCATCATCATCATCATCATCATCATCATCAGCCTGGCTACGTCCACTGCAGGACAAAAGCCTCTCCCATGTTCCGCCAGTTAACTCGGTCCTGTGCTTGCTGCTGCCAATTTATACCCACAAACTTCTCAATCTCATCTGCCGATCTAACCTTCTGTCTCCCCCTAACCTTCTTGCCTTCTCTGGGAATCCAGTTAGTTACCTTTAATGTCCAGCGGTTATCCTGTCTACCAATATGGATAGAATAGTTAAAATAGCTGAGGAGCTTTAGAGAGATCTGTACAGTAGCCGGGACAACCGCGACTTTCTCACTATAAGAACTAGCAGCAACCCAGATGACACCCCACCAGTAATGATAGAAGTCAGAAAAGCCTTGGAGAACATGCAAAGAAACAAAGCTGTTGGTGAGGATTAGGTAACACCAGATCAGCTGAAAGATGGGGGACAGAATGTATTAGAAAAACTAGCCACCCTGCTTACGAGGTGTCTTCTCACGGGAAGAGTACCAGAGTCTTGGAACAATGCTAAGATCATCATAATACATAAGAAAGGAGATGACAAGGAGTTGAAGAATCACAGGCTGATCAGCTTGCTCTCCGTAGTATGCAAGCTATTTACAAAGGTAATTGCTAACAGAGTTAAGAAAACATTAGAATTCAATCAACCAAAGGAATAAGCAGGATTTCGAACAGGATACTCAACAATCGACCACATTCATACTATCAATCAGGTAATAGAGAAATGCTCAGAATATAACCAACCACTATACATAGCCTTTATAGATTACGAGAAGGCGTTTGATTCAGTAAAAATATCAGCAGTCATGCAGACACTGCGGAATCAGGGCGTCGATGAAGTATATATAAACATCCTAGAAGAAATCTACAGGGAATCAAGTGCTACCATAGTGCTTCATAAAGAAAGCAAGAGAATACCAATCAAGAAGGGTGTAAGGCAGGGGGACACAATTTCCCCAATGCTATTTACCGCGTGCTTGCAGGAGGTTTTCAGAAGCCTAGAATGGGAACAGTTAGGGATAAGAGTTAATGGAGAGTACCTTAGTAACCTGCGCTTCGCCGATGACATTGCATTGCTGAGTAACTCGGGGGACGAATTGCATCTCATGATTACGGAGTTAGACAAGGAGAGCAGAAAGGTGGGTCTTAAAATTAATCTGCAGAAAACGAAAGTAATGTACAACAACCTCGGCAAGGAGCAGCGCTTCGAGATAGGTAATAGTCCACTTCTAGTTGTAAAAGACTATGTCTACTTAGGGCACGTAATAACCGCGCAGCCGAACCCCGAGATTGAAGTAACCAGAAGCATAAGAATGGGGTGGAGCACATTTGGCAAGCACTCTCAAATTATGACAAGTAGATTGCCTCAAGAGGAAGGTATATAACACCTGTATCTTGCCGGTACTTAGCTACGGAGCAGAAACCTCGATACTTACAAAAAGGGTTCAGATTAAATTGAGGACGACGCAGCAAGCAATGGAAAGGAAAATGGTAGGTGTAACCTTAAGCGACAAGAAGAGAGCAGAGTGCATTAGGGAACAAACAGGGGTTAAAGATATCATAATAGAAATCCAGTTGAGTAGTTACCTCCATAGAGGCCACTCCGACAGTGAGGTTTAAAAGTCCATGCCAAATGCACATCAACCCAGCCTTTCACCACATACATACATACATACATACATACATACATACATACATACATACATACATACATACATACATACATACATACATACATACATACATACATACATACATACATACATACATACATACATACACACACACACACACACACACACACACACACACACACACACACACACACACACATTACACAAGCATACAAGAGTGGCGTGGTTTCCAGAACGAGAAATCGGTCCGAAGCCCCACAGAATGAACGGCAGCTGACGATGCCGCACAAGTGATCATTTTCGCGTCACGGCGGTCAGCCAACCTATACACGGCTATGACGACAGTGGGCCGAAGGCGGCACCGTCGCCGAAGTCAGTGTTTAGTCTCCTTTGTTTGTTGTACGAGGAATAAAAGAAAAACGGGCCAAGCCGACCCGCAGCAAAAACCACCGAGCCTGCAACGGCAAGAAGCCCGCCGAGGAAACTGTTTGGAGCAAGCAGTAGGTTGTATTGGGCACCGCGATGACGACTTCCGCGTTGTTGTGGCTGTTGCTGTTGTCCGCCGCACTTTCGGGGGCGCTAATTTTCTGTGCGAACGTTCGCGCCACGCGCCCCCTGTAAGTAGCACACGCCAATACACACGTCTCGCGGAGCAGAAGCAGGCTCATTTAGCACGCACTGCCCACGATCACGTCACGCCCCGCTTCGCTTCAACGAGATATTGACGTGTGAAGCAAGCAAGAAAAAATGAAAAAAAAATTATGGAAAAAAAAGGCATGCGCAGTCGTGTAGCGAAGGGCCAATAACCGTATATCTAGGTAGAAAGTGGTTCTTAAAAGAAACAAAAGAAGATAAAAGTGGGACCCATAGCTGTCTGCATCATAGTGCGACACCTTAACAGTGACTCACGAGGAATGGGGGTAAGGAAGGATTAAAAAAGATAGGGAGGATTAAATGGATAGGGATAGAGATAGGGCAGGCACAGAGAGCACATACGGAAATAAGGAGAAGATATGAAATATGGACATGGTCGCAAGAGTCCGAGGACAGGGCACCACAGCGGGAGCTCTTGTCGGCGTCAGGAGATGGCGTAGGGCGAGCCAGTCGGCCAGAGCTACGCTGTCGTCGGAGATCGCGGGGGCACAACCGGTCGGCACGAAATTTGGCGAGCGAGTCCCGTATATGTCCGCGCTCGATGCGTCGTACTGTATGAAACTGCATTTTGTATACGTTTGGGTTCGCCGCGAAAAGTGCAAGCCGATCCCCACCGTCTCGTTATATCACAGGCCTAACTAGAGTTCGATTACGCCTTTACCTTGCTCGAGGCGTTGTAACTGAAATGCCGACGGCCCACGTGAGAAACAAAGATTGTCCGGATACTGGATAATCCACAGCGTGGCATGAAGAGACCATTACATATGAGTCTTTTTTAAGGCTAAAGCCTTACATGTCATATCAAACACGAAAATTGATAATCGCCGTCTGCGGCGTCGACACGAGTGATGCAAGAGATCACCACCACGTGATGACGTCACCATGTCACGTTATCGTCACGTCACTAAAACACCGAATTCCTGACTTCATCGTGACGTCACATAACATCATCGCTTGCTCAGCCATGGGTCGATAGCTGAGTCTGTACGAAACAAGAAAGTTATGAATCGTAGAAAAACGTCACGTTAGTTCACGTTCAGACGTAAGTTACAGCAGATGGTGTTCAAATTAATAATCAGCTTTATCTCTTAACCGAAAACAAAAGGTTCTTTTCAAAATGAGAGTGTTCAATTGCATTTTTTTTTTGCTTTAAGAATGAAGCTATCATTGTCAAGTTCGCTTTTGACAGCTACCTGTCTATTTGATTGTACGGCAGCTTTCTCGTAGAAAAAAACAGAGTGAGAGAAAGAAATGGGTTACCTTGCTAGTGCAGCAGAAAAAAGCGTAGGGATATCGATACGACTCATTCTAACGTGAAATTGACCACGCTTACGTATATATAGAATATTGCCAATTGATTACGAGCCGAACACATTCGGGAGCTCTACCGTAACAATGGGTGAGGGTACGATGGCCTCAGCGTACCTTCAAGAAGACAACGACGGCGCAACGTCATCTTAGGATGGACCACTCGCTCTTGCCAAAGATGCGCGGCCACACAGCGTCACGTCGTGTCCGAGTTATCAAAATTTTAAGACTGAATAATGGACGTTGCCCATAGGTCGCCTTCGAGTCTCGCGCTTGAGCTAACGCAGGTCGTATGTAAGCGATGCACCGTGGTTGTGTAACGGCTTCTTGTTCCCGGACGATTCACAGGAAAATTCAGTCGAACGAGCTACCCACACGATTTGCGTAATAAGACTCGGCCAGAAGGGGGAAAAAAAGGGCATTTTATTGCGGCGCTCGTATGAAACGCAATACGAAAACGCGAGCAGAGGGGTGATCATATGTGGCAGCCATGATGTGTGCTAAGATAGGATATCGAAAAATTGTGATCAATGAAAAGTTCTCCGAAATAAAGGAAATCAATTTTTGTTGTTAATCTCTCGTTAATTAGCATGCACGCGCCGCAGCGAAAGTGCCGAGCGAATGTTCAATACCTTTTTGCGCAACCATGCCCACGTAATGACCTGTGAAATGGATGACGTTGTAATTACCACCACTTGCCAAGAAAAGTATTCCACTATGGTTGCAAGGAAAGAAAAGAAAGAAAGAAAGAAAGAAAGAAGGAAAGAAAGAAAGAAAGAAAGAAAGAAAGAAAGAAAGAAAGAAAGAAAGAAAGAAAGAAAGAAAGAAAGAAAGAAAGAAAGAAAGAAAGAAAGAAAGAAAGAAAGAAAGAAAGAAATATTGCGATGAAAAGAGCTCAGACGCCCAAAGTAGGCGGGACTCCAGTAAAAAAGATAACTGCCAAGACACACTTTATTACAATTCATTGCAATGATGAGAAGTGCAAGAAGGCAGAAGTAAGCGTTACTACCACGGTCATTACTATTTTACAAGTTAGTGAGTGAGAGAATGAATTTTAATGATAGGAATGGCTCAGTGCCTTCAGCAGGGGTGGTAGCCAATGGATCATTATGCTGGAAAAAAAAAGTGATGGTGATGCTATCGACCGTTGCGGAAAATTAGGTGCACGAAAAGTTTGCCTTCGTGGAGGACAAAATGATATTGGAAGTGATGGCGCCCAGAACGCCATACCTCTAAAATTAAGTAAAGATGGGCGTGGCATTGATCGCGATAATAAAAGGGGGGGGGGGAGGCGGCTAGCCTTTCTTTTTCTTTTGTTTTTCGTGCGCGTGAAACGTGCAAGCTGACACGACCTCTGTGTCTTTACGAAAAACAAAAAAACAAAAAAAATATCTACCGCCCGTATGTGGAGTTGCTGCTTCTATAATATATAATCGGAAGATGCAGTTGCGGGTGGGATCTCACCCGTGACTCTCGGCATGAAAGAAGCAATGAAGCCGCAGAAATAAAACTAAACCGCCCCCCTCCCTTCTCATATCTGCTTCATGGTAAATTTGTAAATGATAATTTTAAATTGTATAGATCATTGAACAAGACGATAACTGCCTAATTACGGTACTTTTGAAGTTACAACTCGGCTAACATTTCATCGTGTTTCTTGGTTCTGTTGTTTTGAACCGCGAAGCTGTATTCAGCAAAACGTTCTTTGATCAACCCGTACCAAACAAAAAAAAAACAATCATCGTCATAAACGCGTACGTGCCACAAAATTTGGCTGAATACTACCACTGAGTCCACTACACCAATCACAAATTCCTGCGAAGCGACGGCGGCGAGCCGAAGACCCCGAGTACGTACGACGAAAGTATACATCAGGGATCGAAAAAAGCCACGGCGCCTGCGAGAAGATCGGGAGGCGACGGAAGGCTGGCGCCAACGACGACTGCCCCTAGATATGTGTGAGGGGCTAACGTTTATTTTCAGCGCAAGATCCTGTGTCCGGAGTTTGAACCCCCATGTCGTGTCTCTCTGTGGTTTAACTCGAACCTCTCTGCGCTGAAAATCTACGTAGAAACAATCCAGCATCTCCTCGCTAAAGCCTACAGCAGTGACCTAGAAGAAACCAAGATAAAGCCTAGAAACAACCTTGAAGCAACAAGATATGTTCTGAGAGCCGTTCAGTTTTGCTGTTTCAAGGCTTGAGCGGCTTAGTGCAGCCTTCATAATGTGTGTGTGTGTGTGTGTGTGTGTGTGTGTGTGTGTGTGTGTGTGTGTGTGTGTGTGTGTGTGTGTGTGTGTGTGTGTGTGTGTGTGTGTGTGTGTGTGTGTGCGCGCGTGCGTGCGTGCGTGTGCAGTCAGACTTTCTGTAGCTAGCAATAAAAATTCGAGGCGACCCTGATCCTGCACTCATGCGTCCGGAGAACTCGCACCTCAGTGTCAGTGCGCCCTGTTGCACCCCCCGGAGTAACACTGGCTTTTTGTCACACTGCCGAGGCGGATCTCAGAGGCCACATAGAACGGGGCTTGTGATTGAGATATGCTCCGCCAGGTGGCGTAACTATCTCAGTTGCTCACGAAAAAATCGTCATCGCTTTCAGTGAACTTACTCAAGTTACTCATGAACATCAATGAACTCACTAAGTTACTTGAGTAAGTTCATAGAAGTTAATATACTTCATCAAATAATGACACTACTTTTAATTATTTCGTCAGTTATTTGGCTGTTATCTTAATATGAACGTATGGTTCATTATTACGTGCATTAAATAAAACTATTAACTTGAACCATAACCATCGAGTTCGCACCATTTCGTACTTGAACTGCTCCGTATCAGTTCGTACCACACTCCGTACCGGAAGTGCTCGACAGGAAGTGGTTGGAAGAGAAACAAAAAGTTTCGCTTGTAGCTCGTTAATCGCAAAGGATCATTCACAACGGTCGCACGTCCGGCACTGGCCGTGCGACCAATGGTTACTGGTGACGAATAAGCGACTCAAGGTGACGTTCCCACTTGCGTGCGACTACACGTCAACGCACGCAAATAACATCGGGTATAGTGTCGTTATTGCCCCGAAAAATGAGCTTGCCCCCTGTTCCTGCGAATACCATTCGTTTAGAGTTTTGGGATGGCAGTCACGCGACTGAAAAAATTGAGCAGCGAGTGACCAAAAAACCCAGTCACTTTGCAACCAATGCGGCCGTTCGCGGCGAGTAGCCTTGGTCTCGCGAGCGGTGCTAGTCGCAGGTGTGAACGAGCCTTAAAGTGGCCCTGCAACGCTTCTTGAGCATGGTCGGAAACCACTGCCGAACGGTAGTCGAAGCTCCCGATAACATGCGAGCCAAACATCATAGCGCAGCACACGTACGACCTGAAATTTACAATAAATTCTCAAAGTCAGCTAAAACTTACTTCCTCTTCTCTCGACAAATGAAGCTATAGGTTCAATATCACTACGTCCCAGGCATAGTATCGGTCATTGGCTGATTTGAAATGGCACGCTCGGTCGTTACTGGGGCCTCCGCGGGTTACCGCGACTTGTCCAAACGGGCGCGCCCAATCACCCTGAAAAAAAAATGCGATTTCGAAGGGGGAAAAAAAGGCTCAAGCTCTCGAGGCGCGCGTGACAGATTATCTATCTCCGTGCCATCCCTCCCCGCTTAGATTCCAGCGCTTTCGTCAGAAAAGAGAGATTGCAATTACAACGTGCGACAAAACTCCGGTCTGACAATTTGCGCCTCGGTGAACTCGTGAGGTAATAAGCTCTTTCAGTGGATCCATTTCATGGCTACTTTAAAATGTGTTGCGCGGCCAATTTAGTCCCGTTGCGGTCAGAACGGACGATGCCTGCTGTGGCCACAGCTGCCGAAAAGTGGTCGAGCACCGCTTTAGCGGCTGCCAAGTGACTGAAAATGATTTAAAAAAAGAAAAAAAAAGACTGCGTTTTAAGGCGTGACCACCGCAGTCCTCAAAAGAAGAAAAAGATGAAGGCAAGATAGCATAAAAAAGGCGTGCCTTTGTAAGAACAAAGGATGACTTATGTTATAAACGAGCCTGCATATCTTTTTAAAAAAAGTAAAACCAATGTATGTTAGCGTTAGTAAAGTAAGCAGAGCACGCAGTACATCATTCTCTGTGTTAGTGCGTGCGGGAGCTTTGCTTTATTTTTATTTTTCTTCGTCTCGGAAACTTAACACCGGTAGGGGCGTAACCACGGGACCGGCCCATCGAGAGTTAATTGCTCGATGCGCGCTTTGCTAGAATCTGTCTTCTAATTTTTACTTTTAATTTCACTCGCTTCGGGAAGTTGCAGCTCCGCTTAAAAAAAAAAAACACCTACAGTCCGCTTGCTCGTCGGCAACAGCGATTGAAAAAATAAAAAGGACGAAAGCCGGCGATGTTGCGGGTTTGGAGAACCGGACATGGCCATCAAAAAAAAAACACGAAAGAAAGAAAGAAACAAAGAAAGAAAGAAAGAAAGAAAGAAAGAAAGAAAGAAAGAAAGAAAGAAAGAAAGAAAGAAAGAAAGAAAGAAAGAAGGCGGAACCCGCACGTTGTGTTGAACGCCTTCTCGGCCGTAGCCCAGCGTTGCGAGCAACGTGACGCCATTAATTCGCCCATTCGTCCAAAGCAGGACAGCCCCGCCCCTTTGTGTTTCATGTTTTTTACCTGCTGTTCTTTTTTTTACATACAAGCTATAGAGTACTAATGCTACACCTTCAAGAGTATAATGTGTGGTGTAAAACGCCTTTGAGCGACGCGTTGAGGAGCACACTCTATATCGGGTTCCGCGCGACCCGATAATTAATCGAAGTACACGGTGCAGGAAGCGAACAGACGTGTTCGAGGGAACATGAAAACCCAGTCTCTGAGAGAATACTGCAGTTATAATCTGTATGGTGAAGCTGCTGGAATTTCCTTGAGGTCCACAGCCCTCATCGAAAACTTACAAAAAACCCTCTCTCTCTATCGCGCGCGGTGTGTGTGTGCTGCGTGCGTGCGTGTGCGTGTGTGTGTGTGTGTGCGTGTGCGTGCGTGTGTGTGTGTGTGTGCGTGTGCGTGCGTGTGTGCGTGTGCATGTGTGTGAGCGTTTGTGTGTGTGCGTGTGCGTGCGTGTGTGTGAGTGTGTGTGTGTGTGTGTGTGTGTGTGTGTGCGTGTGTGTGTGTGTGTGTGTGTGTGTGTGTGTGTGTGTGTGTGTGTGTGTGTGTGTGTGTGTGTGTGTGTGTGTGTGTGTGTGTGTGTGATTACTGCATTCACGATAGCTATCAACTGCTGTCACCTGGATCAGAAAAGTATCGGGCATTCAAATACGCGAACATGCAGCTTCATCATTTCAATAAAGCATAAAGTTCCGGTCCCACAGATATCATACAACCCACGCTCAAACTAGAATTCCTTCACCCAGCCGAGTCCCCATGCCGCTCCAACTCGCGTAGTGTGAATACTATATACTCGACGCGCGAACATGTAAGAACGGCAACAACAAGCTGTCGCGCCGATTCATTCATCCATGCATGGTACCTCGTGGTGTCTTGACCGTGTCAGTCCCGCGGCTTGTTCTCATGTTCGTAGTATTGTCGTTTTTATCATAGACCAAGTGATAGAAGAAATAAAATGGAAACACAGACCAGTTGGTTTCAGTTCATTGTCCGCTCACAAGAAATGAAGACTATAATACAAAATATGAGTGATATGGGGTTTAACGTCTCAAAACCACCATATGATTATGAGAGACGCCGTAGTGGAGGACTCCGGAAATTTCGACCACCTGGGGTTCTTTAACGCGCACCCAAATCCGAGCACACGGGCCTACAACATTTCCGCCTCCATCGGAAACGCAGCCACCGCAGCCGGGATTCGATCCCGCGACCTGCGGGTCAACAGCCGAGTACCTATAGCCACTAGACCACCGCGGCCGGGGGACTAAACGAGAAATGGACACGTTGACTGGGCTCACGTGACTCATATGTCACGCAAATTCTTACGCCGGATGACGCCGCAAAGATTCACCAAGAAGCTTCATAACTGTGTTCCCAATCCGGCATTGTTTTAATTAACATGATTGAACCAGTCGCCTTAGAAATGCGCGACGTGCGGTCCAACAATGATTGGAAGTCATCACAAGTGTAATATGAGCGGCGCTTGAGAGCCTTTCACGCACGTCCACAGATGATGATGATAATGATGATGATGACGATGATGATGATGAAAAAAGTTATTAGCGTCCACTTCCAAACTCAATGGTGGCCAATGGTTGCCTATCCTGTTGGTTGGAATTCTGTATTGCTCCATCTATTACAGCCTAGTGTCATGGCTACGTCATACTCTTATTTTTGTCATACAAGCTTCTGTTTTCTTGCTTACTGCTACTTATATGTACGTAGTGACTACCGTTTTATCAATCTTATCCTTGTTTTGTGTGTGTGAGTGTGTGCGCGCGCGTCTGTGTGCATGTGAGTGAGTGTGAGTGTGTACGCCTATGCGTATGTGAGTGAGTGTGTGTGTTTGTGTGCGTGTGTGTGTGTTTGTGTGCGTGAGTGTGTGTGTGTGTGTGTGTTTGCGTGCGTGCGTGCGTTAGTATGTGTGTGTCTGTATGTGTGTGTGTTTGTGTGTGCGCGCGTCTGTGTGTACGTGAGTGTGTGTGTGTTTGTATGCGTGTGTGTGTTTGTGTGCGTAAGTGTGTGTGTGCGTGTGTGTGTGCGTCTGTGTGCATGTAAGTGAGCGTGAGTTTGTGGCCTGTGTTTGAGTGACTGAGAGTGTGTGTGTTTTTGTGTGTGTGTGCGTGTGCGTGTGTGTATGTGTGCGTGTGCGTGTGTGTGAGTGTGTATGTGTGTGTGCGTCTGTGTGCATGTAAGTGAGTGTGAGTGTGTGCGCCTGTGTGTATGTGAATGAGTGATTGTGTGTGTGTGAGTTTGTGTGTGTGTTGGTATGTGTGTGTATGTGTGTGCGCGCGCGCGTCTGTCTGCATGTGAGTGAGTGCGTGTGCGCCTGTGTGTATTTGAGTGAGTGAGTGTGTGTTTGTGTGTGTTTGTGTGCGTGTGTGTGTGTGCGTGTGTGTGAGTGTGTGTATGTGCGTCTGCGTGCATGTAAGTGTGTGTGAGTGTGTGCGCCTGTGTGTATGTGAGTGAGTGAGTGTGTGTGTGCGTGTGTGTGCGTGTGTGTGCGTGCGTTAGTATGTGTGTGTGTATGTGTGTGTGCGCGCGCGTCTGTGTCCATGTGAGTGAGTGCGTGTGCGTCTGTGTGTATGTGAGTGAGTGAGTTAGTGTGTTTGTGTGTGTTTGTGCGTGTGTGGGGTGTGTGCGTGCGTGTGTATGTGTGTGCGTGTGTGTGCGTGCGGGCATGTGTGTATGTGTGCGTGCGTACGTGCGTGTGTGTGTGCGTGTCCGTGCGTGTGTGGGGGCGTGTGCGTGTGTGTGTGCGTGTGTGTGCGTGCGTGTGTGTGCGTGAGTGTGCGTGCGCGTGTGCGTGCGTGCGTGTGTGCGCGCGCCTGTGTGCATGGGAGTGAGTGTGAGTGTGTGCACCTGTGTGTATGTGAGTGAGTGTGAGTGTGTGCACCTGTGTGTATGAGAGTGAGTGTGTGTGTGAGTGTGTTTGTGCGTGTGTGTGTTTGTGCGTGCGTGCGTGCGTGTGTGTGTGTGTGTGTGTGTGTATGTGTGTGTGTGTGTGTTGACCAATATTCAAAACCTACCTCGCTAGCTCATATCGACCATCGTGAGGCTATATTAAAGTTATATCAACCGCTTACCAGTTAACATTTCCACCTACCTTGAAATTTAGGATGCTGCAAATACGCACGCCTACCTGGGGTCTCGTTGGTGAATAATGTAGCCTTACAATATGTTTTGTACTCCAGGAATCGCAGTTACGAAGCGAACTCCTATGCAGAGAAGTCACAACGACGTACTCTGAGGCTTGCAGCCTCATTGATCACGTGGAAAGACTGGGGAGGCATTTGGCTTCGCTGTCCCACATACGAGACCACCATGTCACCATGTCAGCAATGGAACGATCCGTATATATGCTCTATACTATTTATTTTCCACCCGAATCATCCACACAGTGATTACCTCGGCTACACCTAGAACACTTTCATGACATCGCCCTAAGAAAAGAGCGGCTCTATTATATCAAATGTGTACCGCTACACCACTTGTACTAAACTCCTGAATCGTGCGGCTCCGTTTCCTAGTACATCGTCACGACACGCCCGCCATCCCAGATGGCACTTCGCTGGTCATCGATCACAGGACAGCGCCGTGACCAGCCTGCTCTCTCTGTTTGATTGAATTCTGTCGTTATAACTGTGCCGGGAAAATTACGGAACGAGCCTCTTTCAGAGAATTTACTTACATTCGCGAGTGGCAGCTTGCGTGCACCGAGCGAAACAAAAATAAAAAAATAATATGCCAAGCGAACGTTCGAAAAGAGACTTCCATCCCGAGAGGCAAAAGAATGCAGTGGAGCACAAATCGCGCAGAAACGTGCAAGAGCGTTGGTTGGAGGGGTGACGGAAACGTTTCGGTGGTAAGTCGACGTGCGAGTGTGTTGCGCACCGGTGCCGCTACGGCACGCTGCACGCGGCTGGGGCGAGTGGGCGTTGCATCGCGTTTAGCGTTTAATCAATGAGCAGTCCTGCACGACGCGCTTATTCTCTGCCCCCCCCCCCCCATCCTCTTGGCGGTGATTAACTATATGCGCTCCTTTGTGGGCAGAGGCACGGTGCGCGTAGCGAACGGCCACGCAGAGGTTTCCAACCCTATTCACTCAATGCTATCTCTCTCTCTCTACCTCTCCCAATACGCAGCTGCTCACACCCTGAAGAGGAGGTGTGCGTGGAGCTGGCATGGTTCACTTTTTTCCTTTCTTTCTTTCCTTCCTTCCTTCCTTCCTTCCTTCCTTCTTTCTTTCTTTCTTTCTTTCCTTCTTTCTCTTTCTTCCTTTCTTTCTTTCTTGTTTCTTTCTTCTTTCTTTCTTTATTTTCTTCTTGCTTTTTTGTTTGTTTGTTTGTTTGTTTGTTTCTGGTCAGCGCTGAACTTACGAATAAGAAACGGAAACCGAACACTCGGGCAAAGGTGTGGGCGCACATTGAATGACTCCTCCCTGTGCACCCCTTACCCCACATTTCTTCCTTCTCCCTACTTTTGTCTATGTGCAGTTTTGCGTTTAACACCACGTGGCCCAATTTGGGGTACACTCGAGCTGGTGAAAATAAGGCTGCCGGCAGGTGTTTCCGGAAAAGCTTACCGATCACGAACGCACATATCGAAACGAAAGTTCGGTGCTGTAAAAGTACTTCTGATAAAAACGCGATTGATGGATTGATTGATTGATTGATCGATTGATTGATTGATTTATTGATTTATTGATATGCGGGGTTTAACGTTCCAAAACCACCATATGATTGTGAGAGACGCCGTAGTGGAGGGCTCCGGAAATTTCGACCACCTCGAGTTCTTGATTGATTGATTTATTGGTTGATTGATTGATTGATATCTGGTGTTTAACGTCCCAAAACCACCATATGATTGTGAGAGACGCCGTAGTGGAGGGCTCCGGAAATTTCGACCACCTGGGGTTCTTGATTGATTGATTGATTGATTGATTGATTGATTGATTGATTGATTGATTGGTATGTGGTGTTTAACGTTCCAAAACCACCATATGATTGTGAGAGACGCCGTGGCGGAGGGCTCCGGAAATTTCGACCACCTGGGGTTCTTCAACGTGCACTCAAATCTGATAACAACGCGTGACGATTGGGATATGAGTTGCCGTTGCGAAGTCATCACTGCTGACTTCACGCTCCCGGTGTACCGAAATTTCTGCATAACGTGTTTTTGCTCGAGGGTCTCTCAGATTTGTTAATGTTTACTTCGAACACTGTCAGTCAACTTCGAGTTCATTGCATAGAGCATTAATTGGTGACCGGTAGAGCCGCTGAAACTTCAATTACCCAATCGGTTAAGTGAGATGCTGAAAAAAGGTGTTTAGCTGTATAACACTGAGATATAATGGTGTATTTTGGGAGCGTTTCTGCTGCACAACTATAATCGTCGTCTTACTTGCTAACGTTTTAGGGGCGAAGCTCCTTATAGCGGCACCCGTTCATCCCGCGTCCCGTCGTAATATGTAACCAGTCGTAGCCGTTGTAGTATGTGACAAGTATAACATTTTGACCTCCAAGGTGGTGCCGGTGAGAGATTCCTTGTGTGCGTTGTTGAACAACAAAAAGTAGTGCTCAATGTACATGCCAATAGCTGATAATTGGGTATGAGAGACAGGAGCATTCGGCTTTTAGTTAACGTGCACGCTGCGATCCCCATTAGCAGCCATTGCATGTACATTGAGCACTATCTGAAGGGAAAGGGTTGCTACGTTATACTCGCTGGGTGTAACCACCTTAGTTTTAGAAAAAGTTTAGCGAGCGTTGAGCCGCAGTGCCATGAATACAATGAACTAGTATATACCATGAATGAACTTGAGGTAGTTAAAGGTGGGAAGTAGGTACGAAGTGCAAGCCGTAAGAAAGTAAAAGCCGAATTCTCCTGTCTCTCATTTCAGATTAGCAGCCACTGGCATGTACACTGAGCTCTATCTGCCAGGAAAAGGTTGCTACGTTATACTCGCTGGGCGTAACCTCCTTGGTTTTAGAAATGTTTAGCGAGTGTTGGGCCGCACTGCCATGAATACAGTGAACTAGTTAGTATATACCATGAACTCGAAGTGGTTAAAGGTGAGAAGTAGACCCGAAGCGCAAGCTGTTAAAAAGTGTGCGTGTGCCACCTCTCGTTTAGTCCTTGGAATGTCCGCTGGATGGTGGTGTTTCTATATGGGGAATATATGATGAAAAGATGCGAGATGGTGGTACTTGGAGTGTTGAATAGACGGATGAACGGACACACAGACAGATGCACGAATGGACGCGTGAACGGACGCAGGGGCGGATGCATGGACGAACGCAGGAACGGACGCACACACGGACGGGCGGATGGACGCATGGACGGTCGCACAGACGGAAGGAAGCAAAAACAAATGGACGGACGAATGCTTCGCCCCACTCTCCATCATTCAATCCGCGGATATGCTGCCAATTTTTTTTTCTTGAAAACCCGGCGCTGGCCACATTCATATCGAGAATGTTATGTCACACTGATAACGTGGGCGCCGTTCGCATGACGATAGTTATTGCGCGAGAACAAAACGACGACACAGAGACAAGAAGGACACGAACGTGTCCTTCTTGTCTCTGTGTCGTCGTTTTGTTCTCGCGCAATAACTATCGTCATGCCATACCAACTAGCCCAAGCTGCCACGCCGTTCGCAACCGTGATCTACCGAAACCGTGGTGATAACGCGAGCAAAGTTCTCGGAGAAGATGGCGATTATTGTTGTGTAGTAGAAACACTCCACAAATACTCGATTTTCTTAGAGTGTAGCGAAGCACGTCTCCAGAGCAAATGAGCAACATTCACGCACACACGCATGCACACGCACGCGTGCACGCACACACATGCAGACACACACACATACACACACATATTCTCACTCTCTCTCATGCTGGGAAATAACGCTGCTAACGCCACAGAGGGCACAGATTAGAAAAGCGATGGTAGACGTCGCCGAAAGGTATACCTGCAACGCACACTGTGACGTCACAGATTTTGATGACGTATGCAAGGGCATGTATAAAGTTAACATCACATGGTTCGACAGTGTCTGCGATCTATACTAAAAAGAGTGAAGAGTTTAATATGTCGTGTTACGAAAACGTTTAGCTGAGCCACAATGCCTTCAATGCTGGAAGACACATCTCGAATCTCGTGACATCTCGCGAATCTCGCGCACGAGATATGCAGGCTCCAAAGTTAAAAAAAAAAAGATTAAAGTAAGACTATCGGTTTGTTCTACTAATGGGTCAGTTATAACTCAACCGAAATGGAGTCACGAAGGCGTAATACATCTGCGGAACCTGATTTAAAGTAATAGTGACACGATTTTTTCGGCACCGAGAAAAGGAAATTGCTTTTTTCATTTCCTTGGTATTTAGTGTCAACGCTCTCCCCACACCGAAGTCGGAGAATACGCTTGAAATGTTTTACTTTGGCTTTAATGTTTGAATCATATGTATCATGCGACAACCTTTCTGTAATGAGCAAAAGCACGGGGTTGACAGTATAAAATAAATAATGAAGTAAATAAATAAATAGTGTTTGCGTCCCTGAGCCCCTTCAAACCAGCGCCACCGCAATGCACATTATCCCGAAGAGTTAACACAGTTCCACTGAGTCTGCGAACTCTACCAACACCCTCTTTGCGAGGGTGTTGACTGTACGCCCTGCATGCAGCTGTGATCACAGAAATCAGTGACGTAGTCGCTGGATGACAATTCACTCGCCGTTGTTTACGTGCACCACGAGCAGGTGACAGATCTCCCGCTAGTACATCACCAGTTTCTGTCTCTGCGTGACGTCACTCCACGCTTACACGTCACTGAGAAGTCGTCCCCTCGACATCGAACCTGAAAGTGTTTCGCTTCCTAAATGTGGTGGTAGTAAATGTATAATCGATGCGTTCCTAGGCACAATAATGCTTTCTTTACGGATTTCAACGCCAGTGTTTTTATTTAGAGCACCAATACGAAAATATTTCAAGTTGTCAGTACTCATTCAAGTAGGAATGTTCGACGCGAAGAAGGAACGAACGAATCAAGGTACGCCCCTCGCATCTCCTTCCACGGGCAGACGGGTTCTTAATTACTGCTTTTATTACAGCATTGGCGGTGACCGTCCAAGCAGCGTGCCAGTCTTCGTCGCTGACTTGATAGAGAAAAAAATGTACGTGAGACGGGACGCGCAGCTTTGTCGCTTCGTGCAATTCGGCCGCCGGCCTTCCATCCGATACCGCGACCTCTGTTGTGGGATGCGTCGCTTCTTCTTCGCTCTCGGCGTACGACGACGCGCAAAACTTACACAACACCGTGCCACGCCGAGAAAAGAACCCCGGGGTAGCCGAAAAACACCGCGAGTTTTGCTCGCACACACCCGACACCACCGTGGGCGTGTCTCACCGCACCGTCGTCGAAGGGGCGGTGGTGCGCGAAGGGCGTCACTCCGCAATTCACCCCCGCGAGCCTCTCAACGGGGCACACCGCAGTTCCCTTTCGCAGGGCTACACGTATACTATACAGTCTTGGTTATGTATTCCCACTTGTTTTCATTTTCTTTTCTCGTTTTGTCTTTCTTGTTTCGGCGTATCTGCTCGCCGCCGTCGGTATACTTCGTGGTCAGGTTCCTCGTTAATTCGGCGCCTTCGCGTTTTATATTGTTTCGCTTCGGCCGACCGATCTCTGGCCGGTGCGATGATGGCGTTGGACACGTACCGCTCAGACACGCTTGGCGATGTCCCGACGAACCCCTCCCAGCCCGTCTCCTACCCCGCCCCCTTTCAAAGATAGGGACTCCAAAGCAGGCGCTTCTTTCCTATCTACACTCTTTTGTTCCTCGTTAGCTTCTTCCGCTTTATTTATTGTCGTTTCGTTCGCTCGTGTATAAGGGGCGTTGTTTTGGGGGATAATCTGACGAGAAAAGAGAAACGCGAAGAAAAAAGAAGATAGTAGGGATAAAAAATAAAAGAAAATTAAAATGAGAACGAGGTGGGTGTAGATTCTCACGAGTGCATAGAGGCGCCCAAGCGAGCGCGTATGAGCAGCCATTATTCTTCACTCCCGATTATACGTTACGGGCTGCGCGGATATCTCGGCCTCCTAGAAGAGAGGAGATGAGCGGAACGCTACGGCGAGTAACGGCTAGGTTTCGGCCGGCAGCTGCCCAGATTGAGCTACACGGTTTGACGAGCCCGGCCGCCGTATAGTGTATACGCGCTCTAAATATCTCACGAAATGTGAGAGTGCGCAACCTGTATACATGTATGAAGCGCACTCGGCTACCCTGAATTCGTAGCGGACTGTTTCCATAGAGAACTCTTACATGGACCTGTGGCCGTGCTTCTATGGAGATACGTGGAACTCGCTAAAAGTACGACCGCTTCCGATTACATGTGGCGCCATTTCTCGTACTCCTCATCAACGTCATCAACGGCCCCGCCGCGGTGATCTAGTGGCTAAGGTACTCGGCTGCTGACCCGCAGGTCGCGGGTTCAAACCCCGGCTGCGGCGGCTGCATTTCCGATGGAGGCGGAAATGTTGTAGGCCCGTGTGCTCAGATTTGGGTGCACGTTAAAGAACCCCAGGTGGTCTAAATTTCCGGAACCCTCCACTACGGCGTCTCTCATAATCAATAGTGGTTTTGGGACGTTAAACCCCACATATCAATCAATCAACGTCATCAACGCCATCATGATCATCATTCCAAGCCGCTCTGCGTTTGCTCTTTCAGAGCAGGGTGTTCAACCAAGTTCAGCGCTGTCAGTATCCCAACCTTTCTCACAAGTCCCCACTTCCTGCACTCCAGAACGTGTCCTATTAGCGTTGATTTCTACAGGCACAAGAGGGGACAAAACACAAAAGCATAGCGGCGTAGACACAGCACTCAGTTCCCGGTCAATATTTGCAGGCGGAGGCATCTCAGGCGATTGCAAAGACCACCGACGAAGATAAAGGTGTCGTGAAATTTGGGCCATTTCGTTAGTATTCACATCACATATTCTCACGCAAGGGAAAAAATTCAATCCCGATTCTGATCGAAACAAAGCAATCTGGATGGTGAGCAACCCATTTGAGGTGACCAGCGAACAAAACCAATAAAATGCACTTCAAAAGAAAAGTAGATGGAAAGAAAAGCCTTTTGACACGAGCTTTATCTTCGCAATTACGAATTGAGAGCCTCAATTCGGCCGCTGGGGCGACACGTAAGGGTGTGGCGACCATTATCTTCTGGGTCAGGAGCGCGGAAAAAAAATGCTTTGTCTGAGCATCGCTTGCAATGCACATCATCCACACGAAGCGTTCTTCAGCGCGTTCTCCGCCGAACCGAGCATGCACTGCAAGTGTAATGGGTCAGCTGGGCGAGTTAGCGCGATAGCATAGTTAATGAACAGTGAATAAGACGGTAACTGAAGATTCACTGACGATTATAATACTACCTAAAGAGAATTAGAGCATAGCTTCGGGTCAGGGCCACGCCTACTGTGTTAAAAGTAAACGGTTACCCACAGCTGCAGCAATGTATAACCTTCATTCAAGGTTTACAAACAGAGCCCCTTGTTGACTTCCGCTTTTGTTCACCGATGTGCTTTAATAGCATTGGGGGATCACAGGAGCTTTAGATAATAACCTGCTGATTTTCTACGGTTTCCCTCCGTTCTTTACTGACAATTTCACTGACAATGCGGAATGCGACGTCTGCGGCACCGAAGAAGACATCGACCCCCTGCTATGCCGTTGCCCTATAATTTACCTCTGAAAGACAGAAGCATGCACTGCAAGTGTAATGGGTCAGCTGGGCGAGTTAACACGATAGCATAGTTAATTAACAGTGAATAAGACGGTAACTGAAGGTAACTGATCTGACGCATTGCGACAATTGGACGATCGGCCACTATCTATGCAGATGCTACTGGAGCACCGTCCTCTTCTTCTGTCGGCTCCAAAGGCAGTCAGAGCCATCTTGAGCGTTTTGAGGACTACAGGCCTATGTGAACACTTTTAACGTTTGTGTAGTGCCACCGCTGCATACGCGTCAGCCTATTGAGAATCCTTTTTCGTCTATTTCTCTCCTCTTTCCTTTCCCTCTCTTATACTCCCCGTTCCCGTTCCCCCAGCGTAGGGTAGCTCTCATCTTTATACTCACCCTTCCCGTTCCCCCAGCGTAAGGTAGCTCTCATCTTTATGCTCCCCCTTCCCATTCCCCCAGCGTAGGGTAGCAAACCGGGCATGTGCCTACTGCTGGTTAACCTCCCTGCCTTCTCTCTTGTTGTTTTTGTTTTTACGCACGTCTCTTTTATGTGACACACGAAAGAGATAGTTTCCTTACGCTTGAAAAGAAATTGAAACGTGCTTTCAGTTTCGACGTTATGTACTGGTAATGAGGTGACCGGCAGTTTTTTTTTTTTTGGGGGGGGGGGGGGCAGGGGGGGTACGGCGCTTGTGATTTTGAAACCGTCTATTACCACAGAAATTGGCAGCGCTCGAGCGCACCACTCTGCGCATTCGAGGCGTTGTGAATTAAGCAAGATACCCACAGCTCTGTTACGAAAAGCAAAGCCAGCCGCAATGCAACTGCCAGCCCTGCTTAGATGCAAGCTCCGACCGTGGGGCCAGCGCGCGTGACGGAATAAAGCGTGGTCTGAGGCCAGTGGCTCGTGATATTGACTCCGCGTTCGCTCTCTTTCATCCTCGTTCTTTTTATCGGTTACTTCTACGTTGAATAACAACGGCGACGACGCTCAAAGCAGGAAAAGAGGTGCGCTCTAATAACGAAACAGCGTCAAGGTGCGCTATCGTGTTGGTCTAACCCCTGTATTCACAAACGCTCCTCGACTCGACTTTCAGCATTCACTTGACCGAGTTGAGCACTGCGCCGCCGCTCGGCTGAAAATGGCGCTGCGCTACCCAAGAATCGCAGCAGATTATCGCTGATGTGCAGTGACTTGTCGTGACTAGAGACGGCGCTCGCATCGGCTTTCACAAGTGAAGGTGGAGCGTTGATGAAGGGACCTTCTAGAATACGGGGGTAAGTGTTCTGTAGTTGTCTTGTTTCCTTGTCACTATATCATCGCGCTTTTATTTAACATCATTGAGGCGCAACGTCTGCGCATATGGACAATTTTTTTTTTCAGTTCTATGGACAAGACGCCGAGACACAGCAAGATACACAGCGAATAGAATGTTGAACCTTCGTTATAATCACTGTAGCTCTCCCAAACATTCATGTGCTGTGTTCGACTGCATCTTAGCACGTTGGTTAAGGCCCTATACGATGCTCGACAGCTCGGTCGACGTGCCGTATTCTAAGATAAACGCCGACAGCATTAGTTTTCTTTAATCTTAACGAGTACATACAAAGAACTAATCAAATATGTATCTTGAGCCTATGATTTTATTGTTTTGACGTAAGTATAACTTTCAATGTAATTAGCTTTTTATGTTACTAACTTATACGGTTATTCTGCCTGCAGAATAATTCGATATTATTTTGCGTGTTCATTCTACTTAACTAATAAAATCAGCCCACCCCAACCCACCCCCACCAAAGAAAAAAAACTTCACCTTCTTTTATGGAATGTAACATATAATGTGCCTCTAAATCATGCAATGCAAATTTACCGATCTTCAAAGAGTCGATCATAATTACCGCCTAAAGATGTGCTATCAACTTTTAAACTTTTGTTGGATGTAATCATGTTTGGCATATGTCCTGACATAGTACGGTAGGTCCCATTGCAGTCTATAGCTTTGGGGCATCCTATAAAGAGACAGCCTGAATATTTCAGTGCTGAGCTTAGTTTTGATGAGTGAACGAACAAGATTCCTCGTCCTCTTCCCCTTTTTTAAGAAGGGTTCTGGACACCAAACCAAAACAATAAAAAAACTGGGTCGCCCTCTTCGGCTCTTTTCGGAACACCGCTCTTGCTGGGAGTCCGTGCTGCACCTTCACTGTCGCGATTGCGCATTGTCACCGAGTATTACCCGATAAACACAATAACAAAAAAAATCGGCTCAGGGTGTTCACAATGGGTCGTGTTCATTGCCATGTTCACAGCCATGTTGACAGCCATGCTCATAGCCATGCTCACAGGAACCATATTCACATGTCGACATGGCTGCTTGGAAGAATACGGGAGTCATATTCACATTCACTGGAATCAAATTGAGTTCCCACAAATTCATGGGAGCCATGTTTACCGTGTGAACATGGCTTCCATGAACATTGTTTCCGCGACCTATACGAGAGGCATGTTTACATTGCGAACAAGGCGTCCGTAGGAGAGCCGAAATGTTAATGCATTTGTTTTTACGATTATTGTTGGTCGGTGTCTCCGAACTCCATTTCCATCTTCCATCCCGGCCAGACGGGCTTCTGTCATACTGTCGACCTCGCGTCCTTGTGTCATCCATTTTTAATTATGGTTGTGGTGTTCGCCATAGCACACCTGATAACCAAACTGTCGTTAGTGGTCACGCGCCCACTGGTAATTAAATGTTAACGCTCAATGCACTGTCCACCCATTCGTGATGTACCCACCAGCCCGTAAGCTCGGGCAATAAACACTTTTGTTTTGTCCGCTGGAACCCTGGCCTGTCTGTCCCTTGACAATGGTCACGCGGGGTATATATGTGCTTCGAAAGCGCACTGACCGTCGTCCCTGGGGCTGGTGCCGGGCTCTCCGAGCTGCGGCGCCGCGATGACCAGGGCCTCGTCGCTGGACGCCGCCGAGGAGGCGAGCCTCTGGTGGTGCAGGGGCGTGAGGCGCGCCGACCGGCGCTGCTTGTGGTGGCGAGGGCCGCTGCTCGCCCGCCGAGTCCTGGCCGCTGCAGTCCTCCGAGCTGGAGGCCGCGAAGTGGCCCAGGTTCAGGCCCTGGGTGTCGCGCCGGTCGACCACCTTCTCGTAGCCGTACCAGCCCAGAAGCTCGTTCATCGTCGTCTCCGCGTAGTCCTGCACCATCAGGGCGCGTCAGGCAAGGGCACCAGCATATCTCTCATCGTCGTCAGCATATCACAACCTTTGAACGAGACGCAATCCGCCTCCTTCACGTTTGCATGCGTCCTTCCCTTAAGTGAAAAGTCACAAAAAATCTCTCGATACCGGAGAGTGTTGTTGTGGCCAGACCTGTTGTACGGTCCCTTCCAAAACAATAGAGGACAGTATACAAAAAATAAAGTAAAAGACTGATTGAGATCACGATCGTCATATATTTCATCAAATTTAATTATCTTCATAAAAATTGTCGAAATTTTACCCGTTGCCATGAAGGAAGGTGAAAAAAAAGCCGTGGTTTTGCCTTGTTCTTTATAAGTTTCGCATATACGGAAAAGTTGACTATCACAATACGCCGTTAAAACTTTCAAACTGACATCCCCGCAAGGCTGAAGTTCAGAGGAAGACACAACAGAAATAAGACCTTGGAATAAGCTGAACAAATCAAATTAGTTATCAAGATTCTTGCAGGGATGTCAAGGCACATATTTAGGGGGGATTACTGCGGTCTCCGAGCATATTCGGTGACTATCTATTCCTATTTGCGCTCGAGTTGCAATAATAACTAGCTTTTCTTAAGTTAATTGCATAGATGTCCAGAACTTTACAGTGTTGATAATTTGTGAGCGAATACGGCATAGTATATTCGTTGTTCTAAATGGCAGGCTTCAGACAAGGCATATAATTCTGACTTCGCTTCGCTCCTCAAGATAAAAAAAAAAGCAATGTCATGCGGTCACCTCTCGGACGATCTCATCGGTCCGGCACTTCTCCTCCCCTTTCCACCGTTCTTGTATGCAACAATTCCCTTTCTTTAACGTAAACATTGTGTCCTTGTCCAGGCCTGTGGTGTGCGCACGAAAATTTAGCTCGAATCGTAAATGTATTAGCAACCATTTTTCGCTAGAATTATATGAGCATTATTAATCTGTGTTGAACGTATACTGTAGACCCTTGTGGTTTGCGTACACCGCACAGCCCACTGCGGAACCTAGCGAGACTTCTTGCAGTAGATGCATTCGCACCAATGAATTGTCCAATAATTTCACCGCCAGTAATGACACCTTCTGCTTGCCCGCAGGTCGCGGGATCATATCCCGGCTGCGGCGGCTGCATTTTCAATGGAGGGGAAAACGCTTTAGACACGTGTGCTCAGATTTGGGTCCATGTTCAAGAACGCCAGGTGGTGGAAATTTTCGAAGCCCTCCACTACGGCGCCTCTCATAATCATAAGGTGGGTTTGGAACGTTATACCTCGCATATCAATCAATCAATCAATCAATCAATCAACACCTTATGCTTCGTTTTTACACCGAGTAAAGAATGAAGATGCCTTGTGCCTCAGAATAAGTAAACCCCGTCATTTACTCAGTTGTCAAGAGGTTGTTCTCGACCACTTAGCATCTCTCTTCGGGTATCGTAGCCTCCGTGATTAGTTCCGGTACGCGCAGCCGGAGTCAGTTGCGGAGGTCACTGTTACAATAAGAAAATCTACACGAGGTACTCGCGGACTTGCACATTTTTGCTGACCGAACTTCCTGAATAGCTTCCACAGCGTTGCTCCTGATGTATGAAACGCAGTATGGGAAGGAGTGCTAGTGAAAGCTATTCAAGCATATCTGTTTGAAAAGAGAGAGAGAGAATGAAATGAGATAGAAATACCGGAAGAACAATTGTCATTTTTGAATGCAAGCGGACAGCCGAGTGCTTGTAGTAAAAAATTCGTTTTATTAACTAAATAATGAGCTCGATGACGTGTTTTTGCTGTAGGGGGATTGTTAAGTAGCAGCTTTCTGCGTTGCAATAGGCAATGCTGCACAAAGGACTGCTCCGCTAACCAGCCCATAAACCTATGTAGCCAACAGTGGGGCCCGTCAGTGGTTTTCTCAAACCAAGGATACCAACACCGTTAAGTACCGTCGCAGAGAAATGAGTTTGTGTGAGACAAGCGGTACACAAACCCGCGGCGCAAGAGTCCTCAAGTGTATACACTCACGCGTTTTGGAGCAAAAATCCATTCTCCAAGCCTAAGCTAGCAATGACGATCTATGGTGCTAGCAGTTCTGCTGAGAATCAGTCTCAAGAGAGAGAGAGAGAGAGAGATAAAGATGCAAGGAAAAGCCGGGAGGTTAACCAGACGCACATCCGGTTTGCTACCCTGCACTGGGGAAGAGATGAAGGGGAAAAAAGAGTCTCAAGAAACGCGTGTAAAGACTGTAAGGGTTGTGATTTTGAAACAAGCTGGCGGGCACGTCTTGCATACATCTGTCCACTCCCTCCGAACATCGGCATGGACTCTGCTCACATACGCAGTCGTTAAACGTCGGTCACTGACCTTCTCAGTCTTTCCCGCAGCGGTCATTGTAACGCGCGCCACACAGATCAGCTACAGGTATACGCCCCTCGTACGCCACGCACGCTGTATAACTTTCTGCGCCGTCATTCGAGACATTTCCCAACAGCTGCTTCGGGCCGGCCATGCCAAAAAGCCAAAATCCCTCGATCACCCGTCACATCTGTCCTGCATGTCCACGAAGTCCAAGCGAACAAGAACAAACAGACAGAGGTCACGGCCAGCTTGAAGCCAGCAATCACGCCACCTCTAAAACACTGCGTGACACGCCGACTGCCAGAAATTACCGAGTCGAAGACAAGCTGACACGGGGACGAGGCGACGTTGTTTTTCCGCGTGATGCACATGTATTCGTACACGGTGCGAAGGAGAGATGGGCATTCAAGAACTGTTCTTCTGCGCTTGTACTGGGGCGTGTATCTCTATGTCGCCTTTATTCGGCTACAACCTGCCGCTGATTCTGCCTGCGTGCTTGATTTTGAGACACACGCGGGTGCCCAGAACGCATTCAGACGCCTTTTTTGGAATACGAGAAGGAAAAGGGCGTGCGGAAGGCCGATACAGCTCTTTTACTTCGCCACGGACCACAATTAGCGTTGATGGGGGTGTCTCTGTCTCTCTCCGCTTTTCCCTGTTGTAGCGCGATTGCCGTTTTGTGGGCACACGCATGGTGCATAGCTGAGATGGATATGCAAACTATAGGCAAAGTACAAGGAGGCAAAAGAAAACAAGAAACGAAACGACGCAACGAGTGACACAGAGTATATATGTATAGTCTAGTGAAAACTAAAAGGCTCAAAAGAGAATGAGAAAGATCATAAGGAGGAAGAAAGTTTAAGCGGAAAGACAGGGAGGTTAGCCAGTTCTTAGACCGGCTGGCTACCTTGTGCTGGGGAAAGGGGTGAGGGGAATGAAAGATGTTAAAAAGAAATGTTGCGAAGAGAAAGAGAAATTACAAAAAAAATTGCGACAGAGGAAAGGCAATATCAGAGAGTATAAGACACTGAAGTCTGTCTCTGAGGCCAGTTGTCCGCAAAAAGCGCAGCAAAGCTTTCAAAGCCTTCTGGGCTGAGGATGGGCTCGGCCAATGACCCAGAATCATAAAATTGGAGAAAGACAAGAGAGGTTAACTAGAACTGTAGCGTCTGGTTTGCTGCCCTACACAAACGGGAAAGAGGAAGAAAGATGAAAAAAAAAAATCAGAGAGGAGATCAAGTGAGTAGTAAGGAATCGTACAAAGGGGAGGAGGGTATCAAGCTTTAAAAAAAAAAACAGAAATATATTTTAGGGGTGGCTACTGCAGGAACAGACAAAAAGTCGTCGCGGAGTTAGGCGGTTGCCGCCCGCCAGTTCGCGACGGCGGGGCGCGACGGGTCTTCTCGGCGTCGTCGGTGCCTCCTCCCACAACCGGCGCGGAGGGCCAGCCAGGCTCGACTCGGCTGGGCGAACAGAAATCCCTTAATTCTAGAGCAGCGGCAGCCGTCGTACTACACGTTCGTCAGGGCGTCGAGCTTTCGGGAGGAGGGGACCGACGGACGCGCCCGGTCCGACACTCTATAATTTGTCCCGCGCGCACACAACGCTCGCAGATCCCGACGACCGTGCTGCCGTACGGTCGCCGTCAAGCGGCGCCCGGCCACGCCAGTTGAGGACGCCGACAACGAACGCCCTCCAAAGCTCGCTTTTGCCGATCGGCCAGCTACGCGCTATGGCGGACCACATTTTTTGTTGTTGTTGTTTATTCTATCTTTGGAGTTCCTTGACTTTCTTTTGTTCGAAGACTGTCGTTGGTTGCACCTCCACCGAGGTTGAGCTTGCAGTACAGCTCGCCCACTGCAGCTCTCGCGATGGATAAGATGCTGGAGTTGCTGTACATGATACCTTTGCAGAGTAGCGCTTGCGCCTAGTTCTGGCAGGCAGCCAGAGTGACGCGGTCAAGTCAAACTCCGTTTTTGCAGGCGACGTAAGTACCACATCTCCGACAGACATGCATGCCGTGTCGAAGAGCGGTGGTGAACTTGTCTGTCTATGACTAATGTACTCCAAGTTTGCTGCCACTGCGTCATCAAGGGGGAAAAGAATGGCCCGTGAGGCAGCTTCTCCGCAAAGCATGGTCACGGCGTTTTGCAAGACAAGCGAAACTATATAACTCTGTAGGAGACGCCAAGTTGGAGCGACACACCTCGGTAGACGATGGCATCGGTGCGTCTCTGAGAGGCGCGCGGAATCGTTGCCACTGAGTCTCGGCCCGAAATACGGAGACTGCAAGCGCAACAGCGTGAAAGCGGAACTGAGTGTGGTTTTCCTAAATGTAGAGGAAGTGCGCTCGTATCGGTGCTGCCCAGAGTCAGTGTCGGGGTGACCGGTTTCCAAGTGTGGAAGAACGTGAGTTACGACCAGCGGTCGGTATACTAAACGGTGCTGAGCGCGTGATTACCATGGCAACGCCACTTCTAACGAGCCTAAAAAAGTAAGAAGACCAATCGTTTTGCCTTCAAACTGTTAAGCGAATGCTTCCGCCATCAATCAAGCCGTAATGTATTGTTTATTGTGTACCGTTGTTATTTATACTCGCAACCACCGATGTTAACACGTGTGAAGCGCTAACCACTAGGAATGGATCAAGACACCAGGGCGCTTAGGCACACACACGTGGTGCCAGTTCACTTTATAGGTAAGGGACCTTCTTATGTATGTAGATGTCGTATACAAAAACTGGTTCTGGTGGCGAAGCAGGTACGTTTCGATAGGGTTACAATTAGAGTGTACTAGAATGGGGGAGTGGGTCCACTGAAGGCTCCACGCTGAGGCGTTTTTTTCGGAAAATCCAGGTGGCGCTACCATCGCCTTCACCTGAAGACTTAGCCGTGGTTGCCATGGTTACAAGTCCCCTTTGCCACGCGGTTCGCGACGGGTGGGTAGTCTGATAGTTCGCGCGGTTCGCGTGCTGCTCGCGCGTCTGGCGCAGTCTCGCAGCGTTGTTGCTTCGTTCGTGCGTGCGTGGCCGTGAACGGCGTCGCACCGTGCTTCCGCGCCAGTTCAACAAAATCTAAATGTTTATATTGCGAAACGCCCTGCTCGTATAGGTAGTCACGCACGCAAGTACCGTGATTTCCACGGTAATTGTTTACAATCAAGAGCGTAAGTTGAATTTGGCTTTTGCGAAAACGTACGCATCGAAAGTGTAATATGAGCATTAACTGCGATGCTTTTAAAAATGTCAATATAACTGGGATATATAAGTAAGTTTGCGTTTGGTGCAAATTTAGACTCACGGCAGCAAATTGAATATGATGCAAGACTAAAGTTACCAGCTGTTATCACGAGAATTAAAGCTAAAGTATGCGAACCCTTCTGCAAATTTGCAGCTATTCGTTAGGGACGCGTGATATTATTGAAAAACTGAACCAGTCCTGTTGCGATTACGTGAGGGTGTTGGCAAAGGAAGTTTAGTCACATCGGACGGCAACTGTGCTATTCGTAGGAAATGACTTATAGGGCGGACGCACGTCCGTCGCGGTGGTTTTATGATGAGTTTTTGTTCGGCATCTAGTGCTGGTATACGTTGTAGGTATTAATGAAATATGTTATATTTTACCTTTTCTCTTCGTGCCTGCGGTACGTGTCCATGCAAACATTTGTTCGAAACATGAACGTGTTTTCACCTATAGATAGGAAGTCTGAAAGACACCAATAAAGAAGTGATATGCGCAAAATATTTTATTTTAAATTGACTGCGCAAGCTTTCGCATAAATATAAAAAACAAAATAAATATCATCGAAAGACTTCGACACCGTCGCTCAAGGAACGTCAGGCTCTATGTTGTCCTGCTAAGCTTTAAGTGTTTTGCTCTCGCTCGTTTCGAAGCGTTTTCCCTGTTCATTCCCTTCACTAAGAAGTGAAGGCGAGTGAGCACGTAGAACGAAACGAGCTTTGTGCTCACTGCATCTTTGTGGTCTGGACAGCCGACCGCTTTCGAGTTCAGAAAATTAGTTTTCACCAATGAAAGGATGTCAGAGATGCTATCTGTGTGCAACATGGAAACACTGAAACATTCAGTAAACAAGTTTTCAAGTGAGGCAATGAAATCATACAGCTGTCGTGAGGGGTACAGAAGTCCACCCCAGTCGCATTGCTCCGTGAATTGCGAAGGGAGCTGTTCAGCAACCGCGACAGCTTTCTCAAACAGAAGCACTTCTTTGCATTGTACGCATGCCAACTTCAATACACACTTTCTGGCCACGTAACCCTGCTGTGTAGTAAATGAGTCTCGAGTCACTCTTCTCCAAAGTCACATCGATGTGGTCAGCAAACTTTTCTGGCATCGTGGCAATCGTGCTTTCGACCTCGCCAAGTTTTCCCTGTGATATAAGATCATCAATTTTTTTGTGCGTGACCTTTAGACCCTGTCTGTCATGCACAGTGACAAGAGCGTTTATCATGTCAGGGTTTGCGTTTGCGCTGTCCACACTGTGCGCCAAGTTATAAAAGGACAAGCAGTTGACGGTTATTAGAAACTCATCCGGAGAGGGGTGCGCGTTGCAGCCACTTGACTGGCGAACGATGCCGAAGAAATGTTCCACGGGATCGGTGCTAAGTCGAGATGTCATGAGATATTTGAATCCAACGCTCTCTGTCAGGTACTTCAGCAATGAAAGGGTATTTGCTATAGTGACCCTAAAACCTATGGCAGTGGACTCGCTGAGAAAGTGCCGCTTGTTGTCACTGAATGATTCCCAGTCATTCAGGAAGTCCAGAAAATTGGACAGGAATGCCGCGTCTGTAGAAGCTGGTCTCAGCGCTTCGGCCCGAAACCTGGAAGTCATCACGGTGATCAGTCGTTGGATCTTCCTGCAAAATAAACAAAAAGAATGTATGTCAGAAGAGCGCTCATCATGCGTTTGAGATGTTTACGATTACACTTAATTCATTTGGAACGTAGGCGCAACTCACGAGAAGAACAGCTGAGTTGCCTCGATGCTGCCACACCTTCTCTCGATGTCCTCCTTGTAGAAGGCCAGGCCCCGTAGGACATATGGACCGAATAGTTGGAAGGCGAAAGGGGTTCTCATCTTCTCAAATGAGTTTGGTTCCAGATGCGTCTCGGTCAAATTGGGCATAACTTTCAGTGTCCTAACACTTCTGTCTAGAAGGTACGCCTCCCGAACCGGATGCACAGACACCTAGAAATATAGGTTGAGGGTAATGCAATGTATGCAAAAACACAATCTTTGTAAAATGTCAACCATGAATCTATACGTACCAATCCGTCTGGTGTTGCAAAGCCTTTCTGGAGAAGACCATTCCTGAGGCATTTTAGCAGATGCGGGAAATCGGAGATAAAGTGCAATTTCCTCATCTCGTCGACAGGATGCTGTATGGCGCCATTTATTTCTTCGATGACGCCGACACCCCCCGCTAGCTTCCACATTTTTCGATTCCAGGGGGCTCCGTCACAAGTGATGTGGTCGACGAACAAGCCCGCCCTGTTCCACGAGGATGATAGCTTCCATGAGAATTTTTCAATAAAATGTCTCCTCTCACATTTCCTTTTGTCGCAAAAACGCCCACAATTTGGCTCCATTTTCCAGCGAAAGGCACAAACATGATGACCATGCCGTGATCACATTGCTGGTACTTGTCTTCGGGCTTCGTAAATTCTCCAAGGTCCACGAAGCCTTGAATCTGGCCAGACGCCGTCACATTGAAATGTTCTGACAATTTCATTTCGTCCACCAATAGTCCGCCGTGTCTTTCGAGGTCTGACATGCTCGCGGTTTTTTTCTTTTAGAGTGTTCATTACTGCTTGATTAAAACCGAAGGCCGACTCGTATGACCTCAAGTATCTTTTCAAAGTAGTGTTGCTGGGCATCATGAGAATTTCGTTCTTTCTGATGTGCTGATAAAGCCGGGGACTCTTTAGTTTCATGAGTAAACACTCGAGGATCCACTCCTGATTGTAGCGCATGCCCTGCTTGCTGGTTTGTTTGGCAGCTTGAAAGCAAGCGCGAACACTTGCCTGCTGCTTTCGCGGTAGTGACGATATTTTATCCTCTAGTATTTTATCCGCGACATTCGCATTGTTTGCCCTCATCTCTTCGAGACGACCAGCAATGTCCAAACAGCCTTGTCGCCATCCGCTTGTTTCTCTGGACTCAGGACCCGCAGTTTGGTGGAGACTGAGTTTCTTCGCTCTTTTCGTTTTAGGGTAGCTTTTTCTGGTGAGTATTACTTTCCTCCACGTACTTGCATGAAAGGCATGAAGAACCTGGAAGTATACGAGAAAAAAATTATGAAGAGCTTCCAGTTTTTTACCATGCATGTTTGAAACGCAATTTATGCACTTTCACTTTCTGTAGGCAAACTATTCTTTCGTAAATGTTAATGAGTACTACAAAAATTAGGGGCCACACAAATGTTCTAGCATTAACAGGTTACTGATTGATTAATTGTACAATTACAAGTGACGTCTCAATAAACGTTTGCCGCACTCACCTTGTTGTTTAACCGCTCCTTTGCACGTGACACTGAAGACAAGGCCGTCGGAATGAGAGATTTGCTGCTCCAGTTTCTTCGTAAGAACGTCATAGGTGAAGTCCTTCGCCCTACCTGCTCCTCTGCAAGGGTGAAGAGATTCTGCGCAGTCCAGGACTTGTTTGGCATCTTCAAGGTTATAGGCGACCTTTTCGGAGATCAGCGTCTTCCGAACATATGTCCGACAAATCACTTCACTCCGGTTCGGTACCGTAATTCATGAGCACAGTCTTTATCGATGCTTACGAGTTCACGACTTAGGAGGCCGAAACATAAGCAATTCCGTCATAATGACGAAACTTGTGCATTGCCCAGTGGTCGTTTGGCCGGACAACGTCTTCAAGTTCAAATGCGTTTGTCGCTTTTGCCTCGCACTTTCGCAATCTTCAAATCTCAGTTGCGGCTCAACTGATTGCAGCGCAGTTCTTTTTGACGGCTGGTCTTCACAGGTTGTGGTGAAGCCGCTCTCTTCTTCGTTGACTGCTCCGGTGTGGGCTGCTCGTCAGGACACTTCAGGAGATGAGGTATAATTATGGGTACAGCATCACTGCGAAGTTCCGGCTTTCCCCGCTCTATATATACTTCTCGGCCTTCGATAATATGTACATATTGCCTTAGTATGTATTTTTGCTCGAAGTGCAGCTCGCAAATGGCATCGGTGACTTGCAAGGGCCGATCAGCGCTGGTTGAGATTCTGGTCCCATAGCCCGGCGTCTTTCTTCGTCTTGAGGTACTCCAAAGAGTGAGAGCTTGGGCTGGTTTTTAACTCTGCTGTACCCGGTTTGGCAGCCTACGACCCAACAGTAATTTCTACGCCTAGACGTGCTCATCCTCTAATCTTTTGAAGCAGCTTGGAACGCTCCGTTATGCAACCAGCAGACACATATCTGCGCACGCAAACGTGCCGTCTGCCGCGTATTCTTGTCCAGACGGCTTTGCTCAAAGGGAAATACAAACCTACGCGTTCACGAAAAAAAGCATACATTTTATTTCATGTCACTTGTTTTTGTCTCTAATAATGTGTAAAAAAGAACCAGGAGACAAATTGTGAAAACAGCGCACGAACGACGGTGCATCGAACAGACGACGGCGCGTCGAGCAGACGACAACATCGAGCGCTCAGCGTCCCCGCCAGCGCGTCGTGCGGCCCGAACCGCCGCACGACTCGCACGCTCCCGCCGAAACTGACGTCACTTCAGGAGAAGGCTACTGCAGCGCCACCAAATTTTCCGCCGTTTTTGCTTCACCCGCACCGCTTGCCGCCGGCCACAGTGGACCCACTCCCCCATTCTAGTACACTCTAGTTACAATTCTTCAGGAAATGCCAGGCACCGGCTACTGATACAGCGTAATGACGTTCGCTTCGCATATGCGAGAAAGTGGCCGTTTTCGATAAACCCGGAAAAGACTCCGTCGTTTCGGTGACAAAAAGGCTGCGTGCCCATCTCTCTCTCTCTCCTCTCTCTCCTCTCTCGTCTTAGGGTGTCTGCTAGCAGTCTGTACAATCACCTACACGCGTGCAGCTCGCACCCAGAACGACGCACTGCCACAGCAGTAACAGACTCGCCCCTGGCCTTGTGCGAATCCGCAGCCGTCCTCTCTGTTGTAAATCGTGCTACCTCTACATCCGCGCGAATCGCGCAGCTCGTTTCAAGCGAAGGCTCTCGCAAAAGGGGCGGAAACCCAACTCCCACCGACGTCCGGCGTTTGCCGGCGTGCGCTTTTGCAGGGCCCGAATTAACCTGACGCTTCCTTCCTTTCTTTTTAGTTTCTTTCCGTCTCTCTTTTTCTTCGTTTTCTTCTTTTTCTTTTTTTATTATGAGCATTCATAACCCTTTATGATTTTTCTGTTTGCCGTTTGTTAGCAAGCGGCTTCCTTCTTCATTCCTTCTTTCTCGCTCGATTGTTCATTTCACATATCGCTGCGTGAGCCTCCGTGAAGATCAGTAAGCTAACCCATGTGCAAGCTAACACCACTGCATCTAGATTGCAGAATAGGCTGGCTTCGACTTTGACTATGACACTTAAAAACGCCTCAACAAACCCTTCCTTTCGAAGGTAGCGGGATCCGATCCTGGCGCATCTTGATAAATGCGAAAGGTTTTGTGGACGTAAACCACAAACAATTACTATAATAACCCCTTCCTGTCCACCCTCCCCCTCTCTCTCTCTCTTACACACATCCTTCATTATTTGGTTACTGCAATCGACCTTTCGAATCAGATCATCTGAGAGAACGAATCGTCAAAAAGCGGTGCACAGGAATCGCAGTTTTTACACGCATAGGAATTTTCTTTGGCAAAGCAGGGCCAGCTGGAACCAGCAAGGTGGTGGATGAAGGTCTCCGCTTCGAATCCGGGCTAAGGACATTTTTTTTTCATCAGCTTTCTTCCTTTTGAAATTCATATAGAGCTCCTTTGTACGTCAGTGCTGCGAACTGATGGACGACGAGCTTTTTTTTTTCATTTCAAATGTAGCTTCGTGCAAGTTACCGTATGTTGATCGATGATTGAAATGAGGGGTTCAACCTCCCAAAACCACCATATATACATGAGAGACGCCGTAGTGGAGGGCTCTTGACATTTCTACCACCTGAGGTTCTTCAACGCACACTAAAATCTGAACACGTGGACCTACAGCATTTTCGCCTTCATCACGTTACCGTATGACCTATTCTTTGCTCGGCTGCTGACGCCAAAGATGCGGGTTGGATCCCCGCCGCGGCGGTCATATTTAGATGGAGGCAAAAGAACAAAAACTATCTCTTTTAGAGAAATTTCATTTTGCCAATTGAATCACACACGAATAATAAGCATGTTTTTCGCGCAGTTAATAGTCTTATTTTTTAGGAATGTATTAATGTATTAACAGCAATACAAGAACAATTGGCGAAAATTCAGAAATAAATAAATAAATAAATAAATAAATAAAGAAAGAAGAAAGAAAGAAAGAAAGAAAGAAAGAAAGAAAGAAAGAAAGAAAGAAAGAAAGAAAGAAAGAAAGACCAGCTAGCGTCCTGTTTCGGCGCCGAGAGGACATTCGGACACCGTACACCGACGTGAGCAAAGCCGGACACTCGAATCCTCCACATTGCTCACCCTTCTCACACCGTTGCCCCCCCCCCCCTGCCCTCCCCGTCGACCACGTCACCTGACACGGAAGAGGAGGAGGGGGAATCGCGTGAATGGCGCGACACCGAAGTAACCGAAGCGACCAGCCGCGCTGGGATCTCAGCCATCAGCACCCACGTGATCCCCCACGTCGACGTAAACGAAAGGAAGGTGCACAAGAGGGAGCCACATACGGAAAGGGGGAATGGGAGGGAGAGAGGCGCCACATTCCCGCGGGCTAAGAGGTGTCGCGTGACGCGCTCACGCGGTCGCGTTTCATAGTTCTTACTTCTCATCTCCCGCGGCAGCCTCTTCCATCCTCCCCCATTTCTGAACCCGGGGTTTCGAGGAGCAATTACTTGTAAGTGCGTACAAATACAAATGTACACACCACCCCCACCCAGCCGGCTCGGAAGGCAGGCATCTCATCAGTACACACTAACTATAGCGCCTGGATATAACGCAGGAAGGGAATCGTGTGACGACCGACTCTCTCTCTCTCTCTCTCAGTCGCGACGTCACTCGAGATCTTGATCACCCGAGCTACCCGAGCTTCTCTCGGTCTGAGCGCCTAACTTTCGCGGCTAGCGAAAGGAGGCTGTAAAAACAGCACGCGCGCAAAACGTGTTTCGAAATGTCCGGAACTCAAGAACGTAAAGAGAAGCGACAGAATAAAAGTGTGAGGGTGAATTCGAGTTAGGCGGCGATACGTGATCTCATACTAAATCGGTTTTGCCGGCGCACTTCCATCACAAGCGCCGACAGCCATGGCATTCGTGGAAAACCACGGTTAGTTTCACTCCATGCCCCAGTGGGACCAGGGGTGTACACATCATTAAAAGTACCGTCTCGGAGTATGCTGTGCCTCGAGATCACGGGTGCGTGCGAGTACGCGAGTGAAAAAGGGGGGCATATTTGGTTTCCGCGGCCACTACGTTGGCTCGTACCGCCAGCAAAGAACGACTGATCCGGTGTCAGTAGGATCCATTGAGCAGTGCGATTTATTTATATTTTTTTCGCTCATTTCGGAGTGCGCGTCGGCGTACACCGAGATTTGTAATCGCGCCAGCATTGACCTGTGCTGTTCGAAGAAAACACGCAGGAAAGTTGCGGGCAACGAACGTGGGACGCTGGACCGAAAACTTTGGCGGAAGAGCGCTGTTTGCGGATACGTTATGTAGCTCACTCCGATAGTCCGTGACGTCGCATTTTAGGAACCGGAGAAAAATTAAAAAGAGAGAAGAAAGATTAGACTTTGTTATCGATAGAGGTTGACTTATTCTTCAAATACTGTAGTGCGAAATTGAGAAGGTTGGGGTTGTGGAAGGGGTACCATTTCGACATGACTTTATTTACTGTTGATTCTTACTGTTCATTCCGTGCCATTCCACACATTTACAAAAGGCACAGGGTACGGCGTTGGCTGGCAAGAAAGTTGCAAGCACAGAGCTTTACGAGCAGCAGACAAGTACAGAAGTCAACAAACCATCGTACAATAACTTTAGTGCAGTGCTATTAAGGTGTCCATTCTTATATAAAATATCCAAGAGAGCGCTCCAGTACCACGGAAAGCAGGTAAAAAGCCGGGTTGAGTGTCACCCCAAAACAAAAACAAGTCAAATAAAATGCAGCTTAAACTTGTCCTTTTTTTTGCGCTCGGTGTCCCACGTAGTACATACACGAAACACAGCTCGGTTGTTAATAAAATCTCACGGCGTCTCCAACCATGCACACACAGCGTGGCACAGCCCTCCGCCTAAACACAGGTCAGTCAAGCGCACAACAGGGAGGCGTCGTGGGCCTTGAGGTCATCGTACCGGCTCAGATTACGATGGGCAGCCGCCCCACCAAAACGATGACATGCTTCGCATCAGTACAGGTCAATATTACAGCGAAAACGCGCTTCTAGGACGAGGCGGCGACGTCTCAAGTGGTACGTGGTGCTCGTGTTGAGCTCCGTGCAAACGAGACATTTAGGAGAACATGTAAGCGTTTTACGCTAAAGTTTTCGTTATTATTATTATTATTATTATTATTATTATTATTATTATTATTATTATTATTATTATTATTATTATTTGTGGCAGCAGTGGCAGCTGTTGTATCAGTAGTACCGAACGAAAGTAGCGTAATGTATTAAGGGCTCGCCTTTGTTTGACACAACCTAACGAAGAGTGAGGTGTTTTATTAGGAGGCAGAGAGGTCGGCCTGAGCAAGTTCGCTCTAGCTTAGTACTCTGCGCGGGGAGAAGAGGGGCAAGGAAAAAAAAGGGGGGGGGGTGATGAAGGTTGACGATGGGGGAAAAACAATTTATGCGTATATATACAATAACGACGCAGCACTGTGGCTTCGCTAGAACTCATTTGGTAGTATATAGTAGTAGTAAAACGAAGTGGGAGGCAATGCTCTATCCGCGCATCCACGTAGCTTATCAGCGACTTTACGCGAACTACAACTGTGACGTCACATCAACTCAGTCGCGCGTTCATCTTGCGCCACGCATGTCCTCGCAACTACTGGCAGTCTTTTCGCGACCGAGGTCTCGATTCGCGTGGTCGCATTGTCTCGTCGAACGGGAAAGGGCCTCTTATAGAAAGCTTTCGTAAGCCGCGACAAAGGAGTATTAGCTTCGACTCGCACGTGCGACACGGACCGCGAGCGGCGTACATCGTATACGCTGCTAAGACGTCGATTTTTTTTTTCCCTCGCACGTCGTCACGAGACGTCGAAGCAGCACCCGCGTATAGGTGGAGCTCGAGCGAGTGGCGACTCATTAGGGGGGCGCGCCTAACGACAATATTGCGTGGACGCCTTCCAGTCATCAACTGTGCGCGTTGGAGACGAGAAGAGGCGTGTAACCCGGCGCCAAGACGCGAGTGCAAGCAGTACGCAGGGCTCTGGAATCGATGGAGACGAGAAAGTTGTGTATAGCGCTGGCAAAGGGAGCCAAAAGGCGGGGCACAGTATACGGTAGCGCCGGCAATCAGGCGACTAGACGGAGAGTTGGTTCACCTCTCTCTCTCTCTTTTTTTTTCCTGAAGTTTCCACCGTGGCACGCGACAATAAGTTATCTAGCGAACTGCAGTGTTGGCCGCTGCTTCACGAACCGAGCTTCTTACGAAATTTTTTTTAAAAACAAAGCTTTCGGGAAGGTACTGCGCTACGGCGGTTCGGGCAGCATGCCAGCGATGGCCGCTCTCGGTCAATAACGGGCCGAAACGGGGTACATAACGCGAGAAGTAGATCAAGACTTCGATGCTTCAGAAAATGGCTCGCTGCAAGCGGTCTACTGCGGACGCGTACCAAATATTAACAGGCTATTTCATTAAGCTCTTGCATAAGCGGCCTCAAATATTAGTCTATCGAGTTCATCTGTGTGCGTCCCATGCATACACGGCTATTCTTCGCTTCGAAGAACATTAATTCATTCATTCATTTGCTCCCTCGTTAATTGTATATACAGACATTGAAGCTTATTTTTCAATGCAATACTGAAAATTGATCAAAAATTGAAGCAGCCAATGCATTACTAAAATTCCTAGGAACAATAGAGTTGCATTAGAGACTGTAGACTCTTAATGATACCACTTACCGTACAACACATGCCACTTTGCGCTGTGACGTTATGTGTATGTGTGCGCTTCACCTCTCTTTGTTTTTTTCTTTACCCAATACTTTCAATATCCCACATGCATACCATCCCCCCCCCCCCACTGTAGAGTCGCATAGCCGTTATGCCTACCGGTTAACATTCCTGCCTTTCCTCTCTCTTTTTTTCCTTAATTCCAGCAATGAAAGCTGCGAGTCTGACTGAAAATATCTACTCAGAACCAGCGCTACACTTTTTCCCTCATAAATGCAAAATGAATACGGAAATTCGTAAGCGGTCTCTCATTTACTGCCATTTCTTGTTTTAAGTGCACCTCAACAGGAAGCCTGGCAGCCAAGCTCTCCCTTTAGAGCGCTATCAGAGATCAGCGTGATTTGCAAACTATCACGCAGTTTCGCTTTTAAAACAAAATTCAGGCAGGGCAGCCTGGTTCTGCTACCTTCGTTTGCGTCTACAAAGCGTCCACTGGGGGGCGCATTCACATTTCTTTCGCCGTTGCGTGCAAGAACATAGCGGGACAAGACGCACCTCGGCAAATTTGTTCCCAAATTCGGCATGCATGACGTTGGCCCGGACAAACACCCCGGGCTGACGAGACGCGGCGTAAAATTAGCTCATTTTGAGGCGTACACAGACACGTTCAGGGCAGAGAAGGCGCCTGTATTATATACATTGGTCGTGCTCTAGATTACCGCGTTTCCAGACGCAGTGGTCCACATTATACCCTTTCTTCTAACGCCGTTGCCGGCGTAAGCCACGCCCACTCGGTGAAATCACGCACGTTTATAACGGCGACCAGCCACCGCCAACGGGACACGTTTAGCTCCAAACGACTTCATAATCTCGAGGCCCGGACCATTATCCAAACGCTCTTCGTCGTTAAGACTAGCGAAGTACCAGCAAAAGAAAGCTCGCCCCAAGAATAGACGTCGCTCTTCCTTCTTTCCATTCGCATTTATTTCTTTTTTTTTTCAGATAATGCCGGTTGTTTCACGCTCATCTTTCAGGAGGTTTCCATACACCCTCGAGGCTGCGAGGAAATGCGTATTCTTCCTTTTCTCGCGTCTCCGTTTTTATGCATTGGCAGTTTTACGCGCCGAAAGCACGACACGAGCATAAGGCAGGCCGTAGCGACTCCGGATGCAATGTGAGCGCCCGTTGATACGCGGTTGTCATCGAATCTTCGTACACAAAGTAGGGGGAAGGAATAGAGTGCGAGTAAGAAGTGGCGTGGGGCATTATATGCAACAGCACCGTGGCTATGTCGCTTAATGGCTCAATGGCCAAGAGACTACTGACAAAGCCATTCATTCATTCATTCATTCATTCATCATTCATTCATTCATTGATTCATTCATTTGTAGATTCATTAGTTAGTTCATTCAGTCGTTTATTCGTTCATTCGTTCACTTGTTCATTTGTTCATTCGTTCATTTGTTCCAGTCATTCATTCGCTGACTCGTTCGTTCATGCATTCATACCTTCATTCATTAGTTCATTCATTCATTCGTTTATTGATTTATTCATTGGGAAAGAACAACCTCCAAGCGTCCGCCTTCCTACAAACAGTGTTTGATAACACATGTCCGTCGATGCATGCGCACGACCCCAGGAATGACTCGCACAAAACAAAACGCTTTGCACAAAGTTCAGTCACCCGCTGCAGTTAAACAAAACAAAAATCAAAGAGGAGCATCTCATTCATCAGCACTTGTATGCGTATACCAAAGCAAAACGAAGCTCCTCAGGAATCACAGTAACACTGAACGGTAACCTTCGACTGACGAAAGACAAAACGACACACATCCTGATGAAGCGATGGGATATGCATGCGTGATCCTGGAGGTTAGGACAAACACGGGCACTCTTAAGAGTCGTAAAGTGAGCCTAAAAGTGATTGGGAAAGATGCGTTATCACGCGAAATGACGGCAGGCATTGCGGAAGGAACGCAACAACAAAAAAAAAAACAGTGGTTTCAGCAAATCTCGAGACAAATGATCGCATGATAAGGGTGTTCGCATTAACAGTCAACGGATACTGGCAGGAGAATGAAGTCACTAAAAATAGAGAAGGATTGAACGACGCTAGAGAAGAAAGAAAGGAGAAGAGAAAGTAAAGGCATCCGCCTCTCCCCTCGCCCCCTCTCTCGTTCGTGGCACTCATTTTCGTTCGCATATACTTATTCGCAACGAAATGCGATGCGTGGCGGCTCAGATTTCTCGGCCGATCTCCACTTGCAGCCGCCGCCAGCGGCAGACCAGACATTGCAGCCCTTTTGGGGCCGTCTAGTTTTCTCAAGCCCATACTTTCTTCTTGTTTTTCGTTTCCTTCACCTGTTTTTTTTTCTGATTATTACTGTAGTTTCTTCGCCCCATGAGAAAGGCGATCGTGGCGCCCTCTCGTCGACGGTGTCCACGGTAACACTACACCCGTTGCCGAAGCCCGCTGGCCAGCCCTGCCCAAGAAATTTTTCCCGGGCCGTCTAAGCTTTCACCCGATATAAAATGGGCATTGCGTTTCGCTCTTCCACTGCCTTGGCTCGTGTCCTCCTTGTTTTTTTTTGTTTTTTTTTAACCAAGAATCGGATACTCACGCTGTCTTCTACTTATTCTTCGTCATTCCTTTAATTTGATCTGTTACATCGCCTTCTCGGGCATGCACGTATCTCTTACCAGTTTTCCCAGACGTTCTTTTTTCTTTCTTTTCTTTCTTTTTTTTTATACGTGCTGCAAGAACGGCCCTGAGCTCTGATCGCAATGTAGGTTCCAAGCTGAAACCGGCGGAGTAAGGAATCTTCTTTTTTTCGTTTTTTTTTAATCGCGGACCCCAGCTGTGAGAGCATTAACTAAAAATTTAAGTGCCATAAATCCACATAGGCAGTGCCAACAGTACGTGGGGCCCGTGTCGCAAACCACACAGAAATTACCGGTCCTCTACGACCTATCACGTAGTGGATCCGATGAGTGGCTGTGAACCATTACCGGGGTCTTTCTCAGAGGGGGCTCGTTTTTTTTTTTCTTTCTAGGCACAATCTAACGATTACAACGAGCAACTAGGCCAAATATTACCTAGTTGTCCAGATGACATTAGTTGTATCTTCTAACTGTAGTGTAGTAATTACGGACGTAGTAGGCAAGTCGCCGACCGGATTACTCCATTATAAGCGAAAGGTCGCTATAAGTGACTTGATTTGATTGATATATATGCGAGGTTTAATGTCCCAAAACCACTATATGATTATGACAGACGCCGTAGTGGAGGGCTCCGGAAATTTTGACCACCTGCGGTTCTTTAACGTGCACCCAAATCTGATCACACGGGCCTACTGCATTTCCGCTCCCACCGGAAATGCAGCCACCGCAGCCGGGATTCGATCCCGCGACCTGCGGGTCAGCAGCCGAGTACTTAGCCACTAGACCACCGCGGCGGGGGCGTGTCTTCCTCTTTCGAATTGCAGCATTCTGTTTTTGAACCAACAGTTTTGTTTTTGTTTTCTGCTCATTTAGTTGCTGCTTTCTGCGACACGTCTATGTAGTGTATAATAGTATAGTGCCCAGTAGTAGTAAGAACCTTCATTACAGCCTGATGCAAGTGTAGAGTAAAGACAAGCAGCTTTGCTGCTTCTTTGTCATTGGCCGAATGGATTTCTCCACCAGTCCACAAGTCCAGCAACAGTGACCATTATGTCAGGCTCACCGCACCAGGCGCTGGTAACACTGTAGGGGGTGTCAAGCGGTCTCCGTCCATGGCTGGAAGGTTTAGTCACACGGAGTGGGCCAAGAGAAGCCAGCCTTGTCAAGCAAAGCATACACTGCTCTGCACGTTACGAAACCGGCTGGTCGTCTCACGAGCACGCCAGAGGCGATAACGAGGAGCACACTTTAAAATAAGGCACTCGGGTGGCATCACCGAAACGCAATGAGCAATTTTACTCTCTATTTATTTGCCGTTTCTCGGAACACATTCGTGCTGTTCGCTGAACGCCGAGTCAACCTGCGTACATTTGAAGAGACGTTGACAGTAAGTACGATATCTGGACAACACCGCAGACTGCAGTCTGAGAGTGCCACAGTCGGCGAGTTCCTGCTGCTTCAACGAGGCGTGTGATCAGCTGTTCACTCTGAACGGTTGATAGCGACATCCCCGGAAAGGCTTTGGTACCGGGTTCCGACCCCGAACGAGTGCGACGCTTTTTTTATTTTATTTTTTTGTTTTATTTTTCAACGATGCACACCTGCGTTTTCTGAATCAGAAAAGCCGTATCGTGTTTATTTTGTCGCGTTGCTGATAGGCGAAAATAAACAAATGCAAGACACAGAAAAGAAATGATTTGTAACTTTGCCGTTTTCAATTCAACTGCTCCCGATCACGTTGCAGCTGCAGTTGCGGAGACGGTGGCTCATCCTGTGTGCTGTAACCGCGCGTGGAGTGTGGACATTGTTCAAACGGAAGCCTCCCGTGGACGTGTTTGTAAAAACCCATAAAGACCCCTTGTAGCACGTAAGCGCACTGCCTTCATCAGCGCGCGCGTATAGTTAGAATAAAGACACGCGTAGGTACAGTCTGAACCGCCGCCTTTCCTTCTCAAGTTTCCTGCCGTTCCCAAGCGTACACAACCCGTCTCGGGCGAGTATCTTGAGCAACACGTGAAACGAGACCGGAAGAATGACGGCTCTTTCTCGCGCGAGCACCCCTCCATGATGCGCAAGCGCTTTGCATAACCCTGACGCGGCAAGCCTTAACGACTGCTCGAGCCGTAGTGTAAGAGCGATCAGCAAGAACCGCAGCCGCCGCGCCTTCGGTGGGCTCTGAGTAGTGAAGTTTCTGAATAGTGAAGTGCTCTGAAATAGTGAAGTGAATAGTGAATCGGGGCGGTCCGAAGACATTACGCACGCGGGAGAAAGAAGTTCGGTGGCTGTTCACTGCTCCGCTCGCGTCAAATTCGGCACTGCGAGCAGCACCGCAAAACGGCTTGCTCCGCCAGCAACCAAATACCAGGGCCCGAGCTGCAGAGGGAGCTTCCCCGAGAAAGGGGGATGCGGGGTCGGCGAGCTTGCGCAGCCGAACGAAGAGAGAGAAGAAGAAGATGCACGGCGGGCGACCGGAATTCAAGCCGGCGGCGCTTACGGTAGTCGCTTCGGATTACGTCGGACGCTCGCAGCCGGCGTGTAATCCGAAGCGCGCAACCCACGAGATTGTAATCCAAACCGCCACACGACGTCTCTTCCTCTTGCTCGCTTTCTCGCCGGCTCCTTCTCCTCCCCTCCTTCTATACAAACTCCGGCGGTCGTCGCCGCCTCTTCTCTCCGTCATCACGACCCTCCTCCTCCTCCTCCTATTTATTCTACTTCCACTACAGTGTCTTCATCGTCTTTTACCACGCATTTCTTTCTTCTGAGTTCACCCCACCCCCACTCCCCTCCTTTCCTCTTCACCCTGTTTCGAGGTCCCATTTATATATATAAGCCCATATATAACAGCGGATACTCTTACGGCGAGGCCTCCTTCTCCCCACGAACCGAGGAGATGGTAGACAGGCATGGAGTTGCCGTATTTCTTGTTTATTTCTCGCTCTCTCTCTCCATCGTTACGACATTCTCAACCTGCAGACTGTATGTACCCTTTGCATCCTCTTTCTCGCTCGCACAGATAAGCGTGCCCACACATCCACCGTGTTGCCTCGGAACGCTGGGCTCACTTCACTGAGTCGCGGTATTCTTACACCGTGGTTTCGGTACTGTCCTCCCACATCTCCACATGCCGCTTCCTTTACCCTCTCCACTAATTCCACTCTTGCAAGTTTGTTTACCGTTACGAGATCGCAGCGGCTATGCGAAGAGACTATCGGGAATGACACAATATAAAGAAACAAAAAATATTAAAAAAAACAATTCAATAGAGAGAGGAAAGAGGGGAAGTGACAGCAAAAGCCACACGCGAAGCTGGACGGGAGAGGATCGGAAGAGACGATTGAGGAGGGGAGGGGGGCGCGAAGGAGGACCCAGAACTTTCTCTCTCTCTCTCTCTCTCTCTCGGAGCAACCGGAGCTGGCCGTCTCGGGCTACAACGGGCTGCACCCAGCAATAACCCGAGCCGCGGTCTCGGCCCGCTAGCAGCGACGCCGCCGTCTCGTCGTCGTCGTCGACGACATCGCCACCGCCGGGTGCAGCATCCTTCCTCTCGGGCCAGCCTCCCGACGTCATCCGCTGCGGGCGCTCGAGTGAGATGCACCCCGCCGCTCATCGCAACGCGAAGGTAACCCTAAACCGACCCGCTTCGGAGACATAAACAGAACACTCGAGAGTCCGCGCAGCCGGTTGTGAAGCCGCTCCCTTCGCAAGGCATCCTGGTGGGTGCGAAGAAAAGGGAAACCCGGCCGTCGTGCCGTGCTCAGTTAGCCTTGGAAGGAAATGCTTGACGCTGCGGGCCGGCGTAGGAAACGGGAGCCTCACAAGGGAGAGGGAAAGGGGGGCTGAAACGGCGTTTTGGGTTATGGCAGTAATACACCTCCTAGAAGCCGTGGCACAACCGTCATCCACTTCACGGCCTTCCGCAACCTTCGCCGTTCTCTTCTATCCCGGGAGTTTACGAAAGATAAGTCTCAATAGCAGTCCGAATGTTTGTGTAGTCTGAGATGCGATCGGAACGCGACAATGCGTTGGTCGTGTGGGCGGCATTGCGTATGACGTCAGTCTACATCTATGACCCTGAACATTAGATCGGAAGCGTCTTCCAACAAAACAAAAAAAAGGCTGATCCACCCAAGCGCCATCTATGCGGAGAAAACGTTAGAATGCAAGGGGGGGGGGGCGACGTATACGGTGAAAAAAAAATACACTCCACATCGGTGTACAAACAATCGCTTCCTTACATCCTGCATTCTTCCTTAGTTATGAAGCAAGGTTTCAGCTACAACATCCTACCCTGGTGTCGGCTTCCTTGAAATGGTATGCAGGGCCAAATAGACCACAGCACTGCCTCGAGACTGTCATCTAGATGTGATCAGCACATTAGTATGCCAAGCGCCAGTGGCACTATAGTGTTGCAAGTACTCGTGTTAGGAGTATGAAGTAGCCCGATGGAACACTTCCGAAATTAAGGTCAACGTGCGCCTTTCCACAATCGTGCAGATTTTAGATAGGAATCGTACTAGTTTTCATTTTCACTCTTTGGCCATCAATACTAATTCATTCATACAATCACCCCGACAGAGCTTTATGTGTCCTTGAAACTCCTAATAAACTTCAGCTTGTCGGTACACTTCACATAGCCGTCCCCTTATCACAGTTTAGCGCTCTTTGGCTACATGACCCTTGTGTCAGTATTTAAGCTCTTTTCATATTCATGATTATGACCATCAGATCAAAAGAGGCATAGTGATTAAACTCGTGAACTAGAAAAAAAATACGATGTCACTTTCAAGGAACCATAACGTCTGACATGCGGTTTCTAGTGGGATGTCTCAGTGACGTACCAGGTGCCACTAGTCCGTTAACTCTTGAGTCCTCGTTGTAACACGACACCTTTACATCATAGAGAGCTAGCGTTGAACTGCTGCAGGCTTCTAAATAAGTACACGTCTTCTGTCCCTTTCGGGGACGGCATGCACGCGTCCTTAACGAGTAATAACGTGCCCACCACAGTCACTAACGTGCTCCACTGCTGACTCGAAGGATGTGGGTTCGTTATCGACCACTGTGGTCCCATTTCGACTGAGGCGAAACGGTGGAGACCCGCGTACTGTGAGATGCCATTGGACGTTAAACACCAGATAGTCCAAACTTTTGGAACCCTTCACTCTCATAATCATGTCGGCTTTGAGACGTAAAAACCCAGATATTATTATTATTTGACTAATAAGGTTCCGTCATTGCACGCATGTATCTTCAAACTCATGGCAGAATGATTTGCTAGTTGGTACGGATGTATGATGAGATAAGGTAGGTGTGCACGCACACAACATACCAGATCACGAGAGCGCGAACACCAACTATCAACTGAAAAGGACGCGCTCCGGTGAGAAAAGAAAGTCGGCGCAAAAACTTATCTGCGCGTCAAGTCAGAGAACAGATTCGTGTCGTTGTGCTGATATAATCTTCATCCGCAACCTTACGAGGTCGTTGATCCTCGCAAGTATCACGCAACTTGAAGTCGAGAACAACGCTTGCGCCATACAAATTTCTGGAGAAACAGCGAGGAAGCTTGAGTAGAGGATGTGTAGGACGAGAAAGAGTGAAGGGCGAACGAGGAGGATGTTCTTTCTCTGCAGGTGCCCAGAAACGAGCATCTCCACCACATGGTGTATCGCGAATCTCTCCTCTTCCTCTCGCGCTCTTCACCCTCGCTGTTTATTCCCACTCGGTTTGGAGAAGCGGAGCTGGCACGTGCGCAGCAGCGTCTCGAGTCCAAACACCGGGTCCAAGTGCGGGACGGGTCCCGACCCACGTTGCTTTTGGAAGCGCCAAGGGGGCGAGCGCGCAGCGATGGACCACGGCTCTCGCACCGAGCTTAGGGTCGACGCCTCGGCTCCGGTTACAGGCAAGAGAGAGGGGAAGAGGCACCCTCGAGCCAACTCCTCCTCCTAGGTTTGCCAAGCTCGGTATACGGAGGAATTTGCAACAGCGGCGCATTCTGAAGAGCGCCATACGTCAGTTTCTTGGCAGGCAGCAACAACCAGACAATTCATGTTGCGTCGTGCGGTTAAGAACTGGGATTGGGAAAACAAAAATGTCGGATTCCCAAGCGACAACAGAACCGGTGATGTAGTTGATTCGCTTGAGATTCCCAAGGGAGGCGCGTCCTCTGTAAGCGTATAGCAAGCATCTATCATCTTGAATGACCCCTAAACAGCCTCTTAAACTATAAAAAAAAATCCTGGTGATTCACGTGGCGCAATTTAGGTAGAAGCTCTAGAATGGTCTACTTAATAAAAATATCAGTTGTGAATTGTCTCGTAGCCTGCTTTGCCATTCAGTGGCCTATACCAGTTCTTTTCTTGCCTCGCATGAACATCATGCGCGATCGCCTGATTTCACTCCATGATGAGACAAGCGCAAAAAATACACACACTCAGACTCACACACATACACTTTTTTTCTTTTTTTCTTAGTTCTTGGTACGTGTTTGTTTCCGATTGTGGGCGCGTGCATATTTTGTAATATCACGTTTTTGATGATGACAGGGGAAGTTGGGAGTGACGCACATGCGTGTGATTTATTTATTGGTGATCGCTTCAAAATAAAAATTTCAGTTGCTAGTAAGCGCTTGTCTGTGTCCTCTCTGAGTGTGTGTATTTTTTGCGCTTGTCTCATCATGAACCATTACCAACACGCCCAACTGGCAGTCATCCTTGATTTCACTCCATTTTGCGTGTTCCCGGCTGCGCTATAGGCAAGATGACAGCGTGTACCCGACAAGCATGAAATCCTGATACGCTCAACGCTTAGTTATCGATATCGCACAGCGATGACGGAGATAAACGCGAACAGTAGAATCTACATGCTCTGCTGTTTCCAATTTCTTTTACAGTGGTTATAATAATAATAATAATAATAATAATAATAATAATAATAATAATAATAATAATAATAATAATAATAATAATAATAATAATAATAATACCTCGTGTTTCATGTCCCAAAACCACGTAATGATTAGGAGAAGACGCCGTATTGGAGGGCTCCAGAAATTTTGAGCGTGCATGCTGTTCTTCAATGTGCACTGTAACCACGCAGTACACACTGCCCTCTACCGTTCCACCTCCAGCGCAGTGCGACCACCACGGCCGGAATCGAGCCCGTGACCTTCGATTCAGCAGCCGAGCACGGCAGCCATTGACGCACCGGGGCGGCCTCCATGGATTATACAACGTTAATGAGCCTCATCGTGCAATCAACAACAATCGCAGCATCTTTTAATTGCTACAAGGCTCCTATCGCGGGATGAAAACCGCGTGCCGCACTGTGCACTTCAGCCCTCCTGTAAACACGCTTTACGAAAAACAAATTTAATTAGCGAGGAGGAGACATCATTACAACTGAAGCGCAAGGAGGAAGAGCTATCCCCTGCAGAAATAGTAGCGTAGGCGACAAAGAAGCTCTGGCGTTGACGCAAAAACCTTCCGAGTTAGATTACACTGGCATGGTAGTCGAATCAGCAGCGTAGCCAGCTCCCTCCCACTCTCCCTAGAATAGTTGCACTTCGTATGCATATGTACGACATGGTCACACATAGAAATATCCGCAAGAACATGACCAAAAGAGGAGCAGGGACCCCTTGATTGAAAAATGGCTGGCTCTGCCGCTGAGGACCACCCGGCTGTTTGAGTGGTTTCAAATGACAACAATGCTGAGGTATTGAACCAATGGAAGGGTGTGGCCGCCATATCATTCAACGTGAGGTCGACGCCGATTACCGAATGCGACGATACAGCAAAAATCTTACAGGGCTTGAACGAAAGGTTGCATTCTTCCGCCCTCCTCCGTGCCCATCGAACGAACACCTGAAGTGTGCGAGCCGAAATGTTTTAGAAAAAAAAACCTCTACTGCCGCTTTGCCCTGGAATTTTTAAGTGATTCAGCTTGTAGAAATACTTGCGAACTATTCACTTACTTCCTTGATTAACGTAAACAGAGAAGATATTCGCATTTCGCTCACGTCCTGTGAACCCTTGCTGCAGGGTTGTACACGCCAGTATACAACTTCGGCGCGGGAATGAAAACGAACAGCGATGAATTGCAAATGTGGAGGGTGTGGGCACATCAAACTTGGCAGATGGGTTGAGTTAGAGCCGTCAGCCGGACCTACCACAGTATCTGTCTCCAATTGCACTAAAAAAAAGAGAGGGGGGGGGGTCAGCAGTACTGCCTACCCTAACGTCGACAAAGATGACGGCGCGAAGATCTAGAGCAAAAGAAGAAAACCAACGCCGGCATTAGGGCAAGAACAAAAATAAATAAACAATGAATAAAATAGCTAGAAGGAAGAGGGAATCGTGAGCACGGCAGAAACAGGGGGCGGGGTGGTCCACAAGAAGAGCTCGTGCAGTCATCAGAGGGCGTGGTGTTTCCCGCAGCTGGCGCTGGGTGGAGCCGCAGGCGCCCACCTAATGACGCTGCCAGCGCCGCTTTCACCGCCATGAGACCAGCGCGGCCGTGTGTGTGTGTGTTTCTGCAGCCATATATACATTCGGCAGCAGACCACGGATGAAAAAGAAGGTGCCGCAAGGACGTGCGTCGTAGACATGCACACTGTGTACTCGAGTCTGCTTACAGAGGCATATATTAAACCGATCGCGATACATTCGTACCGTCTCCGTTGGTAGCTAGACGTCATCCGTATGGCTGCAAAGCTTGAACTTTATGATTCGGTTCTGGAAGTGACAACAATAGAATGGGAGGTTGGGCTAGTCGGAGTACTTGCGTGATTGAAGCAGCACTAAAGACGAAGGTGTAACCTTAAGCTGTAACCTTAAGAGACAAGAAGAGAGCAGAGTGGATTAGGAAACAAACGGGGGTTAAGGATATCATAGCTGAAATCAAGAAGAAAAAATGGACATGGGCCGGGCATGTAGCGCGTAGACAGGATAACCGCTGGTCGTTAAGGGTAACTGACTGAATTCCCAGAGAAGGCAAGCAGGTTAGGGGGAGACAGAAGGTTAGGTGGGCAGATGAGATTAAGAAGTTTGCGGGTATAAATTGGCAGCAGCAAGCACAGGACCGGGTTAACTGGCGGAACATGGGAGAGGCCTTTGTCCTGAAGTGGACGTAGTCAGGCTGATGATGATGATGATCCTGATGATGAAAGACGAAGACGTAAGAAAACAGCGCTCGTCCTGCGCACTACGTCTGTTACGTCTCCGTCTTAGCGTTGCTTCGATCATGCAAGGGCCAGCAATGCTGCTGCTTACACTATCGCATATAGGAGCTGAAAGATTTCTCAAGGCAGTCCATAGCTTACACCAAGTCCTGTAGATATCATTGAAGTCCCGCCGATGCCTGGTAAGCACCCTAGCACGCGAAGAGGCGTAGCCGGGATACTTTCGCGGTGGAGGTTGGGGATTCAACCTAAGACCCATGAAGCCAACCTCTTTGTATGTTCGTGCGTGGGTTACACACGAGATATATGAACATGGAAAACTGGAAATCTTTGGTAGAAAAGGGGGCGGTATTGAGAACATTTCTTACCTCCCTTTCCCCAGCAGCCACCTACTGGCTACGCCCATCGAAGTATGCAAGTTCATGCAAGTTTTTTTTTTCTCCTCATTTCACCATTTGAACAGCTACTTGTAATGTCACAGGTCTAAACGTAAAACCATACTTCGACTTATAAAAGCGTGAACGATTTGTAGCAATAGGTGCGTTCAAATGCTAATAGACGTGTTTACTATACTACTACACTACTATACCAGCGAAATTTCGGTGAGTGTTACCCGTCTAAAAATAACTTTATTTAATGAAAACACAAGAGTATTCTGTAACTTAGTTTCTTAGAGTGCATACAGGTTGCCGTAACAAACATCTTCAGTATGACGATTAGGGCAGGAAATGTCGTTCCCTGAGCATTTCATGTCAAAGTCGTATGCTGCAAGGAGGAGACGCGAAACTCTATTGCGACCCTGTCCCCTTTGGGAATACAAGGAAGGACCTTCCGTGGCACGCGCACGGAAGGTCCCTCCTTCGCGTGATACCACTCATCGCGGAATTTCGACCCATCAACAGCAAAATGGTGCTCCAAACCGTAAAGTTTTGTGAAATCGAGGCCCCAGTGTTTCATACTCACTCGCCTGCAGGGGCAATGAGCTTTAGAGAAGTCACTTAGGGCACAAGCGCTGCTCAATGAAACGTCCAGCTTCGCGATGTACGCACACACATGTTACGAATTCCCGGATACATCGTATTCACTTAAACGAACTCTATCGGTTCTCTCATTAGTGTGTCGCTGCTTTCACGTAGCCTCCATGGAGCACGATTGACGACACCATGGAAAAGCCGTGGTAAGCAGTGCCATTAGAAATAACAAAACTCCACAAGAGGATCCTATTTGAATCCGCGGTGTCCCTAATGTGCGCCACATGCATTACGTTAGAATCTAAGGCTCGTATTCTCATAATTTTTGTCGATGTACCACTTGTTGTAATCTATGCTAAAGGACGCATAAACAGTGCGATCCTAAGCGATGGCAAAAAAAAAATGTGTATACTAGTCAAGACCCGGGGAAAAAAAGGGGTGGGTGGGAGGGAACCTTCGACTTTGTACACTCTTCAACTTTTCGGCAAAAGGGTAGAAACATACTCTGCGGTTATGAGCAGACCGCCATGCTTGCTTACCTGCGATGAAATACTGACAGCCCGGGTCGAATTCACTCTGTGTTTGTAGGCAGCCAGTGGCTTCAGAAGATTCATAAGCTATTGGAAAAGGAATTATTAAGAGTGAAGATTAATGGCGAATAACTAGGGGAGCTGTCGTTAGCGGTTGTCCTGTTCAAAAACATCAAAGTGGCTTGGAACAGGTGATAGATTACTGTGGACGACAAAGTGTAAAACAAAGTTTGGTCACGTTCAGTAGCCGCGAGGGATAACTGGAATCCAATGGATGATGACGTCGTGCGACAAACGTCATGTAATGTACCAGGTAAACGTATGTCTGTATGGGTGGCTAAATAGATAAGAAAAATCAAAATAAGGTCAGGGGGCAGAGTATCAGCTCAGTGATGCAATAATAGTTAGCAACACTGCAGGCATATTGGAAGGAGACGGTAAATAGGCGATGATGATCATGACGATAATGTTGACGATGTAAGTACTTATTTTGTCCCCCAAAATGCATTGTCACTACCTCGGTATAGCGATGACGACTGACAAAGAACGGTACTGCACGAAGTTGTCTATACGCAAACCAGGAAATGCGTAGGCCCTGACAGGAAGTTATATTATACATGCTGCTAAGCTTTTCTAGGGCAAGTATTAAATTACAGACGTCAATTCTGCTTCGAAAGCTATAAATAACACTTCGATACATTTAATATGACGGCGAGTTCTTAGGTGCTTCGCCGACAATCGCTTATCTCTCCAAATACTGCGATCCCGTAAACTCTCGTCAAAGACCGCGGTACACACCTCCGAGACATGAAGGCCTCGTGACGTGCACACGTAATCGGTTCTCCTCGACGTGCACTGCATGGGCAAGCCGCCATTCTGTTACGCACAGGGCTCCCACCGAACTAGACTGCCTAAGTCACGCGTCATAACGGGGCTTCATGCGGGCGCGGAGCTCATTGATGGAGGCAAGCAGCCTCAATTAAACGCAACCAACTGCGTCGTAAAGCTTGTGTCACTTACGGCTCTTCAGGGATGCGGCAGAAGGTCGTACAAAGATAGTGGTGCCTTAGTTAGTTGTACATGATCTTCAGAACTGCCCCGCAAAACTTAAGAAACACGGACAAAAACAATGATACTCAAAGACACCAGTCCCTATCATTGTTTCTCTGACCGTGTTCTGGTTTCGCACTGCAGTTCGCAAGAACACGCACAAAAAAGAACTACAATTAGGTGCGTTATATCCGGCGAAACGCGGTACACGTAGCGGGGCCAGCGCGCACGGTTCTCCTGGTGGTAGGGCCTGAAAGGAAAACAGAGGAGTGTCTGAAGGGCCAAACGACGACGACAAGATGAGCGCTTGAGTAAAAAGAAAATAAAAAAAGAGAAGAACGAACGATCTGGACGACGGTGGGTGGACAGCGAGATGGGGCGTGCCTCCCACACCCCTTTTACCTCTTCGAAGCGGCCGCCGCTGTCTCAAAACTACTCGTCATCGTCGTCAGGGCAGCCAGGCTGCAGTCATATCTCTCTCTCTTCCTCATAGCTTTTTCTCTCTTTTTTTTCGAGAGAATCTTTCCAGCAGCGTTCCGCTCCGGGCAGCCGCATCAGATATGGCGTGAGCGCTCCCTGCTGCTCGTAACGTGTTGGCGCATGCGCGTACAGAGGAGTAGGGAGAGGGGGACGAGTACGGTGGCAGGCGGTGCCGGTGTGTCTGCGCGTGTGTGCGCAGGGCGCGACGATTCTCCGCGGAGTGATCCACGCAGCAGCCCCACGAGCGGTGACGAGGAGACGCCCTCAATCACCGGCCAAAGCGTACACTCGCCTACAGGAAAAGCGCTTACAGGGATACAGCGAGAAAAAAAATATACGCACAACCAGGTCTATTGTAAGCAAGCCGAACGAACGTTTGGACAGGACAAAGGGCAACTCAGATGGGCCGTCCCATGGGCGATCGGCGCGTTGCCGTAATGCAACGTCGCAGCGTCTTTCTGAACGCTTCCAATTCCCGAAACACCCTCCAGCCGATTAGATTCTTAAAACAGATCCCGCTTGGTGCATATAAGATTCACGCGCAATAATCATGCCACCATATTTGAAATCTACAGCGCAGTACTCATGCATATGCGTACGCAGAGCTTTCCAGAACAAAAGAGGAAGGGGGGGGAGCGGAGTTTCACCTTGTAGAGTTCTATATACAAATGTATCTGCTGTGTTGACTGTTCAAAATATTCAAATTTCCCAAGGATATCTCCGATTATTTTTGAGACTCAGATTCCGTGCACTGTATGACAGTGGCGCTTGAGGCACAAGCGATACGCTGAAAATTTCGCTCACTTTTGACCGATCACTGCCTTCTCCCAAAACTACAGCGCTGTATATAATACTTTCCTCGATCTTATCGAATTCGGGGAAGAGGTAAGTGCGAACGTTCTATGATAGAGTGAACCTATAGGTAATAAAACCACGCTTGTTAAAAAGTGAGAAACCTGCACGAGCGTTTGGCAATTAGGCGAAAGCCACGACGTCGAAATGCCAATCGATCAGTCTAACTGGGTGGAGCAAAGGGTGACATGTAAAATCGCGTTTAGCAAAAAACAAAACAGCAATAATAACGCGCTACACGAGGGAAAAGTAATAAAGGTAGGCCAGAAATTCACGACAGGTAGACGGATGACTCTATAGCAGAAACACTTAAAACAAAAGATTAGAAAATCAATTGCGGAACGACTGCCGGAATACACACGTTCACTCCCGCACGCACGAACTGTGGCATGGGCCAAAGCACACGGCAACACAGAACTCTGGCCATGTATACTGCACGGAGAGTCGTGTACATCCCGCTGTCCTGGTGTTGCCCACGTTTTAAATTGCATGGTAGCGCAAGCACAGTATGCGCCCTTTCTCCATGATACATCAGTAGTTGTGTGCAGTGGATACAGACGCGATGAGTGCGTGGGGTAAACGCGAAGGTGACACTTCATGCGACATTGCGCCATTTGTTCACTTACTTTTCAGGGGCGAAGCTCCTTAAAGCGGCCCCCATTCGTCCCTCGTAGTCGTAGTAGTAGTGTGTAACCAGTCTTACATTTTGACCTCCCAAGGTGGTGGCGGTGGGAGATTTCTTCTGTGCGTTGTTGAACAATAAAAAATTCGCAGCGTGCGCGTTACTAAAAGCCGAATTCTCCTGTCTCTCATTCCCGCTTAGCAGCCATTGGCATGTACATTGAACACTATCTGACAAGAAAGGGTTGCTACGTTATACTCGCTGGGCGCGTAACCTCCTTGGTTTTAGAAAGGTTTAGCGAGTGTTGGGCCACAGCGCCATAAATACAGTGAACTGTTATATACCATGAACTCGAGGTGGTTAAAGGTGGGAAGTAGAACCGAAGCGCAAGCCGTGAGAAAGTGTGCGTCTGCCTCCTCTCGTTCAGTCCTCGGAATGTCCGCTGGATGGCGGTGCTTCTATATGAGGAATATATGATGAAAAGATGCGAGATGGCGGTACTTGGAGTGTTGAATAGGTGGATGAACTGACACACAGACAGATTCATGGATGGATGCACGGACGGATGGACGCATGGACGGACGCAGGAGTGGATGCATGGACGAACGCAGGGACGGACGCAAAGATGGACGTGCGGGCACACGAACAGACGTACGCACGGACAGGCGGATGGACGCACGGGCGGCCACACAGACACACGCATGGACGGACGGAAGCAAGAACGAATGGAAGGACGGATGCTTCGCCCCACTCTCCATCATTCACTCCTTGGAAATGCTGCCATTTTAGGGGCGAAGCTCCTTATGGCGTGGCTTGTGCGTCCCTCGTAGTGCGTAACCCCCAGTGGCACATACCCGAAATAGCGGTCCTTACGATTTTGACCTCCAAGGTGGTTCTGGTGAGAGATTTCTTCTGTGCGTTGTTGAACAATAAAAGATAGTGCTCAATGCACATGTTAATGGCTGCTAAGGGGGAATGAGAGACAGGAGCATTTGGCCTTTAGGTAACGCGCACGCTCCGATCCCCATTAGCAGCTATTGGCATGTACATTGAGCACGATCTGACAAAAAAGGGTTGCTACGTTATACTCGCTGGGTGTAACCTCCTATGTTTTAGAAAAGTTTAGCGAGCGTTGGGCCGCATAGCCATGAATACAGTGAACTAGTATATACCATGAACTCGAGGTGGTTAAAGGTGGGAAGTAAACCCGAAGCGCAAGCCGTAAGAAAGCGTGCATGTGCCACCTCCCATTTAGTCCTTGAAATGTCCGCTGGATGGCGGTGCTTCTATATGGAGAATATATGATGAAAAGATGCGAGATGGTGGTACTTGGAGTGCTGAATAGATGTACGAACGGACACACAGACATATGCATGGATGGACGCATGAACGGACGCAGGCGCAGATGCATGGACGAACGCAGGGACGGACGCACGAACAGACGCACGCACGGACGGGTGGATGGAAGCATGAACGGTTACACAGACGTACGCAGGAACGGACGGAAGCAAGAACGAATGGACGGACGAATGCTTCGGCCCACTCCCCATCATTCACTCCGTGGATATGCTGCCATTTTTTTTTCAATACTCTGCAGCTATTACTGGAGTGCACGTGTGGTGGTGACCTAGCAACGCTGACAGGAATATATCTGCATAGCTAGTCACCATTAACAACCACCCCACCAGCCCTCTAATCCAACAAGAATGTGATACTTGAGACGGACTTCTCAAGAAGGGTGGAAGCTTGGGCTAGTTGGTATGACATGACGATAGTTATAGCGCGAGAACAGAACGACGACACAGAACGACGACACAGAGACAAGTCGTCCTTCTTGTCTCTGTGTCGTCGTTGTGTTATCCCGCTATAACTATCGTCAGGAGCTCCCAAGCCGACATGGAAAGTAACTAAGGAGTTAACCTGTTTAGAAGTAAATCAAAGACTATACAAGATGAAAAGGAGACGCTAGCTGACTTCACTATAGCCGCGGGCTGTGATATGCATAAAGAACCCCTGTCAAAGTTCGTTCAACGCACTTCGTTATACATGTACAAGGGTTTTAAACTAGAGGTTTTGTGTTGCAAAAAAAAATATCATTATAGGAGCAGGCAACAACATACACTGAAAACATTCTGCAAGTTTAAACAGCAGACTAAACATAAAGTTCACCGGTACTACAGAGCCCGCTAGAACGAAGAATATACACAAACATGATCCGAATACCTATAGCAACTTCAATAACAATGAATATGTGTCACGTTACGAAGCGTGTTGGTTACCTAACCTTCTTACTGTGAGGCCCACGGGACGGCTTCAAGCTCTCCCATAGTCGAGTACTAAGTACTCGAAATCGTTATCCACTTTTTCTAAACACACGAAGTATATGTTCTTTGTTAGGGCCTCATCAAATACGAGGCCTAAGGGACGGCTACAGGCTCTCCCATAGTAGAGTACCTAGTACTCTATATCGATACCCACTTTTTCTGAGCACACAGCTGTATGTTTTGTCGGAGGAGCTCTTCTTCCTCAGTTAAGAGGAAATGCTTCGGCACTGGTGTTACCCTTTTGTATTGGTATGTGACGGACGAGTGAAACGTGTTTTTCGGCCGGCCTGGTATTGGTAGGCTACTTTTTACCTTATCTCACTATAGGCTAAGTAGAAGGGCCTATCCTCTTCCTCACCCGAAGTTAAATAGGTCTCAGTCAATTACACTTCGAATGCCCCAGACGGGCTCGTTCCCCTCGTGGGGCCTTTTCCGTCGTATCTCCTAGACGTTGACTCAAGTTGTCCGGAATGTAATGAAACTTATTGTTCCTTAGCGCACATGCTTTGGCAATGCACCACGTTAGCTAACGGCTCTCTATCCAGCGAAGCCGATTGGCAAGAAGCACTCCGGAGCTTATCGCTTCAAGCACAAATCCAGGCAATCCAGAGGGCCCATGAAAGGGCGGAACATCACGGTGTCCCAGCCCCGACTTGGACGCGGCCAGCGGCTTCCGCGGGATAGGTGTTCCCGCGAAAGCTCCTCAGGATCACATAAAGTTCATTGTCTGTCTGTCTGTCTGTCTGTCTGTCTTGTTTACCTAAAAATATTTTGGTTATGTTTGTGTGAATGTACATGTTCTTTTAACGTCATCTCATATCCATGTTCATGTAAATGACGTCTGTTTTGTCATCATCGTTAGAGCATGTCTAAGAAGGAAACGTTCTGTTGAGTGTTCCTGTCGTTTGTGACAATATTTTTTTTCTAAACAGGAAGCTCTATGGACAGTGACAGTAGGTTATTCCCATTCAAGTCAGCAATGTTTCTAAACAGAGTGACAGACAGACAGGCCATAATTTTTGCGTTCAAGTATTAGTGCGCGCCGGAGGACGTCCCTGTACGTTTTACGTCAAGGACGTCCGTCAGTAGGATTCATGGTGCCCGTCGCGTCTTGGACGCCTTCGAAGGCACTTGTCTTCGACGTTGTTGTCCCTACGGGGACTAGTGCCGAGACCGTCGTTGATGCGACGGCCTCAATAGTCAGCCTCTCAGAGGTATACTGCGTGCAGCATCAGGGAGCTCAAAACTTCCAAGTAACCGTTAAGAGCATGGCCTCCATGTCTCTAATCGTCAATGCTGGCTGCCTGGTGATTGGCGGCGAGCGTGTTCAAGTCGTCCCCGTTGGCCCACAAGTTACCAACGTCGCTTGTCTATTCCTGCCATCGTTCGTCTCAAACGAAGCTCTCGTCCAAGCGTTATCCCAATAAGGCAAGGTGCTCATTGTCACCAGTGGTTTGATGAGTGGGCGACAAGGCGTACTCAGTGGAACGCGGTTTGTTCGAATGGAGATGAACGCCGCTAATCCTCAGTGCCGAACTACCAGTGCATCTCCGGTCACCGCGCCACGTTAACACCGTATTGTGGTCGCTGCGGTGTGCACGGTCACGTTAGTGAAGGATGCGACCGCCCGTGTCGACGCTGCGGACACGGCCACCCAACTGTGGTTTGCCCTGTCCGCCGCTCTTACTCAGCCGATGCCGCTGGTGCCTTTCCACCACTGACACCGGCAACGGAACCAACTACCGACTCGGAGGACGCGGAGGAGGTCACCGACGCTGTGTTGGCATCACCCCTATACAAGTTCCTTCGAACGAAGCGCACAACAAGAGCGCGATTGTCGATGCGACGCTTGGCGCGTCGGCCTTCCCGCTGGTGCAGGAACCGTGCGCTCCGGAAGACGCAACGCACTGCCCTGCAAGCGGCGTCGGCGTCTCTTCTCTGACGCCACTCGATGTTCAGTGCAGAAATGACCCCAGTTCTCAGGCTGCTGTTGTTGGAGTTGACTCTATGACCCCTGTTATTTTGGAAAACAGTGCCGAAAATACCACAGCCTCTTCTGTTGCTGCCGCTCCGACAACTTAGACATCGCTTCGTACACTTAAGAAATCGCCCCCACAAAGGGTGCCCACACCGGCCTACCGAGACGTGGACAGTGCTGCCAGCATCAAGGACGTGGATCCAAGCTTGCCGGCGGCTCTGTCGCTACCTCCACAGGACACGTCTTCGGAAGACGGCTTAATTCAGCCTGGGACTGAATAGTAGCATCGGACTGTCTAGCCTTGCCGAATTCGACGTCGACATGGGAGCTCCCCGCGAAACCAAGCGAGGGCACACTTCCAGCTCTTGCTCCGATGAACGCAGTGATGGCCGCGGTAAATCCCAACGGTTCAAAAAAACCTCGACCCTCTTCCGGAGGGTCGAACAGTGAGTTGTAATTTGGTTGAGGAAGTGTCCCCTGGACACTTTCCAGGACACCGTCTAGAACTATGCGTCCAGGTTAGTCTTTAGTTTTATTATGGCTACTACACTGTATATTATTCCATTGAACGTTGAGAGTTTTCGCAGTCCGGCAAAGCAGGCTGAAGTGATTAGTGTAACCTGTGCTGCAAATTGTGATGTTTCGTGCCTACAAGAAACAAATTTCTTCTCGCTATCCGACGTACATGCTATTAAACGAAGGTTAAACCTAGATTGTTATTTCTCTTTCGCTACATCTCGTTTTATGGGAGTAGGTATTATTATTTTTAATCGGGCTTTATTACGGGACCATCAAGCTTTTTTACGATGGTGTGGGCAGGGTTTTGGTTGTAGACTGCGGCTACTTTTCTTTCAGATTAAGGATCTTGTGTGTGTATGGGTCATCACATGCTGGACAGTCTAATTATATTTTTAGAGACCTGGATGTGTTTTTTCTTGACGGTCGTAATTTCATTCTGATTGACGACTTCATCATTATCATCATCATCATCATCATCATCATCATCATCAGCCTGACTACGTTCACTGCAGGACAAAGGCCTCTCCCATGTCCCGCCAGTTAACCCGGTCCAACTGGCGACTTCAACTGCGTTCTAAATACACGAACCGATGTACAAGGTCCTGGCTGGGGCCGGTCTGCTTGGAATTCACGCGAGCCGCGACGCCTTGTCCACCACTTTTCATTACTGGACGCGCACAATGCAGTGCACGGAAATACCTTTGTTTGGAAATGGCGACGCGGACGATCCTCCAGCAGGCTTGACAGGGCTTATATCGCACGTGCGTTAGAGGCGTTTGTCTCCGATTTATGCATTCCGTCCTTGCCACCTTCTCCTGTGTACGTGTCTGATCATCGACCTATTGTCTTGAAGCTCGAAGTTCCATTTTCTTTTTCGGAAAAGCCATGGCGTCTTGATGTTCGAGTCCTGCAGGACGCGCGCTCAAGATCAGATTTGTCACGCGCAATACGTGTGTCGCTTACGGCGTCTAGTCTTGAAGGTTGGGATGCGCTAAAAACACGGTAGCACCTGAACTGCGCAGTAGAGGGGCGTTCGCTTTCTAGACGCGTTTCTGAAGAGCTTGCTGATACTGCGATGAAGTTACGTATCGTTTTGCGTGCTGAAACGCCTTCTCCTCTGATGCGAGCTTGGAAGCGTGAGCTGCGTGAACGCTTTCAGCGCTTGACTGCTGCTTCGTTCCTGACGGCAGCAGCATGGCGCTGTAGACACAACCCATGTGCACATCCCGAGGTGCGGCGCTACGCGAGACATTCGTCTTTTTGGGCAATCACAGCCATCTGTTTCAATGGCAGCACAAATACCACCTGCACAGCCACTTCCTATGCGTGATCGATCTGTTTTCTTGGCGCATTTTGAAGCAATGTCGTGTTCGGCCATGCGGACTAACTGTGATGAAACACCGTTAATGCTTAGAAGTTTGCCCCGTTTCTTCAAGAAGCTGCGGATTGCCTGCACATCCCTCCGTCGGCTGAAGAGGTAAAGGCAGCACTGAAATCCATGAAACGTGGCACGGCCCCTGGGCCAGACGGTTTTCGTGTTGAGTTTTACTTGACATTTTGGAATGAGATTGGTGCTACCTTTACCGCCGTTATCCGGCGATGTTACGAGGACGGTGTCTTTCCATCCAGTTTTCGAGATGGACACATTGTGCCTATTGCAAAAGGTGATGCTTCCTCAATTAATCCTGAAGATTTGAGACCTATCACGCTCCTTAACATTGACTATAACATATTCGCGGTGGAAGTCGCTCAACCTTTGCGGGGTCTGTTGAACGCCCTGGTAGGTCATCACCAGACTTCATCAGTGCTTGGACGAGAAATACACAGCTTGTCCTTTACCGCACGTGATAGCATAGCCTATACTCTGTTGCGATCTGTGCGTGGTATCCTTGTGTCTTTAGACCAGGAAAAAGCGTTTGACCGACTAGAGCACACGTATATCTTTAATGTGCTCACAGCCTTCAGCTTTCCCGATTCGTTTGTGGAAATGATTAGAAATAGCTACACTACTCTGAAAAGCACACTATAGTTCTGGATGGCTGAAAAAGTGTTGCCTGTTCCATAACACGTGGGGGGGGGGGGGGGTTCTGTCAGTTCTGTCCATTGTCTCCTGTGCTATTTGTTCTCAGCCTTGAGCCACATTTACGTGCTCTTGACGCGAATTCCCGCGCCCGGGGTCTATAGCGCTTCCTGGTATATCAGTGTCGTGAAAGTCACAGCTTTCGCTGACGGTATGAAGATAGCCTTTCACGCAGCCTGCGTGTATTTTCTCGGTATGGCGACATTTAAGGTACAGCGTTGAACATCTCCAAATACCGGTATTGCTTCATTGGCTCTCCAAACTCCAGGCTTAGCGCCGGTTTTCCTGTTCAGCCGGCCGCGTCCCTTTGTATTTTAGGTATTTTATACAACCACTACGGCATTTGCGAATCCGTTTAGTTAAACTCTCTCGAAGAAGTAAGACTAAAAATTCAAGATGCACGGGATTCGGACTTTCCGCTTCTTGAGCGGAGGTACCTTGCACAGACTGTATTTTGCGGTCGCATTTGGTACCTTTCTCACGTCGTGCAACCACCTTTACGTATCGTGCGATCACTGCAGTCTGCTTTGTGTTCGTTTTTTTTTTGGTAAGGCGGCACTGAGTTGGTCTCTCGCGCGGCACTGGGACAGCAGCGTTCTCAGGGAGGCTTTGCTTTGCCTTCTATGTCCATACGCTGTTGACCGCTGGCACTGCGCTTCCTTTTGCGCCTAGAGCGAGGGGAAGAATCTCCCACACTAACGCTTGCATATTACTTTCTGGGTACTAACCTTCGGCATTTGATGCCTAATGTGCACCTTAACAGGGGGCCACAATCAATAACACTTCCTGCTTTTTATGCAACAACTGTTGCATTTTTTCTCGCCATGTTCAGTCGACCTGTCCTCGCATAGATGTGTTGAACAAGCACATAGTTGATACAACTGCTGCTTTGTTGGTTCCGTTGGTCCCCCCAGCCCGCTGTGCTCGCTCTAGACGTGTGCCTTGAAGCACGTTATAACGGCTTCTTTTCTACCTGGACACCTCCGGGACTTCATGTGGCGCCTGGGATGGGGTGTGCTTCCCACTCTCGGCCGCTTCGAAAGGTGGAGAATGGTCTAGTCAGCAAGATGTCCGAACTGCTCCCTTCAGAAAACAAATCAGCATTTCCTAAGGCTTTGTGTCATTGCTCGCGTTTTTTGGAGAGCCGTACATGGCGGATTTGCTGCCTCAGAGTAAATCACTTCGTTTCTTCTGGGCGTTGTTCGCGAAGCCGCTTCGCTTGTCTTCTCATTGTTGCCGGCTGTTTCTGCCTCCGGCGCAACCGCTGCGAGGCGGTTGCAGCGGGTCGCCGCCGCCGCGCGCTCTTCCCCATCCTAGAGCGATTGTACTTGGGGCTGCTGCCCGTTTTTTCGGAGGAGCTCTTCTTCCTCGGTGAAGAGGAATTTCTTTGGCACTGGTCTTGCCCTTTTGTGTCGGTCTGTGACGGACGCGTTAAACTTGTCTTTCGGCCGGCCTGGTATTGGTAGGCTGATGTGTCGATGCGCCGGCAGAAATTGCATGCCAACGTGTAAATATGCAAAATGTACATATTGCTGTTTTATTTGTGTCTCTTGTTTACCTTGAAATGTTTTTGTGGTTGTGTTTGTGTGAACAATCGTATGTGCATGTTCTTTCAACGACATCTCACATCCATTTCCATGTAAATGACGTCTGTTTTGTCATCATCGTTAGTGTATGTCCAAGAAGAGAATGTTCTGTTGAGTGTTATTGATGTTCGTGACAATAAAATTTTCTGGGCACAGGCGTATAAGTCATAAAGCGTTCAGTGCGAGGCATTTTACGTCCAAGGACTTTCTAGCGACGAATTAGTGCCCTCTCATAGTAGAGTACGAAATGCTCTAAATTGTTTAATACTTTTTTAAACAACATCATAAAAGTTCATGTTCATGAGTTTATTTCATGGATAACTTTCATCCACGGACGGCTCACTGCTCTCCCATAGTTGAGTATACGAAGTACTCGAAATCGACAAACTATTTTTCTAAACAACGTCATCTCATATCCATGGTCATGTTAATGACGTCTGTTTTATCATCATGATTATTGTATGTCTAAGAGGAAAATGTTCGTTGAATGTTATTGACGCTCGTGACAAAATTTTCTTAACAGGCATGCATCATTAGTTGTTTGCAACTCGGCGTAATGGGCCATTTCCAAGTCCGAACAGCACCCCAAGTGGAGATCACCGAAATCAAAACTGGTGGCTCTTGGACTCCGAAATTGCCCTTCGCATGCCGGTAGGCACTCTCTGAGGCCTGCGTTCACGCCTCTTTTTGGGGAAAACATTTTCCTGCTTGCGGCACCAGATGTCGCTTAGTCCACACCAGTCGTCACGTTTTGGCCACCACAAATCATGGCGCGTGCCATGCGCGTGCCTCCTCGAGGCCGGCGCGCATGCACAGACTAGCTACCCTGAAAAGGCCCATTTTTTGTCGAGTCGGCCTCATGAAATGTGAGCCCCACGGGACGGCTTTTAGCTTTCCCACAGTAGAGTACGAAGTACTCTAAATTGTCAACAACTTTTAAATGCGAATGCATTTCTTAGTCTGGCCATGTCAGGCGTCCGTAGGGATCCGTCCAACGTCCTCTCCCATAGCTACAGTTGCGGGCACGCGCGCCCCTAGGAACCGGATCCCCCACCGTGTCACGCTTCGGCGTCAGCAGCTGCGGGTGCGCGCAATTATCCTCGCCACTAGCAAACAAAGGCATGCTGGACCCCCCCCCCCCCCCTCCTTGAACGTGACTTTCCATCACCTCAATGTAGTGCGTTTGAAACGCGTTTGCAGCGTTTGTGCTGCCTTGGCACAGCCTGCAAACAGCGCGTTTTTAACGCGTTATTCTTCTAACGTTGGGTTCTCACGTGCGAAACGCCGTTATAGACGCCAATGCGTTTCCTCACGATTCCCTTCGGGGAGATGGGGCACGGAGAATTCTTGCTCCGTGTGTGGGGGCATTTTTTTTTTTCTAAACAGCCCACGGGACGGCTGCGTTCTCTCCTATAGAAGAGTGTTTAGTACTCTAACTCGTTACTCACTTTGGCTAAACACACAGAATGATTATGCTTCGGTACTTTGCCGAACCGATAGAAACTCAATATGAAGAATCCTCCATGAGAAGGTGGCATACACAATTTTTCGAGGTGGGGAGTGGGAATAGTAAATTTCCTTTACTGCCGTTTTTCAAGTTAGTGGCGGGGAAAGATGTCCCTTTTCTTCACAAACAAAATGTGATTCTGTTAAAGCTTAGTGCTTTTGTGTTTCTTTTTTCTCTTTGTTTCCTTCGGTGATTCGAGGTTTGTGATTGCATTGCAGTGCTGGAAATTAGATTGTGATATAAATATATGCTGTCTTTTTTGTACGCCCCCCTGAAGTCATTTTGCTACCCGGTGCAATCGTACTCATCCTGCACTGCCGTTACTAGTATGCAATAAACTTACCCGTTTGAAGTTGAGCAGACAAAGTATGCAAATAATCAGATCAGAGAGCACACCTACATCGCAAAATAATAGACCCCATGATGACTTTCTTATAGTGTGTGGCTGACCTTTTTGAAGATCGTGTATTTTTTTAAGGCGAAAGTCCTATAGGTATCGTCAAAGGCGAAACTCGACCATCGGCGTCGACAAAAGCGACGCAAAAAGGTATTATCACGTGATGACGTCAAACATCAAAATGGCTGACATCGTCGTGACGGCACGTGATGACGCCATCATACGTCATTTCCACTTAGTGAAAGGTACCCCGATCACTGGGGCCGTGCAAAACCACAAGAGTTGCTGAAAGCTCGCAATGCATCTGATCTCGGGCACAGTGGAAATTATCCTAGGTGCAGCGTTGCCTCCGAGGCCTGCCATCTCGGAGGCCATGGCTGCAGGAAGTTTTCGAAGTGATGTGGGGTACAGTACATTGAGTGAGCGGGAAAAGAAGGCGGATTTCGCTATTCCGCCTTGGAGTCGAGTTGGACGAATGCACAAATGACACTGTGAGTTTTTATTCGAGGAAGAACTCGGCAGACACGCAAGAGAAGTTGGCGCAGGGGTGACAGAGGCTCGGCAACACGCGAGTAAAGGTGTCGTGCTATCGAAGAAAAAACGAACAATCAAAAGCAAACTTCATCTTTCGAGAGCACTAAAGTGCGCGGGACGCGGCGATAATGCGTGTCATAATTTATACAGGTAACGAAGTCCACGTCAACAAATGACTCAAAGTCAGATGCGTTCCCACGTGACTGCCTGCCACCTGCTGTCCATAACTGAGACGAAATTAGCGAAGCCTGTCGAACAAGACGTCTCTTGCTAATATTGGCGCTGTATTCCACAACGCTGCACCAAACTAACGGTGCCTGATGGGGCACACGCGTGTAGCGTCGGCGGAGACGCAGCCGCCACCGACGGCGCAGCGTGGCGCGCACGCCATATTCGCATCAGCCGCGCGGAGGGCCGGGCACTTTCGTCGAGTGCAATGGGAGCGATGGAGACAGCGATGTACGTATACTCCGTTTCTCGTACGGCGTCGGTGCTCGAGAGAAAAAACAGAAAACAGATGAAGCGAGACGACGTCGCGACCGAAGAACAGCCTATAGGGCGTTAGAGGTAAAAATAATGGGGACAACTAAGGAATATGAGAACGAAAGTACCTCTCTGCACGGAACAGTGTGCCGATCTGGCTGGTTACCGAATGAAAATGTAAGACGGTGCACTTTCCCATATAATGAAAACCCAGCAGTAGTAGCTACGGGAACGAAACCTTGGGGTGTCTGTTACACAGCAGTTAGCCTTTTTTGTTTTCCTTTCCAACGTGTTTTAGTGTTCCTGTCTTTTTTTGTTTTTTCTAATGAGCGAGAACAATAAGCGTCATATAGGAGCTCGACAATTTCTGTTTTATTTATTTACTAGTATTTATTTACTAGCTGCAGAAGACGGTTCAGTTAGTCTGCGGAGTCTAACGCCTTAAAGCGATTAGAGTTATTAGAGACGTGATAGCGGAAGGCATCGGATAATCTCGACCGCCTGTTGTTCTTTAACCCGCACCGGCATCGCACAGTATACCCGGACCTGTAGCATATCACATAGGTCGAAATGCGTCGGCCACGATTGAGCCCCGCGTATTTCGGGTCAGCAATGTAGCGTCGTAACCATCGAGCCATCGTGACGGCCATCGATTCACAAAGAACCCAGAGACATCAAGGTGAAGCTTAACGCCAAAGCTTACTAAAAATACAAAAATTAATGCGCAGAGTGAGAGAGCACCGCAATATATCCTTCGGGCGATAGCCCACCCCGACAAGAACATACCCGTCAGACGAGGTATATAAGGGAAAGCAACAGATAATTAACCGGCCGAGCACGCGATTGGGTACTCTACGCCTGTGAGGTGTGCAGAAACTCACAGAAAGGAAAGTACGAAATTTACGCGCAGCACCAATCCACGCGGTTTGTTGAGACTTGAGGAAACGTGTAGCAGAGCAGCCGACAAACGACCTTCGTGAACAGGTGACCAGGACAAACAGTAAATCTGCAGGCCACCGTAATCATTCGCTTTTCTGGTGGTGGTACTCCCACCTCGGCGTTTGCGTTACTTGGTATATTTGCATTGGACTAACGATTTCCGCTGCTCACAATCTCTTGACAAAGTCAGTTAAATTTAATCAATTTTTCTAATGAATAATTGGCCCTTGTCTTAAGACAAGCTGATATCATATAAAACGTTTCACTTGTGCCAGAACCACGGTATGTATTTGAGAAGACGTTTTATGGCTATTCAGAAAACCGCAAGAAAGGGCTTGACCAGATGTGCTTGGAAGACTCCAAGGGTATCACGTGATCGTCCTGCACTATAGGCTGCGGGACAGCAGATACTGGCTCGATATGCGAGTCTTCTCTAAAACAGGACCCGCTTCGAGTTGAAATGTTCGTCGTCCACCAGTTTAATTAAAGCGACTCATCCCGAATACCTATAGCTACCCGCATGAGGACCGCGCACCAATGCCATCTCAAACACGCGGCATTTATTCATTCTGCCCGAGACCACGCTCGGTCCGTGTTGTTCATTGTAAAATAGGCTGACAATCATTGTATGGTGTTCACATATAGGCTACTACAAGCCTTCTTGACCTATCCCTTAAAGTGGGTATGTGCCAGTGACCTGCCTCGGTAATCTAGTGACTAAGATACTCGGCTGCTGACTCGCAGGTTGCGGGATCGAATCCCAGCTGCGGCGGCTGCATTTCCGATGGAGGCGGAAATGTTGTAGGCCCGTGTGCTCAAATTTGTGTGCACGTTAAAGAACCCAGGTGGTCGACATTTCCGGAGCCCTCCACTACGGCGTCCGTCATAATCACATGGTGGTAATCACTGAGCTACCACAGCGGCTATCCTCCCAGCCACTTTATTGGATGTATTTGTGAATTTAAATGTGGGAGTGTCAGTCAGCGCCCTCAGTAGCCATGGCGGCAAGTGTGGCAGACTCTTTCTGAGCCTGTGCGACGTCACATATAGCACGTGAACTTATTAGGAGCTGGCAGCTGACCAATAGACCCTCGTATACAGCCTAGAGGCACTAAGTCTGCGAGAACTAGACCCTTGTTAATTAATGAAGGAAGTAAGTGTGTACTTAAGGGCTCCTTTTTTCTTGTTAGATACAATAATGAGATATAACTGACAATAATGCAAGGAAAGTACAGAGGAAGCTATTAGACCTAATATTAATGTAAATGTGGAAACACATGGCGATATATATATATATATATATATATATATATATATATATATATATATATATATAATATACACTCCTATTTTCAAGGTGCAACATTTGCAGAATACCCATATGGGAAGACAAAAAAAAAAAACTGAACGTTCATCTCACAAGAGAGAGAGAGAGAGAGAGAGAGAGAGAGAGAGTGAAAGCGCTCCGCCACGCAATGTAACGGTGCACCGCACCGCCACGAAGTTCTAGGAAGCATCAGCAGCGAGCCACCAAAAGCTCGTTTTTTTTTTCTTACGTGGTTTTTTTTTCTTCTAGTTCTCGAGTCATTAGCCACGCCCGTCTTTCCGCAGCCGCTCTCCGGGCGACAATGGAGACAGTCGGAAACGACGCGCTCGTGTAGTTGCGAGTCGTTGCGCTCGCATCGTCATCTCCCGAGCGTATACTGTGCAGCCTCGCGACAGTGCCGTAACTGCGATGATGACAAAGTACACACCCCCGCCGTCCCTTATACACGCGAGTACGGCCACGTAAGCTTGACGCTCGTGTCCTTCACGCGGCATTACGCACCGCATCTTCCATAGCCACCCTCCGCGAGCGTCAACAACACGCGCCTCCATTTTTACATCCCCATTCTTCCCTACGCCGCACCGTCAGCGACGCGCCCTTTCCCGCGTTACGAACGACAACAAACACGTGTTTACCCTCACCCAGATAGTCACGCCTCCGAAACCCGTGTGTCAACCTTTTTTGCCTCGTCACCTTTGTGCGTCACAATCACGTTCTATTTGTCCATCAAACTTCGACCTTTATACACCCATTTGCCACTTCTTTTCCTTATCTGCATTCGAACTCTTCATCCCCACTCTCCCTAATCACCGACGCTCCTCCGGACTCGCCCCACATGCCAACCGCGCTCGTCCCCTGCCTCCCAACCACCCGTGCATTTAGGGAAGCGTGAAATCACCGACCTTCGATGGAGATTTTAGTATTTCCTTCCCTCGTACCGCTTCGACAAATTTCTCGCACGGCCCCGCGCCGTACCTCACTGTTCTGTCTTATCATTCCCCGTTTTTTTTTTTGTTTCGCTTTATCGCGCTCACCTCAGCCCTCTCCCTCTCTCGAGCGTCTCCCCTTTTCGTCACACCGTTCCCCATCCTCTACAACACGACGGCGAGCGAGGAAAGCGCTACACTAAACACCCCTCTCACCCTCACCCGCCCCTCCCCATTTCCCGAGCCCGGTTCCCGAGCCCGGCAGAGAGAGTACTGATGGGAAATCAATGACCCCCCAGAGCACGCGGCAGTCGAGCGACGACGACGGCCACTCAAAGTGTTACTTATTTCTGTTTTTTCCCCATCTCTCTAACCTCCCTTCTTTTGTTCTCGCGTGCTTCCCTGTTTCCCCCCATCGACGTGGGACTCACGCCCACACCGGGCAGGTGGCGACGCGGAGCGAATTATTATTTCCCCTCTCCCGCGGAGTGGTCGGGGCCCGTTCGGCGCATCGTCCCGCGTTCCCTCCCCATTCCGTTGTTGGAGCTGCGCGTTTCCCCCTTTTGTTTTTACGACGAGTTCGCGCGTGCCAGGCGCAGCGTGCGAGCTTTCGTTCCACCTGGAACGCTCGCCATGCATTTCCCCGTATATGAAGAGGAATTCGTTTTTCTTTTATTTCCGCCTCCTGAAGATCGACCCTGTCGCATTTCACGGAAACTTGCATAAGTTAATTGCCTCCCCCCACCCCCTTTACGGCTGACGGCATCGGCCGCTCACGATCTCCTATATGTAAGACGGCTCATCTTTTGACATGGCGAAGCAGGGACACTCAGCCGTCGCGCTCTAAAGCGCCAAAAGAAAGAAAGTCATGACGGCACTGTCGAGTGGGTCCGAGTCACGAAATCTGTGAATTTTGGACGTTTTCAGTGGAGTACAGATCTTAGTGTCGTTTTGTAGCGCAACAATCAACGTGTTTCAAGAGAACGTGATGCTTAGCTAGTGGATTAATATTACACAGTCGACTTTAGAGAAATTTGTGCCGGCTAAGCGCTAATGCAGGAAAGACTGAGTAAACAGCGAATCTAGTGGTATTTATCTCTTCCTAACCTTTTCTTTCTTTTCCCACCCTTTGGTATACTATGCCATGAAGGGCTATGCAATGCTTGACCCTCTCTCTTCCTCCTTTTCTCTCTGCTCACCCTCACCCGTCTTTTTCATCCCTTGCTGTTCTTATACTATACCTGTCTATGCTATGCTTTCTTTCTATCTCAGTCTGCTTCCGCCTGTTTCTTTGTCTGTATATCTCTCTATTCATTCCTATTTCATTCGCTGTCTCATTTTCTCGGCGTTTCTCTGCCTCCCTCTGTTTCGCTCTCTTTCTCGTTCTGTCGCCCATAGCAAGTCAGCCACTTGGCTCCCTTTCTGTGGTAAACAAGGCACATCAGTACCAAGGTTCAGGCAACGCGCGTTTCTGATCTACGCTGCTCGGGGCGTTATTACTGCGTTAGTTCAAAGACGTGTCGACCCGCAGAGCCACCGATGCTCATAAGCGTCACCGCATCCGCCCCTCCCCACAAGCTGACACGCAACCAAAACTGTGGTTGACACGTCATAAACGCGCTGATGACCCCGCGAACAGCAGCATGTGTGGCTTGTTTTAAAAAAGCGCGGCGCAGCCCAGTCGCCTCTTGCTGCGTAATAAGCCTCGGTTCGTGTCCCCCCATCAAGCCGGCATTCGCCGTATGAACACAAACAAAGACGGGGCTGAGGTCAGCCCGCCATGGCATTTTTAGAGTCCCACGTACGTCCAGTGAACCCGAGTGCACGCACTACAGCCCCCCCCCCCTCCCTCCCTCCCCGTGTGGTGCGAAGGGACGAGAGAAGAGCAGCAGAAGCAATAGGCACCGGTCAGAGTGTAAAGGTGCGTGAGATGCGGGGAAGAGATTATTTCGGAGCCCGGACTGGCACTCCTTGGCAAGTTTACAAGATAAAAACAAAATAAACTAAAAGGATACTGAGGGAGCTAACAGAAGAAGGCTCGAGAGGAAAGAGAGATGTTCCAGTTACACGCCTGCCTGGACGCCAGCCCGCCGCGAAACCCTGCGGTGCGCGAGACAGGGACATGCCGTTGATGTGGAGGCGCGCGCCACCGCTCTTACAAAATACGCGTCTTTACGGAGCTCTTTGTCTTTTAGTCAGTTCAGAATTCCCGTCGACTTACCCGTGGGAGACAACATACACACAGCGTTCGTTCAGTGCTGCAAGCTGCATAATACACATGTGAACTTGCCGACTTGTTCTTACGCCGGTTTGTTCTTCGTCCTTGAAAAAAACTGTGGAGTGCGTGCACCCAGTCGGGCATTCGTATACGTGCAACGCTAGACAGTGACGCCGTCACAAGCTCAGCAGCCCCAGAGCTGAGCATATTACGTGAATGAATAATGACGTGTATCATACGTAGTATAAACTGAGGTATCCTTTGCGACGAGGCATCCCCTGCTGAAGGGTGGCAGCACTGCTATAAACAGCGCTACTGCGGCGGGCCATGCAAAAAGTACAAACGAACCAATACGAGACGGTTTCAAGTTGAACAGGTCCTAAAGGTTCAATTCTGCGACACATAACAAGGCAGCACGCCGCTACGTAAATGAGCCCAATGACTCCCTGAAGACTGCACCGATTGTGCTGGCTTTGAGACCGAGTCCAGCAATGTGCTATGTTGTCAGTTACAGCGCAAGACACGGGTACTTGCGCCACCTATGACCCACCCCCAGTCTTATTACCGGCGGTATTTTGTTCTGTAGATGTTTTAAATTTTTCACAGCAATGACAATGTTTACCCCTCCCCCTCTTTCAGTTCAGTTAGTCCGGTTTGACTCCCCCTCCTAACCACCCACCCCGCGGTTGACGCTGACGGTGCGACTCCCCTTCCCTCTCCGAATAAAATCGGAAACATAACCTACGGCTCCGGTGTTCCTCCCCTTCTCATAGCGATGAATACGGCGCCATTCTCCAAATTTCTTCAAGACATGAAATAAATTTGAGAGAGCCAGCATTATTCTTAGCGCTCGAAGGGACATCTCCCGGATGGTTTGAACAGCTTGTCCAACTGGACAGGAAAGCACAAAGCAGCAAAGTCAAGGTACTCTTGGCGTACATTTCACGAGAAGACTGATTCGGTGTAATTTTCATTCATTTAACCACCGCGAGCAAACCGTTATGTAAGTCCGGGTAACTTTACCAATATATCGTAGCCTTCTTCAGGGTGGAACTAAAATGAAACGCCTCCTGCCACTCGTCCCGTCCAAGCCACCGCACGGCGCCAGCGAAACAAATCTCCGAGCCGCGCTGCAACCACTGCCACCGCAATGATGACCACCGCTCCGCAACCCGCCCTCTTTAGGCCGCTTAATGGAGAAGCGCGCGTCGTTTGATAGCCGGTCGTGAAGTAAAAAAACTCTCTCTCTCTCGAAAACGGCTGGCTTGCCTCAAACACGAGGAAGAGAGCGACTGCCCCTCCCTTGCACCGTATAGAGCTTGCGGTGAAATGAGAAGGATGAAGGCAAAATGCCAGAGACAAGATATAAGGAACGAGGGAGGATTAGAAGAGGAGAGGCTGTCTTGTGTGTGTGTGTTGGGGTGTGGAGGTACAGGATAAGACGGGCCGTTGGGATTGCGGGGAGGGGACGGAAAAGTGCGCCCAAAGCAGGGCCGAGCGTAAGGCTTTATCTCGCGCGGCAAGGAGACAAGCGTAATAATAATGCTTCGGCAGCACGTGAGAGGAGCTCCGAAAATAGCACCGAAGTGCACGAGAGCACTGGAAGCTTCTCGGGAAATATAATACGTATGAAGCGGCAGGCGTGTATAGAGAGAAATGAAAAAAAAAAGAAGTAGGGGGAGAGGAAGATAGCTGCCGTGTAGCCGCAAAAATTACGACGGAACGAAAGAAAAGACGCAAAATAAATAAACAAGGCCCACTCGAGCGTCAGTTGGCGACTCGGACCCCTCCCCTTTCCGTAGTGGACGACGGCTACGTTCTCGGCCCGGCGGTGTACAGCTAGAGTATATAGTAGGAGAAGGCCTTCTTCGTGGTCCACGCCTGCCTAAAGAAAGCTCGACGTCGTCTTAGGTGCTCGGGTCGACGCATGCCTGGGGGGCGGATCGCGTCGGCCGACAGGAGACGTTATAAGTCGAAGCCGCCGGTGCGGGCCGGCTGGCTGTAGCCGACCCCCCCAAAATAACGTGAACGTCTCGTTTCTCCGGAGAGAGAGCAGGCGAAGGAGAGAGACTATGGCAACACTGGCCCCCCGCCCCCCCCCCCCCCCCCCGCGTATCCTCTTTCCACTTACATACACGCCCTTGCATCCTGCGCAAGCCCGCTGCCACACCACGCCCAGGGCTTCCGGCTCGTGTGGGGTTCGAAAGGAGACGAACGCGTTTCGAAATCCGATACACCAGTGCTTTTAAGCCAAGTGGCCACGCCACGGTCGTCTCTTTTGCATAACGCGTGCGCATGGTAGCAAGCCGTATCCGATATATTTTCCCACGTGATTGCGTTAGTGCAAAGGTCAAGACAATCGTCTAGAACACTGGAACGGCACGTCCCGAAACGCTCCAACAAGCCACGGTGACTTCTGTAGCAGTCACAAATAGATTTAGGTATAGCCCACACTTGAACACTCATTCTTAGTGGCTACGCATGCCTTGATTCGAGCTCGTTCAAACGAGGTGTGATCAGCAAATGCTGGCAGTGCAGTTCAGAGCACGCCTTTCCAGTGATGAAGACACCTTTTGTTGTTGTTGTTGTTGTTGTTGTTGTTGTTGTTGTTGTTGTTGTTGTTGTTGTTGTTGTTGTTGTTGTCAGCTTTGTACACAGCATACGCACAACTAAGCGTACCATTGGAGAGCACAGCACAGCATAAGCACAACTAAGCGAAACCATTGGAGAGCCAGGGGAAATTTTAAGAAAGTAATGGAGTGCGTGCAGCATTAGGCATTGTAGTAATCACAGACAATCACAACCCGAGGTACTGAGAAATGTAGGAGTATAAGGCTGCGCAAGCAGTGATATGGTTGGACATGAGAAAAAAAAATCGGGGCTCGTGTGGAGACACCCTTCACTAATGCGAGTGCAGTTCAACAGTGACAAATTTTCATAGGGGCAAATCAGATAAAACTACGTGACGGGAAAACTTAGGACACTGCTCTGCACTGATCAGTAGTTCGCTCTTTTTGATGTGCCGTAATGTTCGTGGTTAAAGTCGCCACCCTAAGAAACCTTGCACATGTTTTTTTTTTATTCTACATAATTTGTAGGCAGATATTCCGAAAAAAAAACAACGGAAAGCTGTAATACAAATGTGCAATACAACAAGATAAGCGGCGAAAACTGGAAATCATCGCCGGCGTCACCACAAGTCTGGTGCTTCGCATAAAAAGTCGGTAGTTCTGCCGCAGGACGCAACGGTTTAGCAGTGAAACATGACGTGCAAATATAGGTTGCTAACATTGTGTTTAATTTTGCACCTGCATGGAAGTGCGATCGTACGGGGAAAATTGAAGCTCGAGTATTTCGGTCGTGTCGTCATATAGCAACTGGGACCTCAAATTCTGTAGAGTTCTTACATTCAAGCAGCTCAGCTGTCACGCGGTATTAACGCAGCGACCTCAGCCCGCAAGCGGTGCAGTCGTCGTCGGGGGATCTGTGTGGATACATTTCATTAGCGCACGATAAAAATGGATACGAACGCGTTTGAAGCAAACGCAACGAGTCTGTTTGTGCTCTATTGAGTTTGTAAAGTGAGATCAGGGAAAGCCCCCCTTGCTGTGTTAGTAATACTTGGTGATTGTGGATGTGTGCTTTGGGAGTGCGGGTCGTTGGGTCCGACTTACAGTAAGGCCGAATGGAATGCACTTCTGCGCAGCCGAAACCTTCAGGACCAAGTCTTCCTTCACACTATAAACTCAACAGATCCCGAACAGTTTCCCATCGGTATCCAAACCCTGCGCTTCTTCATGAGATCTCACCGGACGTCTTCCCGAACAGCCTGTGCTCGGCATGTGACGACACATCCACACGAGAGCATATCCTCATCACGTGCCAAGCCATGAACTTCAAACTTCACCTTGGAGGAGTGTGAGATGGTTCTACGCAGCCCCAGTGATCAGCTCACACCTATCAGCGGGCCCACGATTTGGCTGGCAGGCTCGGCTTACCGGTCCCTATGCGAGACTGAACCAGGTGCGCGGCCCAGTCGCGTTCCGCAGGACCCATTAAAGGTATTTGCATTCCTGCCTCCGCGATCAGTACACACTTGACTAAACGGCAATTTCGGGTAATGACGTCACCACGTGAAGTGATGTCAAGTGACATCGCAAATTTCAGCCATTTGTAAACCCAATTTTTTGATCACATGTGCACAAGTTTTTGTGTCATTCATGTTGACGCCGACGGCCACTTGTCGCGATCGACGAAGCGTGGAAAGATTTTCGCTGTAAAAGCAGGGTCGACTTTGTCAACTGTGCCAGCTGTGACATTAGCGCATTTATTAGTCTCTGCGCTTATTCGATGTGATTATAAGTGGTAACAGCCCACAGTAACATATGCATTGTACCGTGAAAAGGAAAGGCCTGACCCAACCACTGTTGAGAAAGGGAAGTTTTGTTGTACACTTGTACATACACAAACGAAACATCGAAAGCAAAGACAGTGTATACGTCTTTCAAGTCAGCACAAACAATTTAATTTATAACTGTGTATCCGAATGTTACAAGTTAAAGGAAACAATATGGATCGAGTTAATTGCATTTCACAGAATACCGTGCATGCATGCGTGTACTAGACAATGAAGCATGACTGTTTAAAAAAATATTTACAGTATGTACAGAACACAAAGACTTCGTAACATTCCAGTAATAGGGCACAGACGCTTCGGTACATCTATGTATCACGGCCAGCATCACTACGTTGAAGTGAAGACATCATTGCTCTAATATACATGACAATGTTGGCATACATGTGTGTTTAGAATAAGTGAGTAACGATTTAGAGTACTAAATACTCTACTATGGGAGAGCGTTAAGCCGTCGCGCAGGTTACGGAGTTTACAGAGCTGGTGGACACCGATACTACATTTGTTATCGCGCTCACTAAATGAGAAAACCACAGAAATACTCCCGGTGAGATCTTTTGCTTTAAGGTAAACATTTCAAATTTAGAACAGAATTTCTCGAGAAGTTTTGATATTTGAGATAACTGCCCCTCACTGCACAAGTTCTTTAAACAACTATGACAGTAGCTATCACTTCAAAAAAGAAAAAAAGTAAAATGTCATTAGCATTAGCCATACACACAATGCAGCTATGACATAACACAAGTTGGGTGTTCTGCAGTCAGCGCACAAGCGTGGAGGACGAAAATAAGGCAGTCACTTTGTAGGTTATAAGATGCCAAGCAGCTTATGGCGAAAGCTAGGCTGTGTCCGTCCCTCGCACCTTCCTGTGGCGTCCACCACCACTGCGCATGTATAAGTCTCTAATAAATTACCTTCCGAAAAGCCCACTGATTATGCGCCTTCTTCCGCTAAAGACAACGCCATCTGCACTCTCCGAGTGTCAAAAAAATTGGCAGATCCCATGGTAAGTGGGAATCGATGATATGCGAAGCACGGATCAGAAATGTTCATACGTCACTTTAAAATCAGCAAAACGTTACGAGGTGGAGGTAAATGATGCCGTACATGACTTCAGTGTCATGATTATCATGTTTGGATGCGTAGTTTACCTTCGTCATCTATTCACGTCACGTGATACCAAAACGAAACGGCCGCGAGCACGCTATGAGATTGGTATGTTGTGATGTTATTACATTTCACGCATGTCAGGATTATGTTTGTACCAGTCATATATTTCGTCGTCCATTGACATCACGTAACACCAAATTTGTTATATGTGGAGCTAGCAAAACGGTCGTGAGCGCATCATGAAAGGCCCAATATACCACAATGTAGCGTTGACGCGCACGCACGCTGGGCACAGTGACACTATACGTAAGCAAATCGCGAGCACTCTATAGTCACGCCAGGCGCGACCAGCGTCCATCGGCGCGAAATGCGACATGCTGCATTTCGCGCCCATGCGTTACCCAGACAACACTGCGTCTCCCTCTTTTCATGGTGGAGGGACGCCGGACGCGCTCCAACGCGCATGCGTCAAAGCAACGCAGCGCGGCGCGCGCCTGCGAGTATATGGAAGGACCGGCGCCTGGCGCCGCAACGCCGGCGGCACGCGACGAAATGAACGCCGGCGAGCACGCGCACCGCGGCACGTCGAAATGTATTAGCACCTTGACTGTTGCATGTAGCCATGTTCTCACATGACATGCATCTTATGATTATCATGTTTGCACCAGTCACATACCTCCGTCATCCATTGGCGTCACGAAATACCAAAGTTGGCATATGTGAAGCTAGCGAAACAGCGTCAAGTGCATCATCAATGTGACATGTAGTCACGTTATTACATGACATGCATCTCCTGATTATCATGTTTGCACCATTCACATACATTTGTCATCCATTCACGTACTGTAATACCAAATTTGGTATATGTGACGCTAGCGAAACGGCCGCGAGCGCATCATGAGCGTGGCATGTAGTCATGTTGTTACATGACACGCATGTTGTTACATGACATGCATGTCATGGTTTTCATGTTAGGGTCTGTCGCTTGTGTTCGCCATGCAATCATTTCATACCATACCAGGTTTGCAACATGCCATGTGAACGAAACCACCGTAAGAGCTGCAGGACCATGACATGTAAATCATGACATTCATGACATACATGTCATCATTTTCATGTTATGGCTAGTCAAATACGTTCTTCATGCAGTCATGTTATGCCATACCAAGCTTGGTATCGATGCAATTAAGGAAACGGCCAGGAAAGCTAAAAGTCGTAGATAGATAGATAGATAGATAGATAGATAGATAGATAGATAGATAGATAGATAGATAGATAGATAGATAGATAGATAGATAGATAGATAGATAGATAGATAGATAGATAGATAGATAGAAACGCTCAATTTCGCCGAAGTTCGCTAAGAAATGCTTCGCATTTAAAACTGTGGAGAAAGGTCATGTAGGGAAGTGTATTTCAGCTCCACTAACTAAAAGCCTGGTGAGTGGCGATGCACGCAGTGCGCACCGGTTCATCACACAGCGAAATTTTCGCTCTTAATCGCTTTGCTTGCCACAATTCCAATGACGCACCATCGCTTTGGATATGTATCAAGAAAGTGTTTTTCAAACGGACATTACCGTACAGACGCACTATTGTCTCCCTGGTATTAAATTTTGAAAAACAGAGCATATCCACGGAGTGAATGATGATGAATAGGGCGAAGCATGCGTCTGTTCGTCCGTCTGTCTGCAGTCTGTCTGCCCATCCATCGTCCGCTCGTCGGTGATGGATAGGCAGATATTCTCGGAGATATCACTATCCTCGGAGATATCCTCGGAGATATCCTCGGAGATATCCTCGGAGATATCACTATGTCCTCGGAGATATCACGGAGATATCACAAATAAAACGCTATCTAGTGATATCTCCGAGGACATATACGCACAGCGCCATCTATTGAGGAATTCATGAACTAGAACGACCCATATTCTAAGAAGCTTCGACTCTAAGAAAACTGAGCGCCTTGGTAAACATCCTCGGGGATTCTCACACCCCTGCTAAACCAAACAATGCTTTTGGCAGTAACGACGAACCTTTAACTCATAACATGCGTAATATCGACCGGTAGAAAGTACAGTTGAATTTACCTAATTTTTGTGGTACATGCCCGTTTACGAGTTTACGATAGACCGTGACGACGCCATGACACGCCGAGACTATAAGGTGCTTCGGCCCTGACAATTAAACCAGCCTCGCAAAAGTGGTGCCAGAGCTGAAGGAGGCGCGGAGCTAGGTGGCCTTCTTTGTTTCTCTTTCTTTGTCTTTATTTCTTTTTCTATCTTCTCTCTTCTGATCATATGCGTTTCTTTGTGCTGCCTATTCCTATTTCTTTCTCTCTCTCTACTTCTCGTTTCATCTTACTTCTATCTTTTTCTGTCCATACCGTTCTCTTTCTGTGTTTCTTTATTCATCTCTTTCCTTCTTTCTTGTTTTCTCTGGTATGCTTTAGTCTCTCTCCTCCATTTCTCCCTCCTCCATCTCCCCCTGCTCCATCTCTCCCTCCTCCTCTCACTCGCAACTCTCCCGTTCACCCACACTTCCATTTCCCGCCCTCTTGATAAACAATGCTATCCTACGTTGTGATCACGCGTGCCTGTGCTGCTTCAAGTATGTGTTTCATTCGTATGGATCTCTATCTGAAGGACATATCTGTAAAGAACTTGACATCAGACCAGACTGGCAACTCATCTTGATGGGCTGCCAATCCTTAGCAGCATATACTACTGCGACAAGTTTTGAAAACCTTTTGGAATGCTTGTGCGATGCTTGTACGATTATTGTCTCCGAGTGGATGCGTCCCTACGTCATAACATTTGTGATAACTTCAAATACGTAGCATAATGAATACCATATAATAAAAAAAATCTTGGGATAGCCGAGTGATTACGACGCTCACCTTCGATTATTCGGTGCGCGGGTTCGAATGCCACCTCGTGAAGAATTTTTCTTTGCTTTTTTCTTCTTCTTCTCTCTACGAACTCGTTCTCGAGCCCATTCAAGTTATTACATCGCGCGCCAGACGAAGAGAGCACACCGGCTGAGTAATTGCGTTTCAAGTTCTACAAAAGCAGATACAATTCATATTGATGATAGTTTATGCGAACCTACAACGACATAACGAAAAGCATAACAGCTTCGCTGCAAAATAATAGAAAAATCCCCGCATATATACGAAGCGCATATATATGCATATTTTCTAATGATGGGGCGAAGCAGTATGCATTAAATCATGAAGCGTGGCCTTCTTTTTTATTCTTGTTAACCCTTTATTCTGTCATATGCTGTGATTCATGGGCGGTTATATATCAATAGTTTCTCGGTGTTGTGGCCGTTTATTTTGTTTGTTCTGGTTAACAGCCTTTAGATAACCATTTTTTGTTGTTCACAGATGTCTCGGTTTCAGCATCTGCTGTAATCGCCGGGCGGTGGTTCATGGACAGAGGGACACTGCGCTGTCTCAAGGTACTTCACCCATAAAAAGAAATATAAAAAGAAAGAAAAAAGAAAGAAAGAAAGAAAGGGGAATAAACAAGCTACAGCTTGGCAACGTTAGTGGGGACGCCCCGCAATATGATTGGTGAAATACGTATAGAAAAGCTCTTTCCTGACCTTAAGACAAGCTTTGCGATCTTGTCGTGGACACTAGCAAGTTTTCCTCGCTTTTGTCTTTTTCATTTCAAAACCGATCCCCTCGAAGCAAAGAGTGGCGAGGCCTGCTTGGCGCTTCACCAGCAGCGACCCACCAGTCAGGGGCGTCCCTCTCTTCCAGAGTGACCGGAAAGCCGAGTGACACAGTCCAGGTACGGGACTCCCGCTTTCTTCCGGCCTCCGGGTCCGTGAGCCGTCGACGAGAGATGGAAAACAAACCTGCTCGAGTGTGGGGGCGTGGTGGTGGGGCCAACGTCGCGCGCTGCGCAGGAGCCGACAAGCGTGCCGCATTGGCATTCTACGAGGATCTGCTGTGGACAGAGATGATCCATCACAACGCACGATATAAAAGCCAAGCTCGCAGAGCCGAGTCTCACGCCAGGATCTGCGCGGAGAGTCCACGCGTTGGCGTTGAAGAAGCAACACAAGCGCAAAGCCAAGCTCTGCGGGCTTCGCCCCTGGCTGCTCAGTGTACAGAGATAGTCTGTATATATAGTATGCGATAAGCCAAGGCGGGCCGCACTTTCGAGGCGCGTGCGAGGGAAGTTGTTTGTTTGTTTGCACCAAGGAGGCAAAACCTTCTTGGGTGGAAGGTGCTGGATGTCAGGAACGCATCCACGTTTACACATTGGTAAACGCAGGAGGTGGGGTGGAGGAAGTGCCCGCACGGCGTCTCTGTATAAGTGTGATTGTGCATATGTGCTTGCCAAGTAATATGAAGGTTAGTGGGTGAGGGAAGGCTACGGCAGTGTAGGATGCCAAGTAATAATATGAAGGTTAGTGGGTGAAGGAAGGCTACGGCAGTGCAGTATGCCATCGGAACGCTCAAACGTCCAGCATACAATGCCTTCTTGAGATGACATGGGAAACGTACACCTAACATTACGCCGTATCACTTCTCACGATAAGCAGGGCGGCTTTGTTCCTGTTTCCGTTCTACAGCGCAAGCCCAGAACAGCAGCAGATTTTGGTAACTTGTGAGGAGGAAGGGTTGGGGGAAGGGGCTGAGCCACAACAATCGAACCCAGATATTCTTCGTGGTATAATCACGTATTCCGCAACACAGCCGTGTCAGTAAATGCAGCTCGACCAATGAATCCGTTAGACAAAGAGGCTAACCTAGGTTTAAAGAAAGTGACATTGATGAAGCGCTGATGCTTGCCAGCTTGGCACTGATGTATTCATTTTGTAGTCTTGTCTCAACGCTCACACTCGCTCAGCTTCTATTTGTTCAGAGCATTAAACGACCAACATACCCAACGTTAAACGCGTACCATTCATTCATTGTTTGATCTCTTTTCTTCGGCTTTTTCCCTTTCCTCGATTTAACTGCTACCGCAGCGGGTCTTGAGTGCACGCACTACACTCAACGTTTCACTTTACAGGAATTCAGGTAACATTGCCAGTGAACATAGCAGCATAATGCGACCGAACCATTGCATACAACGCGGCAACTGAGATGAAGAAAGCCCTTCGTCTTGCGTGAACTGATGGCCTGCTCTTCCATTTCAATCGACGACGGCTGCCAAAGCCATCGTGCAAGACCGCGCACCGCCCTCAGCACTGGCATACGTCATAAGGAACACCAGGAGCAGAATGAAAGCAGGGATAGGGCGGATGTGCCCGTATGTGCGCGTGTCCTATTCATAGAGCTCGGCGAGTCGCCCGTGCCCGCGGCGGGGCTAAATCGGTGGCTCTGGTTGGGCTCCAGGGAGCTTCGGTCGCTGGCCGCCGCGTCTTTGTTACCGCTGCGGCACTTTTCGGTGGGCTTGCATAACACGAGGGTCGTTTCGAGAGAGAAAAATAAATGTTTCTTCCGCGGAACACCTCTCGCTCACTCTACGGAAGCACCCTTATCGTCCCGTTTGTGTCGGGCGAAGACATGCTGTCGGTGTAATTACACAAGAACGAGCAACGAGCGAGTTTACCTAATGCAGATTTATTTCTTACTTCTGCGCGAAAAGAAAGAAAGAAAACGGCACATGTGAAAGTTTTGAGTTAAGCTGCCACCGCTGTTTCTCTTCATCTCACCCGAGATTCATATGCAAGTAAAAATAAAACTTCTTCAATAGAGTTTTATTTTTGCTTAAATACGAATGAGCGTAAAACTCATAGATATCGTTGTTAAAGCAACTATCAGTAAAAAAATGCTAAACAAATGATGAACTTCGATGTCCGTGGGGAGCTCTATAAACCCACTGAGGCACTGTGGAAGTGCACACGTCCGGTAACACTTTTTAGACTCCCGGACGTCTGAGCGCGAACATTCATATGAATGAGTGAAAAACTTTCTTCTGTGAGCTTTCGCCGTATATAACAGCTTGCACTGTACATACACATGATCATCATTGTCCATCTTTGTGTGTGCACATAAGCTATGTAAGACATATCTGGAAATAAAATTCTCTTAAACCAGCTTCCCAGTGAACTTTTCGCAGCGAGCCGCCGCTGTCTTTCCAAGACGGGGCTGGACACATGTCGTGTGGCCCTTCACTAATGCGAGTGCAGTTCAACAGTGAAATATTTTTCATTGGGGCAAACCGGATAAAACTATGTGACGGAAAAACATAGGACACTGCGCTGCACTGATCAGTAGTTTGCTCTTTTTGCTCTGCCGTAATGTTCGTGGTTAAAGTCGCCACGCTAAGAAACCTTGCACAACCACACGTCATTCGTTCCCGCGTCCCCGCTTCGGTCCACGCGGAGTGATTCGTGAAACGACGGAAACCCGAATCACGGTTGGGGTCCTCGAGGAGGAAAGCCAAAATTCTCGCTCGTAGCGCGAGTTCTCCCCTGTCTTGCGATTGCTAGTTGCGAAGCGGTCAGAATGACGTGACGTGTCACGGGACAGATTCGTTTGCGATCACGTCCATAGCGTGCGTACACCTCAAGAGGTGAGAAGTGGAGGGGCGGTGTAAAAGAAGGGGGCCGAACGCACGTTCTGTTATGCGTCGGAGTGCCTGAATCATTGAGTTTGTAAACTTTTCGCAAAATTGAGTAGCGGTGCCAGACACCGCGGGATCCAACGAAGCGCCGACTACGGGCACACGGTGCACTCGTTCAGCTCGACTCAACGTACTTCACGCGACTGTAGCCCGAAATAAAGATAGATAGATAGATAGATAGATAGATAGATAGATAGATAGATAGATAGATAGATAGATAGATAGATAGATAGATAGATAGATAGATATAGATAGATAGATAGATAGATAGATAGATAGATAGATAGATAGATAGATAGATAGATAGATAGATACAAACGATGCGATTTGCGGGGGTCTGATAAATCATCCTTGGTCCAGCGTTATGCGCGGCCCCACACTTCACCCTCATCACCGTTATAACGGCTGCAACCGACGATGCAAAGCCTCATATAATAAACATACAGCAGTACGAACGTGTAATTATTACTGAGTGCGATATTTCAATTGGCACCGGGCACATTCACATTTAGCATATAGTGTGTATCTGTGTTTTGTTCTATCCTGTACATACATGCGCTTTTTTTCTCTCTCTCTCAAAACCCTCTTACTTGCACCTGTTTCTCCACCGCTGTGCAGAGTAGCGAACCGGATGCTAATATCAGGTTACCTACCCAGCCTTCCTCGTCATCTCTGTCTCTCTCATGCGAGTTTACATCACATGTAAAATTGAAAAAAAAATTCGTCAAGTTTCAATTCGCCCCCTGTCAACGCTGACGAGTAGCAGCTGCCACTTAAGCTCAATGCCACTTAACATAACTATTTCCTATATTTTTATAGATAGAACATGAAAAATGCTAACCTGTGAGGATCCAGGTTTTCTATGTGAACAAAATTTTCTTATCTGGCTTATTCGCCATAGAAACAAAGCAAAAAAAAGAGGGAGAGAAAGCCACGCCGATCAAACGCTCTTTTTTTTTTCGGACACAAGTGCAGTTGAGAGGGGGCCCCACTGTCGAGGATTCCATGCGCATGTATTTAAATATATCACAACAAGACAGGTGTCATCAGGCCGAGGCTCCCCTGGCCGGACGAACGATTATTTTCTTGCTCATTCGAAGAAGCCACGCTTCTATATATTCGCAGCCAAAATTCTGAAGTGACTGCAAAGAAACCTCAGCTTCTTCACATCCGACCGGCGCTGTGCCAGCGGAAGGCAGAACAGGCATGCGAAGAAGCGTTCCAGCAGTTGGGTTATGGAGAGGGGGGAGGTGTCGCACCATTTGCATGCATCGCACGCAGTGCCCGCGTCACGCATGCAGGCAAGACTGGCCACAGCCGAGTTTTATGGCTGATGCATGGCGGAAGACACGCGGCGCGCGAGTACTATACGCGCGAAGGTGAAACCACGCCTCCCTGTTGCTGGACGGCCGGCGAAGTCGCCGTTGCCCACATGATATCCGACCGCGAGTGGTTTCAGCTTTCGCTTGGCCATATGCATACTGCGCACGTTCTAGTATACCGGGTGCACATTCTAGTTCGATGCTGCGCTGTCTGACTTATGCGCGTTTGCGTTGGAGAATCATGGTGGCGCAGTGGATGTAGTAGTGGGCAATCAATCAATCAATAAATCAATCAATCAATCGATAGATCAATGTAAGTTTGAAAGCACCACCAATAAATGGCTTAGTAGGGCGCTCAGAGCAAACTACCTTCACGACGGGACCAAGCGAGATTCTTTTCCGTGTTCTTCAAAACTGTCTATCGTGTCGCGAATGCCTGGCTTATGTGGTTCTTAAAGAGAAAAGAAGAGAAAAGTGGGCCCCGTAACTGTCTGCATCAGGTGCGGCGCCTCAACAGTACCTCACAAGGAATGGGGGTGAGGAGGATTAAAAGGATATGAGTAAAGGTATATATATAGAGAGAACAAGGGTGTAAGGTAGGGGGGACATAATCTCCCCAGTGCTATTTACCGCGTGCTTACAGGAGGTTTTCAGAAGCCTAGAATGGGAACAGTTAGGGATAAGAGTTAATGGAGAGTACCTTAGTAACCTGCGCTTCGCCGATGACATTGCATTGCTGAGTAACTCAGGGAACGAATTGCAGCTCATGATTGCGGAGTTAGACAAGGAGAGCAGAAAGGTGGGTCTTAAAATTAATCTGCAGAAAACGAAAGTAATGTACAACAACCTCGGAAAAGAGCAGCGCTTCGAGATGGGTAATAGTGCACTTCAAGTTGTAAAAGACTATGTATACTTAGGGCAGGTAATAACCGCGGAGCCGAACCGCGAGATTGAAGTAACTAGAAGAATAGGAATGGGGTGGAGCACATTTGGCAAGCACTCTCAAATTATGACAGGTATATTGCCACTATCCCTCAAGAGGAAGGTATATAACAGCTGTATCTTGCCGGTACTTAGCTACGGAGCAGAAACCTGGAGACTTACAAAGGAGGTTCAGCTTAAATTGAGGACGACGCAGCGAGCAATGGAAAGAAAAATGGTAGGTGTACCTTAAGAGACAAGAAGAGAGCAGAGTGGATTAGGGAACGAACGGGGGTTAAGGATATCATAGCTGAAATCAAGAAGAAGAAATGGACATGGGCTGGGCATGTAGCGTGTAGACAGGATAATCGCTGGTTCGTTAAGGGTAACTAACTGGATTCCCAGAGAAGGCAAGCGGGTTAGGGGGAGACAGAAGGTTAGGTGGGCAGATGAGATGAAGAAGTTTGCAGGTATAAATTGGCAGAAACAAGAACAGGACCGGGTTAACTGGCGGAACAAGGAAGAAGCATTTGTCCTGCAGTGGACGTGTCAGGCTGATGATGATAATGATGATTATGATGATGATGATGATGATGATGATGATGTAGCGAGAGATGCGCTGGGACAGCGAGCGAGGAGATATGAGGTGATAGGAGAGATAGGAAAGATGAAAACACGGTCACAGGAGTCCGAGGACGGGGCACCACTTGCGAGAGCTCTTGTCGGCGTCCGGAGATGGCGTAGGGCAAGTCCAGTAGGTCAGAGCTAAGCTGTCGCCGGAGATCGGCGCCAGGAGATGACGTAGGGCCAGCCCAGTCGGCCAGAGCTACGCTGACGTCGGGGCCTCGCGAGGGCACAAACGGTTCGCACCGAATCCATCGAGCGAGCTACTCCCACGACGGGACCGGGTGTCTAGCATCCTGGTCCCTTCGAAGGGCATGCTGGTCAGCCAGGACTTGACTGTGATAAGTAGATGATCTGATGAGTCTTTGCAAAACCGTGCCCCGCGACATACCGGGCCCCAGTGAGCCGCAGCTCAGGAGAATGCGTTCACACGTGCATATATGCTATTTTTACTTCTGAAGTTTCTCAAGCAATTCCTACTGGGAAAGGTGGAGACTTGCAATACCCACATCTCACGACGCCGAATGTAGATCAATTCAATGCGACTGTCTCGGTTGGGCAACCGTATCAGTCTACCGGGATGGCGCATAGTCTGTCAAAGCCCTTTTGTGGCCCTTATCTTGGGCTGTAGAACATCAGCTACATCCGCGAATGTTGTCGACGTCTCGAGTTAAACGCTCGAAACCAAAACCGATTCAGATTCTTACGAAATGTGCTGAAAGTCCGAAGTCAATTCTCTGTTGGCGAGAAGGAAAGCACCGCCTTCACGGTGTAGTTGCACGTCGTGAATGAAACAGATGGTTAAAATAAGGCCAAACGGAAGTGCCAGTGCGTTAAGGAGAGGAAAGGCCGAGGTCCAAGATTTCCTGGCACCTCTCCCAGAGCGGAGGAGAAAACCTTCCGTTCATCCACGGGTGCGCAAGCAGCCCGCGTTTCATGGGCTAGCCGGGCCGTTCATTCAGTCCCTGCTAATGCATTCACTCATGGACATGGGCCGGGCATGTAGCACGTAGACAGGATAAACGATGGTCATTAAGGGTAACTAACTGGATTCTCAGAGAAGGCAAGCAGGTTAGAGGGACACAGAAGGCTAGGTGGGCAGATGTGATTAAGAAGTTTGCGGGTATAAACTGGCAGCAGCAAGCACAGGACCGAGTTGACTGGCGGAACATGGGAGAGGCCTTTGTCTTGCAGTGGACGCAGTCAGGCTTATGATGATGATGATGAATTAATTCACTCAAGCAGCCCATTCTACGAGCCTGTTCCTTTCCACATGCACTGGATTGATCGATTGATTTATTGATCAGTCAATCAATCAATCAATCGATCGGTCAATCGCAAGTCCCCATAACTGAAACAATATACCCCAAGTTCATGAATTGCGTATTCAGCTCTGAACGAGTAAGTCAAACGAATGTGATCAGTGATCACCATAAACAAGCGGAAATATTTTTAACCTTACAACGTGTCAGTGGCTGGAGCATGTGACTGCGTTTTGCTAAATATAAAACCAACATTGAATGGCCGGTATGATTTCTGGTATCCCGAGAAATTCTTAACGTCGACGTTCTACCACATCAACCCAATAAACTAAATACGAATATACAATAAATAAGCGAGAAAAAGTAAAGTAACCGCGTTTGGCAAAAGCTCTGCATGCATATATACGAAGAGCTCCGGCAAGCGAAGCTAGTGCTCACACACACGCGCCTCCTGCGCACAAGTTGCAGTTCAATACCACGCCTATTGCTTTCGACCGTATCTCTTCGCTGAATACCACAAGAAGCTGCTGCTCACAGCAGACGAAATAACGGTCCGATCAGGATGGCGGTAAAACCGGTAAACAAAAAGGGGAGAGGGGATGATTGGTAGGAAGCAAAGGCTCTCATTACATATGTCTCAATCGTAAGGCCGCCTTAGGTGCGCAAAAGACAGTGCCCGCTGTAAGCCGTCGAAACCAATAAAAAACAGCAATAAGAAGTTCCAGTAAGAGTGACACGGCCTTATTTACGGCGCGGACGAGGAAAACTATGATCAGGATAGTCGATCTTTTTTTTTTTTGTGGAGCGAAGTTCGCGGCTAACGTTCAGTCTTAACCAGAGGGTGAACAAAATGGATTTAGGACTTCTCTTGGCGCTTTGTTAGGTTATTGTTTTTTTTTAACCTGGCTCTCATCCAGCTAAGCAAAGCAACATGTTTTATTCGGCCTAAACGCCCCACGTTTTAAGCTCGTATGTTGGGTTAACATCCAAAACCGGGGAGCAAAAACCAGCTGTACGTGACATACATTCTCGACCAGCGCCAAGCGCTGCTAATATGTAAGTAAATGCGGTAGTCCAAACTGTTCACAAAGTGCAAAGGAAACGTGGTTCGGGCGCCCACCTCGTTCACCGCATTTGATTATTCTGCTTCAGCGTGGCATTAAACTTAACTAATAACTGAGTCAATTAAACGTAACTATAGTACTTCGTCGGCTTCAAATGATTTCGAAGCTGCGCCAAGTTGCGAACGCCTCGACAAGAATCCAGAACGTCACACACATAATGTGATGACGTCATAAACCAAATGTACAGCCACCGAGTGAGATTTTCTCTTCTATCAGCGAACCTCCAGTGGTGCAATTAACGACCATATTGTTCTAAGGGTATAATTAATCATTCTAAGCACATTCATCGTCATACTTTACTGTATACATTTAAGAACGGTTCAACCTCGTATATTTAGTGCATACAGATATGGAATCCCAGACAGTTCCTAGAAGTAACACGTCAGAAGTTAGATATCGGGCATGCTACAGTGGATGAAGTCCAGAACGAAATTAATTGTTTAACTAAGAATTCCTTACGTCCCTCATCAGGGCATCCCGCGGCTCGGTATATACGAAGTGACTGGAGTAACCATGACGTAGTATTTTTAATCGGTGATAGAGAAATCAGTGGCTCTTACAACGGGTCTTTTTTCACTTGACAACATATCCGCTAACTTATCTAGCTTAGTCCCATATTGATAAACTAGCATTATCCCTCATCTCTCATTCTGCTTACCATTCTCAAATATAACTTAGGTCAGTTCGTGAACGTTGCCTTTATACTTGTCTACGAAGCACGTCAGGAGGACAGAAGCGATAAGTAAACAAATCGATTAGGATGATGTTCATTTGCTAGTACGGGGCTTAGACAGCCTATAGGGGATACTTGATATGAAGTCTACGCTACTCTAGCATTGTGGTAAAGCCATCAGCATCAGTTTGAGCACCTAAGAGACGAAACAGTGATGCGGCTAACTAACAACTATTTTATGTAATTGAGAACAGCCTTATGTATGGAAGGAAAATGGAGGGTAGGGGAATTCAGTGATAGAAATTCGCTTTTGAGGGAAACCACATCACTGCATACGTAACTCTTAACACGTTCCAGTGAAATTGTTTGACACCCGGATATGTTTTCCTTCGAGTTCGAGTCGTCGCGTGGGTGGACTTTGAAAATTAGTACAAGCTAGTGTTCCACACTTCTTTTATCTATAGTTTTGTAAACTAGCTCAGTTTAGTGCTAAAGTGAACGTTAGCGTACTCTTGGAAGCATCCACACGTAAATGTGACGGGCGCCGAAGCGAGATCAGCAAAACTTGCTATAGGCACAAGTATCGCGTTGAAACCATCGGCACACGTAATATGCTGTCATTTTTTTTTTTGTCTGCTCTTGGATTACCGCTTACTGCAACTATTTCGCCCACTGGTGCTTCCCGCATATTCAATATTGCCCGCAGACTCTAGCCACGTCCTCGAAACAGTTGTCGTACTAAAGAAAACAAAAGAGTTCAAGTTGGGGAGCCTATACAGCTTAACGCGCCGAAGCCCCACAATGTGCATGAAGAGACGTGCGTGTGCATATGCTTGTGTGCCTACAGGAGGGTTCTCCGAATCCCTTGGCGTAGCAAGGAAAGTGTTAAGTTTCAACTATCTCCGCATTTCCGCCAAATGTTTAAAAAATTGAATATTCATATATACACGCACACGTACAGGGATTGTGAATACTACACCTCAATTTAACTTCACGTGTTTTGTGTGTCTGTGTGCCTTTGCGGGTTAGTGTGACTCTCTATTACGAATCTTCCTACGAAGGGGATGCAACGGTGGTGTGGCACTGTCGACGATGATGATGACGCGCCGATATACACTAAGGCCAGTTGCTTTCGTTTCTTACGCTGCCACCTGTACCAATATCACCTCGCAGTCGCGCACAATATTACTTGCAACGGAGCAGCGCGCGGCTTCACGCGCTGTAAGTTCACCCAGTGCTTAATCCGCTCAACCTTGCTTCTCATGTAAACGGGATCCTCTCCCTTAGAGATGGTAATAAAAAACTGTTAGGTGTAGAAATAAAGGCAAGTTCGAGCCGTGCGCAATCATTGCCCTTGTGAGGCCACAGCCGTGTTGTAAGTCATACTGGGCGCGAAGGCAAAGAAAGATGATGATGATGATGATGATGATGTAAATGTTTAATGTACCGAAACAATGCACCAAGTTCCTGACGGCTATTTCCCAGTCGTTCAAGTACTAGGTAGGAAAGACGTGGAGGATGTCAATATGCGAAGCTATGCTTTTCACTTATTTCGTATATCAGGGGCTTACTTTTCGACTGCGCTGCTACCTTTGATTGATTGTCTTTTTCGGCAAGCAGATGTCACGTGGTTTTATATGGGCGGAGCTCAAGCCTTGGGTCATGCGTCCTCGATGTATGTATAAGAAATAAGTGCCACCTCTTGTTTAGTCCTTGAAATTTCCGCTAGATGGCGGTACTTGCATATGATGAATAAATGATGAAAAGATGAGAGATGACGGTAGTTGGAGTGTTCACTACATGGACATACATACATACATACATACATACATACATACATACATACATACATACATACATACATACATACATACATACATACATGTATGCATGCATGCATACATACATACATACACATACACACACATACATACATACATACATACATACATACATACATACATACATACATACATACATACATACATACATACATACATACATACATACATACATACATGTATGCATGCATGCATACATACATACATACACATACACACACATACATACATACATACATACACATACATACATACATACATACATACATACATACATACATACATACATACATACATACATACATACATACATACATACATACATACATACATACATCATACATATATACATACATACATACGGACAGACAGACGGACGGACGGAACAGACAGGCATATGGTAGTTTTGGGACCTTAAACACCACACATGAATGAATCAATCTGTTGTTTCGAAGCTTGCCTTGAAAAAGGCCTTGCGTTCGATGTAATAAAGAAGTTGTGAGGTCAGCGCTGTATGTGTGTGTATTTCTCAAGTGTTTCATCTTTCGCCCTGGTAAATTATCTAAATAAACATTGTCGCTTCAGCACAGGTGATGACAGCTCACTTTTTTTTCAATATTTCTGCCACACTCAGTTTTGTGTCTCGAATAAGACATCAATGGAACATCGGTAATCTAGATGCAGTGGAGAAGACCGAGAGAAGTTTGCCAATGTACTTCGCAATAGTGTTACAAAACGATGATGATCGTTCCGGTCTGAATGCAATGTGGCAAGGTGATGACAAAAATCACGCGCATAATGTCGTACGTGCATTCTCAGGAGTTCCACGGTAATGTGAGTTTGCATGGCATGGTCACGGGCAATCGCAATACTTGCCTCTGTTCACGTGTACATCTCGACAAACTAAGGCAAACTTTGTGTGTTTGTGCTTGAACTGCGTGTAGAACCTTATTATTTGTTTTTCGAGTATTGTTCAGCACAGGCGGGCTATATCTCAGAAAGCTGAGAAACGGACCTTTGTAGAGTCCCGGCAATTGCGTCTTCTGTCATTCCCCACGTCTTTCCTGCCAAGGGTTTCAACAACTAGAAAATTTCTCTCAGGCGTTTGGTGCATCAACTAATAAAGACAGTGCAGTCATAACGCTTTTTGAATTGACATCTTCGTTGCGGCCATCACAGAACGTAGCACAGAAGTATGTATAGGGCAAAGAAACGAAAACATAGGGAAGACACATAAACGACATATATACCGGCAGTGCGTGTCTTATGCGTGTTCTTTTGTCTTCGTTTCTAGTACCTAGTACATACGAAGTACATACCAGTACATACCTAGTACGTACTAAGCCATGTACCAACTAGCCAACAAGCCGATTCTCTTAAGCCTGAAAAGGTTAGGGAAGTGAAACAGACACCACCTAAATAAAATTCTCGGTGACGGTCTTTTGGGAAAGTGTGTGCCTTCTTTCTGCTTTACTGTCTGGTTCAGTCTTCTGAATTTCTATCACTTGCCCCTTTTCGTTTTGTTGTTGTTGCTGTTGTTTTTTGTACAAAGTCGTGTCATAATGCAATACAAATGTCACATGCCAGACTTTGGTTTGTGGTAGTGCATGGCCGGGATAGAATTTCTCGGCCGCAGTTTGGCTCCCTTCCACAGCTTGTTGTGGAAACCAGTCAATTGCGGTCAACAAATTACATGTGGTCCAATTACGATCGAAAGTGGCCGTGTAAGAGCGGCACGATTTGTTGGGTGTCGTGTGCGCGTGGACAGGCCCTGGGTTCAAAGCACGCTCGGGCTTTACAAGACGGGGGGAAAAGAAGAGAAAAAAGCGAATGAAAGCTTCATATCTCGGATACAAAACCGCGAAACTCACATAATCTCAGTGTTCGTACCGCCATCTCGCGTCAGATTTTGAACTGGGCACGCAAAGATAGCGTTGGTTGCGTACATAGGCTGTTCACGTCTTGGAGTTTCTCAAAATTAACTAGAGGGCACTCTGGCGCTGCGATCGTTCAGCGAATATGGGAATGATGGGTAGTACACAGATTTGCCTAGTCTTCGTACTTGCGGGCGGCGAATCGTACTTGCGGCTTTGTTTATTGCTGTGTTTCGGTTTTATTTTGAAAAAAAAATTCAACCCTTTTGAACTTCGTGACCCGATTTGGAAAGGTAATTCGAAAAAAAAAATAAGTGGTGAAGCGCAATCGCTGAACATTTGCCGATTTTTTTTTCGTGAGAAAACAGCTTCAAGTCACACGAACACACACGGAGCCAAAAGCAGGCCAGAAGTACGAAGTTTAGACAAATGTGTGCACTACCCATCATTCTCATTCTCACTGAAGCACCGTGCGTTGCAGCCCCATAGACACTAGCGCCAGAGTTCCCTCTAGTGTATATTACGAAACTCTATGGTTCACGTCGCTTGACGTAGGTGCCCGTGAGGATGATGTATGACGCATGCGCAGTGGCGAAAAACGATAACGCAAAAGCTTTCTGTACACTATTCTAAGGTTTCTTGTTACCGCAGCCAACGAAAGAATAACGTTATATATGACAGACGACCGGATGCACTTCACCAGAAGAGACGTACCCTACGCGCGCGGGCGAAGGAGTGTGAGGGTGTGAGTTCAGAAACGCACGTGTGCTATATACGACATTGAGCGGTGGGAACCCGCCGAGTCCGATGCGCGGAGTCTCGTCTTACGCTCGAAATTGCGCCAAGCAGAAAATAAACGACTCAGGGGGCGGGGAGGCCGAATGCGCGAAATGCAGCCTACCTTGATGTCGTCCACGTGTTCCGGTTTCACCCTAGCCGCCGATGTCGTCGTCGACGGTGGTGGCTGCGGTGGCGGACGGCGGTGCTTGGGGCGTCGCTTGGACGACGGTGACGATTTGCTGTCGCCCGCGGCGCCGGCACTCATTTCACCGAGGCCGTCGAACGGGTTGCTTCTTCGGTCGCGCGACCGCGCCGACGAAGAGAAGACACCGTCGCACCTCCCCCCTTTTCCTTTACGATGAGAACACTCGCGGCACGAAGCAGCTCGAGACGCACACGCACGCACGACTAGGGAACACAGCGCCTGCCACCATCGCGCAGGACGGCGCGCTCGATTTTAACGCTGCCGCTCCTCGCAGCGCGAACGGCGCGCGCGGCAGACGACGCCGAGCTTGCGAACCGGATGTAGCGTGCGTCACAGGGGCGCTGCAGTCGGCGTCGTCTGCTACTAATTCTGGTAAAGAAAGGATCTTTTGTGGCGCCGCGTCGTGGCGCCGCGCGGCAACTACCAACAAAACAACAGGGCCTCGAAGATCTTCGTCGCGATGGCGAGTGGCGCAAATTTAAAACGGCGGCGCGCGGGTTTTGAATTCATCACGTTCGATCCAAAACTGTTTTGAGACCTCTCATACGGGTCGTTCGCTTGCTCGGATACGTTTACGTACCTGACGCATAACATGTAAAACCTTGGTGATACGAATCTCGCAAAGTGACCCAAAATATTCGCATCATCCGAAATTCGTATCACCAGAAAATACGGAAAATTTGCATGCGACAAACGAAAGCTGGCGCACGTTTTGATTCACTGTTTCTCAGGGCCGCAGCAACATCACGAACTGCTCCGTGATTGTCAGGGAAGTTTTTGGGCATCAACGACCATACTTGAGCTCGTGAATATACAACCCGTGCATGCGTATGTAATTATTGAACCAGGGGGGAGCCGTGACAGCTAGTAGCCCCTTGCTAACCTCTGTACGCTAAACGAATGGTTTGTTAGTCGATTGAGATTGTTGCATTTCACGATATCGCATATCGTAGGTACCGCACAACCACAATACTTTTCTGTGGTTTCTGTCTCATCTCGTCCTTTCCTGGCGTTTCTATGGTTAAGACACTTACCCCTCCCCCCCCCCCCCCCGTATTCACAAACGCTCCTCCACTCGACTTCCACCCTTCACTTGACAGAGTTGAGCACTGCGCCACCGCTCGGCTGAATATGACGCTGCGCTACTCAAGAATCGCAGCAGATTATCGCTGATACGCAGTGACTCTCCGTGCCAAGAGACGGCGCTCCCATCGGCTTTCTCAAGCGAAGGTGTAGCGTTGAGTGAAGGAACGTTCTAGAATACGGGGGTTAGTGTTGTTGTTTTTTTTTTCGTCTTTCGAAATTGGACAAGTTATTGACATTCATGTCATACCCTAGCAGTCTCTTAAGGCCTGTTAAATCCCGACTCTTATCGAATCCCTCATGATTGACGTCAGAGTTCCATTGTGTCCTCATCATTGTTCACCGATAGCGAAGGGGATAACGACTATTACGCAAAACAATCAACATACAGAAAAAACGTTAAACTTTCGCAATTTCTAAACGGTAATATAGAGAAATGAAGAGAGAACGAAGCACATTGTGTGGGGAAATGGCGGGGCTGCGAAACTTCATCACCACAGACGCCCTCCTCTCCACGCCCGTGTCCGGTGACGGAGGCAGTCTCGGATTCGAAATGAGGCGCAATGGAATAACAATAATAAAATAACGTATGCATTTCGTTTCTTAGGGAAAAAATTGTTTTTTGTATGCCTTATTTCTTTCTTTCTCGTTCGCTTGCCTTTTCATGCCTCCTCGACCGGCGACCGTATACAGTTTCTTTCTTCATTCCCGTCGACATTAACGCCGATTTTTCTTATTTTTCTCCTTTAATTAGAGCACAGTGACGAGGGGAATGTTCGAGTCGAACACATGAAGCAGCAGCACCAGCCGAGGCATGGCCGCACGAGAAATCGGAGAAGGTCCTTTTAATTTCCGAACTTGTGTTCCACCACTGTCTGGGACGGGACCCCCTCTCCACCCTGCCTCCCTCCTCCCCTCAGTCTGCCTTTAAGCGCGCGTGTCCATATCACGTTTCACGGCGAGGAGTCCTTTTTGTTTTTTCATATTCCCTAATTCACCTCGTTATCGTTTCATCCACCCCTCCTCTCACGGCGGAAACAAATCAAAGGCCAACGGCTATGTGCCAAAATGAAGAATTCCACGGACAACGAACCAACGCTGCAAAAGGTAGAGGACTTGATATAACTATTCGCATAGAGAGAGGAGACTGCATACTAGATGAAAACGAGGGCAAAAAAAGAAATATTTGCTTTTTGCTCGTGTCCGTCCGAACAGGCAGTGGTTGTAGTCGTGGGTGGGCGTGTTTGTGAGGCTGGGCATCTCGCATTACGCGACTCTGGTGTCGTGTAGTCTCCGGCGCATATGCAGGGAAACACGACGACCTCTGGCGGTGTTTTTATCTTGCTCCATCGCCGTCGCTTTCACCCACTCCACTCACCACCCTTTCCCTCACCCTGTCTCGCTATTTATTTTTCTTTTTTTTATTGGCTGCCGGCGCACGCGATCCGGCATTCTATTCGCCGGTGCGTTTCCCGCAGCTCGAGACGCCTCAAACAGCGCGTGCTCAACTAGTGCGTCAACGCCAGTAGTATGCATCTTCGAATCTTCATTCCAATTCGAAGCTTGATGAAGCGGCTAATGTGTAGCTCAGCACGGGGTTTCACCTGAACTCTCGTTGGTCCTTCGTCTGACCTCGTATGTCGTATGAGCAAGCCGCACAATGTGACGTCACGAAGCTGTGGTGGCACTGCTATCGCATCAGGCAATTTCTGAGGCGATAAGGCGCATAAAAATGACGTAGTTAAGATTGCTTGTGAAAGGTGTAACTGCAAAAGATCTGTGGGAAGATTAAAGCAAGAGTGACTCTATTTGCCTATTATATATTCTTTCTTACTTTCTTTCTTTCACTCGTTCTTTGTTTCTTCTTGCTGCACATATTCATTACACAGGTAATGGGCAAATGATCACTACGCTGATATGTACGTGGATTGAACTGTGCATGGTATAAACGAAGGATTTAGACATTTTAATAAATTGAGGAGAAGTGACGTGATGTGGCTCCAGCAACACCTCATCGGCGAAGTCAAACGTTAGAAACGACTAGGAGTACATGCCAATAGAAGAGAAACCAATACAAGCCTACACCATAATAATCTGCAAAAAAAGAAATGAAATTAGGCGGATCCGCTGCTGCGAACAAAACACCAACGAAACATAGACATGGTGCTTGAAATTTGCGCGAAGGAAAATAGCAAAAGCGCTAACGTTCGTGCTCGCAGTTATCTGCTTTTAATTTGAAATTTCTAACATGCCATACTCCCGCCATCAAGCCAACCCATCGTCATTCGGACCGAATCAACCGCGGGAAAGCTGCGCAGCCGTCAACTGCTGGCGCCAGTGCACACTCCAGCATATGCATGCACAATGTTCAGAACCAAGAGGGGGAGGAGAAGGGGAACAAGGCCTCCTCTTCCCATTTGTCGAATGAGAAAGAATGTAATAATAATAATAATAATAAAGGTAATAAACAAATCTTTAAACGCAAAATAGGGATTCCTCCGTCGACATTATCGTGAAAGAGCACGCGTAGGCACAACCCTATGCATTAAGAAGATGACGGGCAAGGTCCGACTGGGCAAATGTGTGGGGCAGAATTGGCGCCCTCCTTTAGATGATTTGAGTGGGTGCGGCAGCTACCTGCCACCCACCCTATTCGTTTGCAAGCCTGTTCATTCCAGCATCATCAACTTCAATGCAATGATTGAACATCTACACATTACAAAAAAGTGTAATAGTCCACCCCAGATGTAAAACCGCCTGGCTAAGCCATTGAGATTTTGTAAATGAATGAACAAATAGATACACAAATAAGTAAAATCAGGCTTGGAAGTTAGTCAAAGATCAGTGGGTGAATTGGCATTGGTAGCCCTACCCCTCAAAAGAAAACAAAGAAAAACGAAAATGCTTCACCTCCCCGAAGGGAATTGTGAGAAAATGCTGATGCATTTTTCGCGCCGAGAGGATACCGTTGCCGTCACACATTCACCTTCACCGACTTCTGCCCATCGCCTTAAGAGGCGCCCAGCCAGTGAACGGTCGAGGGTGAGGAGCAAGCGGACGGGAGAGTGGGGTGCTAGCGCACTAGACTTTGCGTTGGCGTTTCACAGTGGCGTCTCGAAAATACATTGCCGGATATTCTCAAGAGGCGCCCAGCCAGCGAACCATCGAGAGTGAGGTGCGAGCGGACGGGAGAGTGGGACGCAGGGAGGATAGAGAGCTGACGCCGAGAGAAGGAGTGCCGAAGCACTGTTCCTACCTTCTTCTACCCACTATCGCACCACATGCTCCGGTTGCTATGGGCGAGGATAAGCGTGCGCGCCCGCAGCTGTTGCTAACGGAAGAGGGAGTGAGAACACAGAGATAACACCTGCCAGGGCGCGGACACCACCGCGGATAACACCAGATGCCTTCATAGCCCGACTAACCCCGTATTCATAAACGCTCCTTGACTTGAACTTGACTTGAAATCGCCTTCAATGCAGCGCGTTTGAAACGTGTCTGTGTGTTTGAGCTGCCTTGGCACCGCCTAAAGAAAGCGCGTTCGAAACGCGTTTGTGCTGCATTTGTGTCGGTGGAAAGTCAAGTTCAAGTCAAGCAGCGTTTCTGAATACAGGGGTAAGAAATGCATTCGCTTAAAAAAAAAACACAGCATATCGGCCGAATGAATGATGATGAGTGGGGCGGAGCGTCCATCAATCCGTCCATGCTTCCTTCCATGCGTCCGTCCATCCGTACGTGCGCCCATTCATGCGTCCGTTCATGCGTCCATGCGTCAGTCCATATATCCGTACGTGCACCCATTCGTGCGTCCGTTCGTGCATGTGTCCGTCTGTGCGTGAGTCCGTTCGTCTATCCGTCCGTCCATCAAGTGAACGCTTCGAGTACTACCATCTTGCTTCTTTTTATCGTATATTGATTATGTACAAGTACTGCCACCCAGCGGACAATAAAAGGACTAAACGAGAGTATATGAATACTACATTTCTGCTGAAGCGCTTTGTTAACACCGAGAACGTGATAGCGACGCCGTGCTACGTTTTTCGTAACATGTGGACATGCGGATATGTGCCCGAGGGCGGGATACGCCATTGGTATGCGGGTATGGGCCACAGGTTATGTACTACGACAACGGGGGACGCACAAGCCACGCCATAAGGAGCTTCGCCCCTAAAATGAGTCATTGCAAGGTAACGTCTGACTGACTCCGTTTGCAGTGATGAAAGCACAGAAGAAAATTAGCTTTTAAATAAGATGTTAGAATTTGCACGATACAAAATTGGTGACGGTGGTTCGGATTGCCGTTGGGTATAATTGAAAAGGAGCCATAACCCAAGCTTAGGAGTAGCCAGAAAAATAGCCATGTCATTCAATCTTAGTGCCTAATGCTGCAGCAAATTAAGGCAAAGGTGATATTTATTTATTTATTTATTTATTCAGAATACCCCTAAGGGCCCTCTCACAGGAGGGTATTACATAGGGGGGGGGGCTATAACACATACAGGTACATGAAATGAATATTAGAACCAGAAAACACGCAAACTAAACACCATACAGCTACTAAATACATTAGAATAAATATAAGGTCAATATTCTTACCGCATAATCTTAAATAATCAGAAGAAATAATATGAGTCAAACAATTAAAATTGAATTACACAAAGAAGGAAATAGAGTCACAAGAGTACAATAAAACGCAATCTAGCTTACTACAAACATATGCGCCAGTAAGCATAAAGGAATGGCATCATCACCAAAAACACGTGTGAATAACTGAATTAGGCAAACACAGCAATAAATAACACGAACCATGAATATACGCAGTTTCTACAAAAGACACGGTTTGCAGAAAAAAGAAAAAAGAGGGGGGAATGCCGCAAAAGGTTCACACGCTTGCAGTCATGTTTAGTAGGTTCTGAAATTCAGTGATATCGGTGACGGTTGCAATGTTTGAAGGTAAGTCATTCCACTCGGTTATTGTGCGCGGTATGAAGGATCTAGCATAATGAAAAGTGCGACAAGGGAAGCGTTCGATTTTAAAGGGATGATCGCGGCGCGGAAAGATGGCAGGGGGTGGCCTAAAGAAATCCTCGTGAAGTGATGTGTGATGGTAGAGCTTATGAAGTAGTGATAAGCGAGCAATTTTACGGCGACGTGATAAGAGTTCCAGTTCGGCACGAAGTTTCAATGAAGTGACGCTGGTGTGACGTGAATAATCAGAAAAAATAAAACGTACAGCACGGTTCTGCAGGGCTTCGATGTTTTCAATAATGTAGTCTTGATCGGGATCCCAAATGGCTGAGGCATATTCTATTTTAGGACGGATTAGGGTGATATAAGCCAGTTTACGCAAGTGCGAGGGGGTGTGTTTCAAATTACGTTTAAGGAACGCGAGTGAGCGATTTGCTGAAGCAAGGGTGACGTTAATGTGGTGATGCCATGACAGGTCAGACTGAATGTTAACCCCAAGGTATTTATAAGAAGTCGTAAGCTCCACTGAAGTATTATTTAGTAAGTAAGACGTTGGAATACGGGACGCTTTTTTAGTAAAACACATTAGCTTAGTCTTTGAAGGATTTAGTGTCATCTGCCATGCTGTGCACCACGAAGTTAAAGAGACAAGATCAGATTGTAGAGATTGTCGATCAGTTTCAGATGAAATGGTATGGTAAATGACACAATCGTCAGCGAAAAGCCTAACTTTAGAATTGACTGAGGAGGGTAAGTCGTTAATATAAATAAGGAAAAGCAAGGGACCAATCACACTTCCTTGGGGAACTCCAGATGAGACTTCAACAAAAGGAGAGTTAAAGTTATTGACAGACGTGAATTGTTTTCTACTGGAAAGAAAGGCTTGTAGCCAGGCGAGAACAAGTGGGTGAATATTAAGCTGCCTAAGTTTTAGTAAGAGCCGATGGTGAGGGACACGATCAAATGCTTTTGAAATATCGAGGAATATAGCGTCAGTTTGAATGCCGGCGTCCAATGATGAGTGCAAGTCATGGGTAAATCCCGCGAGTTGAGTTTCGCATGAATAGCCCTTGCGAAAACTATGCTGGTATTTAAAGATGATATTGTGTTCCTCTAAATAGGAGATTACGTGGGAGTGTATAATGTGTTCCAAAAGTTTACATATGGTACTACACAGTAAAAAATTTTGCACCCAAAAGGGTGTAAAAAGGGTGCTTTTACGAGAAAGCACCCTTTGCAACACCCTTTAACACCCATAAATGGTCGATTGAAAAAAAGCACCCCTTTGTTTGGGTGCTTGCCTCAATAGCACCCTAAAATAGGCTCTAAGGGTGCTTTTGTGCCTGAGAAGGGTGTAGGTGCCGATTCATCAGATGGAATATGCAGCATAAGAAGAACACATAATTATAATATTTGGGATTTTACGTCTCAAAAACCTCGATATGATTATGAGGGTCGTCGTAGTGGAAAACTGCAGAGATTTTCACCATTTGGTGTTCTTTATTGAGCGCTCATATCGCACAGCAGTGCAAAGGCTTCTACCTTTTCGCCTCGGCCTTAATACGACTGCCACGGCCGGAATCGAACCCTCGACCTTCGGATTGGCGGCCGAGCAGCGCAGCTACTGCACGAATATGTGGACCTTGCGTTAAATGACGGCCTAATTGACTTAGAATGTGTGAAGGTGCTCTCCGAATACAGCAGAATGTCAGCAGAAGCAAACCGCGTTTCATCTATAGTGGCAATTAACTGCAATCCATGTTACGAAAGCTTTCCTTAGCGTTGGTTATAAGCTGCATGTTTGCTACGGATTATATACACACAAATAATGTTCGCCCGAGTATGGGTGTGTGTGCGTGTAAGCGCGATTGTGTGTACACCCGTGCATGTGTGCGTGTGCGTGTATGTGCGAGTCCGTGCTTGTGTTAAGCGTGCCTGTGCACATGTGTACGCCCATGCATGCGTGCGTTTACGGTCGCGTGTGTGTGTGGCCGTATGTGTGTATACGTGTATGTGTGTGCGCCTGTGAATAAGTATGCGTGTGTATCAGCCCGTGCGCCCTCGAATTTCGTGTGTGTGTGTGTGTGTGTGTGTGTGTGCGTGCGGGGGGGAGGCACTGCTTCCTATTGTTTAAGGTCCCACACCTGTTCAGACTGGGAGTCTGTATGGGAGGTGGCTTAAGGAATGGCGGTGGTCAACGCACTGTACACGGACTATTCAGTACATAGAAAACAGCTGCACATTTTCGTACCTGATCGTTGCTTACGAACTTGCTGTGGTAGCTGATTAGGTCCGCTGAGGTGCTTCTACGCTCGAAAACGTGGGTTATGACCAATTCCCACGGAAAGCTGTCACTGCACTTATGCACAACCATCGTTTATATTAACAACGTTTAACAAGAACGCGCCCTGCCTTTGCTACAGGTGCTTAGCTAGCTCATTGGGTAACCATATGGAATTATGTGCTGATCATGTGGTCAGCAAAAAGTTTGTTATAACAACCTCGGCACGTTTCGTGGTGCGTGACAAGCCTTCTAAACATCCGCGACTGTGGATTGATTTGTTCCAGCTTCGACTACGCATTCAGTGTTTGCGGCACCATACGCGGAAGTGCCAGACACAGACAATGCAAAAAGAAATTCCTCTGGAAAAAGGTGTAGCGATGCTCTCCCGCTAATGCCACCGAGGACGAAATAATTATTGTTTCTGGCCATTCCATGGTGCACTTTGTTTTCCGCAAGTTTTGCTTCACTATTTTTCGCCCACTGCAATCGCATTCCGTCAAAATACTCAAAGAACCCGAGGCTGGTAAATAACCTGCGTCGCTGTGCGACTGGCTGGAAGGAGAGTTGCCATTTACAAGGAGTCATTCCGCGACGAACGGCCGTCCGTCGTATGCGCCATAGCGTTTGCCTTTCGGCGCCGTCCTAGCGGGTTTTCCGCTCCCCCCCCCCCGCTCACTCCGGCCAGCGTTGCTCCCACAACGGCGGCGTAGATAAGCGAATAGTTGCGTCGCCGAACACCTGCGTCGACAGCTGCGGCGCCGCCGCGGGGCTTTCGCCGCCGCCAGTGCCTGCTCCTTCTCTCTCTCAACGTCGCTCTCTCTGTCTCATCGTCTTTCAAATGCGTTGCGTTGGTCTGGGGTCTTGGTCGCTGTGTGAGTTCTAGCGAACAGGCGCATATTCAATGGTGGTCACGCATGACACCGTGTTCGAAGTGACGCTCGGATTAAGGAATATTCATGGAGTGGCGGACACGGACAACGTGGGCCTGTTAACGGTGAGTGTACTGTTTTCGTAGGTAGTAATCATACAGCGCTAGCTGGGCGCCTGCAGCAGCTCTGCCGAAGTAGGCTGCCAGCCATTTACAACAGCATGCGTTCGCGGGCCTGTTGCAGATGCCCGATTAAACGTGTGACTTAACGAGTTCACACTGCTATGCGCGATGTTGTGTAAGTGCCTGCATCACTCATACAGGTAGTGATGTGATCACTTAACAAGGGCGGGATTAGTTGCTGATCGCACATTGTCTTTACACTGCACAAAGTGATTGATATTGTTTTAAGATGTGCTTTGGGCTACATCGTAATAACATTTCTAATAATACTCAAATGTGCAACGTGCTTCTGTAGGTGTAAGCGTAAAAAAAGAAAGAAAAAGCAAAAATTATGTACAGAGGCCCACTGTACGAAGTGGCTTTTTTTTTTTGCTTAAAGACAGTATAGTTGGAGGTGCTGATATGCCGCGATGCTCCCAGCACGTGCGCCTCGGTGTTTTAAGCTATTTAGGACAAGTGCCACCAGCAACAGGGAAAGATCTAGCAGACTTCCAAAGGCGCGTTGTTGTGGTCATCGCCGTGCGTTGTTTTCCCTCGTTTCTGTTTGCTGTTTTCGTGCTTCGCTTTCATCTGCGATAATGTTCGGCGTTATAACAGAATCGAGAGAGTATACGTGATTGTTGGAGCTTTTTTTTTTTTGAGGTGAGGTATTCTTTATTTATTTATCGTGAATACATTGAAAGGCTGACGACAAAAGCTGCATACAAGCAGCTTGACAGGCCCATCAGCCCAATTAAGGTCCCAGCTATGTGCGGTAGCTCTGGCATAAGCCATGGCTGCTGCAACGTAGTCGGCGTCCGCGCGCGTTGGTGTCGTTCGAGCGCTCTTACTTGCGTGATTGTGTTTAACTGAGTATTTAAGCACGGGTTACGTTTGTAAATCCCGTAGTCAATAATCGCTAATAGCGTGCCCCTGATTGCCATCAGAGGTTGGGCTTGGTTGTCGAAATATGCCAGACGCTTTTTCTGAAAGCAAGCTTTGAAAAAAAAATTTTTAAAGAGATACATTCATACGTGCTAGGCAGTGCCTATTGCAGGCCCGCAACTCTTTAAAAACTGGACGAGCTATCACATCTTTTATCAAATTACAATGAAATAAGATGATTTAATTATAGATGACGAATTTCTGTGCTAGATTAAGTGCACAAAACACATGTTCGCAGCCCTACGTCTAGAAAGCAGGCAAATAGGAAGCACAGCGTCAAATTTGGATTAGATTCCATTGACGGAGCGTCTTGTGAGAGCAGAAAGAACGAGAAAATTGTTCATTTTTGATGCCCTTATAGAGGCAGTCAGAATTGCACTGATTGGTGACTTGTAACAATTCCTCAGATTGTTAGAGGCGTGATTAAAGTCAGTAAATCTTTTGCTTTTTTTTTGCAGACCTCTTCGCTAGTGCCACGCCCAAGATCATTTGTTCTCATGTAAAAGAGAAAGCAGAGATGTCTTCACTGTTTGTACATGAAGAGGTAAGTTTCTTGTGCATTTTGATTAATGTTACATGTTCTGAACGTTGTACTTTAGGAATTGCTTTTCACACTGGCTCACTACCCTAGAAGGAATTTGATTCTTAGGTGAGTTCAGGCTTTCGTAAGTGCCATTTTTGAGCTGTAGTCTTACACTACACCTCATTTCGGGAATTTACTGTATGCTGGAAAACTCTTATCTTTATCATACGAAATTATTGGAATGTATGGGTTGTATGCTTCGAGTTCAGTGTAATGTCAATTACACGCCATTTCGAAGGATACACACTACACATTCTTTATATATGGTGCTGCCAGAACAGCACGAACATCCTTTTATGAGAAGTCATATTTGCTCTTATTACAGGATGAGAGGGTGCCGCTGACGTCCTGCGTAGTCTACCCCCCGGCCCCAGCCTAGAGCAAGCCTACTTCCTGAACCTCCACATGGATAACCGAAAAATCTTCCGTGTCAGTAATGACGAAGAAGGAGTGACAGCACTGATGAGTTCATTTTTTTTATTTTCAACATTGTCTACGGCCGCAAGGCCTTTAACATCCACCGTGATTGAGCGGCTTTTTCTCGGCGTGAGTTTGGTAGAGTTTATCAAAGAAGTTGTTCAGGCAGTACGACGCTGAAAATTTTAGTGTCACAATGCCTGAACAACTTTTTCTAGTGTGGTCATGGTAGATGAACAAACATTGTTATTTGTGTAAGTTATTTTGCTTAAATATAGCTGGACCATTCCATGCCGAACGTCCCAGCCACTTTGGCGACCATCTGAATTGTATTTGAAAAAAAAAGTGCTGACTTACTGCGTTGAAAACAGTGAACTGCTAGAATATTTCAGTGAGAAAAAAAGTTTTGTTCATGTGGCTGGCTTATAACTTCCTGGCATAATGCCGTCTGTGTGCTGTTTGTGGAAAATTTCGTTTTAAAAACTACCGCTTATTTTTTCTAAAGCAAATTCGGTCTACCTATTAAGTAAATGTGCTTCTGTAAGGTATTTGAAGCTCAATAATAATAGTGCAATTTTTTCGCCACATTCGCTTCCAAGAATAAAGCCAAAATGTGTTATGTTTGCACTTTTTATTGCAATATTGCACTTTGTATGAATATCTGAGCAGTGAATACTTACTCCACAGAAGGTATATTTTGAGGAAAAAATATCTTTAGACCTCTCAAGCTGCTGAAATATACGAGAAAATATCACAAATTTCACAAAATTGTGACTTTTGTCCGTATTGAGATGCAATTTGCTCCATGCTGTGATACAATGAAAACTCATCATTATACCTAAATTGTAAGGAAATGAAATTATCTCTGTAATAAAAATCTTATCGCAAAACGGACAGGAAAGAGCGCTGTCAACTGAATTTTATTGAAGGTGCTACGAGCGTTTTTATACTGAGCACAAGACCAGGGCTCATCTGCAACAACACATGTGCGACCATGACAAAATAATTTTAACCGAGAAAAGAATACTCTTTTTCGGAAAAAATAAGTGAAGCTGTACTGATGCATTGATCCTTGGCCTTCCTGATAAAGAGTTCTAAAATCTCTCATTTTTTCTGCTTGCTTTTTTTTTTCAAAAACCGTGTTTTATGAAACCTAGGACTACACTTACATTCTTTACGGTGTCCGGCCATGAGAATACTATAGCCCTTCTTAACATTTAAAGCATGCTGTCTTGCTTGATCATTGAAGCATTGCGCAGTTTGTCCTATGTTTACTTTTCCACGTGTTAGCGGTATCTCATACACATTAGATTGGCATTCAGTAAACCTATTCTAGTGACGAATGGTGCAAGATTGACTATTCCTGTTGCTGTAAGTACATGCACTTTTGAAAGCTTGCAAGGGGTGGAAAACAACAATGCCATATCTGCTGGCTCTTTTCCTAAAATTGTGAGACGCCTTATGTACGTAATACCGTGTGACATGCAAAGGTCATTGGTCATTCTGTTTTTCTTTTGGTCCTGTTTCCTTTAACTTTACTTTCTGCAGGAGGGTTTTGCAAACGAGTGTGATGATGCTGTTGGGGTATTGGCTGATGTTATCAGCCCAGGAGGGCTCAGAATGTTCTGCCTTTTGATAGTGGGCATCCAAAATTAGTAAAAAGAGGAATTGATACCACATGTATTCAGGCCACCCTTCAGGAGTCATGTTAACACAAGGGTGAAGTCAGGCTTAAAAACCAGATTAAAAGACTAAAAGATGCTTGATATACCAACAGAATCGTCACACCCGTTTGCGAAACTCTCCTGCAGAAAGTAAAGTTAAAGAAGACACGACCAACAAAAAAACAATGACCAAAACCTTTGCATGTTATACCACATCACATGTCTTACAATAAAAAAAATAGACAGCAGATATCATATAACATGTTCTTTTCCACCCCTTGCAAGCTTTGAAAAGTGTGTGTACTAAACAGCAACAGGAATAGTCAATCTTTCACCATTCGTCACGAGAATAGGTTTACTTAATGCCAATTTAACATTTGTAGAAGTATTTTTTATCAGGTAAACCAATGATCAGTGCATCACTACACGTTCACTTATCCTTTCCGAGAGGGAGTATTCTTTTCTCAGTTAAGATTATTTTGTACTGGTCACACGCGTCGTCCCGCATGAGCACGGTTCTTATACTCCGTATAAAAGCGCTCGTAGCACATTCATTAAATTCAGTTTACAGTCAGTGCTCTTTCCTGTCCTTTCTGTCTCTTCCTTAAGTTGTCGCGCTGTGACTAGCACACAACCACGATGAACCAACTCGCCCAAATTAAGCTCTTGTTACGTAACACGTAGACCAAGTTTCGTATAGAAAGAAGGAGCGGTGCTTTTAAAATAAAATTTTTCACATACAACGCCTAGACGACATTCCAGGAAGTTCAGAAGGCAGCCACGTGACCAAATATTTTTCCTCTCCTAAATATTCCAGAAGTTCACTATTTTCAAAGCAGCACGAGTTTTTTTAATACATTTGAGATGGTTGCCAAAATGGCTGGGACATTTGGCATAAAATGACCCAGCTGTGTCATTAGCCGTAATTATGCATTACCTCTTCTGTTTTTGGGTGTCCTAACTCAGTTTTGTGTTCGGTTTTAGCTTATCCTGTTTCTGATCATTGTATTGATTTTTTAAGTATTCGCTAAAGTTATATGTGTTAAAACCCATATATGTTTGCATGTACATCATTTCTCATAACCAATTGTTATACATCCAGGATTACGAAGCTTAAACCACTGTGATTGTATACATTTGAAGAGACTATCCGTATATATTTTTGTGTGCATCACTTCTTGGGAACGATTGTGTACATGAAGGCGTATATAGTGAAATCATGGTGATTGTATCTATTTGAAAGAATTATAAGTGTATATTTGCCTGTATTTCATTCCTATATATTAACCGATTGTGTACATGAAGGAGTAATAAACTGGAAACCACTAGGATTGTAGATACTTGAAAGAATTATGGGGATATATTAGCGTGTATTTCATTTGTACTCTCTATGTACTTAAAGTAGTATACTAAACTGAAACCAGTGTAATTGTATGTTGCAAAGAATTGTCAATAAAGTGAAACTGAAGAAATATAATAAACACTTGAGATGTCGCATGTGTAGTGTATGTATACGTGAACATGTTACACATCTGGTGAAAAAGTTGTGTGGCAGAAGAAAAGTTTATAAGTTTCATTTGCCTATTAAATATATGCAATATGCAAGGGCAGCAAGGCTTCGTTTTCTGTAACGCGCATTATGCATATACTGTGAAGTATATATAGATCCAGCAGAAGTTCATACACGATTGTACGTGTATATATTTTTGCCCACACGCAATGAATAGAGCTCGACAGGTGGCACACCATCGATAATCGGGACCACTTTCTTCAAGTAGTGTGTAATCAGTGCATGCTGATATCTATTAGTGCAGTCTAAAAGAATACTGGCACCGCTGCCATGGGCACTCAACACCCTCGTGCACCCTTCTCGCACCCTCCTCAGAGGGTGCTAAAAAAGTGATGGACATCGAAGGCACCCTTCCTTAAGGGTGTTTTTGTAACACCCTACAGTTTTTTTACATGTACACCCTATTCTAAGAGTGCATGGAAAGGCACCCTTTTTGGAAGGTGCTGAATTAGCACCCTTAGGGTGTCGTCCATGGGACAAGATCATTTACACCCTTCTGGGTGTAAAAATTTTTACTGTGTAGTTAAAGATATGGGTCTGTAATTAGGCGGGGATGAGCGATCACCAGATTTAAATAGCGGCACTACTTTTGCTATTCGCCAGTCGTGAGGAATGGTGCCTGATGATAACGATAGAGAAAAGATTGCTGCCAAAAAGCGATAGATACCTGAGGAAATATTTTTCAGTATTTTGTTATTGAAGCCATTATGATCGGATGCAGACGAAGTTTTCAACTTTTCGAGTAAAGATAGGATACCAGCTTCGTCAATTATTATTTCCGACATATTAATACCGGCAACTACATCTATGTTAGGGCATGAAGTAGTATCCTCAAGAGTAAAGACTGATAAGAATGTATCATTTAATAACTGAGCGCATTCGGATTCCGGAACAGGGCTTCCATCAGTATTAACGAGATTTACATCAGGTTGGTTACTAGGATTTATCGTGCGCCAAAAGCGCCTAGGGTTATTTTTTAGCATTGATGACAAATCATGGCTGAAGAAACGACGACGTTTGGAGATAGTGTGAATAGTTTTTGTTTGTTTGTTGTTGCGCACAAAATATGATTTGGAATTTGCAAGAACACGAAAAGAGCAAAATTTCTTGCCCATCCCTTTCGATATGAAAGCCACAAATGAGTTGCAAGTAAACAAGTTAATTATAGTAGTTTAGGTGTGCCTACACACCAGTTTTCTAGAATAGATATTGTTCTTGTCGTATATGTTAAATAACATTTGAAGGAACGAACTGTAGAGAACGAACAGGCAGGGATACTAAGCAATGAAGAAAGACCGGTATGCTACCCTATGTTAGGGAAGGGAATGAGTGCCATTATACGATTACAGCTTCCAGTATATCGTACAATCTGTTGAACGATAAACAGTCTGACTAAATTTTGCCGCGGATTTGTGTTTTGTGAACTTTACCCGAGAACGCCCCCTGTGAATAGCATTAGAAACTGGAGCGTAGTGCGAGCACAAATGGAGGGAGGCAGATTGTTTCCGATTGTTTCTCACGATTATTTGAAGAAAAAGTCGCAAGACCCTTTAGGCATTTGCCTAAAACGACTCGGAAGCAAAAGATATATTATTCTTTATAACAGCCAAGCTGTTTACGAAACATTTTGTTGCGAGTCGATCACAGAAAATTATCACCATCATAAATGGCTACGTATGACAGCATTTGTGTAAAGCACACTACCCACCACTGGTGTATTCACTTAAGGGGAAGGATGCTGCAGTTGGCCTAACAAGTAGCTGCGAAGCGATGGCGGCGAGCAGAAGGTCCCGAGTACGTGCAACGAGAAGGTTAAAGAAAACGGCAGACGCAACGGTGGCTGCGATATGGTCCCCAATGTATGGAAGGCCTAGGCCAACGACGACGTCCCCATAGACCTACAAGAGGTGCGGACGCTCGGTTTCAGCGCGAGTTTCCTGTCGCTGGAATTTGGAGAACCGTGTCATGTCTGTGGCTTTCCACGCTAGTAATCAACGCGGAAAGAACCTAGCATCACTTGGCTAAAGCTCAGCAACGACCTAGAAGCAACCAGATTGATCTTCAACATCGTCTAGTTATGCTTTTTTAGAAGGGAACTGAAAGTAACCCTGGAATTAATTCCCTGAAAAAGCGTATTGCCTGATAAATTCAGCGCCGCAGAAATTTTAAGAGTCCGTCCAATACTAGCGGTGTTACAAAGATTTGTCACGTGCTGCAAACACATTCTCTCTACTCTTGTCCCGACAAAAGCGCTGGAAGCTAAGCAGGTAGAGGTGGGAGGGGCAAACAAACAAACAAAAAAGACGTCATGTGCGCCTCATGAACTTAAAAGCCTTTTTTTTATTTCTAAGAATACGCGGCTTTTTGAGTGCGATCGCGCGCGCACACGTGGACAAGGGATGGCCTCTCGCGGCAATCTCTGCAACAACCGAGCGCACCATTTTCAAATCAGCCAATGACTGATAGATGGGCATTCTACGTGTGATGTTTGAGCATCTTCCGTAATTTGTAGAGAAAATAGAAAGCAATTTTTTGCTGGCTTTGATAATTTATTGGAAATTCCAGGCCTCGTGCTGCTCTAACACATTTGGCTTGCGTTTGCGTGTTCTCGGGAGCTTCTACGAACGATCCGCAGCATTTTCTGACCATGCTCCAAAAGTGTTGCAGGGCCCCTTTAAGCCTTGCATGGCTTAGTGCGAGCTTCGCCAATTTTTCATCCCTTTCAGTCAATGTATCGATCCTCCCCGCCTCCGTCCGAATGCTTTTTCGCACTGCCTCAGGGATCGGAGGCACTGCAAGCTATTTGCCTTTCGCCTGGTTTTTCATTGCCTAAGTGATTGGTCCACCTTTTAAAACGCGACCATGTCACGTGACGACAAGCTACGCGGTGTAACAATGATGACAATAAGATTACACAAATTATAGCAATCTGTGTCGTCGTATTGAGCTCATGTGGGGACGCCATCGCGGGACGACGGCCTTCTACGTCACAGGGGTTGACGCCACTGACTTGGGGCGTCGAAGACACTGACGGTCAATATTCACGTTTGATAAGGCATACTAAAAGCTTTCGCTCTGAAGGGCCCCTCGCACCAGCGCGGTGGTCTAGTGGCTAAATCACTCGGCTGCTGACCCGAATGCAGGTTGCGGGATCGAATCCCAGGCTGCGGTGCCTGTATTTTCGATGGAGGCGAAAATGCTGTAGGCCCCTGGGCTCAGATTTGGGTACTCATTAAAGAACTCCAGGTGGTTTCCGGAGCCACCACTTCATTGTATTTTTCGTGATAAAAGAAAACTCCAACGTTTTGCTCAGAGAACATGACAAATGCATTGACTCATACACCACTGAAGGGTAGTGCCGCTGAGTGAGTGGAAGTTGAAGCCAAATACACTCAAAACACTCAAGCACTTTCCTGACAAAATGCTCGGGACCTTCGACCTAATTCGTTACACAGATGACTTCATCGTAATCAAGTACGCGCACACAAGTAGCCGATAAGTACGTGATCCATTGTTATACAAGTATTCTTCGTAATTAAAGGCGTGCGTTCGACTGCAGACTTCCCAAACAGGCAACTAATCCAACAAAAGACAAGGCAAGCAAGCTCTTATATATTTTTTTCTGCTTCAAAACATCCCGTGTGGCTTTCCAATTTGGATTGGATCTCTTGGAGCATATTTATCCCTAGATATTAAAGGCCTGCTTTTTTCTTCAGACAAATGGACGGGTTGAAAGCAGTGACGCTTTTCGAGACACCGAACACCCGATGCCCGTTGAGGTAGGTTCCCGTGTGTCGGCTATAATATATAGATTCCCGACGTGCTCTCGCCGGACACGTCTCTCATAGCACGCGAAGACATCTTTTTGTATGAATGGCCACTCACCATTCCCTCGTCGCTACGCTATGCGTTAAGTGATAACGAAGTACCTGCCGGAACAATGTGCCTCACCAACGTCATCCGACGCTGCGTAACGAAGCACTCGCATCATCCAACGGATATCCGGTTTCGGAGCTTACCAATGAGTGTGTATGTGTGTGGGTGACGTTCGCATCTGTTTGACTCTCGGCTCATTAGAGGAAATTGCATACCCTCCATTGTGGCGGGCTTTCGTCCAGACACCGCCGAGGTGTAGCATTGCACCCCGCCGGTGCAAGCCTCGGGTTGCACTCGGGCGCGGGTTCTGATGGCTCCATTTGCCTAATTCTGATCCACACCGTTCGATGAAAATTGCTTGGAGGCTGCACCCCCCCCCCCCATTTTTTTTTTGTTCGGCGTCTCTATCAAGAACCTTTAGTCTCCTGCAAGAATCGGAGTGAACATGATAGCGGCCACCCAACTTCTTAATCTCACGAAGCTGCGCTATTCTTGTGAGAAATAGAACACCGCTGGTTTCCAGAAAGTGCACATGACAACGTCTTGCGGGAGCTCTGCGCCTTGGTGATCAAGAGATTAGTCACGGGGTTCCCCAATGAAGCAAATATAAAGCCGAGTACCTGCATAACAAGTTCTTTACTAGCCTGACGTAGGGACGTGCGCACGACAGTGCATCGTGGCTACCGAAAGAGCCATTTCACTTAAAGCTCATACGAGCATACCCTGAGGGGGGGGGGGGGCAGACAAATTTGATCCGATGATTTACATTGTACGCGCTTGTGCTGTCCCGTTCCGTTCTTTCTTCGTTGATTTTGTGTCCTTGTAAGCGCAAAAGTGTACACGATTTACATTAAGTATGCGCGCACACTGTTCCAGTTTACCTCTTTCTGCATGCATCTGATTTAACTTTGTTTGGTAATATTCTCATCTGCTAAGCCATTGCCCTCGATTTTCTTCTGAGAGATGAAAGCTTTCTGACATGCTGCGACAATTCGACAATTGGCCACTATCGTTGTAGATGCTGCTGAAACACCGTCCTCGTCTTTCGTCGGCTCACAATGCATTCAATGCTCTCTTGCGATTTCTAAGGACTACGCACCTATGTGGACGCCTTTGACTTTTTTTGCACAGTACCACCGCTGCATACCCGCCAGCCCACGTACTGACAGTTTTCTCATCTCCTTCTCTTTCTTTCGCCTCTCTCTCATCCTTACACTCCCCTTTCCCGTTCCCACAGTGAACGGTAGCAAACCGGGCATGCGTCTGCGTGGTTAACCTCCCCGCCTTCTCTCTTGTTCAGCCTTCCTTCTTTCTCTTCCTTCTGCATGTGAATTCTGCTATACCCCCTCACGAAAAATATAAGGAAGGAAGGAAGGAAGGAAGGAAGGAAGGAAGGAAGAAAGAAAGAAAGAAAGAAACAAAAAAAGGAAAGAAAGAAAGAAAGAAGGAAAGAAAGAAAGAAAGAAAGAAGGAAGGAAAGAAAGAAAGAAAGAAAGAACAGGACAGACAGACAGACAGACAGACAGACAGACAGACAGACAGACAGACAGATAGATAGATAGATAGATAGATAGATAGATAGATAGATAGATAGATAGATAGATAGATAGATAGATAGGTAGATAGATAGATAGATAGATAGATAGATAGATAGATAGATAGATAGATAGATAGATAGATAGATAGATAGATAGATAGATAGATAGACAGATAGATAGATACATAGATAGATAGATAGATAGATAGATAGATAGATAGATAGATAGATAGATAGACAGATAGATAGATAGATAGATAGATAGATAGATAGATAGATAGATAGACAGACAGACAGAAAGACAGACAGATAGATAGATAGATAGATAGATAGATAGATAGATAGATAGATAGATAGATAGATAGATAGATAGATAGATAGATAGACAGACAGACAGACAGACAGACAGACAGACAGACAGACAGACAGACAGACAGACAGACAGACAGACAGACAGATAGATAGATAGATAGATAGATAGATAGATAGATAGATAGATAGATAGATAGATAGATAGATAGATAGATAGACAGATAGATAGACAGATAGATAGATAGATAGATAGATATATAGATAGATAGATAGATAGATAGATAGATAGATAGATAGATAGATAGATAGATAGATAGATAGATAGATAGATAGATAGATAGATAGATAGATAGATAGACAGACAGACAGACAGACAGACAGACAGACAGACAGACAGACAGATAGATAGATAGATAGATAGATAGATAGATAGATAGATAGATAGATAGATAGATAGATAGATAGATAGATAGATAGATAGACGAGGCAAGGGAGCGCTGTCACGTCATCGCTTCGCACGCGTAACGCAGGAAATGAGAATAACCCGACGACACAAAAAACAAGGAGGGCAGCACACTTTCCCATGGCCATATTGTGCGCGCGTTCCGGGCAAGCGACGCCTCACCGGTTCGTATGCGCTATGCAGCGCGCGGTGTCGGTTGCAGGATTCCGGCGGAGTCACGAGCATAGAGGCCGATTTTTCCGCCATGGCGCCGCCCGAATACTAGTCGGCAGCTGGAAAGGGCGAAACCGCTCACCACGCCAGCGAGCATCACACGGCCCCTGTGACCTACGCTTTACCACGATCCCACAGCAGCGCGTTCTCCGATTGCATCCAGCTCGCCGATCGCGTCACAGCGCCGAGCCGTTCTCGCGGTCCCCGACGGGGCGTCGTCGTCTCCTCTATCCGCAAGCCTGTAGACTCGTCACTCTTGCTCGCATTCCCACGTCGCAGGTGGGAACCCAGAGAACTGCTTTTTTCGGAACATAGGTGTTTTAAAAGGACGCTATATAGTCGACGTTTCACAGAGCCGTAGTTAAAATAAATCACAGCATATCCACGGAGTGAATGATGGCGAGTGGGGCGAACCGTCCGTCCGTGCATCCATCTGTGCGTCCGTGCATCCGTCCGTCAGTGCGTCTCTGTTCGTCTGTCTGTCCATTCATCCGTCTATCCATGTGGCCGTCCATGCGTCCGTCCATGAGTCTGTCTGTCTGTTTGTCTGTCCTTCCATCTACGCGTTTGTACGTCTGTTTGTCTGTCTGTCCGTTCGTTCGTCTGTCTCTCTGTCTGTCCGTCCGTCCATCTAGTGAACACTCCAAGTACCACCATCTCATATATCTTCATGAAATATTTGTCTTATTCAAGTACCGTCATCCAGAGGACATTCTAAGGACTAAACGAGTGGTGGCTACTACTACTACTGCTATGAGAGCACGGGACATACAACTCACGGCGTAAGGAGCTCCTCCCCCCAAAAAATTTAACGTCCCATCAAACGCGAATATTGACCGGTGTCCCACGTCAGCGGCGTTCAACACGAATAATGACAAAAATAAATAAATATCACCACCACTGTTGAGGAATGGGAACCTCTATTCCATTCCAATTCCATTCCGGGGAATCGCAACTTGCCGCAATTACATCATTTTCCTTTTATCGGAATTAAAAAAAAGCGTTGCCCATTTCCACTTCGGGAATGTCCAGACAGGTCAGTTCCATACCTACAACTCCTCAACGTATCGGAAAGGCATATATTGATAGTTTTATCCAGCTAATAATTATTGTGACAACAAATATCAGATGTCATAAGATGCATAAGAACTGCAAAACTACGCTAAAAGCCTTACCATGATCGAGGCATAGTAGCTTGGTTACTTATCTCGTCCAGTACAACCCCACTACAAGTTCCCCGGCAGTTCTCCCGCTACCTATGGTATTTGCATGTTCGACACAACCTTAAGAAGAAAATAACCACAGCATATATCCACAAGATGAATGACGACGAGTGGGGCGAAGCCGATTGACGGACGCACGGATGGACGCATAGATAGAAGCACGAAAGCATGGATGGACTGATGGACGTTTCACCCCACTCATCATCATGCACTCCATGGATACTGTTTTTATTGACGACACTGTTTTTATTGACATGCAATGACACTGCAACTGTTTGCTACGACGATTACGACGACACGGGACATAGGACATATGACCCACGGCGTAAAGAGCTTCGCCCCTGAGTTTGTAAACAGTTGGCAACGCATGTATTTACTTGTTTAGAGTGTATTTTACTACCTTCCTGGCATTTCTTTTCCCAATTCAGGCTGGGGTGCGCTGGCGGAAAAAGTCTTCTGTTTAGCCTGTAGTGCTGCAGTATATCGTTGTACTTTTTATGTATACAGTCTGTTTCACACTTAGGGGAAATCTCGGATCGCATGATACGTGGTGCGGCCGGCACTGTACCCACGTGCCGCCATAGCAAATGATATGGTACAACATTACGGCCCTCCAAGTGTCTACACATGTGTGAGCTGCAGCCTATACGCAACTGCAGTGCTGGCCGCACCGCGATTTGTCTATTCTGAGATTTCGCCCAAGTGTGAGACTGACTCTGCATTTTCTTTCCTCCTTAGTGCATGCTGCAATATGACCCTGTGAACATAAGCTCGTGCGAAAGCATTGGCTGCCTCATTTTTCATCAGGGACTCGTGACCTGGAGTGCAAATTATGTACGTGTCTGGTAGACTCGACTTCTTTGCAGTGACGGAAGTTTCTAAAGCTTGCTTGCAAATCCTCCCTTTCTCAAAATTGAGACAAACTACTTGCGAATGGGTTAGTGTTATTGCTGTGTCAGTACATGTTGAGACTGCTAGCGCTATCGATGTTTCTTCTGCCGTGTCGATTTCTGTAGTTAAGATGATAGCTGCCGTTCTCTCTTTGCCATCGCTGTCGACTACGCTGACAGCATGCGCTGGGTTTCCTGAGTAAAACGCTACATCAGAGTAACCCCCAGGAAGCTGCAAACTAACACGTTCTCGGTGCGCTGCCTCACCGCATCTCATTAACCGAGTACTCGTACACCTGCAAACCCTATTCCATATGGTATGGGGATGCAGGCAAAGCCCTGGAGCCACTACACTAAACGAAGAGCAGTTGGAGGTCAAGCTATCAGACCCAGGCCTGAAGAATCAGCGCACCAAGGTTCAACGGGCGCGGGAGATGGCCAAGGCCCGCAGCTGCTTGGAATAAGGAGGGCATGCCCACCTTGGGCGCACAATGCCTTTGCTCAAATAAAAGTTTATTCCTCACTCTGTCTCTCTCTCTGGCATCTCTTTACTATATTCAGCAGGTAGTAGAGCTAGAAACGTTTGCCGTCACTTACCAGGTCTTGCTCTCATGTTTTTTTTTAAACTGGGTAATCACTATTGGAGACGCCCAAGCCCCTCCGGGATCTGCGAATCGCATGTGGTAAATGCTCTCCATTATCATCGCAAAGAATGAGTGGCACGTGACAGAGCTGTCGAACGCGGACGGCTGAGGAGCGAGGGGTCACAGGTTCGGATCGCAGTGACACATTTCCAACTTTTTTTCATCAGTTTATTTTTTTCTTCTGGGCTTCTATTATATACAAATATATATACATATCTGGGACCTAACGGCGACGGCAGAAGTTCGCCGAGGTTGTTCATAGCTCTTGAATGTGCCAACCATAGCAAAAAAAGTATTCACGGAGCTTCATGCACTCGCTTGAGACGACTCCAATCCAAATATCACCTTGTGCTTTTGTTCTGAGGATTGTATTGATCTCACCCCCCACCCCCAAAAGCTATCTTCTCATGACGCCGTTTTTCACTGCCTCTGGGATCGTAGTCACTGCAAGCACTCGATAACATACGGGTTTTTGCAGCGCCCAACTTTTACCAAGCGATGGTGCATGGAAGGACCTCATTCCACGATCATTTTGGCACCCCTCGAGTTCTCGCCGACAGCACAGACAGTTATCGCGTTTGATGAGGCATTTAAGGTGGCCCCCCTTAATAAACAAACTTTACCTTATTTATTTTTCTTTGAGGCGAAGCTCCTCAGGGCGCGGCCTTGTCCACCGTAGCCCGTAGTAGTCATTCCTCGTACTCGGAGTGCTCACTAGATGGCGCTGCGGCGCTCACTCCCATCACCAGCTTGTTCATGCGGCAGCAACTCGAAAATGGTGAGCGCGAGTTCATGGACGAAGTGCTCAACCGTGAACTGGCCTTCATGCGGGGTGCACCCAATACAGTGCAACACTGGCAAGAACGCCGCAAAGAATGGTTTGCCGTGATTCGCCAGCTGGGCAAACCGCACGCGTTCCTCACGCTTTTTTTGCCGCGGAAATACACTGGGACAAACTCATGAAAACTCTCGAACAGCTGCGAGCGGGATTCACGGTTTACCTATGTACTTCCGGAGCTTCGTCCAGTGATAATCATTCACTCCTTGGATATGCTGTGATATTTTTATTCACACATTTACTTAACATAACACACAAAGCCACTGAAGAGGCTTCGTACAGTTATACAAGTGTCCCGCTTTCAAATTCTGTATTGATAAAAATAAATTTCTCTCGATAATTTTCTTCGGCCTTTTAGGGGCGAAGCTCCTTTAGTCTAGCCTATATCCGTCCCCTCCGGCGTATCTAGTAGCGTCTCCCTTATCATAAAATAGATGGCGCTGTCCCATAGAGATGCATGCAAACTGCAGTTGGGTGACGATATACTGTATATATACACATTCTGTGTCATCATCGCCATTTCTCGTCTAGTTTCTTAGATGGCGCTGTCCCACAGAGATGTTTCCAATATGGCGGTTGCATGAATGGACACTAGATGGCCTTACAGGTGCCGCTGCTTTCCGATTGGCTGCTGCATGGGGCTCCGCGGGAACGCCCGTTATCTCGCATTCTTCTGGATTGTCGCCGTATGTGTCGGATAGCAAGCGCGGTGGTGGGCGGATTCCTAAACGGCCCGCGTGAAGGACGCCTGTTGAAAACGGGCTCAACGAAAAGTGGACCCTGGAATGCGAGAGCGGGAAGCGACGAGGTTCTCGGAGGATTCACGGTATAACCGAAAAACTTCCGGAGCTTCACCTACCTTACCATCATCCGCTCCGTGGAGGAGGAGGAGGAAAAAACCTTTATTGATGCTGGCTGTGCCAGATAGCCCTTATCCCAACCGGGCTGGTTGACATCCCTAGTCCGGGACGTCATTAGTCGAGGCCGCCACCCGAGCCCGCTGCACTAGAGTTCGCTGTTCCTCTAGTGTGGAGCTATTGAGTAGGGTCGTCTCCCAGTCCTCTTTGGTAGGGTGAAGAAAGGGGGTTAATTTTGGGTTCATTTGGCAGGCCCAGACCATATGGTAATTGTTGGCCACTTTCCCACAGTACTGGCACTGCCCACTTATTTTAGGGTCGTAATATTTTAGTATGGCTGGACAGAGCAGCGTATTTGTCTGTAGGCGCCGCAGGATGCGCTCCTCCGTTTTCGAGAGTCCCTTCGCTGGTGCGGGATACAAGCGGCGTTGCTCAATGTAGTATTCTTTGATTTCTCGAAACCATGTTAAAGGTGTGGGACGTTCAGGTCTAACAGGGGAACGGGGAGTTTCCCGGGAAGTAAGCACGCGGGCCGCTGCATGTGCAGCCTCGTTACCCTGTAGACCCTGATGTCCCGGAGTCCATATAAGACGTTTTGGGGTAGGATCGCGGTTCCTGATGCTGAATTTTAAAAGTCTATTAGCCAATGGTGAGATTTCTCCTGCAAGATAGCTCTCGCAGGCTCTTCGAGAGTCTGTAACTATTGTTTTGAGTTTGGATGGCATACTGCCAGTGCAATGGCCACCTCCCTCGCCTTACTTGAGCTTGTGGCTTTGAAAGTGAGGCTGTCCACCTGCGTTCCTTGATGTATTACCGCCACCGTGTAGTATCCCCTAGGTGACCGCCCGGCCACATCGACGTAATAGACCACATTACGGGAGCCAAGCCGTTGTTCAAGTGCCTCAGCGCGTGCTTGCCTTCTACCCTGGTGCGCCTTCCTGGTCATATTGCGGGGAAGCGGGGACACCCAGAGTTTTGTTCTCCAAAGTTCAGTAATACGCTCCGCGTTTTCGATTTCGCATTCGTGTTGGATCAAGAGGCGGTCCAGTAGGCGCCGCCCGGGGGGCGTCTGCGTAAGAAGCGTATATTGATTTGTGAGGTGGGCTTCTTGGAGCTCTTGTATAGAGTTAAAGACTCCCAATGCAGAGAGTTCCTGATTTGAAGTGCTGATGGGTAAATCAAGTGCGCGCTTAATTAATTTCCTAAGAATAGCATCGACTCTGTTCTCTTCGTGTTTAGTCATTCGTAAGTACGGTATTGAATATAGAATCCTGCTAGTTACAAAAGCATTGGCGAGCCGAATCGCGTCCCTTCCTCGTAGCCCCCCCGCGCTTGTTTGACACTCGGCGGATCATGTGCCCTACCTGTTCTCCAATTTTCCGTAGCTTGTCTAGCGTGGTGCTGCTTTTTGTTCTGTTGTGAATCAGAAGGCCAAGGATTCGTAGTTCTGAAACCTCTCGGATTGTTGATCCTGATACCATCAAGTTCAGGGTCGTCCTATCTTTAATGTTTTCTCTGATATGCAGGAATTCAGATTTGGTTGGAGCGCACTGCAACCCACACTGGGCCGCATAGTCCTCCACAATGGAGGCGGCCTGCTGCAGGTGGTCTTCAATTTCTCCTAAACTGCCCCGATTCGTCCAGATTGTTATATCATCGGCGTATATTGCATGATATATTCATTCCACTACTGCCAATGCTTGCGGGAGCTTCATCATGGCAATGTTGAATAGCAGCGGAGACAGACAGCTCCTTGCGGGGTTCCCCGCGTCCCCATTTTGAATGGTCCATGTTCCTCGTTATCTATGCGAATGAACGCCAGTCTTTCAGAGAGGAAGTCTCTGATGTAGGCAAATATTTTCTTACCGCAATGGACACTACTCAAGTTCTTCAGGATGCTTTCATGTTTAACGTTGTCGAATGCGCCTTTAAGGTCGAGTGCAAGGATTGCTCTGTCGTTGTGCGTCGAGGGAATGGGTTGGATAATGTCTCGTTTTAGTTGCAAGAGGATATCTTGCCCACTCCGTGGAGATGCTGGAGTTTTCAAAGACGAAGCTCCTAAAGCCGTGGGTCTGTCCGAGCATGTCTTCTTGTGACCGGTTCATAAGGACCTAGAGTTATGACTCACTCAGCAGGTTGCGCTAGTGTGAGTGACAGACAGACGCATGGACGGACGGGCGCATGAACGGACGGACGCATGGACGGGCGCATGGACGAACGCACGCACGGAGCTCGTTGCCAATGACTGCATTGTCCAGCACATGGTTTTCAAATATGCACCCAGATGTACCCATGTGCAACCTACCACGATCCGAGGGACGAGCTATTAACTGCAGTTAGTAAAAGAACCTATCTCGCATCATTCCACGGACGATAAAGCCGTAATAATGAAGGGACCTCGCAATCCATCTGCCACGACAACGAAGAAATTAAAAAAAAGATAAGCAAACTAAGAAACAAAACAACAAAAGAAAAAGAACAAAATAAAAGTGTTTGTATATTATACGCACAGTCTTACATTTTTCTCATGATGTAATGGGCTCACTTTTCACTGGAGAGTCATGGCTTACCGATGATCTCCCCCTCTCTAGCTTCGCCCAATTATCATCATTCATTTTGTGGATATGGTGCGATTTCTTCATCTACAGACTCATGGCCGATCCGCCAGAGTGCGTTGAACCGATTTCACCCTGAAAAAGCCCATAAAGTGACGACAACGAATCCGCGTGCACTTGGTGCTGCTGATGATGAACCTTCAGCTTTGCTGGCACTCGCGTGCACTTCGTCATCTTTCGAACTCACGGGCCTCGCGCTGGCGCGTGTTCCTGCGTGCCGAAGCCTGAGAGACGACGCTCTACTGAGGTTCTTCGAACATCGAGGCGCAAGCCAGCTAGCAATCGTCTCCGCTAGAAGCCAACAGCGAGGTCTTGTCGCCAGAGCTTCAATCCAGGGACCTGCCGTTCGACCCGCCGAGAGGCCTGTAGCTCTATGAAGCAGGCTGGGATGAACACACGTGAGTTGGCGTACACGAATAACTGGACGGGGTTCCATGACGTTCGACTGGGCGAGCAATTACTCGGAGTGAAAGTAATTGCTGAAGGGCAAAGCCATGCCTCTTACAATGTGGCGGGTGCGACCGCCATCTTAGTAGAGGCGCGGCAAAACGTTACCGTTCGGCGAAGAACAAAATAGCATTTTGTCTCGCAAGATTGCCGAGTTTAATAGGTTTAGGGTAGCCGACGCAAGGCTTTTGCGTTCGCGTTGTGCATGCGTCGTACGCTCGTCTATTCCGGGATCCCGCTGAGTGCCGAACGCTATGGCAACTTTCTCCAGGCAGGCAATGCTCAACGTGTCATGGCGTAAACGGTTTCCTTTGAAAGCGTCAAAGTGTATTAGAGAGCAAGTCACCGGTACTAACCTCGATTTGTTACTTTCACCGAGAATTTTAGTTTACGACTAACCTACCAATTATATTAACAGATCAAAGCCACTTAATCTTGAAGGTACCCCCAGAACAGACCGTTTCCTATACTTTTTTTCTTGGAGAGGGAAGGTGGGGGCAAGCACTGGCCTCACCTTTGTCGGTAAGGCATTGCGACAGCTTCCACTCTAAATTTTTAATGTGATAGCCTTCGATGGCTTTTGTTCACGTCCATCTATCCATCCCTCCACTGTGCCAGTTGGGGCCCTGTGATGCGATGGTGATGCGACTGGTGCGCGTAATTGTGAATGATTGAAAAATGCGCGAAATTAAAGGATGACCGAGTGCACGTGCTGGGGTCGCCTGAACAACAACGACGACGCCGAGGACCGGTACACGTGAGAGCGTGGAGCGCAAGCATCCAAGACCATAAAGCAAACAAGGGCCAATGGCTGATCACCACGGAGTTTTGAAAGGCCAATCGGGACGAGACAAGTTGTGCCCCAGAGGAAGCCAATCCTGAAGGGCAAGAGAGCTAGTAGTTCGAGGCAGGCAGTGCAAGCGGAAGGGTCGTCACCGGACCGGGCGCTGAAGATGAGCCGTTGGGTTCCGGACCCGAGCCTACAGGACTTCAACCGGCCGGGGCCTCCTGCTGTCGGGTTCCCGTTCCAAAGGACCGTGGCCATCCGGTCCTGAACTCCTTTCCAGGGCCTGCGGACTTTGGTTCCGGCAGGCGAGCTACAGCCGTCGGGCTCCGGGCCCGAGCTGTGCGCCCAGCTGCTTGACTAGGTCGACCCTAGTTCCCTGACGCGTCGCCACCAGCCTGCGTTCCTCCCGTCTCCGACGTGTACACGCTCCTCAAGCCGAAACCATCACGATTTGGTAGGGCTTTCCGACGTGTCGCCAGCAGCCAGCGTTCCCTCGTCCTCGTCCAGCCCACGCACTGACGCCGGAGTCACGGCGTTCCGGTTTCTCATCACCGCCGAAAACCAACTTGTGGGTGAGACTGCACCGATACTCTTGCGCTACTCTCATCACTGGCCCCTCCCCTTCTCACTCTCTCAACCATAACGTTATGGCACAGCGTCTCGTTGCAGCGTTCGAGTGAGTCGGAATCAACGGTTGAATGCGGCCAAATGGCTCCCAGGCACACGCGTCTATCCCGAACACTATCTCTCAGTAATCCCGTAGCCGTCCACGTTGACGGCAAGCGTTTTGCTATTAAAGACTACAGGGTGCCTTGATGCGCCCGCCGCCGCTCAGGGTGCTGCCACCTTTTGTACTGCTCCATCAGCCATTGTAGTTCCTGCAGCGTCTTCGCCAAGCTGTAAAGCTCACATTCCGGCTTTCTTTGGCATATTTCGCCTAGATGTTAAGTTCGTCAGGGCTACAATCATTCGTGTTAAGCTAGTGGGCCACTACGAGCCAGAACGAAACCAGTATGCAGCAAGAGTGATAATGGCGGCCGCCGCAGATGTCTTCACTTCGAGCGGAGGAGCGGGCATCGAGGCACTCTATTAAAGACGATAGTCTTTCTTGGGATACTTCGACGCGAAATTTCGGTCTGTCTGTCGATTTGTCTGCCACCCTAAACAGCTTCTCTTTTTGCCTTTTAATGTTAGCCTCTAATGCTAAAATCCAACCACATTTGCAGCGCCCACCAATATTGATCTGGTTTCTGCGTTCATAACTGTGCGTAGTATCGATTAGAAAGCAAATGTTGCGCCTATTTGAGGCCGAACATCAACACGTCAATACTCTGTGCCGTGCTTCTTTACACTATAAATGTCATACATAATTAATTCTAAGCAACGTAGCGTTTATTACGCTATGCTGACAAATGCACGAAAAGGCGGGTGTTTTCTCACTTTTCTGTGCTTTGTTAAGAGTGAACTGATATTCTAGTACACTCTAGCTTTGCTAAGACGATACGGTGGTGGCACCTACCCGCTGCGCGCATCGAGACACTCTTAATTCAGTGCTTCCAGAATCCCATTCAAAGATTTTCTCTCGCACTGTACATAAATGAATGTTTTATTCACTCTCTAGACGGAAGACTGTCGTGATTCGATGACATTTGCAGTGAAACGTGCAGATACGGGGCCATTATTTTTGGTTGTGTTCCAATTCTAGACATTATCGACACACTATACGCTGATAGCTTATAGAAGACCATACCGAACCAACGTTTTCCGAGAAACTGAACGCGTCTATGTGGCGTGTATGCGATGAGACGCCACTTCACGCCGAGGATGGAAAGCTAAGATAAACAAACGTAACTGATATCTCTTTTGGCTGATTTCGGGTTCAGATCTACAAAAACTTGAACGCTACTCACGTTGAGCATCTGAAAAAGCGTCTGCTTGTGTGCAAACGATCATAACGGCGATATCCGAGCTATATGAGCACTTCGCTGAGCCGCCATCTTGTTTGGACGGCAAAGTAGCCTGCATCCTTTTTGTCTACGATGCCTTCTTCTCGAAGCTCTCTGTTTTGCCCGCTACGTGAGAACTGGATTGGGACTTGAGATGGCCGCTGTGCAGTTAGCTCTGTATTTAGCCGTCTACAGCGAGTATTGGAACACACACTGTAACCTATAGCGTCGCGCCCACCGTGCCCACTTTTGGAAGACGAAAAGGCGCACATCGCTTTCCGTTCTGACCAACCCCGTCTAAACGGGTGCAGGCTTTTGTTAGACACACTTTAGAATTTACAAAGTGTTCTTCAATTTTTCCATTAATGTCATCTTGATGTAGCTATTATGCGATCGGTCGGAGGTTCTATCCTGACAACTACTTAATTACGCCATCTTGTCACATTCGCCATCTTGTAAACTCTGATTGGTCCAGAGCTCTGTGATGGGCTTAGAATGAATGCCGCTATTACGCCATTGTATCCTATAACGCAGGGGCGCAGCCGGCAGAGTTCTCAAGGTTTGTTCGCATAGCGTAAACGGAAAACACGGTGGATATGCGCCACAAAGCAGATATGTGCCAAGCAGCTCCTATAGCATAACATAATCATGCATGGTATAGAATCGAATAGCATAGCAAGAATCTGGCAAATAAAGTGAGGGTGAGGAGGAATGAAAGAAGTGGAGAGTGAGAGAGAAGGGGGGGGGGGAATTCGTGGGACGGCGGGTGTGTGAAGCTCTGACCATGTACCTGCAGCCACGTTGGCGGACGAAGAGGACGACTCCTCGGACGACGACTCCTCGGTGGACAGCTTGCCATTCGACGACGGAGGCTTTCTGGACAGTTTGCGCGCCATGGACGGTGCTGCCGGCGATGGTCAGCATTTGTCGTCAGCCCCTGTCTCAGCTGCTGTGGAGGGTCATCCCATCTCCCCGGAAGCGGCAGCAACTGCAGCAACGGAATTTACAACTCCGCCGGATGAGGTACAGGAAAGTTTACAGGAACCTTGTGGAAATTTTGTTAGCCCGCGAAAGGTTGCGATTGGACGTGTGTGCGGCGGCAATAAGCTTTGTAGCGACGTCTCGTTGCGCTTAGAGCACTGGCAAAGCGTAAGAATTTAGCTTTAGGTGACGTCAGCCTAAGAAGAGTAGAGGTGCATGGACGATTATCGAAACAGACTTGATAGGCTTATCGATCATGGACGCTTTGCCACGATAATCATCCGCGCAGGTCTACTCTTCTTACGCTTACGTCACCCAAAACGTCATTTACCTAATAGGTGTGGCTGCGGTGGTTTCGTCTGATCGTTTCAGAAGCGACCTTTACACGACCTTTTGCATTCAGAAACACATGATAACGAGCAGAACACTGAACCAGAAGAGGGACTTGATAAGCATGTAGATTGGTGTAGTTGGTATGAATCTATGTTCGCTGGTATTGTTCCTTCTTTCATTTTGTCCCTGTGTAGCTTTACTTCACGCTTCCACCGAACACTTAAGATGGAGGGAGGAATAGATGGATGGATTGATGGATGGACACGCGTAATTTTTAGTTTACGTAAATTTTTTTACGCAGCCCACTGACCTCAGCATGGCAGGTCCGTCGATGAGCAGCGGAGTGCAGCATGGCTACCATTTGCGGTGGCGCATACCACGGCCCCCAAACGCATTCATGCTGTTCGCACAGGAGAAGAGGCGATCGGTGGCTGCGGAGAACCCTAACGTACGCCCAGTTTCCTTTCTATTTGTCAGAGTGTTTCCTTTCTGCATAAACAAAGATTCCACAAGAAGTTTCCTTTCTATATAAATAAAAAGAAACAAAAAACACCCACATATGGTGAGCGTTTAGCTTGACGCATTCGCGAGGTTCATTTAGAAGTTGGGAATACCACTACAGTACTTAAGACATAAGTCGAAATTTTTAAGTCTTTTCAACTGTTTGCTTCGTTTTGATTGCTGTCATACTTCACTTCTTAGCAATGCTTAATGACCTAGTTGCCAATTATGCGGGAAATAGCTATACAAAGCTCCAATGTGCGTGGCTCTTACGTCCAAAGCCCGAAGACGAACGCAGAACAGCAGCAAGCGCTTTATTGCTACATCGTGCCGCAAGTACGAGGGTACAAAATAAGTGCAAAAGGTGAGCGGGGAGGCAACCTACACATGCCAGCTTTATTCAGATCGCAGTCTGGTCACATGATTTCTGGGCAGCTTAGCTGGCCGCTCTTATCAGCAACACGTGGTGCTATCGCATACATGACAGCGGCAACTTTTTATTCATCTAGCATTTGCTTTGTAGGCGTAACATCTCGTATATACTTTAGTGCAGGACTCGCGGATTGGAACACCAAATTTAGCGCCAAGCAATTAACTTAATTTTCGTTTCAATCAAATTCAATTCGTGTCATATTGTCGTTGTTTCGACGCAAACGCTTAAATCGCAGCTAACATTACCTTTGGAGGTCTCCTTCGTGGCGATACGGCGGGTTATCTGAGCATCCACGTATGTCACAGAGTCGCTACGATAAAACCGTCGATGTGAAGTTTTAGTGTTTGGGCACTGTACTAGCTTTCACATTAAGGACTATAGTCTTTCTTGGGGACCTTCGACGCAAAAACGTTGGTCTGTCTGTATGAACATTTGTCAGTTTGTCCACCCTCACAGCGAACGGGCACCCTGTTTTAAACAGCACCAGCCATTACGCCAAACAACTGACCCCATCCGCAGTGCCCACCAATGTTGCTCAAGGTTTAGCGTTCATACGTGTGCGATTGTCAATTAAAAAGCCATTATTGCGCATATCTAAGGCACCATAACAACACGTATAAATTCTGCATTTGCGTCTTTTACATGAAAAGGTATACATAAGTATACCTTTTTTAGTAAAAGAAAAAAGACGACAATCATTTGTCGTCCTTAACATAAGTAATTCTTAGGACCGTAGCGTTTATCACGTTGCGCTGGCCATGCAACGCTTGCACGAAGAAGCGAGTGTTTCCAACGCTTTACAAAGACGACACGGTGGTGGCGCCTACCCGTCGCCTTGCGTTCTACACCTCATCACCTCTCAGATGGGCGCGCACGCCCATCTCAGGGCCACGCGCTTTGTTTTCCAAAAAGCTGCCAGATGGCACTCATGTCTCACGTGTGACGTGACTTGATTCGCTAGTTCGCCTCCGCTGCATGCTCGAGGCACTCTAACGCAGCGCCTCCGGAATACCATTCACCGAATTTCTTTCTCATAATAGCAAACAAATGTTTTGTTCCCTTTCTCCACACGCAAGACTTTCGACGACATTTGCAGATTGCAGATACGGGGCCAATTTTTTTCAGCTTTGTAATGGACAACGAAAGAGCTTTAATTAACTGAAGAGAAGCACCTAATCGATTTAAATTGATAAATTGTAATGTGAGAACGCTAACTTCGTCGTAAATCTCATCATCATAAATTTGATAGTAGTGCTGAAAATTAAGGTTAACGTTTCGTTTTTAAATTTACTGCCGAAATTTTCACGCATAACGCCACGAACTTCAAAGTACTATTTTGGCGTCATTGGTTCCACAAAATTTTCTCAAACTCGTCGTGTTAACCTTATGATCCCCTTAAAAGACAATCTATAGTTGATTTTTCCTGATTAGTGTATACATAGACATGTCGGCACCATCAAAATATGTGACGTCACGGCGAATGGTATGGAAACTTAAAGGTGGAAAGTTCGAGTCATCGTCTATTCAGACTTGTAGGTATACAGGAAAAGTGAAACACTCGGATATTAAGTTTAACTTTATTGAAGAGACACGGGGCAAATCCTGAGCTAATATAAGCTCCCGTTTATACACTGTCTGACCGTATGTTTACAACCTGACTGCGTTTTTTAAGTGTGGTTTCATATTTTCTTTTCTCGTTACAATATCATCGTTTCTGCACGTGAAACCCGATAAAATGTATTGTACAGTGTCAATTTTTATGAAAGGGAACACGAGAGCGCGTGGCCCGCGTGCTTCAGCGGCTGCTGGCAGCGCGTTCAAGCGGAAACGGTAGCAACCACTCTCTCTTTTCGCGCCACCTCGTGGCGACCAAAACAACCATTCGTTCCTGATGTGGAACTGGCGGCAAGATTGCGGCCCCTCCCCCTTCAAGACGATTACGCGAGAGCAGGTAATCGCCTTGAAGTGGGAGGGGTCGCAAGCTTGCCGTTCTATATCAGCAACGGATGGTTGTTTCGCTCGCCGCTAGATGACGCAAACAGAGACTGTTGTTGCTATCGCTCCCGCTTGAACGCGCTGCCAGCAGCTGCCGGAGCGCGCGGGACACGCGTCGCCGTGTTCCCTTTCATAAAAGTTGACACCGTACGCGTTATCTGCGCAGGAGAACAACCAGCACGTGAGCACCCGACTGGGAAAATTGTGGCGTTCGCTCAGCGCGGCCGATAGAGAGCCTTACCAGCGCAAGGCGGCCGAAGCAGCGGCAATCCACCGAAGAAAATATCCCGGTATGATTTAAACGCGAAGCATTTATTTGCGTACTGCAGGCACTTTTAGCGTCTATTTACTTACCTATCTATCAAGCCACCTACGTCTGGATGCTCTCGTGATCACCCCCTTAACTTGGGGTGTACCGAAATTGGTATGAAAGGGTAAGGTGATTTGACAAATATGACGTGCTGGTCTTAGCAAGAATAATGTCACCATCCCAACGAATACGTCGTCACTTGCCGCCAGACAGTGGCACATACCTGCGGGTGGGTGGCGGTTATGCGCCACAAGTGACCGACAGTTATGAACCCTGGAACGGTGACAACCGACATTGCTAATTTAAATGTGAGAGTATCTATCTATCTATCTATCTATCTATCTATCTATCTATCTATCTATCTATCTATCCATCTATCTATCTATCTATCTATCTATCTATCTATCTATCTATCTATCTATCTAAAGTTAAAACCTAGAAGTGAAAGGCGATCACAAAGAGTATATAGAACGAAAATCATGTCACTCTGTCAAAGGTGTCTTTCGAAATCCCTGCTTTGTGTTTCTCGCCAGTATAATCCTGCCCACCGTCGTCTGGACGGTAAACTGACACTACTAAAGCATTCCACCTAAGGGCAACAAGGTTTTTAGATGCGGAAGCATCTTATACTCGCGCCTTGTAGTGCGCCGTCCGCGCCGTCCGCACCGCTTCTCGAACATTCGACAGCTGACGCGCGCGCATGCGCCGTCGCGCCGTCGCCCACCATCTGTGCCGCGCGCGCTTCTCCTTCGAGAACATTCGACAGCTGACAGCGCATGCGCCGTCGCGCCGTCGCCATCTGTGCCGCGCGCGCGCTTCTCCTTCGAGAACATTCAACAGCTGACAGTGCATGCGCCGTCGCGCTGTATATATACTCAAGGTCGGCGCTCGCTCGCTCAGTTGCCGCTCGTCGGTTGGTTTGTACGGCGCGTCGACGTCCAAGGTCGCGGTGAAATGAATTCCAACGAATCCACAAACACAATGATCGACGTCCCTTCGACCAGCGCCGTCCTTTCGCATACGTGTGTACGTGTTCACTCATTTAACGCCCCCCTCCTACAACCATGTTAACCAATTTAGCCATCGACCCAAGTAAGTCGCAATTTAACACCCCATTTCACAACCACGTTAACCAATTTAGCCATCGACCCAAGTAAGTCGCACTTTAACACCCCGTTAACCAATTATATGCTCCGCATCCTCCTCAGTGTTCCCCCGAGGGAAGCTGCGGGCAATTTTTTTAACGGGCTAGCTGGTCAAACTGTGAGTTATCATTATCCATCAAAGCAAGCCTATTCGCCAAGCGAGCGTTGTTGTATGGAATGCCAGTCAAATACCGTTTCCGTAGGACAGCAGCGATTGCGTGAAGCGTCAAGACTCGTTCACACCTACGTCTAGCACCGGTCGCGCGATGAAAATAATCGAAAAGCAACTGGTTGCAAATAGTTCTAAAACGACCGCTTCGGTCGCATGGTAACTGTTGTGGCTCATCCGCTCGGTGCTCGATTTTTCAGTCAGGCGGCGTCGGTCGCATAACTCTAAGCCAATCACATGAGCATGAGCATTACATCAGCCCACTTTACTGGCAGTGCGAGCTACACGGAGGTATGAACGCTTTATGTCAGAAGTCGTGAATTCTGTGTGACGACGATACGTATAGGTCACATTCGGACGTGAACAATGATGGCCTTGAACCGCTTTTCGGCACCACTCGCAAATAGTTGCAGGTGTGAACGAGCCTTTACGGCCACGTAGCATCACTGACCATCACGCGGGTTTCGTAACGCTGATTTAAAGACCTTGAGTGCCGCGCTGATTCGTAGGCACACTTTCAATGCGTGCCCGTGCATTCTCGTTTCTAAATCATGTCACTTAGGTGACGCGAATCGCTGGAACCGCGTATAGCGAGATGCCCTGCGTTCGTGAATGCGCAGACTACGTCTACAACCCGCGCGAGGCACGCCGTCTCAAGGAGATGCAGGCGCGCATTGTCAAGTCGATTGCTGGCAAATTGAAGGAAAACCCTTCGGCAGACCCAGCCGAGCTGGAAGCACCGAGCACGTCTGCGTCCCAGCGTCCAAGTACCCCGGAATTCCAGCAGCTACCACCGCCTCCGCAGTCGCCTCCCCCGCTGCCGCACCGGCTCAGGCGGCGGGAAAGTGCTACCCGGGCCAGTTCTCTGCCCGACGGTCTGACAACGCCAACGGGCAGGCCGACGGCTGCCGTGGCAGCCACCGCATCGGCTCGACTGGCTGCATGGCCATACTGCGTGAGTTCGTGTGTTAGACGTATACAGACGTGTCAATAATACATAAAAGTTCGCCCTGCCTCGTTAACTTCGGAGTCAAAGACGGTGTTTTAAAAGCGAAGGAAGAAGCAAGAGGACAGTCGAAACAGCGTGGTCTTCGCGCGATATATGATCGCTAATGACAACGCCATTGAGCGGAACGAGATCCATACAATAAAGTCCACATTGTTGTTACTGCAGCGGAAAACTAATGTAAACTTACCCTAGCTAACAGTAAGCAACATCGCGACTTATGCAGTAACACCAGACGATATTAGTAGAATAATTTGGTCAGAAATTGCCATGTTCCCTTTTAAAATGGGAGGGAAAATTACTATTACTATTACTGTTGGTATTGTTGTTGTTTTTGTTGTTGTTGTTTGTTTGTTTGTTTGTTTGTTTGTTTTTGTTGTTGTTGTGGAAGCAACAGCAGTGGTAGTAGTAGTGGTAGAATGAGACAGCTCAATGAATGAGGCCCTTCACTCAGCATCGACCGTAGTAACGTATAACTAGATTTAATTATTAAGGTGGCCACTGAGTTCTTAATGTACGAGAGATCTTCCTCACCAGAAAAACTGAATAAACCGCTTTCATTCATTTCTCTTGCGGCCGAGTAAGGTAACAGCGCGTAAATCCGAAAAAAGTGAAGGGGAATTGGCAAATGATTTTCATTCTTAAATAATCTTCGCGATTTGTGAGGCCACTTCATTGGTGATACGCCGAGAGTCCAGATTGGCCGGAAACTAGTATTGCTAACAATTTAGCGTTGAGACAACTGCAGACAGCATGTCAAGTCGGCTTCTTCTTAATAAGCCTCATACTGCGGAGAAGCCAGATTGCAGCAACGCTTAGCAGCGCTTGGTCATCACTTTCCTGCACACTTCGAGTCAGTGTGAACGTGAAAGCACACCGCGACCAGAACCGAGAACACGTGTGTGGTGCATGACTCTATGCTATTGTTTTCGTGTCTTTATCTGTTCGTTCCTGACCATAGACTTGCATAAAAAAGAACTGACGGGAAAAACTGGGGAGGAAAAGGAAGTGTCCCATAGCGTTACTCTGTCGTCCCTGTCCCCGCTCTTGTGCAAAGTATAAAAATGAAGATTTCGAAAATAGAGCTTTTCTTTACTTTAATGATGGTCGGCTACCACTAACGTTGCTTAGCCAAAATGGTTAACTTCCATTTTTTTCACCCCTGTGAATCGGGGACTCGAATACAGGCCAATTGAGGGAATCACATCATCGTTGCGTTTACGTAGTGTAGCGAAGCCTTGAAACTTAGTAATGAGTTTCACTCTCGAGGGCCTTCCAGTAGATTATCTCCAAAAACGACGCCGCTCGTGCTGAGAGTCCGTGTCTTGCTGTGACTGTCTCCATCACGCATTATCGTTGACTGCCGGCTAATAAACGTCTTAGGAATAATAATATATTGCGTTTGAAGTCCTAAAGCCACGATATATGATTATGACAGACGCCGTAAGGGAGGGCTCCGGAAATTTCGGCCATTTGGTGTTCTTTGCCGCGTGCACCGAAATAGCACTATACACGGGTCTATACCATTTCACCTCGACTGAAATGCGACCGCCACGGCGAGAATTGAACCCGCGACCTGCGGGTCAGTGGCCGAGCCCCTTAACCACTGCTCCAACGTGGCGGACTCGCTTCATTTAGATGTTTGCATCTAATGCGAAACTTCTTTTTCTCGTATTTGACAAAACAATGAAACAAGGAAGGATGGCGGCGACGAAATGTCCTTCCCCCCCTGTGCCATGAAGAAACAGTGCACCCAGCTGTCCTTACATTGACTAACTGCCCAACTGCATCTATTGATTGATTGATTGATTGATTGATTGATTGATCCCGTGCTCATATTCAGCGATTATCGAGAGCTCTGCCACGGCCACTGCGTCGGTTTGGTGCTGCCACCTCCCATCAACCGCCGACCACTTACCCACTGAACCAGCTGAACCCGCTGGTAGCCTGCAGCAGAGACTGCGCCGCTGTGCGTAAGTATTCACAACCATTCGCTGTAAGTTCGAAATTTGGTGCGGTAGCATCGCATAAAATAGCTTACCATTTCATTGCTGGTCAAGATCTTTCTGGGGATTTAGATGAAGGTAAGCGATTGGATCTTATTTTCTCGAAGTGCAACATTGTTTAAGACATCGCAGTGTTTGACAGATTATGAAGTTCAGCAAAGTAAAACAAAAAATGCTAACCGACAGCAAGGTTCGATTTTCGACCTTGTTGGTGGGGCATGTGTATGCTTAAAAGTGGAGCGTGTATGACCGAATGTAACAAGAAAAAACATGCACACGTTATTGTGTTCCTTCTTGCCCCACCCAGTCATTTAGGCCAACAAATTGTGCGCCTGGCATTGAAAATTTTGCTGTGTCTACTTGCGTTGGCAATATATTTCTTTTTACATTGAATACACGAGCTCAAATATGATTTTCCCACGTCTCTTCAGCTCATCCACAAGTGAACGGCCCTGGACTACGACAGGTCTTCGATGAGAGTGCCAGACCGATCGGATGGTTCTTCGACCCAATTCCCCCGGCCGCTGCTGCTCACATGGCAGTCGGCGTAGCCGCAGCCCGTTAGTATACCTTAATGTTATGACACTGCAATTATGACTGTGACGTCTAACTTTATTGCCATTCGCTCATTTTCATCCTTACGTACCCTCTCTCACCATACCAAGTACAGGGTTTGCCTACTGGAGGTCGCTCCCGGCTAAGTCCTATGTCCTTCTTTCACGTTTTCTTTCTTTCTTTCTTTCTTCTTCTTTCTTTCTTCTTTCTTTCTTCTTCCTTCACGGAAAGAAATTGTGTTGAAATAATATACAAAATTTTTGGCGTGAATTCGCATTACGTAACATGTGCCAATTGCTGTTGAAAAATATGCAAGGTATATTATGGCGTTTATAATGAAAAAAACGTACCGCAAAGCAGGCATAGAGATGTGCGAATGACGTCCCGCAAGAAACACTGACACAGATGGGTGGGGCAAGCTAACGTATCACATTTTTTTTTTCAAACCTTCGAATAAAACGTTTTTCTCATATATATATATTTGAAGAAAAGGAAGACACACGTCGAAAAATACAGTGTTCTTCACGTTTCGGCCTGGCGGCATTCTGAGCAAGGCCGGTCCTTCGGCCCAAACGTAAGAACATTGTGTTTTTTGACGTGTGTCTTCTTTTTATTCCTATTTTCTGCCGGCGTCCAATAAGTTATTCGCTGGTGTCTATATATATATATTTAAGGGGAATTTTTCCCTTCAAAGGGAAAAAACTGAGTGGGTGTTAGCATACATAAAGCAGAATATATATATATATATATATATATATATATATATATATATATATATATATATATATATATATATATATATATATATTCTGCTTTATGTATGCTAACACCCACTCAGTTTTTTTCCCCTTTGAAGCGGCCTTCAGCATACAGGGTTCACCATTTACTGCCCACCGGCAGCAGCCATGCATGCTACCTCGTGGTTCAAGCACGCGACTATAGAACTATGTCTTCCACGTCGCAGCGGTGCTGTGCTGGCCGGTTATCGCGGCTGCCGGACCTCCAGCTCCGCCACTGCCCTTTCTGCTGCCCGCGGCCGTGGCTCCCGCGGTGGCCGGACCCCACTTCGCCTGGCCAGGTCCACAGATGCAACCCCCCAGGCCCGAAGCAGCAGCCGGACCTGGCTCGATGCAGTTCTTCCACATGATGCAGGCGAGCTCTTTTACTCCAGGCCGCTGTTGCGCGTGCTCGACTGACCCCCGGCCGTTACAACAATAACACATTATTCCAAAACTCCGTCTGTCGATCACTCCCAGCAGTAAATATACCTTGAATTTTTAAACGGATACTGACGCCAATCTTATAAGCTTACTTTACACCGTCGTACGAATCTCCAGCATTAACGGTGGTCTAGTGGCTAAGGTACTCGGCTGCTGACCCGCAGGGCGCGGGTTTGAATCCCGGCTGCGGCAGCTGCATTTCCGATGGAGGCGGAAATGTTGTAGGCCCGTGTGCTCAGATTTGGGTGCACGTTAAAGAACCCCAGGTGGTCAAAATTTCCGGAGCCCTCCACTACGGCGTCTCTCATAATCATATACTGGTTCTGGGACGTTAAACCCCACATACCAACCAACCATCTCCAGCATATATGGAGACGGCTGCCGAGCAAGTGTGAAGCTGAGAGGCTGCTAATAACATTTTATTTTTAATTAAAGTCACATTTCGCATGGAACACCTACTGGCATCGACACTAGTGTCATTATACTACAGTGCCAATTCTGATGACGTCACACGCTCGTTTAGCGCGTTGTGATGACATCAGCTGGCACGTCGCCGAGCGGTGCGACCGCGCATAAGTCGTCATTTCTCGAGCGAGTGCGTCACGAGAAGCTCACTTCGCGTCGTAACTTCACCTATGTTTTCAATATATGCTGCAATAAGTCAGGGCGCACTCAAGTTTACTAATGCCAATAATGTCTCCAACCATTTTAGATGCATATCGCTATACAGATACAAAGCCACTGTCAAGCCGGCAAGCAAATATCGCAATCGCCTGATTTTTTGGAGTAAGTTGGCCACATGTATTGACACCCTGTGTAATTGTTAACTTATTAGTGCTGCATAATTGGTATAAAGGTAGGAAAATTGCACTGGGAGACAGCGGGACTCAAAGGAAACTATAGGCGCATTAATATAGTTGAGAAATTTGCAGCTGCATGTCTAAACCGAGTTCAGGATTGATTGGATGTCACCGAGTGCGGTGTCCGTCCATGTATGGATATAAATTCACGACCATGATTACAAATACGATGGTGATAACGTGAGCGCTGTACAGGTCATGATTTCTGACAACCTTATCATCTGTGAAACCATCATAAAGCATGACGCCTTTCTTACCATACTACAAGCGATTTGCAGTGCGCAAGTTTACATATGATGCCCTTCCCTGAGCAGCACGAGCAGCAGAGCAACAACGCCAATACCACCAGGAGCGCACCGACCGGAACTGCGATTCCGTTCTCGGCCAGTCGCCAACAGCGAAATTCAGGTGAGACAATGGCGAGGTGAGCTGTTGCGTGGCTTATCTCTTTGTAATTAATTTGCATTGCATACGCTACTCCTTCCTCTCTGTGAAGTCGTCAGAGCTCTTCACGGCACTCTGGTGGTTATGATGCTCGACTGCTGATCCGTAAACTTGAGAGTGGGGGTCGAGTCGAGCTCGCATTGGCCGCATTTCGACTGAGCCGAAATGCGAGATGGCCCGTGTGGGTAGATTTAGGGGTGCGTTGAAGACCATTAGATGTCTAAAATTTCCGGAGCCCTTCACTGCGGTGTAGCTCATAATTATATCGTGGTTCTCGGATGAAAAAAAAAGATAAACCAATAAATGGTTGCTATGAGGTCGTTGAAAGAGGAACATGGCTGGAGTGCCGAGTTCCGACAAGACTTGCCGTGCTTAGGCACGGCCAGTCTAGACTGCACCTGCGCGCTCGCTTCTTACGGCCTTCGCATCGGGTGTAGCACCCGCCTCTCGCCGCTGGTTTGAGGGCGGGGGGGGGGGGGGTGCTGCGACCCTGACGACCCTCCTCCGCCACTCCGTGCAGCGCGCACAACGCTGGGAACACCGTAAGGCACGTAAGGAACAATTTCGTCCATCTGGTGTACTGGTGTCCTCCTGCACTAACGTGGCACACTACACGGGTCCCTACCATTTCACCTCCACCGAAACATGAACACCGCGGCTGGGATCTAACCCGCATCCTCCGTGTCAGTAGCCGAGTACCATGACCACTGATAGTCCGTGCCGGACTTCATGGCATGGTTTAAGGAGCATGTGGCCTTGGGGCACTGGGTTCGGATGCGTCAAGCAACGAGTGACGCATGCGGACCTCTTTCAGGGTCACGTCGGAGCTCCGCTCAAGCTGCCACTTCCAGCCTTGCTGAAGCAACGCTGTGGCCGCCGGCGACGGCCCAGGCCACGCAGCACCAGGACGTGGACGGCTCCTTCCAGCCGAGCGAATTCGCGGCCTCCCCCGAGATGACCGGCCCCTCCATCCCCTGTCCCTACTCCACGCAAGGTTGCTGCACGAGTGCGGATGCGCAGCCCTTCAACGCGTTGCTCGGCCCATACTCGGGCCACGGAGGCGGCCCCATCTTGCCGGGAACGCCGACGTCACTCCAGGAGCCCGCAACCAGTGGCTCAAACCAACCACCGCCTGGCGGGCCCGCTGTTGACCGGTCGGTTTTCTTTACATTACCCTGTCTTTATTATCACCCGGAGTTCGGCTTCTGCGCATTTCCTGCTTTCTTGGCTTTTAAATTGAGCTTGATTTAAAACATGAAGAGAAGCAAAGGAGCTTGAAAAGATAAGGACGAATTGTGCGCAAAATGGGTGCTGAAAGAAATGAAGTGCCTACGAGTGTGGCGGAGGATTAGGCGGTGTGATGAGATCGAGAACCTTGAAGGCATGCCCTGGGATTCACTGGCACAGGATAGGGGTAATTAAATATACATGAAACAAGCCCGCACTGAAAATGATGATTCATTGAAATTGCAAGTCGCCCCCATGCTTTTCATTCCCTCCACGTGTTCGAAAAAAAAAGAAGTACCTTTCGCTTCATTTATCCTCTAACCTATAGCTGCTAAGGAAATCACGGAAACTGGCTATAGGAAATTGTCATTAAAACAAATCAACCAATACAGATGGTGGACCATCCTTGGTCGTCTTATGAAAATATGTGGGGGAGGGGGTGTTTTAAAGCTGCTTCTAAGTATCTAGAAACAATTTACCTAATAAAAATGAGGACATTCGATGACTTTCACTAAAAAGAATAATATACAGCCAAAAGCAGCAGTACTGTAAAGAACATGCTCGATAATATCGTCACTCTCGCATTTAATGTGCCTAGTATGCACAAAATAAATCATCTCAGAGTGGTATTAGGTTAAACCTGTGGGGTCTCGAAGTGGAGAGCGCACCCCTACAGACCACAGCCTTCATATACTTCCCAAATATGTGCACAGACACACCACGCAATGCAATGGTTGTCAAAAAAAACTGAGGAGACTTGACTTTCACCTTTGAGAGTATAGATCACGACAGCATCATAGGGCCTCGTGTGCCTCGCGTTCTGAACTGCTAACCTTCTTCGGTTCTCAGTGGGTGCCTCAAGGGAACGAATGACTGTGCGTGGCTGTTTCAAAGTATATCGTTGAATGCCTACGCGTCCGTATACAGGGTAACAGGCGAACCATTCGCAGCTGTTCACTTTGTTGGTGGTTCAGCTGCTGTTGGTGATTGACTGTGTCCGAGCGTTTGGTAATGGGTCGGCCTTTAAAACGCCCTCTCGTTGCGCGATTCACATATTTAGGCGCATGGCACGATTCTACAATTCTTCCACGCAATATATGATACGTTAACTCATTTCATCTACGTGACATCGTGTTCTCGAAACAGTTTCAACATATCCCGTGGCTCTGTGGCAGAAGGCCTGCTTGCTACGCAAACGGCCGGGGCTCGATCTACGTATACCTTGGACCCAGAATTTTTATCAACTTAATCTGTATCATTCTCGATTTTTCGGTCTCGCACAAGATGATTTCCCGCTCACCGCCAATGAACTAGATTAACTGCCCACCTCCTTGACCACTTGCAGGTACCGCCCTCAGCCCATGGTGCAGCAGCAGCACCAGCAAGCCGTACAGCAACAGCAGCACACAGTTGGACAGCAGCCGCAGCGTTCTCCGCTGTACCTGTCCGGTTGGGGGCAGCCATCGTGGCAAGGGGGGCCCTTCGATACGGACGTCGGCCTTGCCGTGCAGATGAGGATTGGCCGATCAGCAGCTCAGCCGCAGCAGCCACACTCATCCACGCCAACATTCTCGAGTCCACCCGAAAGCGCGTGGCAGTTTCGACGTGCATCGTAGCCGCATAATATGCAGGAGCTAAAAAAAGAAAGAAAGTAGAGGCACCTCACATATCCAGGCGTCTATGGCACACAGTCGCGGAAGTTGTAAGCGATGTCTTTCAGTGTGGGTGCTCCCAGTTTCAACCCTTTGTTTGCGGCTCCACCTGCCGGTTGTTAATGCGTGCAGCGATGCGCTGAAAATAAAGCTGAGAAAAGGCCCATGATTCTTGCAGCGTGACGTCCAAATTGTCTCAAGAAAAATGTGATACGTATTCGTCGAACAAGGTTTGTCGCTAGCGCCCGCCTTTCCGCAACGAATCTTTATCAGAACCGCAACCGTTTTCTTTATGTAGTGGCGTATTCATGAACGTAAAGCTCTCAGCATGCGTGCCGAAAATAAGATTTGCTGCTCATAACAAAGACTGCGTGGCTGGGTCAAGTGGTGGCCACAGCGTTAATGCATGCCCGACGACTCTTCAAGGTGTCATATTCGCTGGAACTTTCATTGCTCCTTTTTCATTCAGGAGTAGTGAGCAGTGGCGTAGCCAAAAGAGTGGCACACCTGGCCCGTGCCCCCCACCCCCTCCTCAAAGAAAGTTTTGCCCTCGCCCCCCTGGTGGTAAGCGATGGTGTAACAAGAAATCTTGGTCTGTAGTGTGTGCTCGGGGTTCGGGACGGGCTGGCCCTCAACAGGTGCCACGTGTACATGCTGCAACGCGCGATGGAGGCAGATCAGGGGGTCGTGTTATGCTCGCAGTTGGAACGCACCCGTATAGCGCAGCAAGCCAACCTCCACCATATGACCATTTCATGCAGGCAGGGGGTGGCGCCAGGATTTTAAACTATACTTGCCTATAGACTGCCGTGGGCGATCATGGGCGATCATCTGGGCTGTGATTTCGACGTTTTCTTGTTTTTGTATATTGCTATGTGAATTAATAACGCAATGAAACATCGTATGCTCAAGCTGGCCGTTTTCGTATGCGTCAACATTGAGGCAGTGAAACCCCTCAGTAGCATGGTCTGTAAACACGCGGCCACTCGATCTTCACCGCCTGGCTCAGCCACTAGGCCAAACGAGGGTGCTACCATGGCTTCATCCATTTGAAATATATGAAGGGAGCTTAATATATTTGATGGAGGACAGATTCATGGAGGACAGATTGATGGAGGAATATTGATGGAGGACAGATTGTGTTAGAAAAACAAGCCACCCTGTTTACGAGGTGTCTCCTGACGGGAAGGGTACCAGAGTCTTGGAAGAACGCTAACATCATCTTAATACACAAGAAAGGAGATGACAAGGACTTGAAGAATTACAGGCCGATCAGCTTGCTCTCTGTAGTATACAAGCTATTTACAAAGGTTATTGCTAACAGAGTAAAGAAAACATTAGAATTCAATCAACCAAAGGAACAAGCAGGATTTCGAACAGGCTACTCAACAATTGACCACTTTCATACCATCAATCGGGTAATAGAGAAATGCTCAGAGTATAACCAACCACTATACATAGCCTTCATAGATTACGAGAAGGCGTTTGATTCAGTAGAAATATCAGCCGTCATGCAGACACTGCGGAATCAGGGCGTAGATGAAGTATATATAAACATTCTGTAAGAAATCTACAGAGGATCAACTGCTACCACAGTGCTTCGTAAAGAAAGCAACAGAATACCAATCAAGAAGGGTGTAAGGCAGGGGGACACAATCTCCCCAATGCTATTTACCGCGTGCTTACAGGAGGTTTTCAGAAGCCTAGAATGGGAACAGTTAGGGGTAAGAGTTAATGGAGAATACCTTAGTAACCTGCGCGTCGCCGATGACATTGCATTGCTGAGTACCTCAGAGGACGAATTGCAACTCATGATTACAGTGTCAGACAAGGAGAGCAGAAAGGTGGGTCTTAAAATTAATCTACAGAAAACTAAAGTAATGTACAACAACCTTGGAAAGGAGCAGCGCTTCGAGATAGGTAAAAGTGCACTTGAAGTTGTAAAAGACTATGTCTACTTAGGGCAGGTAATAACCGCAGAGCCTAACCACGAGATTGAAGTAACTAGAAGAATAAGAATGGGGTGGAGCACATTCGGCAAGCACTCTCAAATTATGACAGGTAGATTGCCACTATTCCTCAAGAGGAAGGTATATAACAGCTGTATCTTGCCGGTACTTAGGTACGGAGCAGAAACCTGGAGACTTACAAAGAGGGTTCAGCTTAAATTGAGGACGACGCAGTGAGCAATGGATAGAAAAATGGTAGGTGTAACCATAAGAGACAAGAAGAGAGCAGAGTGGATTAGGGGACAAACGGGGGTTAAGGATGTCACGGTTGAAATAAAGAAGAGGAAATGGACATGGGCCAGTCATGTAGCGCGTAGACAGGATGACCGCTGGTAATTAGGGGTAACTGACTGGATTCCCAGAGAAGGGAAGCGGGTTAGGGGGAGGCAGAAGGTTAGGTGAGCAGATGAGATTAAGAAGTTTGCGGGTATAAATTGGCAGCAGCAAGCACAGGACCGGGTTAACTGGCGGAGCATGGGAGAGGCCTTTGTCCTGCAGTGGACGTAGTCAGGCTGATGATGATGATGATGATGAAGGGAGTTTACGATAGTGTGATTCAAGAATGCTTGTAGGAAATACTGGACACACTAGATGTAGAGGATGGAATAACTAATCTTCAAGGATATCTATAAAAGTAACAAGGTAGTTATAAAATGGGAAAAGCATGTATCTGAACCTATAGAGATACAACGCGGGCTTCGACAGGGATGTCCCTTGTCACCTTTGTTATTTTTGCTGTATCTCCAGGGACTAGAATCCAAATTATAGGGGAGTCGATTCGGCTTAAGCGTCTCTTTTGCCAAGCAAGGAAAACACATTGAACAGTCATTACCAGCATTAATGTATGTAGATGATATAATATTAATAGCTGACAAGGAAGATCTGTAGGGATTGATAGACATCTGTGGTAATGAGGGAGATAGGTTAAATTTGAAGTTCAGCAGGGAGAAATTGGCAATCATAATTTTTAATGATAACAAAGCAAGTGAGCATAAGATACAGAAAGTCGCGCTAGAAATAGTGGATAAATACATATATATGGGCGTATAGATAAATAAGAGGGCTAAGTACCTAAGGGAGTAGGAGAGATACGTAATGACTAAGGGTAACAGGAATGCAGCTGTAATGAAAATAGGGCACTGTGGATATGACGTTGTGAGTGACGTTGACGTTGTGTGAGAGGGACTTAGAAAGGTTTCATGGTCCCGGGTTGGACGTTCGGCAATGCGGTCTTGTGCATGAAATCAGAAGCTCAAGCAAGATTCCATGAAAATTAAACAACGTGGCATAGGTAGACTTGCTTTGGGACACACGGAAATACCCCAAATCATGGGGTACAGGGTGACATGGGACGGACATCGTTTGAGTGCAGGGAAACTAGCAGCAAGATATAACTTTAGGAGTGATTGAGAAAAATAGGAGAGGAGCAGTGGGCTAGGAAAGTTTTCAGCTACTTGTACATGAAGAATGTCGATACAAAATGGAGGAAGCGAACCAGGAAATTGTCAATCAAGTATTTAGCCAACAGCACAATACTAAGCCAAAAAAAATACGCTGGTTAAGAAGACGGTGAAGAAAACAGAGAGCGACATGTGGAAGATTTAAATGCTTACGAAGTCATCACTGGAGACCTACCAAACTTTCAAGCAGGAAATTTAAAAATAAAAGATCTAGGATAATTTTCGGAGTAGTTTTCTGCTCTTCGAGGCCTGAACGGGAGTATTGTGGACTAAGACGTACCAAGCCAAATACAAAGGCACAGGCACAGTGTATGTGAAGATGTGGAGGAGACGGCTGAACATTTGAAAGTGCTCTGTAAAGGGCTCCACCCAATAGTACAAGACAATGACGCCTAATTTTTCAAAGCATTGGGGTTTAGGAACAGTGAAGGCAAAATAGACTTTAAACGGGTAGAATCAACCAGAAGGAGGCTAATTGATTGGGGGCTATAATCAAGGCACGAGTGAAATTCAATACTTAAGCACATAGTGATAGTACTGAACTTTATGGCTAGGTGGCGTGAGCCACCACCCGATCTAAAGGGCACAGCCGGATCCATCCATCTATCCATCCATCCATCCGTCCGTCCATCCATCCACGGCCGTTCTAGAAATGGTAGTATATAGGTGTTCTGTGGTTCTAGAGTGCAGCTGCGTACGCTTCTTCCACACTCTCATGCTGCAGCCACAGCAGTCGGAAGGGGAAGTCAATTGCTCGGATTATTTCAAGCTGACCGGTTGTGCTTGTGCCGCCCGTGACCTCCGACGCCAGCGTAGCTCTCGCCGAATGGTTCACCCTCCGCGACCTCCTGACGCCGTGAAGCTCTCGTCGTGTGGTGCCCCGTTCTTCTTCGGGCAGCTCCCAAATATCCTATCTCTTTCCTTTTCTGTCCCTTGCCTATCTCATTTCTTTATCTAACTACGTCTTTCCTATATTCTTTTATATTCCCTTTCCTCCCATATCCTACAAGGCACCGAACCGTGCTCCCGCAAGGGATGCAGAAAATAGTGCCTTTTAGGGGCGAAGCTCCTTAGGGCGTGGGCTGTGCGTCCCCTGTATGTGTATGTAGCCACCTCTAGTTTAGTTCTTGCAGTGTTCACTAGATGGCGGTACCGTCCCCTGTATGTAGCCACCTCTAGTTTAGTTCTTGCAGTGTTCACTAGATGGCGGTACCGTCTCCTGTATGTAGCCACCTCTCGTTTAGTTCTTGTAGTGTTTACTAGATGGTGGTACTTGTAGCTGATGATGAAAAGATGCAAGATGTTATAAACTAGAAAGCGGTACTTGTAGTTGATGAAAGACGCGAGATCTTATAAAATAGGAATGATGTCACATATGGCGCGTGTCATTGGTTGAAGGCAATCGTTCGATTTAGTGCGGCGACGTACGCTAGAGGGAGCGATGTAATAAAATCGAGTGGGCAAAATGTACAGAGGATTCATGGTTTACCAGGTTTACCTCCGGAGCTTCGCCCACTCATCATCATTCACTTCGTGGATATGGCGGAATTTTTTTCCTTTCCAAGCAACCGCGCATTCAAGTTGAAAAGGCTCCGGCTTGGAGAAGGTCTTTCACTCCATGGACGCTGCTGAGGGGGCTCGCTGAGAACGACAGTCCTCGCTCGCTAGCGTGAGAACGGTCGCGCTGAAGAAGAGCAGATACCACGCCTTAGGTATGCGAGCAAAGGATGAACTACGTCAATTGATCAATACTACCCCAGGAAAACGAGACACAGCAGTCAAAATGGCAACACGTACCATGGAAATCAATGCCACGCGGAGAGAAAGTGCCTGGTGTAAATTGTGCAGCTGGTTTCGCAGATATTTCGGCCTCAGCGTGGGTGTCGTTGAATTTTCGTAACTGGAAAATCATGATTTTTGCGTGACCGAAAAATCTGGAAGTATGCAAATGAATTAAACAAAAAAAGTTCTTGGTTGAAGTGGAGATTGAACCCGGGTCGTTTGCGTAGCAAGCTGGTGTTGTATACCACAGCCACGTCTTTGTTGTGAATGCAGTGAAGAAAACTTCATCCGCTTGGAAATGCAGTGGAAGTAACTTTCATGCTTTACAAACACGTGCGCGTACATTCTACATGCTTCACAATACAACATGAAATATCGCCGTTATAAGGCTTGGTACAAGCGCACATTGCCATCGGGCGTCAGAACGTGGAATTGTCATTACGACTTCACAGTTTAAAGCCAGTAACCCACTACAAAAGACACACACGTTACTGCACCCTTAAGGTCTCGTAATGGGTGCATAGAAAGGAGGAAAAACGGCAAGATAGAGGTAGTCCGAAGAGATTTCATACACTAAGTGTTTGAAGTAAGCACTATAGTGTGGTGGCAGCCATGCTCAGTCCCCAACACTGGGACGTTTAAAAAGCCCCCGAATTTTTTGTTGAGCGAAACGTAACCAAATGACGCTAAACGTATGTACAAATGTTGTACTCACAGGCATGCATGCAGGTTGAACGGTCGCAAATGTTTGATATGACCAGTTTGCAATTGTTCAATGATGCCAAAAGCAACGTATAGGTATTACCAACACCAGAAGCTGAAACGCGGCGCTTGTGCGTGTGACGATGACTTGCAGTGGACGGTGTGCGATGCCCGTATTATTGGATTACACGAGTAATGTCGATAATATTAGATGGGCAGCACTGCAACCACAATTCACATTTGACGTTACGCCTACATTACGCCTACATTACGCCTGCATAGGGTATTTTTCCAAAAGAGTTCCAATACTTGGCGTGGCTGTGTGGTAGAATACCTGATTTCCAAGCAGAACGCTTGCGTTCGATTCGTGCTGGGATAAAACATTCAATATTTGCGTTTGTATAGGTTCAACGCTGCCGATGTCAGTTTTTCTTAGCACTCTCTCATTTTAATTACCTTTGTCGATCCTCACCGTTCCTCGGTATAGATATAAATTGTCAAGCACTTGTAGCTCGTATACCCGCATGCCGCGACCCGTTGTATACGGGCATGCACCACACGTGTCTGCAGGAAAGGGTTTGACGTCGCACGTGACGGGATTTTCCCATTATTCGGGTCATCACCAGACAGTACTAATCGTCAAACTTTCTTCGATTTGATTGATATGTGTGGTTCAACGTCCCAAAACCACCATATGATTATGAGAGACGCCGTTGTGGAGGGCTTCGGGAATTTCGACCACCTGGGGTTCTTTAACGTGCGCCCAAATCTGAGCACACGGCCCTACAACATTTCCGCCTCCATCGGAAATGCAGCCGCCGAAGCCACGATTCGATCCCGCGACTTGCGGGTCAGCAGCCGAGTACCTTCGCCACTAAAGCACCACGGCGGGGCTCAAACTCTCTTCCCTCACACACTAATTTTGATACACCACAGTTAAAGAGGTGACCACGAGAGAGCAGCCGGACGTAGACGAGATAGATAGATAGATAGATAGATAGATAGATAGATAGATAGATAGATAGATAGATAGATAGATAGATAGATAGATAGATAGATAGATAGATAGATAGATAGATAGATAGATAGATAGATAGATAGATAGATAGATAGATAGATAGATAGATAGATAGATATAAACTCTAAATGTGTCTTCAGTGCGTAAAGAGATGCTTCGCATTTAAAACAAACAAAACGCCAGTACCGAACCAATTACGAGGCACGGTCGCGAAAAAAATGCCACGAAATTGGACTCGCAGATAAAGGGCGTGCATTAATCGCACTTTCCCAGCTTTGCACTTCGAGCGGTACTGCCCAAATTTTTCACTGGGAGGAGAAGGGAACTTTAACGTTGTTTTCAGAACGTTGTTTGCTCTTCGAACAAGATACGCGGTGTAGACGAAATATTGGTGCCGCACTATAGTATATATGGCGGCAGCTAGAAAACGGTGCCATTATGCCGATTTCATGGCAGCGCCAAGATTGCTTTGTTGGTGCCCCCTTTGTTGGTGTCTTTTGGTGTTCTTTAGAAGCAGTTAGTTTTGTTTTATTAAATATTGGCAGGTTCATGTAAGTGCGCTGTTCGCGATAGATAAGCTTGATGGTGGAACTCGCAAATGTACATGAGATTAAGACAGTGCTAGTGTGTTACGTACATATGTGCTTCCGCGTTCACGCCACGCAGCAGCCATAAATGCCTGAAGCTTAACGCCGTACATCACATCAAAATCACTATAAAGAAATCAAAGTATGTCATAACAAATTTTTCGCAGCGAAGACCGTCCGGTGTCCAGTAACAAGTGTAGGATCGGATTCGAGGTGGCACGAAAAACAATCGATTTTTTTAATCTCATACAGGCAGATTTTTTTTAATGTTTTGGCTGCTTGCTCCTGGATATTTTAATTCATACTTCGTTCGTTTTTTTTTTTCGCGTGCTAGACCTCTGACATTGGCGGCAATTTATTTTCCTCGTAATTAGAGCAAACTAAGAGGAGGGTTTGTACAGCTGTTTATACACTGGCCGAGGAGCAAGAAAGAAAGAAAAAAAGAAGGGAACAAGAGGCAAAAGCAGGCTGAGGCTGTGCGCAAAGAAATTCGAGAAGGTTGCTTTTAATTTCCGCAGCTCAAATTTCTCTGCAGCCTCAAGCTGGTCGGCCTGTCATTAATTTTTTTACATATCTGGTATACCCCCAGACAGTATCATAATTCGGGCTCTCCCATCACTCTTAGAGAGCGTAGACATGTACGCACGCACATAATAAATGCATAAGTGGGGAAAGATGAATTTTGGAAAACCATTGAAAATACACTCAACAAAATATTACGCTTCGAAGGCCATCTCTGTCGCGAACCACTGTGGTCACGTTTTCCTCAATATTCCTTTTTTTTCCTTTGTTTCTGTGTCTGTGCTGTGAACGCACCAAGGGTCACGTGTGATATGCAAATCGTACACTCATAGTGAAATGTCCAGCCTACATCCCGTCTGCCGTGGTCATATATTTTTCACATATCATACACGTTCATCCCCCTCCTCGCCCCAGTCATTGCCTATAAGGCATTTATACATGATTTATTTTCTTAGGTGTAGAAGAGCGAAAGCAAGAAGAGGAAAGGTAGAGAGGTTAACCAGACGAGCGTGATCGGTTCGCTACCCTTCATTGCGAATATGGAAATGGGGAATAAGGAGAGTACTGAACACACAAAAAGGGTAATGTCTAGGTGTAAAATGGCCCTCTTCTGTTGAGCGTCAATCTATAGAGATGGTCTTAAATCATTCTACCTGAGATGTTCGTGGCAGTGCCTGCTATCCTGGCACAGCTTAGTTTCCTCACAATGCCAGGCGCATGTTTTGTGCGATGTCAAGCTTAAATAACGTTTCCTGCTTGGTGAAAAAAAAAAGACGCACATACAGAATGTATACGTGTTGTTATGGTGCCTCGGATATGCGCAATAATTGCTTTTTAATTGACTATCACCCAAGTATGAGCGCTGAATATTGAGCAACATTGGTGAGCGCTGCGGATGGGGTCGGCCGTTTGGGGTATCGGCTGCTGCCGTTTAGAGTACCCGGTATCGTTAAGGGTGGATAAACAGACAAACGGACAGACATACCAACATTTTTGCGTCGAAGGTCCCCAATAAAGACTATCGTCTTTAATGCATGCAGTGGAAAGCATATGCGCTGCTGTGAACAGCTCGGCCAAATATCGCAATTGGTCGCGGCAAAGGAGAGAGAGAGAGACCTCCTAATTGAAAGACAGAGAATTTAGCCGGCGTATGTAAATCGCTGACTTGCTAGTTACTTCACAAGTGGAGCACGAAGGAGCTGCTTTCTCAAACACCCTCTGAATATAGAGGCCCATTATTTCTTTTCGGGGAAGCGTCATACTCAGGGTTTCTTTCGTATTGCAGAAGACCGCTGCTGCTGACCAATAGCTAACAGTAAACTGAGGGTGGCGTTCGGGTCAAACTCACTCCCTGCAAGGGGTTGATGCCACGTGTGGGGGGCAGGGACTTTACATCCACGCTCCACAGCCTCGGCTCTGCGTATGGATCCCCTTCTCGCATATACAGAAATTCTGCAACACCAAAGACGCGAAAGGCGGAAACTTCCACCCCCAGGGCCAAACCTAATCACACATAGCGCGGCGTCACCTGCTGACTCTGCCCTACTGCAATCCATACATGCTGTCTAGGATAGATCCCGACACACACGCAACTGGTGCATGTTCTGCACCAATAAAACAGCCAGTCTGTACCACATGATATGGAAATGTCTGCAGAATCCACATATACAGCCCATGACACAACACACCATCAAATGGTGGGAGGCGGCTCTGTCTAGCTCCGATTCGAAGACGCAAGAGGCCCTCGTGAAACGTGCCAGGACAGCGGCCCGTGCCATTGGACCCGGGCTAAGGATCCCACTCACCGATCTTCTCGCGCATAACTCCAAGCGCGTACAAGGTCATCCAAGCATCTGCGACGTCGGATGATGTAGGCGGCATCTTCATGTGGCGGCTGCTTCAGAACAATGCGGAAGCTCGCAAGGTTGGAGGAAGTGTTAGGGAAGAAAAAAACACTTTGTCGGTCCGCTATATAATTGTGGCGCGAAGCTACAGATGCAACCTACACGCTTCTCTGCAAAATGAAAGACTTCGCACTTGAAGTAAAACTCACAGGAACCTTCAATTAAAACCAAAATTGGGCGATGACTACTTCTTTTTTTTTACACAGATGTTTACGGAACTTTTTCTCGTGTCTCTGAAAGTAATATGCAATAACTACCATGCCGAAGTGATACTTTTTAATTCACCCAATCACTTTTGAAAGAATTACAAAAAATAAAGTCAAATAGCGATGATGCAGCGAGAAACTGTACATTCGTTGAAATTCAGTGTTCTGTCAGGATAATCTTGGGTGTACAATAATTGTAATGTGTACAGAAAAAAAACTGTTCGACAGTGCTCCATTAGATGCTAGAATATTCTTGATAAGAAAATATTACGCAAATTAGAAATTAGTACGCACTTCAGCACTGTTAATTTTTATTTTATTATAGTAACAATTAAATTGCTGCCAATTCTGTTGTTTGAGCTTAGATGTCAAGGAAGACACAAGTTGAGTCAAGTTGAGCAGATTGACTTTCGTAATTAAGATTCGCATTTTTTTTTCAAATAGCGAAAGTAATAAAAACTGTGTCCTTAATGAGGCAAAAGCAAGACGTGGTTCCCACTGGTGTTTTCCCGGGTTTTCTGCCATTTCAGTCCAAACGCAATAAGAAAAATAGTAAACGTATTCGTGAAAAAAGAATCTATACATTTACCCTCTTGTTATTCCTTTTCTTTTACCTGTTTGCGTTGTGCTTCTGAGAAAATAACGTTATATAGTGCAAGGGTCTGGATTCAAATTCGTGCAGTTCACAAGTTTAATATATTAAAGAGTGCTTTAAAAACATTACTGCATGGGCAACGTTTTATGTATTTGTTCAGCGGTGAAATGCGCAGTAGAGTTACGTTTTCACTGTAGTGAACTAGAATATTCAAGTTCACTATAGTTTTCCCTTACGTTGGTGTCAGTGGCAGGCACGCCAGCACCACCTCTTGGACGACCCTGGTACTGAACGGTGGTACTCTGAGCGTGGAAAAATAGCGGATAACACCACAGGCGCACCGCTATTTGACAACACTTTACGTTATATATACACCCCACATGACACGTACGGCTTGGTTGACCCCTGACGGAAAAATATGGTCACGCGAACCCACTCGCTGCACCTAGATCACTCGTACTTAAGACAAAAACGGTCAAGCATAACTTATACAGACAAGTCACTGTATGCGAAACGTATGGACTAATGTGTATAGAGGGAAAAAAAAAAAGAGGAAACCAAGTAGGAATATCCCAATCTTGATGGCCCCCCTCTCCCGAGTCCCAAACTGCTCTTTTACTCCACTTCTTCCTTTTACTCGAGTAGTCTACACTGCACACTAAGCGTATACCGCAAGCAAACCTGTTTCAGTATCTTATATAAATTATTTCTTCGTTTATGTAGAATAAAATTACCTATTGATTCTCAACGCTGGAAAACTCATTTAACTGATGGAGCTTCCGCCTTTCTGTACAAAAGTTGGCAGAGCTAATTAGACATCTTAATAAGCCCGCTAGTGCTCCAGCGTTGTTTTTTGCCGACAACAAATTTTGGACGAGCTTCATTGATGACGTAATTTTAGTATACGGGTAATGTGTCAAAGCACCATTGTGGCAAAAATAGCTTTCTTAAAGGGTGCTTCACCTGAGTTATATGTAAGGTGCGGTGAAAACACTCGTCTGCACGATGCATCAGTCGCAATCAAGCGGGAAATGTTGATTGATAGATATATAGGTTTAACGTCGCAAAACCACCATATGAATATGAGAGACGCCGTAGTGGAGGGCTCCGAAAATTACGATCATTTTGGTTTATTTAACGTGCACCCAAATATGTGCTCACGGGCCTACAGCATTTTCGCCTCCATCGAAAATGCAGCCTCCGCAGCCAGGATTAGAGTTATTCTTTTTACTCCACAAGCGTACGTGAGCGAAAGCTTTGGCTTAATTTCCTAAATGACTCCATGAAGGTGCACTTGCGACCAATTTAAGCAGAAAGCGCGGCAGCTAAAGATAGGTGTTCTCTGGCCGGGATTTGATCTCGCGACCTGCGGAAGCGTGAAATGTTGCGCCACAGACATCCACATGCTAAACAAACTTGTCCCCAAGTGCTATCAAATAATTAGTGGCTCAGAAACGACACAGAGATAGTGGTTGCTAATTGACACGGCTCCACGGTCGCTTCACAGTGGTGCAAGTACGTAGGTTGCCGTTGAGGCAAAGGCTTTTTGAAGTAGAGCATTTTTGATAATCAATAGAGTAGTGGTGTCATCCACTGCGTTTTCGCATACTGTTCCTGCTGGTAGGGGCGGTACGTTCTGCCAAGCGATAGGATAGTTGGGTCGAAGAAGTGGTGCTGGCGTATACTTGCTGAAGCGGCACACAAACCTTTCGATGGAACTACAGATAGAACGTAGTGCGACTGCGATCAAGCAAACACAAAACAGATTTTGTAAGTTTTCTGATATCAGCCAAACTTCATGTACCTGTACAAGGCAAGGCAAAATATACATATATAAAGAAGTTGCGCGATCCGCACGAGTGTAAAGAAAAGAAAAGAAAAAGAACACAGTTATAACTGATTGTGTTGCCGGTACCAGTATTCTTGTTGTCGACTGTACACAGCACAAGTATTTATGCGGTTCAAGAATTGTGTGCGAAATATCAGATGTGAAACGGCGAACCAATGTGACTGCATTACTCTATAGCCACCATAACTGCATGCCAACTGGAAAACAAATCTTTGGTAAAAGCCTGTACAACGTGCGTTTTTTTTAAGAACATTGACAGAATATAACTTTGTTCAAGCTACCATTCTGGTGTAACTACGCAGCCCAGCAAACAAGCGACGTATTGGTGAATTTACTGCACGAAAAAGTGACACGGTGGCGTTGCGCACAGCACTGCCTCCAACTGGTATCATCATCAGCCGATGTACTTACGATACTCCAGCCGTCCGCTACCTCGCAGCTAGTTTGGGTTTCCATCCGGGTCGGGGTCTGTGCACCGCAGGAACACGCAATAATGGCAAATTCAGTGCGTCTGCTGGCCAATGCGTCCCAGTTGGTGCCTCGCATAGTGCTTCCCACAGGATCTACAAGCGCTGCGCGAAAGGTAATCCGTGCGGGTCGTACTTCCGGACGTGCAAAGTACGCATGTGCAGCTCAGGACGATCCTAAGGTCAGCCGCAAAACCCGGCGACAAAATCTACAAATAAACGAGTGCCTCGTATCTTATCAGCCCTAGCGCAATGTGCGGAGGTGCTGTTGCTGCGCAACCACTTATCAACGCAGAGCTCCCTAATCTGAGGAGCAAACGGCTTGACCGATCGCCAATGTTCCGTCTTGGCGCGCTTGCATTGGGTGCATGATTAGCGCAAATGAAGCTTGAGTTAACAAATTCGTGAGTGTGCCTTTTGAGAAGATAAGTGACGCACGTCGCGTGCTTCCGTGACTGAAGCTTTGCGTGATACTTGCATTTTCGCTGCCGAATTTCGCCACGCTACGGAAACCTGGTAATGAACTAAAAGCTGCTTTACGCTCATGGAACGAGTCAAGTACGGTGTCACACGGGCACATTCTAACGCGATCAAGTTTCGATCAGAATCGAATTTATCAACTGCGATTGAGTGTTCTCCTCACAGAGTAGAGATGTTATTCTCGCTGCCGAGTTCCGTCACTTTACAGGAACCTTGTATTAAATAAAAACTGCTCTACGCTCACGAAACGAGTCAAGTACTTGGGTCACACGGGCACATCGGATCGCGATCTAGTCTCGATCAGGATCGAATTTCTCAAGCGAGATTGAATGCTTCCCTCATAGATTGCTGAAATGAGTCAGTCGCAATAACAAGAAACTCGAAAACGAGATGTCTAGGACCGCGATTTAAAACGTAATGTGGGACACACATCTAACAAACATGAGTTAGTGAAAAAATACGATATGGTGAATGAGAACCCATTCAGTTTGGTGTCACTGTAACTAAAGCTACCAAATTTCCTACCTGCAGCAGATACATTAAAGCAATAGTAAAGGTGGTCTCCTTGCATTTTTCATAGTGCTAGGATAGGTGCATTTTTGAGGACATTGAAAATAATAAGTCTCATATTTATGTTCAGTACTTTTCAGGACAGGCACAGCCCGCTCATGCAACAGCTAAGGCAAAATATGGAGGTCGCTTCATGGTTACAGTGCTGCCTGGTGACGGTATCGGTCCCTGAGCTGATGAAGCATGTTCGTGAAGTTTTCAGGTACATATAGCTTGCAGCACATGTATTGCAGCTACGTTTCAGGGCTTCGTTGGATGTGCAAAATGTTTCATAAAATACGAATTCTCATAAATGTTGCTACCGAGACAAGAACGTCAATTATTTCTTGGAGGAACATTCATTCATGACCGCTGTCGACACCCGAGATTGTGTTATAATAATTGGTGTGCCTGTTAATCAAATGAAAATCAACTATCACTTCATTGAAGTGCTTTGAAATGCTAGCATTCATTCAAGCACATAGCATGTTAGCCCACCAAACATCCCAAAAATAGGTTGGAATGAAATGCTCATTGAAGTACCAACAATAAACAATGAAACACATATGGCATCCTGGCGAAATAGGGCAATATTTTCTTTAAGCTTTGTTCACGTGGCTGATTAGCATCTATCACTTTAAGGTGAATGTTGGCACAGATACAGCACGACCTCACAATAACTGATCAACACGGGGCCATCAACTCTGTGTGTGATGGCTAGCCATATGCCCGCTAATAACAGTGAGCAAGACAAGTACCAGAACTAATCACGAGCTTTATCGCATGTTAGGCAACGTTCCTAAAACTTTGAAAAGATCTTCTCATGGAGTACTTTGGCGCTGGACTTACAAGACAAGTGTGAAGTGAAAGTGTGGTAAAGGTATGCTAAAGCTCGAGTCCATGCGTACACAGACCAGATATGTGCATACATTGCTCACAGATTGAAATGTGACAATTAAGGGCTAAGTTATGCTTATTTTTTATTTCCACTGTATTAACATTATATCGTTTCGGCATTAACTTCACGTCATCTCGAAACACTTGCATCAGGGCCAGCCTTACCTTTATAGTGGCCATAATTGTAGCAACGCGACGCGAATATCTAGAACTGTTGGCCATGTATTACAATCAACGTACCAAATATTTTGATCTTGTATTTTGGTCTGCGAGCACTGTGGGTATAAACACAAGACCTGTGTGGTTTTCTCATCAACTGCTTTGAAGAAACAACTTGCTGGTTTATGCATACACAGCAGTAATACGTTCATGCTCATTTGCTATCAGGTATGGCGGTGTGCCTGTGGATTTCGAAGAGGTTCATCTCGACTCCACCCAGGACGATCTGGAGAATGTTGACGAAGCCATCATAGCCATCAAAAGAAATGGTGTTGCCCTGAAAGGTTTTTAATGTTTCTTTTGCCTCAATGCCACTCACCTGCCTTATTTTATGACATGACATGTAATAACATTGTTGCGCTCTTTCTCCTCACTGCAAGCATGTATGCCATTAATGTAGTTAAATAGAAATTAACTGTGTTAAATGCACTAAGCGCATGAAAATTTTGGACTTCATTGTTTTCTTTTGAGGTTTTTCTCTAAGAAGCCAATAAAATTAATTTCACAAGTGAGACTACGAAGTATTGCACACCATGAAATAGCGGTGGCTGGAAACTCAGTGGGGTGGCACAGTCCAATTTGTAACGATGCACATTACACACTTATTTATTTACACTCAATACCCTTAAATCGGTCTGTTAATGAACTAAAGGACGCATGCTATTGGCTTATCAGGTTTGTAAAAAATCCCCAGATTCATTTCAAGGTCCCTCTAACTGGTAGCTTTTTATGCTTAGTTGTATTCTTCTCGTCTTCCATGTCTGTCACTGTGACTGTGTTTCTGTGGGAAGGGTGGGTAAGGGAGAGGACTGTGCAATCTCAGCATGTCATTTGTCCTGGCAGGCAACATTGAAACGAGACACAACTCGCCAAATTCCAAATCCCGCAACGTGGAGTTGCGCCTACGGCTGAAGCTTTTTGTCAACATTGTTCACTGCAAGAGCCAGCCTGGTGTTCCGACTCGTCACGACAACATCGACATTGTGCTGATACGCCAAAACACCGAGGGAGAGTACAGTTGTGCCGAGCATGAGGTCAGTTCTCTGCAATGTCTATACCAGTGATTATTCTTTAGCGTATTGTTGACTCTTTAAATGAAGTGTAAAAAGGAAGGGACCAAAAAAAAAAAAGCTCACACTCTTATTCGTTCACCTAACATGTTTTGAACGTGAATGCATTTGAATAATACTGTCATCATCATTGTAGTAGCGTCAGAGGTCACATGAGAAGCTACACTGTTTGCAATGATAAAATATAGCTGAGCACTTTACATGCAGCATATGTATCTGCAGCATAGTAGTCAGCCTCTGTATATAAATTTATTCTTGCTCTTGAAACTGCAAAATAAGGAAGGCAGCACCAGAATGCAATAAAACTTCTTCATCTATCATCACCACTCTTTTGAGTTCTTTTAACATGTTCACTGCAGCATGCTTCATTATTTGGTTTGGTTTTAGGTGTGGGGTGACCCACCTGAAGGCCAATGGGTATATCCACCAGGTGCGTCGTGACCCACTGGTGGAACACGGGTCTATGCCTCTATCTTTTGCTCCAAAGAGATGGCACTGCCCCCTTTGTAGCGCGCGTTTAGCACGCTTATTTGGAGCAGCAGGGAAAACTCATACACTTAGCCCAACGACACGTATTTCAATAACAGTGGAAAAGGTTAACCAGCAATACAATGAAAGAATGTGCCGCCACTGGGCTCCTTAAAAGCAATCATGCCTTTTCAGGTCCAGTGCAAAAGACAATATGTATGAGTTGCAATTTCGAGCTTCAGATAGCAGCACAGTATGGAGAGCTCTCGTGCACGTGTCACTGGTGGGTCAGCCGCACACAAAGACATTTTTATTGAGTGTGTCATGGGCCACTGGTTGGTTGTAGAGGTTAGCATAAGAAGCATTCTTTTCGGCGTGTGTATTCTCATGCAACAAGAACCATACCTCTGCGTTCAAGTGTCATAAAGTTATTGCAGCCGCAAGCAGATAAATACATGTAACTTCACAGCCACATAGGTGGAGCACAGGCCATGACCCACCGGTGACCTATGACGCAGTGAACATGTTAAAAGTGATTGCTGTGCATGAATTTTGTCGCTACATACCCTGGCAACATGCTCGAAGACACCATAATTAAAAGCATCTCTTGAGCAATGCCTCATTGCAAGTGTCACCAAAGAATATTCATAAGGCAGGGGCGTAGCCAGGATTTTGGGAGCCGGGGGTCGTTGAAAAGAGAGTGAGGGAAACACAAATGTGTGTGTCTGTGTAATTACTGATAACAAAGAAGAGTTATGATTGGGGGAGTCACTTGCCCCAAGCAATGCCAATGAAATATGGTGTCCCCTACATTCAAAAAGGAGCTCAATCCTACGCTCATGTTGATCAAAGAAAAGCTGAACCTCATAGCCTGTTTTTGAATGATTAAGGCTAAAGTAACAAGGTGATATAAAAGCTGCAATAGTAGGACAGTGTTGCGACATATAAATTGAAATCCCATTTTGTGCGTCGAATGTACACATTTACATGTGACGCATCAATGACCTCTGCCTGCCCTCTTTTCTTTCTACCATCTTCTCATGTTTTAGAGTGTTCCAGGCGTAGTGGAGAGCATGAAGCTGATAACAAGAGAGAAATCGGAGGAGATTGCGCGCTATGGCTTCGAGTTTGCGCGGCAAAATGGGAGAAAGAAGATTACGGCTGTGCACAAGGCCAACATCATGTGAGCTGTTTTGCGTGGCAGTTTTTTTCTTTTGCTGGTATGAATACGTTGCCAGAGTTTGTTCCCAATTGCTGCTGAACCGTGATAACACACTGCACAAGGAGGATGTAATTGCAAAGAAATATGCCGTATGGCGCAAATTACTCAGAAACTGCTTCTGTAACCCCACATTAGCATCTCGTAAAATATTTTATATAATAATAAAATTGCTTCAAGGGACACTAAACAGGAAAAAACACTTTCTTACAAGCATCGGTAAACTACTCTTCTAAAATTCCAATTGCTGTGAGAAGGCTCTTGATAAGTGAGAAAACGTGCAAAAAGAATATACTAGTGGTGATGCCACCCCCGAAATTTCGCACACCAAACGGTGTGACCACACAAGATTTTTACGGCAACTGGTAGTTCCTATGCAGTTCTTAATCAGTAAAAATGAGGTACATTGTTTGAGATGGGTCATGGAGATTCAGGAAGTTTCAGTTGTGCGAATATTGCCAAAATATGAAAAATCCACCTTGAAACTCGTTACATGGTGTGTAGAGATTTCTCTGCAAAACCCAAGATTGAAGCTTCGACCTAGGTTTTCTGCTCCAGAAATAAACCTACTGGTGGTGACATTAACAAGGTTGGAGTTCTCGCAGTACAATATATCAATCTAGACCAATTCATTGCTCTGATTCATCATTTCCCTTTAGCGTTCCTTTGAGCGCAAGTAGAAGTGCTGTCTTCCTTGTATGCATCAGATGTGTAGCATTAACAGAGGCATTGTCGCTTTGACGTTGTAAGAGCACAATACGGGTTAGAACCATTGCAAAGAGGTGCAGTTTCAAAAGATGCGCTTCCATCAGCCGTGCACCTGTTGCCAGCCGTGTGACTGATTACTCGTTCACTTTTTGCAGGAAACTGTCCGACGGGCTGTTCCTCAAGTGCTGCACCGAGATTTCAAAGGATTATCCAGAGATTGAGTTTGACAACATGATCATTGACAACTGCAGCATGCAGGTCAGCTTAAATTTCATTGCCAAGGCTGTAAGCAAGGGCAACTAGGCTGCATGTGGCATTACTTACTGAACAGGGAAAAAGAAGTGGGCACTTTTTAAAGTTTCATTAATACCATAAGCTGTTCAACGATGAACGATCAATGTGACAAGTTTTTGCAACCAAACATAGTCATCATATTCCAATGCAAGGCAAGACTACTGAAAGATGGCCGTGGATGCATAATTTATAGAATCACTTTACAGACGCGAGAATGAATATATGAAATAATCAGTGTTCTTCAGTGGGTCAGAAGCTCCGATTTCAAAGATGTCAAAGACCTCATAGACACATTATAGCCCTAGAAGAGGCTGAATGACTTTATTATATTCTCCTCAGGCGCAAATTAAGCTCAAACGCTTGCGATTGTGTCAAATTCACACAACATAATATGTTAAGGGGGATAATCAGGTTGAACAGTGGAAGTGCCTCAGACCGGCTGGTCGGCGTTTCGATAGGAGGACCTATCTTTGTCAAAGGCGCCTTGACATCCTTGGCATGTTAGTTTTAAGGGGGTTAGTAGTGACATCATCTCCTGGTTGCAGCGTGTGTCCCTGTTTGTAATCGCTGTCCAAAAAGAAAAAATTCCATAAAGCTTCATTTCAAGTTAGGTTGTAATGTTACAAAGTGTTCTTTTCTCGGAGGTTGGGGGAAGGGGAAGAACAAAAAGGAGAGAGGAGGAACGCAAAGTAGGAGCGCTGTGCTACAAAACGGTGGCCACTACAGACACAAACAAAGGAAAGAGCATGAAATACTTCGAAACCGGCAGATGGGTACCGCGTCCCACCACCGCAAAAGGTTGCCGACAATAGCAGTGTATGCCTATTCCCAAACAACTATGAATGGGAAGTACAACAAGGAAGCACTTGCAAATAGGGGGAGAAGGGAGCAGCATACTTTTTAATATCAAGATGGCAACGGTAAGAGATACCGAATGGAGTCTGAAGAGCACATGTTTAATAGGAAAAGTCATTGGCAAAAAAGATGTTTTAAGCAGGTAGCCCACTTAGCTGAATTGCATTAAGACTTTGGCGGCATGTTGACTAAGGAAAATGGAAATCAAGAATGCAAAGGAACTGAGCAACGAGGAGAGAAAAAGAAAAAAAAAAGTAGGAAAGAAAAAAGAAATGAAAGGCAAGGCGGGAGTAAGTGGGGCTTTGGTGTAAACAGACGAAAAAAAGCCGCCGAGAACTTTCTGGATTGGCAATGGCCTTGACTGACACATGATAGAAGTGGTTTTAGAAGCGAGGAAAACCACACGTTGGTCCCCCGATTTGAAAACTGCGCATTCGGCGTCACCAAAGCTTGGAGCAAACGTGGTCTCAGGCTCTTGCCGGCTGTGGGGCGCTAGGTGGGCATTTTGAATTGACGCTAATATTTATCAAAATTAATGAGGCTAGTGTTAATTACATAATACATTAGAGCACCTACTATTCAATTTTGTCGTTATTACATACTCCAAGGCTGGATATTGCAGTAAAAAGGTCACAAACAAAATTTCGCTGTCAGGGGTGTTTAATAATTCAAGTAAGCTTGGTAAGTGGTAAGTTATTTTTCTAACAATTAGGCGAGCAGGCGGCAGCTGTAAGGTCAAATTATTTAAAAGCGACATTAATACACAAACTGGGAAAAAGGAAAATAACTTGTTCATGTTTAGTTGCTAATTGCTGTTAATTTGGCATTGTGCTTGGTCAAGCTAACTTCCAGGTAAACCTAGATGGTAGGCTAGCTGCTTCAAAAACAACAGGGGTTTCATCCCCTATTGAGAACAGACTTAGCACTTTCAAGTTTGTTGCTCAAAGACACCCAGGTTTACAACCTGGACCTTTGAGGCATTCACATTCAATAAACACACATATCTCCTGTATTTTTTTTCCTTTCCTGCTACATTCAGCATTGTAGATTTCGACACGAGCTATTTTAATCGAATTGAATGAAGAGGCTATTTGTATTATTAGTTTTAGGAGCCAAGTATACTAAAATGGTACTAGAATGGCTGTAGTCATATTGCATGCATCTGCATAGAAGCCTTGAATGCTCTATGTTCTACAACTTCTGATGCTAACGTCTTTTTCTTTGTAGCTTGTGTCAAACCCGTCGCAGTTTGATGTACTTCTATTGCCCAACCTGTATGGCAACATCCTAACCAACATAGCCTGTGGCCTCGTCGGTGGACCGGGCATAACGTCTGGGAGGAACTATGGCCATGATTACGCTGTGTTTGAAACTGTAAGAGCACGCCCTTTTCAGATCATGGGAGTGGTCATCTGACCCGTAGTGTTGCGCACAGAGTGCTAAACGAACTTGTAAAGCTGAAACGTACAGCCCGCATAAGCACATCTACCAGCTCTGCTGGCTGGGCAGCACAAGGCATCATTAAGCCTTCAGACTCAGTGCCAATAAAAAAAGCAGTAAAACTATCAAGTATAATGCTTAAGGAACACAGTGAGTGTTTTAATTTGCCCTGCCCCATAAGAATTCTGTCTGTGCATAAAAGAATTATTAGCAATAAAACTCAAAGCCATGATCAGCCTTAAAAGATACATGATGTACCATCACGATGTCTAAGTGCGTCTTGAATGTCGCGAGTTGAAAAATTCCTGAAAGCCTTGCTCCCATCTCATACAGGGAACACGCAACACCGGAAAGTCCATCGCTGGAAAAAACATCGCCAACCCCTTGGCCATGATGAATGCGGGTGTTGACCTGCTCGATCATCTGGGGTGAGCATTCTGTACGATTTCCATGTTCTGTAGTGATGGCACAGCATGCAAGATGCTTACGATCTTCAAGATGTTCCTCACTTCAGAGGCCACCTCTTTGATAGTTTCCACAGATTCAAGCAAGAGTTATCATTAAACCTCAAGAATGTCTGCTCACTGAAATGTTCTGGATTGAAAAGAGAGTTGCATATATGCTCGTCTTAAGTATCCTTGATGGAGTTTCTTTTTTAGTCAGTAACATTAGCTTTCTTTTTTTTTAGATTGAAGGACCATGCCACTGTGATAAGAAATGCAATTGACAAGACCTTGAATGTTGACAAGGTATGTCGAGAATTCGGAAAAGTTGGTGCATTATTGGGGACATTTGTGAAAACTGTAAGTAGTGTTCACTATGTGCTGGCCCAGACAGTGCCTTGAAAATTTTATTGGACAGGCTCGCAATGTAAACATATCACATGTTCATGCCACACCCATACCAAAAATGAGAAAAAAAAAATTTAAGAGCTCTTTTTTTTTTTCATTAGACACAATATTATTCAAAACAGACAGTTATGCAGAGATTTTCCTTGGCATCATTGTCGGTTGATTGTTATTAATGTTGTTTTGAATAAGCAAAGTCGAAAATATTTGCATTGGGTGAGCGTATAGTCTAGGGTTTTGTTGTTCACTATTTTCTACCTATCCATCTCACCTTTATTAATATCAGTACATGTTTGATATCACAGAAATTTTCTTTTTACAATATTCAATTAGCATAATACGCTACACTCTCAGTAAATGCAAGTCTCTTAAAAGGAACTCGTACTTAAATGGAACAACTGACTCCGATATAAATTGGTTTCATACTACTTGTGCTTGAATTGTGCCACCCTGTTCATCACGTGGTAAAAAGAACTCCTGTTAGGTGGAACAAATTTTCTTGGTCCTTTTCAGGTTCAATTTAACGAGTCACCATAGTTTCTGCTTAAGAAATTCACCCACCCGTTCAATATCTCACGTTTATTCTTTTGTTAAGGTAGCTACGACTTGATTTATTGTGTACTGGCCGATATGCCTTCTTTTTTCATATTTCTCATATTCTCGTTTTATGTTTTTGTGCTTTTAACCTTCATATCAATGCTGTGTGCCCACGATTAAGGAACAGTGGCACAAAAATTTTGAAGATGAGATAACTTTTGAGACAAGACTTGTGTGTACACATACACATTGTCTGCAAAACATCAACGGCAGGTGTTGCATGTTCAAGACCAATTTTGGCATTTGCTCCATCCAAATGAGAGCACCTCGTAACATCAACGAAATTCGATTTAATGTAAACTTCCAACAACCATTATATCAGTGTGCTGGCTGCCGTGTTCCTGCTCAATTGTCAACACATGCTCCTGCACATGTCTACACGCACAGTGCGCGAGCGACTTATGTGTGAAAACGTAGTCAGCTATGTTTCGAATTAAAACCTCCCTGATTTGTCTTTCTCGCTGCTCTCTGAAATTCAAAGTGGGAATAGAACATTTTCGAATAACTAATAGTTTACTGCTCAAGCCATGATATGTGGGTCGTTAGTCACTGTTGCTAGACAAAAAAAAACAGGATATGCAGATTTTTGTGCTGGTACTTCTTTAAAAGCCAGTCTGATAGTGGTCAACTGTATAAAAAAAAATGTGCACGGATGAATGAGCAAGCTCCTACATCATAGCATGTCAGCTAGGACATAATGGTGCAAAGTTATATAATTAAGAAATGGTCCATTTTTTTCTAAAGCTCCTAGTAATTTGTCGGTGGAAGAAAATATATTTGTCACCTATACCTGCTTCGGAAGGTAATGAATTTTACGAATAAAACTAATTTTTCAGCCACTTTTAGTGCAGAGTTCTTAATATTAAAATTAAAAACTGGCCGATGTTTCAGGAGCCATTCTGTCCCTTTTTCAGCGAATGACTTTCCGGCCGGTTCTGAAAGCCAGCGACTGTTCTTCAATGTCCCCCTCTCCACTATTGTTTTTACTGCCATTCTTGTTGAGGTGTTGTTTCTCCACTCGTTCCGCAGACTATGTACACATACACTCAAGCCTCGATGTAGCGAAACCAGATACAACAAAATATCGTTATAACAAAGTAAACTAAAGATAGTCTTGCAATAGATATAGTGTTATGAATAAATATTCGCAACAAATTTTCGTATATAACAAACTTATTTTCCTGTAAGATGCAACTTTGTTATAATGAGGTATTAGTGTACACTCAGCAGGGTCCAATTGAGCAGTTAACATTTCCAGGTGTTGTTTGGATGTGTGGCCACCTTTCGTGCCAATGACCCAGGCACTGTCAAAGTTGATGCAATAGTAGACCTTTTGAAATGCTACTAGCAGTGCCGGATATCGAAGTTTCATGTGAGAAACATACACAAATACATGGGGCAAAACAGTTTTGATGTTACCATAGTGCTTTGATGCCGTTCGACATCAGTTTTCACCTTTTTATTCTTGTAACAGGTCCACACCCCGGATCTGGGAGGCCAAGCAAGCACTCGAGATGTCGTCAACAACATTATCAAAGAAGTTCAAGCCAGCACAAAGCTTTAGTTAGGCCTTTAACATACGCCTATGCTGCGTTTTGGGCATCTAGCCGCACACAGGGGTCACAATGCAAGATCTGCTCTTTTGGAGAGGAATATTATTAGCTTACAGATATTACAGCCTATTGCACTTAGGTTCGACGTACTTAGGCTGCATGAGAAGCACTGCCCATATCAGTCGAGCATTTCGAAAAACTTTTTTTTTCCCAGAAAATATTGGTTGATCTCGTACCATTCGCGAGACCAGCCAATACCCTTTGTGCTAGCTTGTTCCCAGCTGTGCAGTAATTTCCCCAATGAGAGAGAAAGCGTCTTCTGAGCGAATTCTCTGCTGCATGCAGTACAACATCACTTGGCTCACGGGCACAAAAGAGCCTCTACTACAGGTTGGCAGCGTTTTTCGACCGTGTTCAAAAGGTGTCACGAGGTCCCTTTGCATTAGCTTTGGGCTCTCTACTGCAGTGCCCCCTACAATTGTACCACCACAGAGTTTCGGGAACTTCAACTTCGTAATTTTTAGCACGCTGTGGCCGTCAATGCGAATGCTCCGTTCTAAAGGAAAAACATTGAAGCTGAAACCAGAAACCGTCTGGTTCCGGCCCACTTCCTGGAAACTAGCGATACCCAGTTTATTTTCATTTTAGTGACATCGCTTGGCAGCCCAAAGCTTTTTATGCTTGCTAGTCAGGTCATTGTTTGCCTTATTTATACTACTTTAGCAATATTTATGAGTTTTTATTGATACTTATACAAAATATATAGTAGATTTTATGCCCAAGCTTTAGACAGATATTTTTCATTTCTGCAACCACTAAAGGCAACTCTTGAGTCATGTTTAATCTCGGTGAAATGTCTGTATACAATACAAAAAGCTCTAATGCTACAGATGTACATGTGTTAATACCGTTTCAATAAACAATTACTGAAAAAAAGCAGATTTGAAGTGTGTTTTCTAAACAGGCCAAAACAGCGTTTCATACAGTGTTCTCATAGTTGTACTAGCATCCTATTAGTCAAACAGCTCACAGCTGTAAAAAAATTGAGAGACAGTTGGGCTCGATTCTCGAACATACAAGCCAGACAAGCGCAATGCTTAAACTGACAAGAACTCCGAGCCCGACTGGCTAAAGCAAACCTGTAATATCGTGCTTAGAGTGACCTGCACCATGCGAGTGTGTGTCAGAGAGCACTGCAAGTTTGCAGGCGGTGCAGAACGTGGCGTATTTTCGTGTTATCAGGAGAGGGTCTGGCTATTCCTGCGTGAGCACAGTGCCGCAGCATACTTCCACTCCCGCTATCGTTTTATTGAGCGGTAATATTAGCTTCATTCGTGGTAACTTCCAAGGGTTGAAAGCAAGCAAGCAAGCTTTCATGCTCACCCCCGTTTTGCTATTTTGTGATACCAGCTTCAGAATTGATGGCCTAGAGAATAAAAGCAAGATCTGCACACGCAGGAACAACCAAACTCTCCCCTGAAAGTTTGACAATATGCCACAACAGTGGTACAGTACAACCTTGCAGTGTGCTCGGCCACACGCTCGCGTGGTGTAGCTCACACTGAGAGTGATGGTGCAAACACGAAACAATATCTCGATAAATAGGCTAATAAAAGTGCTTTTGCTCTGAAAAGGAATGCCCAACCATTATATCACATATTTTACGTAGAATGCATTTGTTTAAAGCTATTAAAGGTGATGTTAAACTAGTCCAAATGGTCATCCTATCCGTTTTGGCATGCTCAGTTCTAAGGAACGTGATTGCAACTGCATAACACGAAGACAAGAATAACAACCTCCACTTATCATTATTGTAGTGTTCGTGTTGTAAAGCTGCAATAAACTTTATTCACTTGGTTTTTGCACCAAAACCTCAGCTATTATACCGCATACACCAAAATACTACCAGCCCTGGCCAGGAAGCACTAAAGCAGTTTTGAGTGCAACGTAACCTGGCAGCCTAGTGTGCTGACGCCATCTTATTAAGGCACCACAATATTTGCACTTTTTGAACACCTAGGTATGGGCACATTTAGTAAATGAGAGGTTCGAAGTGATTTGCACAATATTTTTCAGAATAGGAAGTGGGCGTGTGTGAATTTTTTTTTTTGGTACAGAGTGATGCAGAGGAATCTTTGAATAGCAGCAAAGTGCATGTATTATGCATGCATGTAGTGGTACAAAACGTTAAGTTTTAAAGTTTTCTGAACTTGAGAATCTGCAAGCCTGCAAAATAGTTTTAATCTTCAAAAAAAATAATGGAGGTGAAGATACATCATATATGTACACTGTCAATTTTTATCAGAGGGAACATGGGAGCGCGTGGCCTGCACGCTCCGGCGGCTGCTGGCAACGCGTTCAAGTTGGAGCGAGAGCAACCACAGCCTATTTTCGCCTCATCTCGTGGCGAGCAAAACAACCAGTCAGTGACAATATGGCACCAGCTGCAAGATTGCGACCCCATTGCATTTTTCTCGTGCTTTAAACGACGACCAAAAAATGCATGCAACATGTTTTCGAACTTGCTTTGCAACTGCTACGTGGTCTGAAGGGAATACAAGCAGTAAAGTCTGTGCCTTTTGTAGAGGGTGGCCGGCTTTGAACCGAGAAGTCACGATAATCACGTTTCGACACCAGATGGCGAAGTAAGATTCTACCACGCAATATTACATGTATTTTGACACATGCATACAGGAGAGGTGTTTGTAAACCATGAAAGTGACTTTCACTGCATTTGTAAGCAGAGGAAGTTATTTTTACTGTATTTCCAAGCATAAGAGTGGCTGTGCGGTAAAACACCTGCTTGCCTTGCAAAATACCCTGGTTCAATCTTCACTAGGACATTATTTGCATCTTTCTCGATTTTTCAGTCACGCACAAGATTTTTTACACACAACCAACAACACCGCTGCCGATGGAGGAATTTTTGCAAAACGAGCTCTTTGACCCCTTGAAGTCTGCAGTTACACAATCTAAAAGGTAACTTCGATGCATACAAAATTTTAGGTTTGTCGTGAATTTGTGACAACCGGCACACCTAATATGCGGCTCAGTACGGGGATTCATACAAGGCAACACAAGTGCATCAATAAAGTCGATCTATTCAGAAGACAAAACTTGGCATCTCTGGCAAAACGCTATTTCATAGTAATTGCATGAATTCAGCTAACAATCTACAGCTAGAAGTCCTCAACCTAGTTATTGGTGTAGCTGACTTCTGCTGACTTCTATGAAGTCAGCTACACCAATTTCAGCATTTTTCAATGGAGGCAAAAATACTTGAGATCCATGTAGTTCAATTTAGGAGCGCAATAAAGAACCCCAAATGGTCGAAACTTGTATGGCACCATCATTGAAGAGTAAACTATTACAGTAGACTATCGCGCTGATGATTGATGGGGCTTAACGTCCCGAAGCCACGATTAGATTATGAAAGAGGCCGTGGTGGAGGGCTCCAGAAATTTCGACCATTTGGGGTTCAACGCGCACCCAAATCTAACTACATGGATCTGGAGCATTTTCGTCTCCATTGAAAAATGCCGCCGACTTCATAGAAGTCAGCCATACCAATTTCGGAGTAGAGGACTTCTAGCTGTAGATTGTTAGCTGAATTCATGCAATTATTGTGAAACTGATTTTTGCCAGAGATGCCAAGTTTTGATGGTCTGAACAGATTGGCTTTATTGATGCATTGGTGTTGCCTTGTATGAATCCCCATATTGAGCCACATATTAGGTGTAGTGCCGGTTGTCACGAATTCGCGACAAACCTAAAAGCATGCATAGAGGTAACATTTCAGGTGGTTTAACTGCAGACTCCAAGGGGTTATGAAACACTTTCCACAAATTTTCAGCTAAGTTTGTATTGAAGATCCTGGCCATCCATTCGGTACTATACCTCGACTTGTCATTGTCAGAGCTCATTTAATAGCTATGAATGCATAATTTCAATTCCCCATCTCATGTTCTCTTCAACTGTACAACTGACGTCACTTTGTGCCAGCCAATGACAAGTGTGACTGTGTCTGTCGTCAACAGAACACGGTGGCACAGTGATGTTTGCCGAGCCATAAACGACAGAGGTTTGTGGAATCCGTACCCTTCCGATTGCAGCGCCGTGAAGTTTTCTTGCACTTTGATAAGTTGTGCAGCAGTGTCCAATGGCCCACACGGTTCACATAGCAAGGACTAACACCCGTGAACTCGACTTGCCAGCAACTTCCATGCAGCACAAATGCGTTTCGAATACACAGTCTTTGGGCGGTACCAAGGTAGTAGCACAGACGCTTTTCAAACGCGCTGCATTGAAGACGGTTTCAAGTCAAGTTTAAGTCAATTAGCGTTTTTTAATACGGGTGTAAGCCAACCAAACCACACTATAAAGCACAACCCAATGTAACCAATAAGCAAAAATGGGGTTGCTGTGTCAAGTGAAGGCAGCTGGATGTAATTGTCACTTGTCATACTAATTAGATACTTGAAATCAGCATAAAAGCCTACACATACAACCAAAAATTGTATTGCCTTAGCTACAGATTAACACTTCTTTTTCTGATATGCATCTAAGCACTGCACAAAGAAAGGACAGCCAACACCCATGTTCGCAAGGTTCTTTATTTTTCCATGTAAAAATGACAGCATCACATTCTAGAATTCGAATATTTAGCTCCGCTGTCGAAATTCACGGCCAGAACTTCCAGAAACTCTGGTAACATGCTGTCACTTGCAGCCTCAGTCTTTGGGAATGAGAAGGGGGAAAAAAGGGGGAGGAAGAGGGTATTCAAATTTACAAAACTAAACAAGAAAACATGTACAAAAGAGGACACAAAAGCTTGAAAGCCATCACACATTGTTCAGCACTTGATCAAAATCACCGTAACAAAATAAATTACATCGCTCATCGAAGCGAGAATAACCGTAAAAAAAAGATTTTCAACGAAAACACACCGTTATAGACTCGCAACGACACAGAAATGCCGATAGGGACTCAAGACTGCGTCGATCAGCTTGGCTCAGAAGCGTCACATTTTTCTTTGAGAATCTGGAAAGCAAACGACATCCTTCGGTAGTTGGCTTATATAAAACTCACACGAGATCGCCTCACTTTACAAAAACCAGTCGCCTCACGCACACTGCCACCACACCCACAACAAAATAATTCTGTGCATTCTGTCAAAATAAAATCGCGACACAGGGAAAGCTCACAAACGGTGTCCCGCACATTGTGCTAGTGGGACAACATTCCTATCACAAGAATTCACCAAAATTTTTAGAAGGCTCCCAATCTATAAAGTGCAGTTTGCAATGTCTAGGTTCTAGATGTGCACAATCCGCTTATAGTTACTTCGCACACGCACTTACACATCTGCACCTCACTCTCTTGCTTGCTGCCACAACTGGCCAACATTTAAAATCACCGGACCGCCACCGATCACTGAGCAAGTCCCACTAGTGCAAAAAATAGCTCTGTACGAGTCATCCCAATCTAGGCTTCTTATTTTTTTCCTTGATAGTAATTCAATAGCTTTTGTAGATAGAAACGCTAACCTGTCATGAGAATTTGACCAACTACCTGCAAGTTTTCTCATGGAAACTGAAAAAAAAAAGATAACTTCAGAAACGCATAGCCCACAGAAGCAGTGGCATTTCTGCTGATGTAACTGGCAAAAATAATTACAGTAGAACCTCACTGATGTTTCTGCTTAATACAATTTCCCTGCTCCTACACTCCAAATCGCAGAAACTATATATGTGGCATATTCAGGCATGGGAAAAACTGCACTCGCGTACTGGTGAAGCGCCAAGTGGCCGAGTGCCGCTGCACGGCGACAGCGCTTTATTTGCTGCGCTCTTCATACCCCGCATATATTTCGAACTATACTCAATCATCCCTTCTGCACTTTCTTCGAATGCCCGGTCGCGTTAGATAGTACGTTTTACCGGATCGTACGTTTTTCATCCGCGTTTTTTTTTTTTCGAGAACGTATCAACGAGGTTCTACTGTATATCTCCGACGCTTAAAAAAATTATTATCAATACCTAGCATGTGAAACTTATTAAGAACTACAGTTTACAATAACCTGTGCTCTGCAGCGGCAGCCCCGACAACACATCACAGAAGTGGCATACTGGGAAGATTTCTAAAGAAAAAAGGTGCGAGGCATGCACACTGCTTTCCAGCTCGAGTGAGCTCCGATTAAAAGAGCTACAAAGCAACGATTGAAGAAAAAAAAAGTTAGACAAACAGCTCGGAGGGGAGAAATGCAGCAGCAATAATTAGGATACGACGAAAGCTAAGCCGGTCCCCGTAGTGGACATTAGCCATGTCGAGAAAAAACCTCCTCTCTTCTCGGTTGGGACGGCTTGCAGGCACAGCCGCAGTATGCGCTCCCCCAGGGTCCGCATGCTTGTCCGGGGCCTCACACGCATTGTCCTCTGTTCTATGTTTCGTCGACCCCAGCCCCCTCAGAGCCTCGCCGTGCTCAGCGGCGGAGGCAGCGGCAACAGTTTCGTCCGTGGCGCACCACCTTACGGTCTTTTCACACGACGCGTGCGTCAACACTGCCGGGGCCGCTTCCGAGGCATGGCTGTCACTCGCGTCCTGGCGGTGCCCTAGCTGAGGTCCATCCGTTCTTCGTCAGCCGCCGCAGAACCGCTCTGCCTGGTAGACGCCGCTGCCGCTGGGCTGCGTTTCCTGGGTGATGTTCGATCTCCAGAGTCTCGCCGCATGTAGAAGAGCACGTAGGCGGCCTTCGACTGAGCAGAGAAAAAGACGCAGCAAAGAGTGGGAGCAGAAGTTGAAAACATAAAGGCAAGTGCAATGAAATTATTACCTAGCAGGAAGTTTTAAAACACTTCCGCTGCTGTGCTAGCTACTCTACGTTAAACCGAAAAGATTCGAACAAGCGGCAAAAGGCAGGCTAGCTGCCCTTTGCTGCCTGTTTGATTGATATGTAGGGTTTAACGTCCCAAAACCACTTCATGATTATGAGAGACGCCGTAGTGGAGGGCTCCGGAAATTTTGACCACCTGGGGTTCTTTAACGTGCACCCAAATCTGAGCACACGGGCCTACAACATTTCCGCCTCCATCGGAAATGCAGCCGCCGCAGCCGGGATTCGAACCCGCGCCATGCGGGTCAGCAGCCGAGTGCCTTAGCCACTAGACCACCGCGGCGGGGCTTGCTGCCTGTTTGAGACGTACATTCAACATTGAAACCTGGTTTCATGGCAGTGGATCATACAATTACAACTGCTTTGAAATTTCGAATAACATCTTATCCAAGGAAATTCGAATACTGTAATATTCAATTGAATATTTGATGCACTCAAATATTTACCCATCCCTAAAAGGTAACTCTTTTCAAGCATTTTCCTAATACACTAAAACCTCGTATAAAAGTTGAAGGTTACACAAAAATAGGTTAATTATATCCAAAAATTTGTTATGAAGGTTTATTCTTAACACTACAGTGTAGACCACTTATAACAAAACCGTATACAGTGTAGAACTGCTTGCAATGCAGTATTTTTATGCTCCCTTTTACCTGGAACACCATGTATACGCATACCACTTATTGTGCAGTACCCTAAGATGAAAGACCGGTTATAATGAGAATACCGGAAGTTGTTTGTGACAAACGCGGTAGCGAGTGCACTTCTGAAAGGAGGCGCGCTAGGGAGCGAATGACGAGGTCGTTACGGAGAAGGAGGGGAGACAGAGTGAACGAATGAAGGGCGGAGGGAAGAAAAAATAATGAAATAAGACTGCGGGACACTGTGCGGGCGGCTCGCTGAGTAAGGGAGGAGGACGGTTGCCTCGGTGATCGTTAGGCCTTCGCACCGGCGCCGACGCGGCTACAGCGTACTGCGTAGCTAGCGTGGCATCGACCGCGCGCCGCTCAACGTAACATGTGCGATCTCGTATCTATCAATTGCATGCGCAATGCGTCTAACAGTTTCCTGTCGGGAAAGACGTCGTCGTTATCGAGCTTGCAACAAATATCGCGTTTGCTTTCCCATCAATAAATTGAAAACCTATTACGGTTTTATGATGCGAGCTTTCTCTTTTGCTGCCAGCGCACTGTCGTTTGTAAGCTTGGAGAGTTGTCGTTGCTGATCTCCCGGCCGCAAACGCAAACTTCATATCACGCACGCTGTTCTTGGTTCGCTGCTAGTGCAATCTTTTTCACGCCGAATCTTCATGTTTTGGACAAACTTTCCACGACAGCATACCAAACGGCGAGCTAGGCCTAATCGGCATTGGTTGCCCTTCGATCGGTAGCGGTACCCGTGAATATAGTTAGGTACCAAATCAACAAAACTCTTTGCGGTGGCCGCACTTGACGGGAAAAGTACACATCGTTGATGAAAACGAGGGTGGCACATATAGCTCTCAAACAGTGGTTCGCGATGCGATTGCGATGTCTTAAATCAGGTGCGCGCCCGTGAAATCGAATGGTTGGCGTCTTTCAAAGCATCAAATTCTGGACGTGATTCAACATAGTTTCTGTGTAATGTGCATAATCTAGGCGGTCTGGTAGTCGGCAAATTTCCGTGATGGTTCTTTCGTTTGGTAGAGCACTCGCTCTCCCCCTTTTGCGCTCATTTCATTGGCAACGCGTGTCCTTGGATGTTACATTCTTTTAACATTCAGAAATATAAATGTTAGCAAGCATGCATCGCATGTTTTGATTCTCGGACATGCAAAGCTGCAAAGTCAACACGTTTTGCGTAAGTGCAGCCCTTGAAAAAGGTTGTTTTGGTTATAGTACGGTACCGCTTATAGTGGGGATATTCGCGACGCCCGCGACTTACGTTATAAGCGGTCTATACTGTATATCACTTGCAAAACATTTTTTTATTTATTTTGTTATAACTAATATTTCGTTATATTTAGGTTCATAATATCGAGGTTTGAGTGTATATAAGCACATCACCATAGGTGCGTTTTTTTGGAAACTTTTTGGAAACGTACAAAAACACACAAGTCATGCTTCGAGCACACAACGAACCTACGGCAATCCACTAACAACCATTTCTCGAGGGCAATGAAGCTGCATCTGACCCCTCTGACGGTTGGCTGTGGCAGACAGCACAAATGAGGTTATCGAGAGATTCTAATGCACATGTTTTTTTCTACCCACTTAATGAGAAAAAAAAGTGTGCATGTCATAACTACAGCGAAAAATTCATTAGAAATTATTAACTAAATTTTTGGTTTTCACATGATGCTGACGGATGGCCAATCAACTTTTAGCTCCAGTTTCCTTTTTCCCCTCTGTTCCAGCTCCCTCCACCCACTCACCTTCTCTCCCTTTCACACAAACAAGCATGCACACACACACACACACAACTAACCAGCTGAGTCATTAAGTCAACTCTCACCACAACATTGTCCTCCGTGGCCGAGGAAACGCTCGAATCGTCAAAGTGGTACCACTTATGAGTCTCCTTATTCTTGGCGTAAGCAGTGTCTGCAAAAAATGTTTTTAGAAAAAAAAAAGGGGGGAGGGGGGATTAATGTCACCATAGTCACTTGGCATTCTACCTGGAGTGACATTAAATAATTACGCTTGGATAAGTTTCTATAAAAGCTCGCGCATATAGTCCAAAACATTTCTATATGTTGTGACACAAAACTTCCGCCCCGTAATACATAAGTGTGGATCCGAAGAATTTTCCCCTTGAATTCAGCTTCGGTTTAGGGCATTGAGTGGTGCTATTGTCGCTATCAGGCTTTTGCACACTTCTACGTTAGTCCTACAAGCAACAGTTGCCGCAGCAACCATGTGCTACACCTCACGAACAACGGCTACGGTATTACGCCACATCAGAATCACAAAACAGTATAAAAGAAAGGAGAGTTTAGCTGCTCAAAGCATCTGCACATAGTGCTGCGGGGCGGCAGTTACGCAGCGGCCTGGAACGCTTCCAGGGGCCGAAAAATGAACAGTTCCCCCGACTTCATTTGGGAGCAAAAAGTTGCACAACTCGCTGTCAACATCAAGTAGCTATAAGCAAAGGCAAAAGGATATTGCAAGCACACTTCAATGTAAGCAAACACTGCTGTCCCGTTTCAAACAACGCATTGGGTTGGTTCCCCTACGACAATATAAGTCGACCTCGCAGGAGCTACCAGAAAGCTACGAATACGCGCTTGTGGTCTTTCAGAAGGACTATTACTTTCATTACAAAAAACTGTCGCCTTTCAGCTGGGCCAGATCGGTAAAGTGGCATCTAACGCTGGCGTATCTCGACATGCTCTCAGCTCTAACGATGCATCAGAAAGGCTCCAGGCAAATTTAAATTGGAAACGAGAAAACGTAGGCAACTGCGATATTGTCCTTCACGGCATACAGTCGGAAGCTGCCACCAGAGATCTTGCCGAAAAGGTAGATGTTGCTGAAAAATGAAGTCGTCTGCCGCCTGGAGAAGGGGTGGTTGGGTGAACCACTAGCCCTTGTCTGGATCAAGCCTTTGGGGCTCCTATCAATACCTGTGCTCGTTGTGCTTTGGTGTCCCCTGGTGGCCTCCATAAAGTGACTAATACAAGACTCCTGCCCCGAGCTCGCAGTAGTCTCGGAAGGGATGACATCCCACCTGCAGTCCCCTGATGTGCGCCTAAATATACGATTTAAGGAACGCATTAAGTGCCTGCACTTATTTACACTGAATGAGGTCTGGAGAGCCGAAAGATGCCTGGCAGGACATCAGAAATGGGCCTCACCAGCAATGCTGCACACATGAATCACTGAGTCTTGGGTCTGCATTCCCGAGGCACTTCTTCGTCATGCCTTCAACAAATGCCTGATGCCCTTGATTGCAGTGCAGATGATGTACTATGGGCGGACATCTCTGGCAAGGAAGCTTCAAAAGTGCGCCAGATGAGGATGAATTAAAGAATTCAGGTTCTGTTTACCACGAACTATACTGAGGTGCACACTTGTTTTGAACATTTTATCATCGCTAAAATGGGATTTGAATTATACGCGGGTCCAAGCTAGGCAAGGGTTTCTACGGTGTTGAAAGAAGGTGGAATAAGACTATCTGTTCTGGCTTTAGAATCACCCGCTGCAGCAGCAAACCATGGTGTTGGGCAGCGGTTTGTTTTAAATAAAGTTCTTTTTCTGCTTAAAGGGAGGCTTGATTTTTTTCACACGGTATTTCTCAAGTGCCATGGTAACGAAACAATGAGAGGCAAAGTGTCTATGATGTCCATGTGCAAAGTTTACACTGTCCATACTCACAGTGACCAGCTCCCAGGCCACCGTAGTGGTTAGCGACAGCTATCAGGTCATAGACTGCCCGCTCGTGCTTTCTGTTGATGATGTAGTCATCCATGCAGAGATCACTGCAACAAAATGTAGGCATCAATTTAGCAGAAAGTGCGACAAAAATGTACAAGCATTACATCGAGAGATGGTGCAATGGCGGGATAGAGCTACTCAGTCTGTAACTGTGAGAATGATCCACCATGTCACGTGCAAGGGTGCACGCCATGCACCTCAATGCAGAACTTTAGACTGATGTAGCGTTGGCACTGATCACATACAAGTAAGACTACTGACCCGAAAATTTGCTTTTTCTGTTGAAATAAGCACCCAATAACAGACTTGTCCGGGTGGGAAACTAGGGGTGTGCGAACAGCAACAATACCCTACTTTGGCTTGAGTTGAATCTAAAGTGAACGGTCTTTGGGGTGGAATAATTTCAAAGTGAATAGATTGAGTGGTAGCTGTCACCCTTAGCAAAAATAATCCCTACTAGTGCACTTATGATATACAATGTCCTCCCAGAGGATCATTTGATATGTTTTATCACCGAAAGGGGTGTCGGAGCTAACACGGAAAGATCCAGCCCTGACAGCGTTCAGTCTTCCAACTGATTTTTTTATTATCGCCTGCACCCGCCGCGCGGCCCAAATGCCAACTTCTTCTTCTTCGACGAGCAGCGCATTGAGGCGCTACAGGGCTCCCCCCCGTAGAGCGAGAGCCGTAGGAATCACGTCCGGGTCATCATTAACTGTCGGAGCTAACACGGAAAGATCCAGCCCTGACTGCGTTCAGTCTTCGAACTGATTTTTTATTATCGCCTGCACCCGCCGCGCGGCCCAAATGCCAACTTCTTCTTCTTCGACGAGCAGCGCATTGAGGCGCTACAGGGGCATTAGAAAACATACAGAACACACAGAAGCAGATACCTCCCCCAAAAAGAGTTCTCATAAAAGAAAACTAACTGCACCTCGTGCTGGACAAAAATGTTCTCCCTTCTTGAACTTAGAATGGTATCTGCAGTTGAGAATATCCTTTAACTTGTTGCTGATACCTGTGGGCCACACTTAAACTACATGGGTGAAAAATACCGTCTTTGATCTTCCAAGTGGTTCTCCCAGTGGGGAGGGAAGGAACAATCTGGGGTACCTCGGAAAGTTAGCTTTGATGAAAGCTTGGATATAGTTTTGAGCAGCATATAAAGCAAAGTTCGCAAAACAAATCCGTGCCTATGAAGGCTCCCTCTAAGTGGCCATCCAAGGATGTGTTGGATTCACTTGGTGATTCATGGCATACAAAACACCCCACAGCCTAAGCCAAAGTATGCAACAGCTTTTGCATTATGCCCTCATGAAAGTGCAGCCCCTCTAGCCCAGAATCTATCCGATGACCTGCTGCTCAGTAGAAATGCCCTATAGCAAAGAATTCATGATTAAACCCATCTCAAGTCCCATTCTCGCAGCAATGGTTACACGCACTCTAGCGTTTTGTTTATTCAGCCAGGCAGGCCTGGTTAGGCATCATTGAAGACCTGTGCTGCATTATTAGAGCAGATCACAACAATGCCATTCAGCAAGAAACCTAAACCACGCAAAAGTGGATTGAGGGCTACATACTAACCCAGCCACATTACTTAGGAGTCTTCATAAACCAAAGACGTGTGTCAACAGGCTGTACACAAAACAGACAATACACACAAACGTAGCATAAACAGGCTCCACACCCATTGCACACTAACTTTCACTCAGCAGAAAAGTTGCACTGAAGCAGATTTTGCGGCTTTTCTATACAAGTACACCGTAGCACTTGAAAGGCAAGCGGCATCAGACTCACGTGACGGGGAAGTCAACGTGGGTGTCGATCTTGTCGCGCCAGAACCTATTGTAGGAGAAGCGCTTGAGGTGTATGATGAGCACTCGGGGCAGGCTCCACAGGTCAAACTTCTTGGTGGCCTGCTTGTGGCTGCGGCATGTGGGGCAGTACCAGGGGTCCTCGGCACCCAGCTTCTCGGTTGTCGTGAACAGCTCCAGGCACTCGCGCAGCTGTAGCTGTCGTTTCACCGCTCGCTGGTGCACAGACTCGTGGATCAGCACGTCCTGCATGGCACACGCTCTTATCATTAGGACTAAAGCTTAACCTGTATGCTGAACCAAGGACGCCAAGGCTAATGCTAAGAAATACACCAACACAGGCTGCTCGTTTGTCTAATTTACATTAAAGATTTATACTGGATTAGAGGTTCCAAAGTTCGCTCATTAGGTACACCATAGAGGAAAACTGGCTAAATTTTGACATGGGCTTTTGAACATGGTCTTTTAAAAGTGCACGGATGTCTACATTCAGACTCCATCAGATATGGCTACCATGGCTGGGATTACAACTTGTGCCCTCCTGTACTCTTAACTTATGTGTAGTCCCTGCATTACAGTGTGCAGAGACTGCTTGCTCAGGGGCATTCCTTCCGGCAAGTGTTTGTACACTATCCATTGCACGCCCATGGTTAGAGTACCTTCCACACAAGCAAAACAGAGAAATACAAAGCCAACGTTAATGCCTATACAGTCATAATTTGCAGAGTGATTCAGTAATCTGTTTGTTCCCATCGCATATCAGCTCTGTTGAATAGATGCCCTCGTTGTTCAACTATGATATGTCCGATCAACTGCTTGGGAAGTTCCAAAAGAGTAGCTAAACACATGAGCATTGGTTCATTGGGCTAGCCATCGTATGTTCAGGTTATTAGTGAAAGGTACGGCGGGACAAAGTGGCATACAAGGACAAGCAATGGCAATTTGACCAGTCATCTTCTGACAAGTGCCACAAGTCTCGACGGCAACATACAAGTTGCCAAAAAAAATCCTAAATCGCAGTTCGACCTGACCGAGTAGCCAATAGTCCTCGAGCCCAACGTTGATCTGTTGCTGCTCAATGTAGAAATTAGACCCCAGAGAATTCAATTTTGGGTGCGAAGCAAGTTCAAATATTGACATTTACAATTCCCTGCTAGAATTCATGGTAGTACATATCATGCTTGGCATCAGGTTGATGACGAACGTATATATAGGTATTTACTTTTTGGCACTTTGCCTTAAGTACATACACTACTACCTGCCGCAGACTTTTTATAAATAGATGGGTTTCAGTGCTGTCATATTGGGTTGTTAACCAAGCCATCTTGTATCTCGAACTAAACGAACAGTGCTATGGTGGCATATACACATGAAAATGGTTTGGTTGGTGCATTTGACCTTTACTGATGCACACACAACATACAAAAATAAAACATCCATTCGACAACACAAAATGGCGGTGTCCTTATGCAGGGGTGGAACATGGTACATGAATTTGGGAGCAGTCCTGGGAGCAGCCAGAAGTGCTTTTTGTAGCAGGCTAGGAGCAGTAGCCAAAAATGTTTTGTATCTGGCTTGGAGCAGCCAACAAGATGTTATGGAACGAGTTTTGAGCAGCCAGACGAGCCTTTTTGAGCAAGTTTCGAAGAACATCCGGAACAGATTTAGCCCGTTCAAAATACTTGTGAAGCCAACATCTGTTCAACTCTGCATTTTTCAGACACTCCACTATAACCTCAGTATTGCGATAGAAATTATACAGACACTCCCAACGGGTTTAATATACCCCCGCACACCATATGTTCTATTCGCGAGTAAAAGCACGTGAGCAAGGACGTTGAACGTGGTTGAAGCAGAGATCAAACAGTCCAGCCCATCTTCGCCGCTTGGAGGGCGCGTGCGATAACCTCCGATACCCCCGCCCGGGAGGCCCGTAGTCGTAGTAGACAGGAAGCACTCCACCCGTTTTAGAAGATGGCGGAAAAAAAAAAAAGAAAGGGGGCAGGCACTGCTCGAGCAACAACTATATTAAAGGGGCAGCCTGGTTTTTGGGACCAAAAAGTGACAAAAAACAAAAAAATCATTTTTAAAATTGGCATATTTGGTTTCTGCAAGTATTTTTCTATCTCTCTGCAAATTTTCACGCACCAGGAAGTAGTAATTTTTTTGTAATGTCATTCTAACTGTCCAGATTCTTGGTGCCGCTAACATGCAGAACCTGCAAAAAAAGGGGAAACTGACTTTGAGGCTTCTTTATAATTTGTCAGCACCTGTGTCTAAAGCTCTACTACCAAATTATGATTGATATGTGGGATTTAACGTCCCAAAACCACTATATGATTATGAGACACGCCATAGTGGAGGGCTCCGGAAATTTCGACCACCTGGGGTTCTTTAACAGCACCTTTATGGGGATTGCAAAACATGCGCACCATGATTGTTGCTTTTTGAAGAAGCTGTGTGTTTTCAGTTTTTTTTTTTCATTTTTCCTAAAAAAGTAAATTTGCGACTATTAAATTTTGAGGCCTCGATATCTCTGTAGCTAGGGCAGGTACAACAATATTTCTCTTTGCAGTGGAAACCTGTATGTGTGTAGAATACAAGTATGGGAGCAGAATTTAGAGCACATGCCTTTTTAATTATTTACTAATCAAAATTGTAACACAATTCAAACTGCTTTTAAAATGGATAGTTCATTTTGCTATAAAATAACCAATAAAGGTCTAAAAACAAAAAACTCGTCCATACTTTCACTCAATAGTCATTAATCTATGTTGGCATATCTTAAATATCAATTTTAATTAAGCTTTTTTTTTATGGCGGCCTTAAACAATAGGGGGTGAACTTAAGTTATCTCAGGAACAAGGTAAGTTACAGGAAAACTAATTAAATACTTGAAATCAGCAGAAAAACTGCATAACCCTGTACAGTTTGATCAACAACACTGAAGAAATAAAAAATGTCTAAGACCAGTCTGCCCCCTTAACTCTGCTTCTAAGCGCCTGGTTGCGACTGCTGGCGCGTACGCTAGCTCGGTAGCCATCAGCGGGCGACTCGCATACACTTTTACGTGCCGCACTCCAATTGCGAAGAGACTTCGCGAAAAGTGTTGCTCTCCTTGAAGTTGCTGTACACCAGCGTTTTGTACAGTTACGTGAGATTGGATCCAAAAGAGTTATCTCCCAGCCTCACTTCGTTTAACATTACAATTTGCTCCTATTTTAGTTATGTACAGTTGCCCATGATTTTTTGTTCTTACAGCGAAAGCTGTATACGGCTAGGAGAAATGAAAACCGTTTGGAATCGGTGTCACGAGCGATCTCCATTGGCTGTGCTATCAGTTACGTTGTTCCCAGCACGTGCGTCGTCGGCTGTGTTGTGAGTGAGAATTTCCATCCCGTCACAGTCGCTGGCGCCGAGCATGTGCGCATTGGTTTCTCCTGAGAGCTTACACATAGGTAAGCCACGGACAACTCTAGAAGAGCGCCGATAGTGCAAACGTGAGAGAGCTCGCATTCACAGGGCCGATGGTGCAGTCAGGGCACAGAAATATGACAAGGATGCCAAGGCTGGCAGCAACTCCATACCAATAATCCAGCAGCCATGGTACATCTTCTAAACCGCAAACGAAAATGCAAGCGGTAATAGCGGGCCGATCCAGCAAACCATGTCGCCGAGTTAGCTCCCGACGTCCAACGCTTGGCGCTGCACTGAACAAGCAGCGTTGCAGCGTCAACGCCCGCGGGAGTTTTTCCAGCATGACTGACTTCAGCTGTGACATCTGTAACTACCTGTGGTTTGAGAACAACCTCCGTGACCAACGCAGAGTGAAACACATTTAATCGCTCTTTACGCTCCTCCATGACCGTGATCATGCGAGGCACAATGTGCAGCATGTCGAATATAAACACTGTGATAAACCTAAGCCAAAGGTGTGCCTAACCTCATTAAGAAGCAAGAACATGCAGCCAATAATTGTGAAAGGCTTCAGTGCCTGAAGCAAAAAGCATGTCTAACTGCAAAAAATGTTTTGTTAGGAACAAGAAGCAGTGATGTTTGGTTTGTTCCGAGGTTTCACAATAATTACAAATCTCAAACATTGCAATACAATTTACCAATGATTCTCAATAAATACAATCATGTAAACAGTTTCTCATTAAAAGAACTACAATCCTTTTTTGTAAATATAGGCTAACTTTTTCACGTTGTAAAATGTGCTGTCTGGTCTGTACGATAGTACAATTTCATTTTTCTTTCAGTGTGTGCATCCATGCTGTACCGAATAGGTTATATGGTATAATTCTGTCTGTATAATTTTGTTTGTCTGACATGTGATGTACATTGTATGATGCAGCACATACACAAGGAGCAAATTTGTAAACATCTTCCCTGATATTTTCATCATTTATTTATTTTTATTATTTTATTTTTTGGCAATAATGGTGTTATGGTTGCTGGATTTTGCTTTTGTTTTTTTCTTTGTTTTTTTTTCTTTTTGCTCGCGTCCATGTAATCTTCTGTGCAATGCTGGTATCAGGATGTTTCGTAGGAATGTATATATATATGTTTTTATTACACCGTATTTGGTATTGTTATGTTAGCTTATGGTCTTTACTGTTATACACTTCTTTGTCATTGTCCCACCTGCCTTGTATAGGGTTCACTGGCCTCATCAAGCTGTCCATAAACAGCTTTTAGCCAGTGAACCTCTCCAGAACCTGTTTCTTTCTGGGAAAATAAAATTATTTGATTTTTTTTTTTTTGCTACATCGGGTTAAGCCCACTGCTAAACAATGGGGCGACATGTTCCAGATTTCGCTGGTCAACCATTCGTACGGAGTGCTTGGGTGGGCGGTGATTTCTTCTTAAACCTCAACACGGGAGCATTAAGCACTGAGTTGATAAGCGCAAAGCACAGCAGCCAAATGAACAAGAATACGCACACACACTCAATGAGCAGTCATGTGCACCTGTCTTTGCTAGGCTGCTCCAAGAACCGGACACCTATAATCTTCTTTTGAGCAGCGTTACTGCTATGCTTTATTTCTTTTCTAAACACTGCTATCGTGTCATAAAAAAAAGTTTCACCGGAGTTGTGCAGCAATGAATGCGATACCAACAAATTGTAAGGCCAGCAGACAACTATTTTAAGGTCCCATATCGCGTAACTCTACAAAACGCTGGTGTATAAGAATATAGCTGTGCCGGGAAGAGCTGCTCTTCTCAGAGTCTCTTCAAGTTGAGAGCACAGCACATTGAAGGATTCACAAGCTATTTGCGCTGATGCCTGCAGTGATCATGCATATATCGATTGCGACCACGCCCTTTGGATCAACGTTCGCAACTGCTCCTAGAGCGATCACAGCCTTTGTGAAACCGAAACTATAACCGTTTCAATAAAACCAAAAAGACAATGTGTCAGCCATGTTTCCAAACAACTTTCGCACTTCGCGGCTGAATTCTGATGCTGCGGCGCTGGTAGAAGAGTTTGGCGCAGCAGGGATTGTTCGGACTGAAATGGCACAAGTAAGCAAGCTTGGCGCACAAAGGCACAGCTGTTCCACCCCTGTTTATGTCTTCAGCATAATCGCCTATACAATCGTCGTCTACCATCTTTACTAGCAAAAGTGAAGAATTTGCCCGCTTGAGATGGAAGCACTCACGTCTGCTTTTGCCTCATCAAAGTACTGTGCGCGAACTCTGGGCAGCCAGTCGGCCCCCAAGTATGTGCGAGGCGCCAGCTTCAAAGGCTGGCCATTGTCCACCAGGGAGGCCAGGTTGAGCGAGCTGTTCTCGTTGATGCAGTGTAGCGTGAACAGGCGCCGCCGCTTGCTCTGGCACTCCTTGGGTGGTGGCTCGGGCGATGTCTCAGGGGGCATCTCTTCATCCGTGTCTGCAAACAGCTCGTCCTGGCCGTTGTGAAGCTCTGCATTTGAAACCCCAGCGGGATGCCGTACATGTGCAAAAGAAAAAGGAAACGTAAAAAAAAAACATGAGGTGCAAAAAGAAAGGCCACTAAAGAGCTAAACCACCTGCGATGATTTCTCAAGGCAAATGCCCGCATTGGGTTTAGAATGCCGTCTAAAACAGCAACGCCAAAAATGCCAAACACGGCCACGCCAGGAATTGTGGGCATCTTCTCACGACTAATTGTTTGTTGTAGACTTGTTCACAATTGCAACGCCACAACCAAATTTTCACTTCTGGGTGGCTTAGGGGTTCCTTAAAGCTGGCTCTGCAAAAGCCATGCAACAATGCTTCAAATCAAGATAACACATCACTAGACAAGAATCTGTCGACTGGCTACATGTTCCTAGAAACTTATGTATTGAGACAGCAAAATCAAATTAAATTTGTTGTAATGGGCAGTACTGAACTCACTAGGTTTCCTCTAATGACCTCGGCTGATAGCATGCAATCCGTTAAACTTTTTGACTTACAAAAAACTAAGCCTTGGATTTAACCACCTACGAACTCAGCTCATCCAACGCAATCTGTTCAACTTCCTGGCTTACGACAAACTTTCCTCGTAGTACATTTTACCATTTTCAGAGTGCCTCTTGACAAAAGCAGGGGTTTTGAAAGCATGTTTTCTAATTAGATAGACATATAAAATAACAAACCGCAACACTTGCTGCACAACTTTTCTGGAGTATTTCTTGCATAAAGACATGTTACAGAATCTTCTGATGTTATGAAATATTAAGCCATTGCGGCCCTATTGATCAAACGAAAATAAGCCCTTAAGTGGCTGAGAAAGAACACCTGTTTGGTCAAGCAGGGAAACAGGTGACTCACTGTAGATTCAAGAAATACGGTCTTCTTTAGACGCAATTCATAGTAAAAGCTTTATATTGAAACAGAAAGTCGTTAACATGAAGGAGAAACACATTCGAGTTTTTAGGGTAGGGGTACGAGTCTGTGCCAACTATGTTAAGAGACATGGGTCTTAAAAAATAATAAATCACAGAAGAATCACTTGTAAGAAAAAACATTCCAGGCCTGAGATTTCTTGCTCTCCCCTTCGAAATATTCCTCCAGCAATGTAGCAAATGAATGCGTATTAGCAAACATTCATGTCGCAATCAGCGACTAGAACACAACCCCCACCACTAGAATCAAAGCAGAAACATAAGCGCTGTCCTCTGGTGCAGAGTTCCCCAAGATACTTTGCATGTGGTCATTTGCCTTCAGCGTTCGCTTGTTCATGCCGTCTGCCATTAACACAAACAATCACGACAACTGCAGCACATGTGGGCATGTTAACCAATAAAACAAATAAAAAGGAAAAGTTCTGAACCATTCTGCTGATTTTTGCACAGAAAACTTCCCGTCCCACTCTAACCGATGCTCTGAATCCACTCAGACTTCCTTACTGGAACACGTCACTCTTGCCCTCACTTTGTCATTGAAGAAAACTTGCTCTAAAACAAGCACGAAACCCATCTTTGAGTTTGTCGTTGGTGCTAATATTCAAATTGCCGTGAAGATGGGCTACAGAATGACAAATTGCTTCGTACACCATAGCCTGGAAGACAAAATACGGCATCACAACAAAAAAGCTAAGAAAGGGGGGGGGGGTAAAAAGAGGAGAACTTTAACAGCAGTGCTACCATAGCCATACTTTCACAATGACACAAGAAAACATGAGACCCTGCTTTGCCTTTGCCTGCTCTAGAGCCAAGTCTTGGTACAGGAGCAATAAATTTTTGGCCTAATGAATATGTCAGATGCAATTTTGTAATTTGGCTTGCAGGGCACTGGAACTTGGTGCAGTATACACGGCTTTATAAGCGTTTGCCCATATACTGAGAAAACATGTTCACGTATTTTGTACAGCTATTCCAGAGAAGAAGAAAGCTAGAAAACAATTTGCATCATTAACAAGTCAGTAGTTGCATCGTGTGATAAATATTACAGTTATCCAGAACTTCAAATGCGGTTTTCTTAGTTCTATTTTAGTAATTTTATTCGCATTAAAATTATCAAGAAAGTGGTGCAACTTCTAATTACTCAAGCATATTTGCAAATGAGAATCGAGTATATTAATAAGAGCAAAACTCACGGTAAATAACAATTTAATTACCTATAGAATACGATGTAAAATGAATACAATTAGCATCGCTCCTCACTGCAAGTCTGTGGCATTTATGCGTGCACTTACTTTTTTGGTTTAGGACGAAGAAATGGCCGAAAAGCTCTGCAAGAAGTGCCCGTTAAATTTGTTTTCAGGTCTGCATCTTTTTAATCATTTCAAAGATCTAATTAGAGATTAGAAGTCGGCATGAAAATGTGACCCCCACGGCGAATTCAAATCCACACCGAAAAAGAAGTTTTCAAAAATCCATCTTACTATAAAGAGCCCAGGAACACACCTTCAAGAAGCCATCACATGTCTTCATCACTAAGGGGGTTACAAATTGACCGTCGCAAACATCTTTGGAATCCTTCAAGTATGAACAGAGCTACAGAGATTTGTTGCACGTTTTAATAGCCTTATTCACCCATTTTAATGAGTGAATGATCTTGCAAATGAGACAATGGTACAGTCAAAAAGCAAATTAATGTTGGGACTAAGCTGCACCGTCCCCAATTTCTCGTTTTGTTTAGCCATTACAAGGTGCAAAAGTTTTGGGTTAGATTGCAAATGTATGGTCCAGCTTTGGATATTTAAATAAAATAGGTTGACTTACAATCATGTTAACAAGGTAGCTGCTACACTGGTGATGCAAGTGTTGTGCAGTACATTTCAATCCATACAGATGCGTTGAAAAACTAGGCCTGTGTGAATGGCGAATTTTAGGTTCGAAGCAAATAGTGATTTGGTTAGAATAACTTCGAATCAAATTGGAATAGTACATACAACTTATTTTAATGAAAAACTAGCATTTGTCATGAACCAACTAATCTGCACACTATTTTTTTAATTAAAACCGAGACAAGACATGTGCAAATGCCATTATTTTTGCTACAAAGGAGGCGGAAGCAACTTTCAATAATAGCGGGATTTGACTTTCGGTAGCATGCAAGTGTTAAGCCTATAAAATATGTCGTGTTTTAAAATTTACTATACTTTAAGCATGAAAGCTGGTATAACAAGCTTTTGAATTGAAAAAAATGAAGAGGCAATGTGAGGGTAAGACGTTCATTTAACCTTGAAATAAGTCTTTGCTGCAGTGCGAATTTTTCCTGAAGATATGTATTCGCAAAACGCCACTGCAGTTAAACCACGATTACAGAAATGTTACATGCGGGTCAGTATTTATCTGTCCAGTTTATTTCGGAAACTTTGAAATTTCCAATACTTTAAATTCAGAGTCGGAGCGAGTTCAAATACGGCAATAATCGTTCGAATATTTGCACAAGCCTACAAAATGATATGGCACTTACAAATGGTACATTCGGCTGGTCAAAACCGGACAATCGAAACTTGTCCGGCGGGCTCATTTCAGTGCACAGCTCTGGATCTCGGTGCACTCTATATTTGCGAACAACTTTTTTTTTGGCAATGAAGCAAAGGCTAAAGAGTCTCATAAAACCAACGCTACCACTATTCAAAGGGACGCTAAAGAGTAAAACAATTTTTCGCTTATTAGTAATGTACAATTTCACAATCCCGAAAACACTATTGTTACCATGACAACACACTTGGTAAGCGGGAAAACACGCAATAAGAAAATGCAGGTAGCGACGCTACCTTAAAATTCTTGCCCAAAACACCGCAACGTAAGAAATTTTGAAGGCGTTGACTGGGTCCTACGTAGCTTTCAATCGATAAAAATGACGTACATTTTAATCTGTGGGTGTTATCGACTTAGTATGTGACGTTTCAGAAAATTCCATCGAGCCACTGCCACGAAAATACCGATAATACATTCTGAGACTCTCACTTTGTACAGGAAGCTCTTTGAGGCAGCACACACCAGTGGAATAATTATTTTGTTCTAACTTGGAGATTGTCGTTTTGCATTTTTGCAAGCGTGAGTCACCTTTCACTCGTACCTCATAGCTGCAACGTCAAATTGAATTTACGTCTTCAGGTAAGCGTTGTCTCTGGTTTTTCTGCCCACTCACCCGATAAATGGTGACAAATTTTATCCACCAATGGTCGTCTAAGCAGACAAATCAAATGCTAGCAAACGGTTCTGCCGCGCAGCGGTCTCTCTCCACAGTTGTACGAAACGAGCGTCTAACTGGACTAGTGGACCTAGGACTGCGCACACAGAAGCTAACCCAAACAGCTCTTGCTTTATTGCCAGGAAAAGTTGTCTGCGAATGTAGTCTCTCACATCCAATCTTAGGGTGCAACCGAGAACTGTCAAAGTTCTCATTCGTGACTCTTGCTGCTTGCTTTGATGGTGCAACAAAGGCCAGAGCAGTGTGCACGATGGTTTCCTCAGCATCCGAGTGTTTTTGTTTGTTTGCAACAAAATATATGCCACTGAAATTCCTCTTCCGGTCAACAAATGCTCGGGCAAGAAGCTGCTCCGCAATCTCACAGTCAGAGTTGGAGTGCGGTGGTGACCGACCGAGTGTACCATTGGCTACATCATCTAATAAAGTTTCATCACACAGTGGCTTACTGGGGACCGCCCTCTTCTTCGGTGGAGTCTCAATTTTTTGACGTCGTTTGGAAGAAGGCTCTGAAATACAATACACAAAACTAGGTGTCCAGCGGAGGACTTGTACGTTAAGCTAAATGTTTGCGCACTGCCTACAGAACATTAGGCACCCACAAAATATAAAAAACAACACTGCTCGAAGTCGCACAGTACGAAGAGAGACTGGCTGCAGTGATGAATTGGAGTTTACCTAGCATCGACATTATTCCTTTTTTTTTCTCCCTCCATGCGTTTGGCACATCACTTCTATCACTTCGTTGCAACGCCCAATAGATGTTAAAGTGAAGTGTTTGGAACTGTAATTTACAGCCTTACATCATCTTATTTGCAGATGAGCACAGGTCAATGGTAAACAAAAACAACTGGTCAACGACCGAGCAATGTTGTACAGGCAGAACGAAAGTGACTGAAAAAAATCAGGAGGAAGCCCACCGACTAGAGAGAAACGAGAAGCAATTAACCGATGGGAGATTTGCCTAGAGAAATTATACGTATGCTTCAGTGCATCTCTGTGGCGCAAGCCTACTGCAAGACACACCAGCTGTGAGGTTAATGCCTTGGGATGAGACCTGCCCAGGAGGTTTTATGTGCCCTCATTTTTATTGCACAGAAGGGAAAGCATGGCCACTTCCATGTGGTAAGCTTGAGGGACGTCCCTGAACTATGCAGCAGAACCTCGTTATCGGCGAGGATGTTATCAGTATCAAATGACCACTCTGCAACTGTACGATATTCAGTTGTGTGCCACGACTTAAATACAACTCTCGGAGTCAGACAACACCAGCGACACTGCATCTAGTAAATCAGAACACTGGCAGAAAGCATGCAAAACTGCCAATAACCGCCACATAGCCATTACTGGGAAAAGCAGAGTGCTCATTATTAATATTTTTTTGTTCGTCAGCGGCAGCCGAAAATTGTGAGACACCCACCTCGTTTTGTTCCTCCATGCTCTCGCTGCCGCACCAGTCGTCACCTGGCTTAGGAGGGGTCACGTACCTCCTGGGGAAAGCAAAAAATTACTAATTGAACTACCCGAAAACTGCCTAGTGTTGGTTTACTAAAGGATGTAATGAAGAACTCCAAATTGTTGCACCTTACAGCAAAATAAGTTTGTTATATCTGAAAATTTGTTATAAAGATACATTCTAAACATTATCGCAAGATTTTTCTTAATTTATTTTGTTATAAACAACATTTAACTGTATCTGGGTTCCTTATGCAGGGGTAAGATGGCCGAAACTGAATTGAGAGCAGTTTTTGGAGCAGACAAACTTTGCTTTAGAGCGGCTAGCTGCATTTGAAGGGATACTGAACAGAATTTTGGCCGCCAGTATTTTCAGCCAAATCGATAGATTGAATTATTAAATCGATAAAGACAACCTTCATTCCAAGCAAAAACTACAGGAAAATAATGAATTTAATGCGTTTCTCACAAACCGTTGCGTCTAGCGGCAGTACCGTGAACTTCGGGATGTGGCATTGGGCAACTTCAAACTCACCAAAAACTAGCAAGCCAACAATGACAGCCATCGCCTGAGTCTCCCGACTCGCTCATCTTCCACTTCGGTTCTCAGAAACGGTATGAACAGCAACAGCAGTGAACAATGCTTCTGGTTGGGGCTAAGTGCCAGCGTTTTCGTTGAATGGAAAGAGCGGAGTGAAAGGATAGTTAAAGGGAAGGAAAAGAAGGACAAGAACATGAGCATCCTTGATACGCCTCGACGAGTTTGACATCACTGCTCATGCTTGCGAGCAGCTGTCGCGCACTCACAATCCATCAAAAATACAACCACCTGTTCAAAAATACAGGAAATAAACTCTTCCGAGTGGAATTTTGAAGTTTCGTCAGTTTTTCCAATTTTTGTTCAGTATCTCTTTAATATTTTGTCTTAGCAGCTCTAAAAAAATTTTTAGCAGCATGGGGCACAAGTGCATGGTTTAATTGGCTTATAATGCATAAAAATCGTAGTTACATAACAGTGGTCCTTTGCTTAATGACAGTGACATGATTTAGCATATTACTGGTTTGACTTTTTCTACATCTGATTTCTATCTGCTGAGCAGCACTTTCAAGAGTGCGGCGTGGAAGACGAAAAACCTCGCCGCACTGACTATCTCGCAAAATGCGCAAGGGCGTCCGCAGGACTTATTTCAGGGGGATGAGTCTGCAAGAGAGGGGGGAGAGTGGGGAGAGCATTCAGCACCAGCATCCTTTCTTTAAACACTGTGGTATGACTGGCAATATTAGTCAATGGTGCGTAACATGCAAAGTTGGCTAGAAATCCTGAAGGCTGTGGCCTGAGTGTACTATAACCTATTGCTACGGCATAGAAAAGCATTATCCGGAATTCCATGGGGTTGGGTTGGAGGCAGCCACCCTTTTTTTTGCACCGTCCTCCGGACACCCATGAAAGCGTGTGTGTACGGCACCAAGTGATAAGCATACGATACTAATAACGTCTCTTAACGTGAGCAACCACGCATTATTAATGCTGCCCACATTAGCCTGTTCTATTTCCTTTAATATTGAGGCCATCATCGTTGATGTAAAACTCCCTATAATAGATAGAACCGCAATTGCGGTCTGAGTCACTTCACGACTCGTGTAAAGAGCTCGCACCGCGCAGTGCAAGTGAGGAGATTATGGTGGCACCCTGAGAGCCTTCGTCACCAGAAAGGTGCAAAGTAAAAGCACGCTTGGACACGTCTTATTTCTTGCTGTTCCTGGCGCTGCTTGGAAAAACCATGTCAACTCAGCCTTTCTTCCTCCACTGAATCTGAGGTTTGCATCAAAATTCCTGCTTTTGAGGCTGCTTCGGGGCAGTCCGGCTAAGTTTTCACGGTTTTTATGCTTCTGAAACAGCTTAGCGCAAGAAAACAAAAATGTATAAAGAATTATGCACAGCTGTCTCACCCCTGGCTATGTCGAGGTTTAGGTGTAATTTCAAAGGTCATGAGCTTATTTAATACACATCCCCCAGGCACAATTCTCGAACTCTACAATGCTGCAGAGATTGAAGACTTGAACTCCCGAGTGGCAGCACTACGCTGTAGTCACAGGCTCATCCAAACAGGTCAGGAAAAGGTGTCGAGGAGAAAATTCAAGCAGGGCTGGAGTGAACTTGCGGCAGGAAAATAACACTCACGCAAAAACAACAAGGCGGAAAGCATGTGGCTTTCTTTTTCCAAGACAAACTACATTTATAATATGTAGTTTTGAAAAATGGGCCAGTTTACGGGGTCCTAATGCCCAGAAAGATTATGTTCAGGCAAGTACATAAACTCATCAGTCCCAGGCTTGCTGAGCAGCCGTGCTATCAGCTGCCACAGACACCAGTGCCCTTCCTCTAACAATTTGAGAAAACTGTGGGTGCAGAAGTTGACCATTTATGACCTTTCACAATGTTTTCTATAGGAGAATGTGTAAATTGGTGAAATATAATTTTGACAGATACTACATATCCATCCATTACGGTGTTAACCATCAACACTACAGTGTTAGCCATCAACACTACGGTGTTAATGGTTGACACATCATTACCCTGCTCTTTGCTTTTGTTTACTCTGCCTACGCATCGATGTTACAGACATGTGCATTCTCTTACAATGACATTTCTAATGCTTTATCAATGAAAGTGAGGTCTACTGGAAGCCAGTCTTCTCTCTCTCTCTCTCTCTCTCACACACACACACACACACACACACACAAAAAAAAGAAGAGGCTTATTATGCTCTAGTAATGAACATCTCACCTTTCAATCAAGAAAAGACTCACTTTAAAGTAGACCACTGGCCGAGCATCAGAAATGTTGATACCAGAAACTGCACATATTCAGAACATGGGCACTTCCCAACCAGCTACAGCTGGCTCAAAAAACTGAACTGCTCTACGGGCATCTGCTTCAAAGCGTAAATTTAGTCGAAGTGGTAGGGATAACAATATTACTTTGAGACTGTGGCTACAAGACTACTGCAAGACACACCAGCTGTGAGGTAAATGCCTTGGGATGAGGCTTGCCAGAGAAGTTTTATGTGCCCTCGTTTTATTGCACGGAAGGGAAAGCATAGCCACTTCCATGTGGTAAGCTAGAGGGCCTCCCCAGCAAAGGTTCTGGTGACAAATGGTTTGTCATTGTAGGGAAGTGGCAAAAGCCTGGTGTGAATACACTCTAGACACATTGCACCAAAAACATTCCTGACAACTTAATCATCTGAGCAAGACGCCTTTTCCCGCACTGGCCAGAGGTCACTAGACTGAACCAGCTCTCATTATCTACGACCCCTCCAATTTGCATCTGTATGCCAATGTGGATGAACTCAAGCACCCAGAATGCTACAGAAGAACCCCGATTATACGACTTTCAGGGCACCACAAAAAAACGTCGTATAATCAAAAAACTATGTATACAGGCAGTGGTAGTCAGCCTTGCACAAAAAACAGGTACAGACTGCCTGAATAAGCCCACTAAATGACCTTGTGCGTCTCCTTGAAGGTATATTAAATTATTCTTGCCAATGGCAACATTACTTAGTAGAGGCAGGCACAAGTAAATCTCTATTCTCAACTTTTAAAAAATCGAATCCAGCGCGCATCTTTGCCCCAATAAATCAAGTTCGAAAAATGCCTGAATGTTAAAACTAAACCAAAGTCGAGTTTCAACAACCTCCCATCAGAATGGCTAGACACAGTGTCAATGCCATCACATAACGGAAACGAACCACAACTTCATGAGGCTGCACTGAATGCCTTCATGCTTGACTGAACTATTATAATCTGTTGCTTTATGAAGCGCAACTAGTGATGTTATAATGAACGTTGACTTCAAGTGAAAGTTATTTTGCATTGTCAAAATAGCTGTATCGTACCCTTTCGCTCAAGCTTGTGAATGCGAATGCCTCAAACCAAGGCAAGAAAGCAACTGCACGTCGACCAGGAAAAGTTTCCATAGCCCAAAAACATGAAAGTATCAGTATCTCAGAAATGAGCACTTCGGCCAGCTGAAGCTACTCGGGTAACGCTTTTCTAGGTAACGGCCTTGCATACGCAAGCAATCAAAGCGTATGCAGAAGTGCATGAACTGCCAGGAGAATAAATTTTCCATTCTAAAACATCCTGTCTCAATCTTTACTTTTCTAATCATCAACGAAGGGGAGCTCAAGTTCATATTTTGCACTCATGACTATTTGGTCAACGTTCGACGCGAGTACAAGTGGTTTTTTATTTTGGATGGAATCAGAAAGTCGTCGCAAAATACGGGGTCGGCCTAAAACTGTGTCATATAATGAAGCTTTTTCACACATTTTCTCTGTGGAAACTTTGCCAGGACCGAACTGATCCGTCGTAAATAGCGGGTCGTTGCGTAACCGAAGGACATGTAATCAAAATTCCACTGTAAGTTGGAATCCTGCAAGCGAATTAAATGATGCAAACTGGCACATTTTATTTCTGTATCACGCTAACCGAATTAAGCTGCCGAGAAAAGTTGCATTTTCACAAACAATTTGGCTGTACCACTTTCTAGTCTCAGCAAGATTTAGTACGCGCATTGTTTCACGCAGCCACCAATGGGAATCATCCTGGTTGCACATGGCCGGCAGTAGTCGATTTTACAAGCCATAGTATGTGGCAAGTGTTTGACCATTTCTTTATAGGTACCTTACAGGCCCCTAGAATAATTGCTGTGCGGGTACTAATGCAAGAAAGTGTTTAAAAAATGTACAGTACATTCAAAACAATAAAGACGGGTATAAATATATAAAGAAGCGAGAATAAAATGTTAACAGTAACATACCGTATTTACTCGCGTAATCCTCGCACTCGCATAATTCTCGCACCTCCCACATCGCCCTAACAAAAATCCGATTTCTTTTTTTTTCCTCGAGTAATTATCACACCCCCAAAAACTGCTGCAATAATGTCGTCTGCTCTTTCCAGTCACTGATGATGATAGCGCATGCCATCTGGCGCCATCTCTTAAGCTTAAAGCGAACTATTGCACAGAGATTCAATCCAAGCTAAGCTGAAGTGACCAGTGCGCGTTGTGGCGTGTTTTGTATGTTGTGTCGGTAATCTTGGCACGTTATGGGGGCGATACTGAAGCCACACGGCTGTTTCAAATTGCAAGTGATACATCATGCACTAAACAACGGCAACAGGGCTGCCGGTAGGCCCTTCGGAGTCCATGAGTTTTGTGACTGCTACTGGTGACGGCAACTAAAAGCCACCAAGACGCGTTGGGCCTGCCGTGTGCCTAAAACTGGGATTGATGGTAAACATTATTTTCAGAAGGAAACTGCGGACGATTCTGTTAAATAGTCATCAGGCCAATACTGACGTGCCACACTTACCTTTTGAGGGCCCCTGTTGAGCGACGAACGCTACCGCTACGCCCGCAAACTTTGCGTATGGTAGTTCTAATTCTCGACTGTATGCTTCCACTTTTTGTGCTCTCAAATAAATCTTGTCTTGTATTGAACCTCTGCTTTTATTGTTGAGGTAAGTTTTAATTAGTACTTCTTAAAGCTTGCTGTTAGTTGCTGGTGTGAGAATCCCGATTTGCGGCCACTTCATTTTCTTTTTCGCTCTATGTTTTCGTAGAAAGTTTTCCCCGCGTAATTCTCGCACCCCCCCTAACTTTTTATCGGTTTTTTGGCAAAAAAAATGCGAGGATTATGTGAGTAAATACGGTATGAAGGAACATAGCGAACATTAAGTTACACAATACGTTACGTATATGCATAAGAAAGAGAGGCAAGAAAAAATACATTTCGAATAATGACAGCTCAATAACAATATAAAATCCGACACATTAAAATACGAACAATAATATAAACGCAATCCCTACTGTTGCCAAGAAATTAACCACAGCAAAGCCCATGCCTGATTCACCGTACGCAAGTGGCATCAATTCACACAGGCAGCAGTGCAAAACGTGCAAGTCGCCAACACTCACACGAGGCAGTTGAGTATGCGCTCGTACAGCATGTCATAGGTGCAGTCTTTCGCAGGCACGGAGACGAAGAAAGGATAGCCGAACAGGTGGCAGGTAGGCGCTGCCCGGCTGTTTGTGGCACTCTGCGGGCTGAAAGCACCGCAAAACTTAGTTGCGTTAACGAAAAAAAATGCACACCATCGGGGAAAATCAGGGAAGAACGTCGCCAAATGTAACTGAGCAAAGCTGCATTACAGTCGGGCATAAATGCTTTAAATAAACTTCCACATTAGACACAGCATCAAGAAACAGAACTACATACAAATGCGTTATTATTACGCTTGCGCAAATTTTCAAATTCTTTGAATATTTAAACAGATACTATTGTATTTGAATTCTCTTTGATTTGGATTTAAATTGTTGAAAATTTCTGGAGGGTGTAACATAAGGGGTGGGTGTAGACAAATTATACAATTGGTCTAATTCTCTACAATGGTAACCAAGTATGTTATTTGCGAGACAGGTAACATGTTACACTTTGCGGAAATAAAGTCGGACAGGTAATGGCAGCAACACTGTGGGAAAGGTAATTCTATTCACATGATGACCATGGAAAAGGAGGAGGCCGAAAATGTTTTGGTGTGGATGCGTGGACGAGTGACTTGCAAGGCATGATATGCGAGCTGGCGCGCTGATAAAGTCTAGACGATCACTTGAGCTGTAACAGAATTTGTGGGAGAGATCTATAAAGTGGCGATGTGACGACAAAGTGCAAGAATCGATAAAAATGATCATTTTTTCAATAATGACACACTGACATGGTAGGACTTCGATGAATGAATAAAACAAACGGCGCGGTTCTGCAGTGTCTCAAGAGAATTTGTTAGGTAAGCCCGAGGCGGGCTCCAAATGGCAGCGGCACACTCAAGCTTCGGTCTTATTATGGATTTGTATGCTAAAAGTTTTAGGAATTCGAGAGCATGACGTAAATGACTTTTTAAAAGTTCTAGTAATTTGTTAGCTCCCGCTATTATGTTGGCGACATGCAGACCCCACGTTACATGATAAAACAATGTTACACCCATGTACTTATAGGATTCGACTAAGTCTATGTTACCGAATGTGTAAGGAAAAAGGGCTTTGACGACGTGAGAAAAACAATGATTTGCATTTAGTTGGATTAAGTGTCATGAGCCACTGGTTACACTATGCTTGTAGAGAGTTATGATCATGTTGAAGTGCTCTGCTGCTCAGATGGATCAGTACGATAAATTACGCAATCATCGGCGAACATGCCAATGTGACATGAAATGTGTAAAGGTAAGCCGTAAATGTATGAGCAGTAGAGGACCTAAAACCGAACCTTGGGGAATGCAGAACACTACTGGAAAAGGATTAGAAACACACTCATTAACAAAAACTGACTGTGAGCACTCTCTCAGAAAAGCTGCAGTTTTTTTAGGGTTAATGTTTTAGCTTGAAAGTTTAAAAAGAAGGAGGTTATGAGACACTTTATCAAATGCTTTCGTGAAATCTGAAAAGATTGCATCAGTTTGTTGGTTACAGCCTAAGTGTAAATCGGAAAGAAGTTAGCTAGCCGAGTTTCACAGGAGAGACCTTTCGAAAACCATGCTGCGAAGTCATGATTTGTGAATAAATGACATGTTCGATGATTTTACATGTGTACTTATTAATGATATTGGACGATGATTCAATGATGACTGCTTACTGCCAGGTTTAAGGATGGGAACAGTTTTCCCCACTTTCCGGTCATCGGGTCGGCGAGCTGTAGAAAGGGACTGGGGAAACAAGAACACACGAAAGCAACCGAGGTGTTCTTGATAATTAGTAAGAACTTGGAAACAATTCTGCCAAATCAGCTGATGATGTCAATCTTGGATGTTCTATGCGAGATATTATGCCATCAATGGAAAAAGCAATCTTGGGCAATGGCAAAACACAAGTATGAATGTATGTTAGTCCGCACATACTCCCCTGTAAAAATGGTTGTACTGCAACAATGAATTAAAAAACCATGAAAACAACTTTTTGTAAAAATGGCTTCAATGCAGTGAAGGGGTGCTAAGTCATGCAAACACATGTTAAAAAAATCCGAAAAAATCCATACTGCTGTGAAGACCCACTTCAAGGTTAACTGGAAGTATTACCCTCACAACGATTCATAACTTTTTTAAGTTCAAAAGCTTTTTTTACCGGCCTATGTGCTCATCGTATGGTAAATTTTAAAACAACATATTTTACAGGTTATGACTTGCATGTTACTGACAGCCAAATCCCTATACTATTCAAAGTTGTTTCCACTTCCTTTGAGCAACAAAAAAAAAATGGCATTTGCACAGGCCTTGTTTCTAAATTTTAAAAAATATTAAGCCGGTTAGTTGGGTCGTGACAAATATGCTCCTTTTTTTGTATACTATGTGATATATGCTATTCGAATTTGATTCTAAATTATTTGACCAAAATCACAATTTGCTTCAACCTGAAGTTCACTCTTCGCACAAGCCTAGTATTTAATATGCACATGGGAAATAAAAACAAACGAGAAACAACACACTTGCTTATGAGAATGGCACAAAGTCAATATTCGAAATTACGCACAACTTTTTCATAAACTTTGCATTGCAACAGACAGAGCTGAAACATAGCTTTGTGTTCCATGTTGACAAAAAGACCCAACACTGATCTATTGGGCACCTAATGCCTACCAGCATAAAATGGTGCAGTGCAGAAATGGAGCCCCATGTTAGAGGAGCGCACCCTTTTAAAAAATTCACATCTATCCTACCTCTAACATATCTTTTATAACACCTGCAGAATAGCAGCTACTGCCCAGAACGTAAACGTTGCCCGCGTGATTTGCGCTATGACCCAAGCTCTCGAAAATTCCGAAAATTGTGTACAATCCTACAACTGCTTCAGCACGGTCCGAGAAAGTGAGATTTGAATGGATTAGCTTCATAACACAACCCACATTAAATTTGTCCGTGTTGGGTCGCTTCTATGAAGTTGCTTACCCCAAGTTTTCTCATTTTGTAAATTGCAACCTTTTTTTTCTAATACGCACTTTCAGAGCGATCTTTGGTTTATATTGGAAACAGTTGCTTATTACTAAATAATGCTCCCCATGACAATAAAGAAATGCATCTGAACATCAAGGAGTTAAGACAAAGTAACAAAACCGCTTAAGAGGCACTGCTTACGTTTTTTCCCGCATGTAGACGGGTAGGAACAACGTGGAGTTGTCTGACGAAAGTGGCATCTCATACCTGCCCGAAAGAACCACAAAAAAAGGCAAAAGGATCACAATACTGTGCGATCAATGTACCCGCTGAACTCTACAACGACCTTGTTGAGAGGAGAAGAGTGGAGACTCACACGAAGACGTCGCAGGCGTCGCTCCGTTCAAGTGTGTCCACCTGGTCGGCGTGTGTGAGCACCCGGAGGAAGCGGTGGTTGTGGACCTCGGTTACCACCAGCTGCGGCACAGAAAAGAATGCGTGTTAGTCAAATGAGGTTTTACGGCGCGAAAGAAGCAGAGGCTATACTGCTCCAGGCCACAAGTTGTTCAGTACTGAATAGCAAAATCTACACAATCTTAGTTTACTTCACCATTACCCTTAGAAAAACTGAACGGCCTACCCAATGAGATAAGTGGATCATCTCCTACATCAGACTAGGGTGCACGGGCATGTCGTGTTTGTACATTACACCAAAATGTTTCATCTGTTGATACGTACACATCAGAAAGCAGCAACACCTTCTGCACCCATGAGATGTTCGTACAGTCACATTTGACTCGAGCAGCAACATAGTGCATGCAGAAATAATATAAAATTTCATTACAGGTTCAAAACAGTCGCATGATTCTGAAATAGGCTGTAGTGTGGGGAAAGGGGGACTGCGAATCAAGTTTTGACCCCCTTGGGGGTTCTGTAGTGCACACCTATTTCTTCATTCAGCCTCTTTCAATACACTGCAGCGATGAACGGGAATCACACTCACAACTTTGAGCTCAGAAGCATAACACGTTGCCAGCTAGGCTACCACAGCAACACCGGCATATGAAAAATTCATTCAATAAAAGGCACCTCATTTAGAATGCTGCTTATGTCATAAGCTGAGCAATAAGTAATCTTGAGATAGAGGAATCACCCTAAAGAAAACTAAAAGTATCAAGATTGATTGATTGATATGTGGGGTTTAACGTCCCAAAACCACCATATGATTATGAGAGACGCCGTAGTGGAGGGCTCCGGAAATTTAGACCACCTGGGGTTCTTTAACGTGCACCCAAATCTGAGCACACGGGCCTACAACATTTCCGCCTCCATCGGAAAGGTATCAAGATCCACCATTCCACAGCTTTCTAACAGATTCACTCTAATCTACACTTAAGGGGGGACACAGCCCTTGAAAACCGAAAAATCGCGAAAAAGTCGGTTTTCGAAAAACCACATTTTTGGGTTGTATGTCTCATAAACCACCTATTTTGTAATTATCAGCACCTAATTCAACCGCAAAGTGCAAAAAAAAATACTATAACAGGCGCAAATCCCGAAATCAAACCAAACTTCGCGCGCGCGCCATTTCCGGACCATGCGGTCGTCCCGCGCCATCTTGGTGTTGTTTTGACCGTGAATTCTTTCTCTCTCGTTCGCCGCCTTGCAAAATGGCGTCGGCAGCACTGTTGAGACGGTATTGGCGTTTTCCCGCGATGCGATGCGGAGCGCTGATTGGCTAGAGCAGCGCATTCATATCTCGCGGGAGAAAGCGTGCCCGCCATTGGCTGCTAGGCAGCAGCGGGGGCGGTCGCTCCTCTCGATGGCGCGTCCAGCGCGCTCGCTTCGTTGTTGTTCTCTGCTCCGTCCGCCTCTACAGACGTCTGCTTACGAGCCGCTCTTCGCCTTGTGCTATCTTTTCGATCATTTTCTCTCGTTTTTTTTTTTCTTTTTGCACTAGTTCTAGTTCTGTGCCTTTCGTCTTTGTTGTTGCGGGCGATGCCGGCAACGAAGCCGAAGTCAGTGAGGAAGTCCGGTGCGCGGAGGCGCGCTATGCGGCTTGTACGATCATCGAAATTCCGCTATTCTGCTGCGGGTGCCGACTGCGTAGAGGCTTGCAGCGACGAAACTGTGTTGTCGGCTGTCGCCAGTCGAGAATCCGACACATCGAGTGTGGCTGGAGCCGCAAATGCACCGAGTGTTTCCGAGATCGCCGGGCTCGACAAGTGCTCCGAATCGATGCCATCCAGTGTGACACCGAGTGCTTCTGATATCGCCGGACCCAGCACTTCGTCTGAATCGGTGCCATCGAGCGTGACACCGAGTGCTTCTGATATCGCCGGACCCAGCACTTCGTCTGAATCGGTGCCGCCATCGAGCGTGAGTGGACCGTCGCTTCATCTGCGGACGCGTTTCCTAACGAAGGAAGAAATCGATGCGAATGCGAAACGTTGTGACGCCGTTCGCGCTGAACTCGAGTCTACGCCGGCGACGCAGAAGAAATTTCAACTGATGCAGCCGGCTCTTGCACCTGCAGTGACAAGTGAGGGCGAACATTTTTCGCTCGTTCAAATGAACATCTTTAACGTCGTGCTCAGTCGCACAGTGTGCAAAGAATGTTTGAAAGGTGCTATGACTGTCCGAGAGAGCACCAAGCTTGGACTTGCAACAAAACTTGAAGTCGTGTGCGCCTCTTGTGGCACCGTCGATAAATTATGGACATCACCCCGCAAAAAGGACACGCAGGCCTTCGATGTAAATGTCCGCGCCATAACGGCTATAAAGCAAATAGGCAAGGGGCAAACAGCTCTTAAATGACTTTTGGGCTGCCATGAACGTCTCTTACAGAGGTCTTCACCACAAGACGTTTCAAAAGCACTTGAAAGAGACGTTCAGGAAGCCAGAGGCCACCGCTTTGGAGAAGTTTTATGCTGATTCTGCCACAGCAGTGATCAAAATATATAAAGAAATGGACCCCAGCTTCTGCAAGGACATCATCGTAGTGTACGATGGCACATGGCATAAGCGGGGTCACACGTCACATCGGAGTGAGATCGGTAATTGACTTCTTTACAGGTCTCATCTTGAATGCTGTAGTTCTTTCAAACCACTGCCTTGGATGCCAAACAGGGCCCAAACCTGGAGATGCAGCATACGAAAGCTGGCAGAAGCACCACATTTGCCAGAAAAACACAGACGCAAAATCGGGAAGCATGGAAGTGGAGGCAGGCTTGACTCTCTTTGGGCGGTCTGTATCCAAGCATGGCCTGCGGTACACCACTCTTGTGTCCAACGGAGACAGCCGTACCTTCGCTGCCCTCACAGAAGAGAATGTGTACGGGCTAGTGCCAATTGTAAAAGAAGAATGTCTGAACCATGTTCAGAAAAGGATTGGAAGTGCTCTTCGAAACATTGTGCAGAAAAGTGATAAGCCACTGAGTGGGAAGGGGAAGCTGACTAAAGCCCTCATTGAAAAGCTGACAGGATATTATGGTTGGGCCCTGAGAAACAATTCAACTGACCTAACAGCCATGCAGCGTGCAGTGATGGCAACATATCACCACGTCACATCGACTGACCAGGACCCTCACCATGAACTTTGCCCAGAGGGGGCTCAATCGTGGTGCCACCATAGAGCTGCAGAGGCTGAGCGTGAGCCACAGCCAAAACATAAACACAGCCTACCGGACTATGTCGCTGCAGCTATGCTGCCCATCTACGAAAGACTGTCACAAAAGTCGCTTCTTCAGCGCTGCCTGGGAGCGAAGACGCAAAATGCATCAGAATCATTCCACTCCATTCTGTGGTCTCTGATGCCGAAGGAACAACACTCATCCTTGATCGCGGTAGAAACAGCACTGCATGAAGCAATGCTGCGCTACAATGCCGGCTGCTGCAAAGCAACCCAAGTGATATCGGACTCCATTGGACTTCAACCAGGTCATCTGGCCATCCAGCGAGCTTGTGAAAAAGACGCTTTACGCCTAAAAAAGAATTCTAAAAGACACCAAGAGAAGATGGAGGCCAGGCAAAAGAAGAAAAGATTGAGCCAGGACACTTCCAGCTACTGTGCTGGAGCTTTTTGAAGAAAACACGTGTTTTGAACTTTCTCGGCCTGTTTTCTCAGAACGGATTTTTTTGCTAGTTGTGGTGCTGAGGAAAGCAAGAACTCGAAAACCGTTCATCAGATTTGTGTGCCGTTTTTTTTATTCTGTTCCTGAATGACCTTGCAAGGGCGTAACAAGCTCCTTTTTTTGAAAATTGGTGCTGTTAATTCATAATAAACAATTAATTTTTGATGAATCTGGTCATTACTGGTTACATCAAATTCAAAGTTGCGTGAAAATTTGGGCGGGGGGGGGGGGGGGAAATAAAAAAAACGGCTTTGTAGCGCCCTGGGATAGCTATCAAGGAATGACCACAATGAATTTCAGCTTTCTACTATGTCCTGGGATTTCTCACGACTCTTCCTCAGGCAACCATGTGAAGCAACCAGTTAAACCTCAATAACTCTGGAACTAAGAAACACAGCTTCGTGAAACTTAGCAGTTGTGCTAGTTTTATTGTAGTGAACAACCCCTGAAAGTTTCATCCAGATATCTTAAAAAATAAAAAAGTTCGGTCTCCAGGGTAGCCTCCCCCCTTAACATACAATACACACTGAAATCATGGAATGCAGCTCTTTTTGCACAACGTGCTCAGTAACAATGTGACTGGAGAGGTCAACCTTGCAATTCTGTTAATAGAAAACAGAATGTCACCGCTGTGATGGACAACTATAGCATCTCTTGACAGCAATCAGTTTTTGAAAAGAAAAAACATGTTAAGGTAAAAAAAGGCACTTGAAACACTGCCAATGGGTAGGCTAGATAAAAAATTGTACATTTAAGCAACATGAAACTTGAAGAGCATTGTGCCATACAGGTTTCTTTATATTTAACAAACAGTTATTTCTCGAAAAATCCTGCAGTACAGTTGGGGACAGAAGTTGTAGGCCACAGCGTCTGCAAGACACTGCAAAGTAAATACGAGCAGTGCCCTGGGATGAGGCTGGCCTCAAATGTTTGATGTGCCCTCCTTGAACATCACGGAAATGAACGGATGACACTTTCGTGCGGTAAGGTAGAGGGCGTTCCACTATTGGTGGACACACTACAGAACTCTCGCTGAGCCACTGTTTTATCAACGAACAGCGCTATCGTTGACGAGATGCTGATGCACCGTATTTCTTCAATCATGCGCCCACATTAGGACTACCCCAAAAGCCTCATGCTTGATGCATTCATTCAGGCAAAAGCCTTAGATGTCTTATTAAACATAAAAGTGATTGACAGCATCGCTATAAGTGTCGTAAAACAAAAAAATCATGGGATGATGTCATCCCATAACAATGAACGATGAAATCAAATGGCATCATTATTTTGTGAAAGGTGCAGCAATTGCAGAGGCATTCAAAGCCACTTCCACGGTACAGAAAGTTATAGGGGGAGGGGGGAGGGAATATCTCGATTAATTGATATGTGGGGTTTAACGTCTCAAAACCACCATATGATTATGAGAGATTCTGTAGTGGAGGGCACCGGAAATTTCGACAAACTGGGGTTCTTTAAACTGGGGTTCTTTTAGCTAACAACACAGTACCCAAATTGACTTGCGATCCACAGCCATTAGAATATGGCTATTGCAGTTAACTGAGTGGCCGACGAGGCGTCCAGCAGTAAAACTTCAACGCTGTTACTGAACCACCACCATAGCTCTGCATGCAATGTAAAGTACGGTAGATTCTCGTTAAACAAAACCTAAAGGGACCAGGAAAATGTGTTTCGTTAAATAGGAACTCCGTTTATTGAGAGTGGAGCAAGGGTGCCGTATCCAAGAATGCAACTATTATTAGAAGCAGTTCCATTTAAGTGAGGTTCTCATTACTTACCCTGTCGGTGGGGATGTCCATCAACCGGGATATGGAGTTGCACACATCCTGGATGGTGCTCATCTTTGACACAGTCACCTTCACCTGCGAGAAGACCAAAACTAAATCGGGGAGAAAAGCTATGATCTGCGCAGAAAAGAACTGAACTGCAGTGAAATCCCTCATGACAAAACCGTTCAAGTTTTCATGGTAGCATTTTTGCTTACTACATCCCGGTCATCAGTGTCAAAATCCATACACAAAATATCTTTTCACGAGCAAAATCTTTGAAGACCTTATTACGGTACAGACTGCTTACAACAGTGGTTCTCAGCAATGAATGTGTCAGGGAGCCCTTGTGGAAGTGATGAGGGACCCCTTGGAGCCGAGGGGAGCGAGGGAAGAACGTAGGTAAATTAACATAACTGGAGCCTCAAACAAGTGCCTTTTATTGCTACCAAAAACATCAAACAAACGTGCCACATTACTTCATTTTGGACAGGTCATCAATCCGTGGCATGAAAGAAAAATGCGGGTGAGCGTTTTGCGGATCATAGAAATAGCTTTGCGGACCCCCATTTGAGAACCACTGGCTTACAACATAAATCACAGTAGTCGCAAATATCTGCACTATAAGCAAACCAACATTTTTCAAGGGTCGCACTTGCACAAAAAAATATGTTTTGAGCATGCAGCCTCGCGCGTCTGAGAAAATTGTGCTTACAACCATCTACTTTTTTCAATATTAAGAAAAATTCAACGTCCAAAGACAGGGGTTGCCCTAACAAAATGAGGGGGGGGGGGGGGGGGTCTAGCAAAAGAAAGCACTATTGCGGAAATTCCCCAACTTCTCAGATCGCCTCGATCATGCGCATTACACAGAGACTATGTCGAAATTTCCCGCGCTGAAAATGTCAATCGTTCGATTTCATGGGCGTGCACCCGATTTCGAGACATTGCAATCGAATCACAAACCACCATTCCAGCACTACAAGTGCCATTCACGTGTTCATTAACGATATGTATTTCTTCTCGTCAAGTGGAGCGACTGCAAAGGGTTTTGTTGACTCCGTAACAAACCGCAACTTAGCAGGCGACTGCTACCGAAACGCAACCAATACCGATTAGGCCTAGCCTGCCGTTCGGTATGTTGTCGCGGGAAGTTTGTCCAAGACCTGAAAGTCCAGTGTATAAAAGATAGCGCTCAAGCTCTGAACCAGGAACAGCATGCGTGATATGAAGTTCGCATTCGCGGCTGGAAGATCAATGACTACGAAAACCCGCCAAGCTTACGTAAGACGGCACACTGGCTGGCAGCAAAGACGAAAGCGCTTGTCATAAAGCCACAAAAGGTTTTAAATTTATGGGCGAGGTAGCAATGTGATATCTGTAGCAAGCTTAATAACGACGCTTTTTCGGACAGAAAACTGGTGCAGTAGAAAGAATGTGATCGAACACGCCATGTTGGGCCACGCGAAGCCGGAGCCACGCTAGCGACGCTACAACACTGTAGCTGCGTCGACACTAGCGCGAATACGTCGCGGAGGCAACTGCCCTCCTACCTTACTCAGCAAGCCGCACAGCATGCTGTGGTCTTTTTTTTTTTTCTTGCCTCAACCCTTCGCTCGTTCACTCCGCATCCCCTCCTCCACTGTAACGACCTCGTCGCTCACTTCCCAGACGCGCACTCGCTACCGCGTTTGTCACAAAGATTTTCTGGCAAACACAGTTAAAACCAGTCTTTCATCTTGGGGGATTGCACAATAAGCGGTATGCGTACACATGGGGTTCTAAAAAGGGGTAAAAGGGAGCCAAAAAAGACCACATTGTAACCGGTTTCGCTCTATAGGCAATTACATTGTAAGTGGTCTAAATCATTTCTATCACTTTATTGACACCCAGAGATGGTAAAGTTAAGTGTTTGGAACTGTATTTTACAGCCTAACGTTATCTTATTAGCAGATGAGCACAGGTCAATGGCATACAAAACAAACTGGTAGAACCACAGAGCAACATTTCTGTCGGTCATGCAAATGACCGACAGAAATCAGGAGGAAGCCTACTGACTACAGAGACACAGGGTGCAACTAACCAAATGGGAGATTTACCGGGAGCAATACGAGTGCTTGAAAGCGTCTATGTGGCGCAAGCCTACTGCAAGACACACCAGCTGTGAGGTTAATGCCTTGGGATGAGACCATGCCCGGGAAGTTTTATGTGCCCTCATTTCATTGCACAGAAGGGAATTCATGGCCACTTCCATGTGGTAAGCTTGAGGGGTGCTCCTATACTGATACGGACTTCACTATATTGCATTGGGTAGTGTACCTCAATTATTTCAGAGATGTTCATTAGAGATGTACGTGTCGACGTCGGTAAAAACGGTTTCCCCAGTCTACGCGAAATAGTCCAACAGTGATGTACTCTATACCTAGAGCTTGCTATGTCAGCAAGTCGCTTAAATTACAGGCGTGACTTGGCCCATTCGTATATGCAACCATAATAAGACTGATGCAATCCCAGAGAATTGACAACTGGCAGATCCAGACAGGCACCTCCTATGCATGAAACGGGACTGAAACACTGTGGAGCTTGTCCTCTATGCCATTAACAATAACCGGGAAACAAAACACTCACTTTGATGGGCTTTTCATGGGGGTCCGCCCGGACGACAATCAGCTCGAGGGGCTTTTCCTTCTTGTAAGGCAGGGGCAAAGACAGGTAGCAGAAGGGGTCAAAGGTCACGGAGAGCTTGTGGCAGTCCGGGCACACAAGCGTCGACTTGAGCAAACCGTGGAAGATGTCGACGATGATGGAATTGTTACGCAGCAGATAGTTGTGCCAGGCCTCTTGCGCCACCACCTGAGGTGAAAAGAGCAGAAGACAGTGCACAACTCGTCACAACCAAGCATCGCATATATCACTACACCTAACTTTTTCTATAAAAGAAACAGCAAATCATTCCTAACTTTACCTCTGATCCTGAATTGGTTGTTTCTCATTTCGTAATTTTTTGAAACAAACATTGCTCACATTTTGCGCAACTATGCAGGATTTACTAGATGGCTTACCAGGTAAGGTGCATCACAAATGCTCTCCTGCTTATCTGCATTACTATGAACTGCATCCCTTGCTCCTAGAACACTCCAGCTTAAAATAACCAACAGCCTTGATAGCTCATTTCCTTTTTGTGTGTTCAAGATTTTACACTTCATTACAGTACTTTCTTCAAGCAATTGTGTAGACTATGCCTTACGAAGTACATGCCACTTCAGCTACACTCAACCAACACAAATGCTGCAAGGGTTTTCGGAATATTGCGTGCCAAAGTGTTCAAAGATGCACAAGCGTAGTACGCGCCCACTTGGCGACCTCGATATACGGGAGATTGGTAAAACGAGAGAGGCGGGGGGGGGGGGGGGAAAGCAACGGAAGAGAGCTGGTGTACGCATAAATTTCCTGTTGCTCAGGGCTGCAGCGATGTTGTATACGCATGACTGCCAGTAAAGTTTGGAGACATCGCAATCATACTGGTACTCTTAAATATGCAGTGCGTACACTCATGCGCAATTAATTAAGGGACAAACTGCCGCGCTTCGAGCTACCTGCTAACCCTTTAAAATTTTAATGTGCTTTTTTGCATAACACAAGCGTACAGCAACAATGTCACTAGAACGTTCTGCATGTTATCAGAAAATTTCATAGCCGATGTGCTCAGTAATGTCCTGGTCACATTGACACCCAAGGTGACACTAACACTGCTTTTCAGGGAAATTTATGGCCGTGCCCGCAAGGTCTGAAAACATCGGGGAGTCTCCCGGGCAAACCAGTAGAGTTTGCAGGTACCACAAGGATAACATTCAATAAGCGTTGCAGTGCCCCAGCAAACTGCCATCGCCCACCTCATCGGGCCTCCCGTCACTGTCCTTGAGCTCAATGTAGGGTTTGTTTATGACCCTGTTGAGGTCCTCGTGTAGGCCATCCAGGAGAAAGGCCATGAGCTCCTGGCAGTCTTGCTGCTGGAAGCCAGAGAATTGGGGTGCGAAGCGGCCCACTGCCATCTGTCAAGAAAAGCACACCTTGTTGTTCAGAAACATGTGCTCACTCTACTTTCGTCACCAACCTCAAGTTCATCCCCACAATCCTAGTACCTTACGTTCACTGAAGAAATGCCAGCGTCACTCATCAATGTCTAACTAAACTTCCTAGTCTTAGCGGACCTCCCATCTTTTGCCACATCAGTTAATTATAAGTTAGGTCCTGGGATTTCATGTGCCTTAATGATGACCACAAGGCATGCTGCAGAGAAAGGTCATCACAAACTTTGACCACCCAGGGCCCTCATAACATAAACCAAAATGTACAAATAGAAGAGCCTTCCTTGCATGCCATCAAAATGCAGCCACCCTAGCCACAAGTCGAACACACGCCTTTATGCTCAGCAGTGCAACGCTGTTGCCACAAAGCTAGTGTGATGAGTACGACTCATTGTAAGAGGTAAACAGCGCGAAAAACGAAGACAGAGAAATAGAAAGACATTAGATGAGCGCTAAGAATACGACTCATCTCTGCGTCATCCCCTGTGTTACTATATTAAGGCTGTTACATATTAACAATGTTTTGCTTTGAAAACAAAAGTGCAAAGCAACCATCAATTCGAAACTTGTTCAAATGTCCATCTCTTTTACAGAATATTCGGAAACATTCGAACAAGCTTCCAACAAAAATATTACGCCTGCATTTAACATTCACACACCTTTACTATCAAGTAATGCACCCCTGTAAGCCCAAATAATCCACCTTCATTCTTTTTACTTCTTGGAGCATACCTTGGAGCAGGAACAGTACATTTTTAGGAGCAGCCACAAGTGTCCTCGGTGCAAAAAAATGTCAGCGTTTTATGAGCAGATACAAAATTTGCCATGCCCCATTGAAGTTCTAAGCATGGACAAAGCATCTCGTAAATCTTAATATTTTTATTTATTATAAATTAAATTTCACAGACAACAATTGATGAAAATTTCAAGAAGCAACCAATTAATTAAAAAGGTGGTTATTTGTCAAAAATGTGCTGTGAAATGAGCTATATAATTAATATACTAGTACAGTATTTGTAGCAGAAATCAAATCGAACTAGTAAAAAGTTGAGCACCACATTTCGGATGTAACCACAGTCCCACACAAAAGCAATCCTGCTCACTTTCACATTTCACCACACAAGCCTGCAAGTCTAGTTGAAAAAAAAAAATAAATAACTGCCAAATGAGCTATATGCCAGTTCTTGTCGTACAAATGAGATCAAAACCGATAATGCTGCCCACTACTACTATACGAGAATGATAGTATACAGATTATTTTCAGTTTCATGGGAGAGCACAAGAGCTAAAAAAAGGGGGGGTACAGCAATGACAGAACCTAACTACGAGTCTTAGTAACTAAAGCTATGAACAGATTACAAGCGAAACAGAAATGGGGGCGTGCTAGGCAAACTTAAACCCCCTCAGAGTTCTTCAACATTGACAGATTTTTTTTATTCTTTATAATTATTTTTTAGCCTAAGCAACTAGTTTTTACACCTTAAGATACACATGATCATGGAAATAAAAAAGATAAAACAAATTTGTGCCCCCTTTTCAGTTAAAAGTAATTAGTGAGCAAAATAAACAAGCTATAATTTAGAAATATATGGGTTACTTTTTAATAAAATGTTACCTAAAAATTAATTCAATAGCACAAAGAGGTGCAGAGAGCCAAAATTCAAGTTTCGATACAGTCAAATTTAATACATTATTTTCGGTACAGACGAAAATAAATGCACTAACCACGTACAGGAAAAGAGGAAGTTGCCTCAGAAAATAGTGGAAACAGCGCGACTACTTTTGCATTTTCTTCGTTCACACGAGATCTCAACTTTGCAGTGTGCTCCAGGTCGGGAAGATACATATAGCACATGCTCAATATAAGTTCCAGCAAAAAAAAAAATGCCCTTTTCTTTTACCAGGTGGTTGCTGACTGACATACCAAATTGACGATTTCAATTAAAACCACTGGGGCTGAAAGAGTTAAAAGTGCACCTATACTATTAAGAACACACGAGCCAGCTGATCTCATTCTTCACATGATCACCATTTCAATGTGGCTGCCACAACTAGGACAGAACTTCTGGCCACGAGGTCAGCAGCACAATGTCATCATTGCCAAGAGGGCACACACGTCTTACTGCAGCCATCGATGCAACCAAGGGAGCTATTCTCAATGTGTCGGCGCGTCGACGAAATGGCAGGCCATGACGACATCGTGTTCATGACCACATAAACACACCGAATCTACCAGCACACTACTAGCATAAAAAAGGGGGAAAATGGGACGGAATGTACAATAACAGGACACTTAAAACAAAGTTGAAATCTGAACTTTCTATGAACATGGTCAGATGTTTGAGAATGGTGCAGGGAATGCATACCAACCTTCACAGATGCATTAGACAGGCGGCTGCATTAAACCTAATTTTGATGGCTTACGCAATCAATCAAACAATCGGAAAACGAGTATATCTCGGGAAGCAGAATCGCACTGTAGGTAGCACGGGTGAATTTTAAGGTCACCAAGATGCGCATCCAAAAGCGGGTCTCTGGTAGCTGTGTTTGTTATGCTGAAGTGCCGTATCTCTTTGCATTTGTGCAGAAAGTTCTGAAAGTTTTGCAATGCCAAAATGACATTGCGGAAGAGAAACCGGAAACAGAGGGCGCCCCACTTGCCCAGCTCTAACCAATCAGCAGCGGCCAAAACGAATGGTGCAAAACGAAGACACCATGAATAGCTCTCCTGTTGAACATTAAGTCTTGAAGGGAGGCGGGGTAATCAATAAAAAAAGGAGAGAGAAAGCAAAACAACAAACACATGCACACACACAAAACTGAGCATGCACTGGCCACATCACCTTGAATGGCCTGGGTATGACACTGGAGCAGTTCCCGGACCACATGACCTTGACAAGGTCGGCGTAGGACTTTGCGATCTCACCCCGCATACCCAGCGGGTTGCTGTCATTCAGCTCCGACAGGTATCGGTCCGTCATGAAGTACTCGGTGAGTGGTGGTGTGTTGCTCATGCACTGGTTGTGGGCAGAAAAAAAGAAAAACATGAGTCGGGGGCAAGGACTCAGGTAAAGGCCCTTCTAAGAAAACTTTAGAGAAAACACAACTAGAGCGAGCTTGAAATGCAAAGGAAGAAGCAGACAGGAAGAGACGCTGACTGCCAAATATTCCCCTTAGTATCAATACAACTGATCCTTTTCATAAGAGACAAGCAGCCGTAGGCATGTGCAGCAGTGTTCCCTCTCCGGAGGTGAGAGTGGGTCAACTTTCGCCGGAGCTTTTCTTTCCCTATTATGTCAATGTATGGGGCTGACTTGGTTGCAACAAAGATTGCAACAAAGAATGTGCAAGTCACAAATTTCGTGGCACTTTCCCTTCAACACCTTTGAGTCTGTGTAATGTTTGCTCACAACAAGAGCAATCCTTCGCTCCCACTTACCTGCAGGGCGGAGTTCATGAAGCAGGTGTTGCCGATGTTACCAAGCCCGCAGAGGCCTGGCGTGTTGCCCCCTTGGAGATCGTAGTTGTAGTTGCCACTGTAGCTGTTGTACGAGCTACTCACAGCGCTGTAGCTCCTAGTTGCTCTGCGCAGGTGAAAAAGGAGGAGAAAAAGGAGGGACGGGTGTTAGTTTGTCAACACTAACACGACTGTGTCGGTGTGTGTATATTTTTGGCATGCTTACTCCTCCCTGCAATGAAAACCGTGCACTAAAATTCAATGGCTCGTTAATTCAAACCACACCTCTCTCCACAGTTCAATTAGGGGCACGCACGCACGCGCACACACACACACACACACACACACACAAAAAAAGAAAGAAAGAGACATATCTAAGCAACATTACACTACAGAAGTTACAGGACTGTTACAGGCATTGCTTTGTGGTTCTTTATTGTCGCTGGCAGGATTTTAAAATTCACCCGTGCTACCTACAGTGCGATTCTACTTCCAGAGATATACTCGTTTTCGATATAACAGGGTTTGTTTGCACTTGCCGAGTAATTAACATGAACAAGTAGATTCGTACTGCATGTCCAAGGTGATACTTTTTGAATTCATCTCGTTTTTTAAAAAAAGATGCACTCTGTGCGTATGCATATATATTAACCAAGAAACACGCAAATATTCGAAATTTAGAATATTTTTCTAATAGCGCTTGCCATTCGATTTTTTTGCAATCTAGATAAAGCATTTTTTTTAATATTCTGGGCATCAGACTGAATCTAGATTATTACACTGCACACTAAGGTTAAATTTTTGAAATGTCGTCGGCCAATGACATACTTCAAGTTTTTCAACGCCAAGTTCAAACTAGGGACGCCTAAACGAAGACGGTGGAAAGCGTACCAGCCACATCTGTCATTGGCTGCCCATGGCCGTATTTGCCAGCCTACACTTAGCTCAGCCCGTTTATTTCGCTTTCAGTGTTTGCACGCAACTATTTTGTCAGCTTTTTTTTTTTTAATGACAGTCCATAATGAGAAAAAGGAGGGACGGGTGTTAGTTTGTCAACACTAACACGACTGTGTCGGTGTGTGTATATTTTTGGCATGCTTACTCCTCCCTGCAATGAAAACCGTGCACTAAAATTCAATGGCTCGTTAATTCAAACCACACCTCTCTCCACAGTTCAATTAGGGGCACGCACGCACGCGCACACACACACACACACACACACACACAAAAAAAAGAAAGAAAGAGACATATCTAAGCAACATTACACTACAGAAGTTACAGGACTGTTACAGGCATTGCTTTGTGGTTCTTTATTGTCGCTGGCAGGATTTTAAAATTCACCCGTGCTACCTACAGTGCGATTCTACTTCCAGAGATATACTCGTTTTCGATATAACAGGGTTTGTTTGCACTTGCCGAGTAATTAACATGAACAAGTAGATTCGTACTGCATGTCCAAGGTGATACTTTTTGAATTCATCTCGTTTTTTAAAAAAAGATGCACTCTGTGCGTATGCATATATATTAACCAAGAAACACGCAAATATTCGAAATTTAGAATATTTTTCTAATAGCGCTTGCCATTCGATTTTTTTGCAATCTAGATAAAGCATTTTTTTTAATATTCTGGGCATCAGACTGAATCTAGATTATTACACTGCACACTAAGGTTAAATTTTTGAAATGTCGTCGGCCAATGACATACTTCAAGTTTTTCAACGCCAAGTTCAAACTAGGGACGCCTAAACGAAGACGGTGGAAAGCGTACCAGCCACATCTGTCATTGGCTGCCCATGGCCGTATTTGCCAGCCTACACTTAGCTCAGCCCGTTTATTTCGCTTTCAGTGTTTGCACGCAACTATTTTGTCAGCTTTTTTTTTTTTAATGACAGTCCATAATGAGCAGCCTTGGGAAAGCTTTAACCATTGCTTCACAACGTATCAACCCATTTCGTCACATGCTCCAACACATCAGTCACATACATTGTGTTGCCTGGTGCCCCATATGTCTTGTGTTCCGATCCTCTGCTGTTTGTGTAAGGAGCCTTGCTGCTGCAAGATATAAAAGAAACAGTGACACTTTCTTAAAGACTTGATCGATGAGCACAATAATAGAGCAACAAAGAAAGACGGAGGAACCGAGGAAGTGACTGGAACAGTAGTCTTACCTTTTCACTTGCCTTGGCCATGATCCATCGTCGTTTCGTTCCTCAAGAAGGAGAATCTAGGAAGTGACAAAGATGAGCTTTTGGATTCCCGCATGCAAAACGGGAGGCCATACATTCACAGTGACCCACGACGACCGTTCCAAGATTTAGGGAGCAGTTAGGATGACAAGATAGGGCTGCTATGTACAAGTCACATCCAGAGCACGATGATTAAACCAATTAAAAACGTCGCTAAATCATGGTGCTTACGCACAGCGCTTGCACCTGTTAAACTTTTCTGGCAAAGAACTTCTGCCAGAAAAGCACATACCGTGATGAAGCCAGCGCTCGAAAACTTCTTGGTTTGGGCGACATTCTGTAGTGCGACTGCACTCTTACATGCCAGAGGCCCAAATGGCTAGCACAGAACAAAAATTATTCCATAACCGTTGCCAATACAATAAGCTGCAGAACACATTCCCCTCCCAATCTTTTTATCTGCAGCCAGCTTGGCATCGCATTTTTCGGCTTTCTTGTGATGCGCCGGCAAATAGCACAACCACCAAGGAGTTTCCGAGTTCTTGCTTCATAACAGCATGTGTATGAGGGCTCCATAAGCACTCACTTGCCCTGCTGCCTTGACAATGCCCAAACGCTATGTTGCTTTGGCACAAGGGCCACGTTTGGCCACAGCGCACCATGACAGAGAATGCAGTGTTACTGGTGATCAATGGTTAACAAAACTAGGTTGTAGAGTGCCCTTGATCTGCCCCTATGTGAAGAACAATGCACACACGCTTCAACCCGCCTGCCTTCTTGCATGACTGCCTCCCAACAAGCATGACAATCAGCAATGTAACAGCTCAAAAAAACATGTCAAGAGAGAGGGTGAAAAATAAGAAAAACTTAAAACATTAGCTACCTTGGCAAGTTTGTCTCCAGCGTGTGTCGTACATTCTTCCTTTGAAGTTCCTAGTCATTCGCATTGCAGGCTGGCTTGTCAGCTAACTTAACTGGTCGCTCCCCGCCTCCTTTCAGGTAGTACCACGCTTCTCCCACCTCCGAGGTGCTGCCCCCCCCCCCCCTCCCATTTTATTCTGTTTTGAATATAACCCGTACCTGAGACAATCCTGGCACATTTAAAAGAATGCAGCCCGAACCAGGAATGCGAGAACCTCCCCTTCAGAACATACCTGACTGGGGTAGAGCCCTATGTCTTGTATGGTGCGTGACCGATCGGACAAATGCTCGTATGTGTTGCTGCTGCAGCGGCTCCACACCCTGGTCTCCTTCTCGGGTTCCACCTTGAAGATGGCGCGCATGTCCTTCTCCACCTGGGCTGTGTACGCAGCAGAAGATGGGCCAATCAACACTTGCTCACTATGCATGCCATCCCAACGCCTTAGTGATAAGCGAGATTAAGAGCCGTCAATTGGAATAAATGAGACAATGATCACACACCTATGGTGTCGACCTTGCTGAACCTCCGCATGACAAACTGATCAGAGTTCGAGTGTGTGCAAAGTTTCAACTCCATGGGATACACTTCCACCTGCGACGAGAGAAGCATCGAAATACTCTGCATCACCTCGCATACCATCAAATTTTAAATCAAACAAAACGAGTGCTGCACAACTTACTTCTCGATCCTGCATTCACAAACGAATCAAGGATATCAATGCGACACACCAAATTTCATTCTCAGAGGGCACATGCACCGTTCTGTATGAAGAGCTAAAAGCGCAGGAATAGAAGCAGTGAAAGAGGTGAAACCATGCGACGGGAGCATGGTTCCACCTAGTCCGCGCACTCTGTTTTTATCAGAATCATTTACCAACTAACACACTTATCTATACTAAGTCGATCCCGGATATATCAAACTCACGTATATCGAATTACTGGCTATATAAAACAGTTGAGAAATCCCTTTGAATTTTCCATGCAAAAGTATGAGACTGGTGCACCCGTGCATCGAACTCCCGCGCAGTGGGACATCTGCTATATTGAACGCTGTGCTGCGTCGAAGCTCAGAAAGTACATTTTTCCTAGAAAATGTAGATCGATTTTTGGCTGTGTTCTAACAAGTTCGATCCCTTTTCGGACAGGTGATGAAAAGCCGGTGTCATTCCATCGTGCTGATCTGAATCGCTGCACAGCGCTTGCAAGTGCACTGGTACATTTGATGCATGATGTGCAGGTGTTTTCATGCAATTTTCATGCAAAGTAAAGTGCAGTAACTTGTAGTTGACACCTTATTCTTCATTATATAGTAAGCGAAACATTATGCTAGAGCTTGTAACAATTTCTTAGGCCTGAAATGCTTAAATATAGGCCTTAAATGTGCATATTTTGTATTTCAAATTATCCATAAATCAAACTATTTTGCAATCCCCTTGAGTTCGATATATCTGGGATTGACTGTATTACTTGGCTCTATTCCACCTGCAGCTTGTGGGGGTGCTAGCACCCTCTGTAAAGTTGTTTGCGGCTCGCGGCGCACTCGTCTCGCGCAGAAGCTGCATTTCGGGCTCACAGCTACTGAGTGGCAGGTGGCGTTGTGCTCGCAAGCGTTTATCACCACCATCATCCTCATCATGGTTGTTAGAAGGGTAGCCCCGGCAGTGACGCCCGGCAGCAAGCCTGGGTAGTGGACACGAGAGCGAAGCGAGTGTCTCTTTGGCAGGTGGCGGTTGGTGCGAATGGTGGGACCATGGTGCGTGGCACCGAGGGTTGCAAACCAAGGGCCCTCATGGTAAGTCAAGCATTGGCAAAGCCCCTTGTGTGATTTATTGTGTTTGTTATGTTTTTGAGTGTTATTTAGCATGTGTTATTTAGAATGTGAAGGTTATTTTGCATGTGAATCACAATTGATGTACCTATAATGATTGGGCTGACGTTCTAAAGGTATATAAATAAACGTGTGTTGTTTTGGTTCATTCCGACCATGTCTACTGTGTCCGTTCACTCGGAGAGCATGGCTCTCTTCGCAGCGAGACCCCATAAGCTTAACATCACCCAAGCAATCAAATATCCAAAGAGCTTGTGCGCAGCAGTGGAACACTATGGCTTGCTCATGTGCTATAACAAGTATGCATTCAGTGCACTCATGTCAAATTACTTCATTAAAGGGGCCCTGTACATTTTTTTAACATAGTCAGAAAATTCTGCCAGTCAAACATCAAGGTTCCGGCAAAAACGTGAGCCGACCATTACGGGGCAGCACACGGCATGGAAGTCAGCCAGAAATCGCCCGTTTCTCGACAAATGATGCCGTAAGCGCAATTTCGGTTATGACATAAATTTGGCTTATAGCCACTCTCCGACTTGAACATTGTGAGCTAACAGCACAGCTGCCACTGCCGCACCGCGGGGTGCCACGACTGTCTGTGAAGCGCTCAACAATTCTAGAATTACACCCAATTAATAATTACCTGAGCATAAGGACTTTACTTTTCTTGTCCCCATGTCACCCCAACCCTGTGTAACCTTCAGCTCGCTCTCTAAACCATGCGACAAATCCTTCAACTCCGCTCGTATTTCACGGATTCTAAACATTTGTGAGGCAGTCAACTTGTGAAGGAGTTAACTCCAATGGTGAGGTCATTCAATGATTACTCGAAGAGTTACACTGCCCCTTTCTAGGTGCTGCTATGCGATTTGTGAAAGCTAGCAACCGGCAAAAGACGGCACATGGCATGGGTGGCTATCTTCAAAGATGCGCAATATTCAAGTGTACTTAGTGCAGCGACACTGCACTCGATGAATGTTGTTGCGTAAGTTTTGGCAAGCCGCACCTTGCAGTTTTTGACGAACAGGCCGATCTCGATAACCTTGCGCGGCAGAGGTGATTGGTCCTGGGTGAGGCCATACCAGGCGACCATCTTGTCCCACGCCTCCTGGGGAACGAGCAGGTAGTCCAGGTCCTCGATCAGGTGGTCCCTGATCTCCCCACTGTTGTCCTCTGTTGAAGGTGCAAGAAACAATGCTTACTCATTTTAACAACAAAGAGCGTTACACAGCAGTTAAGCACTAGCTGCCGCAGAACCTGGTGGCAAAATGTGAGGAAGAGCAGAAAGTGTAAGAAAGGAATGTTGCCTGAACATTCCACTTCTTAATGAAGCGTTAGGAACGTCTACACAAAGAACCCCAAAGATATTAAGCATGAGACTCCCCATGTTGCTACGGGCCATTGAAAAAAACTAAATTGTAGATTAAAACATGGCACTAAGCACCCATGCTCACACAGCCATCAATGAATAATCACAATTTAAGTTTTTGGGAGCAAGACCACTACTTGGTAAGACTGTGGCGCAAGCCTACTGCAAGACACACCAGGTGCGAGGGTTAATGCCTTTGGATGAGGCCTGCCCGAGAACTTTCATGTGCCCTCGTTTTATTGCACGGAAGGGAATGCATGGCCACTTCCATGTGGTAAGCTAGAGGGCCTCCTTGGCAAAAATACAGAGCCATGAGTTCTGGTGGCAAATACGTCGTCAGTGTATAAAAGCGGCAAAAAGGGGTGGCGCGAGTTCCTTCTGGACAGGCTGTGCTGAAAACATTTTCGCAAATTGTATAACGTCATCTGCCCAATACGAGTACACAAAAAATAGCCGAAACAACACCACGCTGGATGGAGCAAATGTAGTGTCCAAATCTTGCACTAAGTGCGCACAACTCCTTTTGAGTAACTCGTATCTGGTCGCTTCTTTCAGGAAGGTTTTCTCTGGGTAAAATAATTCTTTTCATGAAATAAGTTGCACACATTTGATGTTTTTATGCGGTAGCAATTATATGAACAGTCTGCAGAAATTCGCCATCGGTCATGTCCCAAATATATCACATATAATAATTCAAAAGCACACGCCCGGGGATTCGAACCAGCAGCCACTCCATCCGCAGCATGCTACCATTTAGACAACCCTACCACGCAGCATGTGCCGCCAAAATGACGGCAATCTAGCTATATACAGCATGGCAGTACACATATCTCCAAATAGCTTGAGTTATGCAATGCTTCTACATTTGTTTTCAATTTGAAAACTGCCCTTGAAACGCGTACGAAAAACCCCCTTTGTGTACCCACTTGTGATGTTCAAAGAAATTATAATTAAAACAAAAACACCAGGCACAAATTACACCTGATGCCACCATGCGGCACGAGACTCAGAGGTGTTACTCCATGGGCTTCTCAAACGTAGACGTAAAAACGGTGGCAGTTGCAAATTCGCACTTGTCCTGTATCTACTGTGTGTGTGTGTACATATATATATATATATATATATGTACACACCTGTACATTCTTTTCGAGCTTCTCTCTCTTTGTGCTGAAATGCACACTTCATGTTTCGAGCTGCTTGTATTTCGTGTAATATTTCAATTTCTGGCTATCCCATTCATTACTTCGCCTTTGCGGCAAAACTGACCTATTTTTTTGTTTTTGTTTTTGTGATGGCCGATTGTAATGAACAGTGGTCAGCAAGAAACTACTTTTTGCTCCAGTGCAATGACTCTGAAACTATTGCAACAATGCACAGAGTTTACAAAGACGATATGAAAAAAAAAAAACGTAAAAGTGCAAACGATTTTTTTTTTTTTTCATTTGAGTAAAGCAGGAAACTTTAGTTCACGACATGTCTCGTGCTGGACATTCATAAACTTCACGGATTGATGAAAATACAGAAAAAATTGTGCCCTTTAAAAATCGACAATAGACAAAGAGTCGGAGGAGTTATCTTGCAAAGCTTTACACTTGTTCAGCAAATAAGTAATAGATAATTTGGATAAGGAAAAGGGACATTTTGACAAACAAGCACGAAGATGGCTCGATGAAAGTAGACCATACTTCGAAAGAACGGCTTCAACTCAACCCAGACTTTTGCTCCAAAGTTGCCACTTTCTTACAATCATGGATCTTTCTGTTACCACCCCGAAACAAAATTTGAAATATGCACACGCTTAGTTGAAAGTGGCCATCACTCAAAAATTCTCAGAATTTAAAATCAATTTCATGGCAAAAAAAACGCTTTACTTGAAGAAATGCTTCCCGAGAAAAACCACTGAATGCAATTTACTCAAACGTTGCGGCCTGATGCTAGCCCACAGGGGGAATTGATACTACAGCAGCTTCACCCAGCACAGTACTAGTACTTTTGGGAACTCCCCACATACACGTCTCCACGAACTGGCCAGAGGTTAATTGTTATTCCGAGCCACGTTGCCAGTTCTAATCACCCATGAGCCCATTTGCAACTTTTCAAATTTGGGTCTTCTCTTTCCTCTCTCTCTCTCTCTTATTTCTATGCCCCCATTCCCCACGTAAGGTAGCAAACCGGGCATGTGCCTGGTTAACCTCCCTGCCTTCTCTCTTGTTCTTGTCCCTGCCCCCTGGGTGATACCAACATGGACAAACTTGAGTGTCCAGAACAACACTTAGGAGGCATGCAGGCTGGCTTGTTTCGTTTTCATTGTGCCAGCTACGTAAAGCTACAGAAGAAAATTCAAAAGGAGTGTAGCATTGTAGCAAACCACTATGTACCAGCTTTTCGTTTCATAATCAATGGCAAGCAAATGCAAGACCACATCAACTTTACCGTACTTTAGACCTAAGACTTGGCAGAGTGCTACTGAGCTAATAGAGCAGGTACAGACATTGAAAATGTAAACAACACAGGCAAAGCAAAAGCACCTTGTTATAAGCTCACTCAAGCACAAGGTGTCTTATCAACAAACAAGCCCAAAAGAAAAACATTATCTAATCTTAGCATATGGTCACGTTCTCTCGCGGAAACCCAGATATGACTAAAGTTGCCTGTTTTCATGGAGGAAAAACAAGAATGAATACCTGCCATAATCAAACAAAATGGTGAGGTTCCTACCTATTGTTTCCAACGAAGCTTTCAGTTGCAAAAGCAAGATACCAAAACACAAAAGGTAACAAACTCACTCAGAGCCAAGAAATATAGACACTGTTCCCAGTACGTTGCTATGATGGACGCAACTTCACAACTACGTATGCTCACCAAGCAGGCAGCAAAAGACTTAATTCTGGCAGGTCCATCAATATGTGCGCAACTCAATTTACGCAAGCATGTCTACCCACCTCGTACGCCTTGACACAAAGCCAAAAAATCTAGCCCAGGCAGTTGCACGCCTAACTGCTTCGCACAAAATTGACTCCTATAATACATGGGATCTGCTGTGATTTTTCTTTTATTCACCAATAGAAAGTGATGTTTACATGCACTGTTTCTTGGATAAACAAGTTGTACCACAGCTTTGCCGAAATGTTATGACTGGTCAAAATGCCTGCAATCGCATCTGGCCATAAAGTTAGTTACAAAGATTAATATAATACTGTAGGTGTACATACAATACTGTAGGCACACATACACGACAACTACACTAAAAATGAAAGTTAAGCTGAAATGTTTTACAATCCAAAGCCACGACACAACTGCGGAACGCAACGTAGTCAAATTAGCTGCTATTACACCATGATGGGTAATATTTGTACTAAGGCTCGCCGCTCCTCCTTTACCATAAAATAAAGTGCAATTTTAAGCACAAGATGTTCCAACCCTTCTAAACCAAATTAAAAGCAAGAGAATAAACTGTGTGCAAACTCTCAAGAACTCGGAGAGTCTACTAAAGCAATCCAATTGTGCACCCAAATATGCATACAGGTGCCATTTAAGTACATCATACAGGCTGGACAACTCATCTCTGGACTGAAAATGAAGTGGCTTGCAAGTTGGCAAAATAAAGTCCACTCAGGCTAGGCAATGTTAATTCCCTTAAAGCCTCCGTTTCTTTTTTTTTTTTTTTAAAGCACGTACAAGCCTACGCTCAGTTTTCATGCAAAGCAACTACATACAAGAGGCCCAAGAATCCCATTTCACGTTAGAGAAGTTGAGAAAAACAAACAACACTCTTTAGTTGCGATCTCCTATGCTGACACACCAAAAGAACTTGTTGCTGGACGAGTTGGCGCAGTTTACAGCACATTTTCCTTAAATGGCAATATGACGGCAACAAGGACTGTGGCGCACACAAAAACCCCAAGCCATTTAGATTTTATGACAGGAAGTTAAAAGCCATATCACACTCATGTTACACAAACATACAGCAGTTTTTTTTTTTTCCTGGTCCCCCCCCCCGAGTACTTAACAATGAAGCCTATCTGTCTAGGTCCCATTAATACAAACGTCTGAAAAGAAAAACAACAGAACTAATATTGGCCACTGCATAGCATGCTACATTCTCCCTCATTACACAGTCGATATAGGTACTTGTGTGAGTCACATTCAATCAATTTCCTGTAAAATGAACACAGACAGTGCGTTGCTGCTCTAAGCTGCCTATTTATACGTGCCTGCGACAAGTCCTTCAGTCAGGTTCAAATACACAATGAGAAAACTGCTATGTCATGCCAGTAGCATCAGCATTATTAGTAGTAATGACTTGCAATTTCATAAGTAAACAAAATTTCACAGCCACACATTCTTCTACAAAAGACAAGCTGCTAGTTAATGAAGGACTTATTTACTGCACATTAGCGCTAACTCAAAAAATGCCAACGGCTGCCTATGAAGCCAGGTATGTCCGCACGAGTGCTTGAGACCCCTTTGAGGACCTATTTGTGCGCACCAGCATTTCTGCCGGCCAGGTTTTTCACAAACAATGCCGCCGCCTAAATACGTAGCTCAAGGAAGCTTCGCTAAATAAATGGTAATGAAAATGTGCAACACGGTGAATCCAAGGAAGAGTTGCCGTGCACCTGCCACTGACCTCATTGCTGTAGGTGGAAACACTGCACCCATTTACAAGAGCTACAGACAGACCCCTCAGGCAAATCACTAATGATTCATTTCAAGCAGTAGGCACTGTCATGCCGACAGCCAATGTTAGGCAAATAGGCGAGGGCATCGGCAAGGGTGAAATCGAAATTAACAGGCTAGTTAGCCGACTCTTTCCTCCCGTAAAATATAATAATAATGGCAATGACTGCCACAAGAGATCAGCAAATGGAAAGGTGGACATTAACCCATTTTTTGTCATTCCCAACTGATAATGCCTGCCTACGACGTACTGCACAGCTTCTGAGCCATTCACATTCTTATGCGCCACTGACCCAGAGGTCGAAGAAGATAAGGACGGGTTGTCTCCTGTTTACGCCACCTAGGCTGCTGTTGATCCGAGAATTTTGAGTATAAATACTGTAAATACACTTGTCTTTTGTCATCTCCCAGTAACATCTTTTTCGAACAAGCAACATCTAATTTACCATGCCTCTGTATCAACATGATTTCTGCTGTGTTTGATGCTGAAAAGGCATCTATACAATCTAATGGACAATCCTTGTGTGCTCGCATCTTTAACCACAGGCCCAATGTCTGGCTACAGCAATGTAATCAATGCACGGCATACTGTGCCATAAATAAAATCTTGTGCAGGCCTTGGTGTAATTATAAATTGTGTGTAGCTCCACTATACTTTGAAACCTGAGAAAGTCCATAACAGGAGCAACCCAGCTATTTCCTCAGCAATCGCACGCTCTCTTGCACGGGACTGGACCTGATGTTTCAGAAAAGTTTTTTGCAATTGAAAGAAAAAAAAAACGCTGAATTCTTCATTTGTGCAGTTTATTTTATTTAGACCTTGATAGATCGTTTGGCACCGGTTATGAACGTTGTTGGCTTTGTCTTAGACCTGTGGTGAAAACCAGAGCCCCTAAAGCTCGATGCTCGTACAGGAAACATCACGCGCTGCATGAGGCAGCGCCCGTACCTGAAATACGTGCGCCCACGCGTGGCTAGCTACACAACTCCGCGTGAATGGCACAATCTCGCCCCATTATCAGCGCCGGGACCGAGCAACTTCCTCCGTCGTTGCAAAATGACTCACGCACGGCGCGCATTCCACGCCGACGTCTAATGGAACCCGTGCAGCTGTCGCGGCGCAGCTCTCGTACCAAACAGTCGCGCAAGAAAAACGGGGAGATGTGGCACTGACCTCTAAGCAGCGGCGAATTGTCAATCGGCCCCGGGTGCGTGGTCTGCTCGCCGATTTCGTTGGACGTGTCCCACGAGTCGTAGCCGACGTACCTTTTCCACTGGTTGAACCATTTCTTGTCAACCATGTACCTGCGAAATGGAGCGGAGGCAGTTACCTCGCGTAGTTACAGGTGGATTCAACAGCGTCAGGCACTGGCAAGCGCGATATGCGAAAGCCAGGTAATTAAAACTAGGAAGTAGCCAGTAGCGATTCAACGTAGAAGGCTTTCACGCACGGACACGAGGTAAGATCGTTGTGTTCGTGTTACCGCCGACGCGATTGCAACTGCGAATCATGGAACAACGACCGTATTCTTCGCTTCAGAATGTGGTCAATGAACACGGGCGCGGGTCAGTTCGTCGCGCTACTGTTAAAGCGAAACGGCATTAACTGCTGAATAAATCTAATCGGCAGCGAGTTCGCGCAAGCTTGCCTCGCCGACTGCATATGCAGCACATCCCAGAAGCAAATCAACGGTCACGGTATTTCGCTCCCGAGAGGAACGACAACCCCTAGGTGACGCAAGAGCTAAGATAGTCGTTGGGTCTTCAATTTAATAAGACAAGACCCCGCAAACGTCAGCGTACGTGGTCTCTTGACTAGTCTCTAGTGCTCCGTATTTGCACCATTCACGCGCCTTGTCTGTTTATCGTGACTTGGGTTTTCCACAGACGGGGGGACTTGGATCGGCACCAGTGCGAAGTCAGCACTGCGTAACAATTGGCAAGTGCCAAGTAGAAGCCACAGGATTTCTCTTTTTCAGCTGGTGGCGACCTTGGGCGGTAACCTCGTGCCCCGAAAACTGGCGCAGACAGCTCGAGCGGGCCTTTCACAGAGACACGGAACTGGTACATCTCGAACGGGGGTTACCGTTTTTGCGTGTAGTGAGAGGCGTGTAGCCCTTCAGTGTCCCTCAGCGACGCTCATTCACCGGCACTTAAAGGCAGAACGAGGCGACGGCGCAGTTCAACGCGCATTTACCGTGGTGCCATCGACCAGGGAATGAACTTGACGGCGGTCAGGATCAATGCGTGCTTACCACAGGTCGTCTTTCTTCAGCGCTTTCTTGAATAAATTTGCGATCTCCGTGCGCTGAGTCTCCAAATCGGGAGCGGAACCACCACCGTCCGCCATTTTCGAAGAAGAACCCGGGGCCGATATGACGTCGCCGTTCTCGCGGTCAGCTCGCGCCGACGTGCCCGCGTGAACTCGCAAGACACGTGACTTTTTTAAACGTAACAGCAACACTATTGTAGACGTAAGCGTAGAATGTTGTGACGTCATTGTTGTTTGTTTTGTGAATAAAGCGCAGTATACAACTTTTGCAAAAAAATCTTACTTCGCATAAATTTATGTAGGTTATAAGCATTTTTAAGTAAGCTGTTTGCTAAAATTGTACAGTTAAGCAAAGTACAATAGAAATTATTTTTTATTGTACCTTCAAAATTTGCGGAAAAAGATTGTTGCGCATGTACATATTTGCTTATATACGCACATTTTGTTAATAACTTTTACGTTAAATTTTGATTTTAAACAACTCATTTAATTGACTGTACAGTGCTTCACCCTATAATCAAAACAACAGCCCTATTTTTTTTGTGTGTGCAAAGGCAAAGCCTGAGCAGCATTTGCCCCCTTTACGCCGGTCGTGGGTGGGCCGCTGCATTTGTCATGTCCGGCCGATGTTATTGATAGCGATTCCCTTGTGTAAAAGAAGAAATCATGGTGAGCCCGAATTTCAAACCTCAAGTGACGTAATGCCAGTCGACAAGCTTCGCGTTCTTTGATCGCATAAGGCACTTCGCAAGCAGTTATCGATGCCCTCGCTCGTATACGCAATCCAATGGCCCCTATGAGAAATGGATAGGCGTTGTCACTTCCGAAAAATCACCTTAACATTTTTTTTTTATTTCCTCTCTCTATCTGCAGTAGTACAAGAGGGGCCATGTGTATACGGCGTATCGTACGTAGTACCAATGGGTATGTTGCATCCACCTTGTTTGAGAGCTTGTGAAGTTCGCTCGCCGAGGCAACCGACCCGTAAAAAGCCTTCCTTCGCTTTCGGAGTGCTAGCTGATCGTTCATGTGTGAATAATAAGTCGATTGAAACTGGTTGTCGAAGTGACTCCGCACTTTGAAAGATAGATGTAGCGGGCATATCGGAAAGAGCGGTCGTTTCGAGGAGACCCTTCAAAGGTGCTTTTGAACAGGATATGCAATCGGCCCCGGTACGTTGAGTCAAATGTGTTGTAAACGCAGCGTCCGGCGTTGTGTGACCGTTGATCTTGTATGTCTCGGGGCTGAACTTGCCGCAAATACTTCCGCTATAGCGTGACTACCTGTGTACGGTAGTCGTGTAGTACGGTACTTAAGCGTAGCTGGTTTCCGCTTTAGCTTCGCCTGTTTAGAACGATCAAGTGATTAATCGAATTTCAGTCAGGAATGCTCTGCAAGCTCTGTTACATTTTGTGGCAGTGTGAGCGATTTTCTCGTCTGTTAGTGGGGTCATTCCTTTGAATTTCGAAACACTTTAGAGGACACACCGCTGCACCCGGAAACGATAGCGACGTTTCTGTCAACTTTGTGATGCGCTGGTATGAATACGCTTAACAAGCGTAGTGGGATGCGACGGGCGCAGTATTCAGTTAAAAGTTTAAAACTGGGTCTTTCTATTGTAACGTATCAGTACTTTACTAAGCTTGCAAACCCGAGATCAGCTTGCTTGTGTAAAAGCAGTGGAACTAATAGTTTCATACAAAAAAGGGTTCGAAAACGAGTTTGCGTCATCACGAGGCCGGCCATTATTATTTATCCTTAAAGCACTGTAGTAATTCAAGTGCGCTCGTAGTTAATCACGTAGTCCATCTTATCACAAAACCTAGAGACATGCGTAGAAGTGATTCGCCTTCAAGGAAGCACACCAGTGTTGTTTTGAACATACTCATTCTAAGGTGCACTCGTACCATCGGAGTTGGGAGGGCTGTGGTAAACATCCCACCCCCAATGGGAAGCCATGTGTGTGCATCTGCTTTTGAGTGAGTCTGTTATCTTGCGCTTCATGCTACATGGGTCTTCTATGTGAAGAATGGGGTAATCGGTCAATGTAGGTTACCGGAGTTTTTGTTCGTTTCTCTTTCTGCATTCCAGTCGGCAACTCTGCGGCCGTACCTCACAGCCGTGAGGCACACCCTGAATGCGGCCATGTGTCTAGAGAACTTTTCCTCCCAAGTAGTGGAGAGGCACAACAAGCCTGAAGTCGAAGTCAGGTAAAGCTTGCTAGTGTTTGAGACTGGGTGCTTGGGCCTAGAATTCTCGAACTGGTACAATGGTGCTTGGAAAGGAACGAACGGCTGAGCCACCCCAAAAAAAAAAGCAACAGACCTCTCTATAGGAAGTTAAAGGAGCACCAACACATTTTTTAGGCATTGCAAAAGTGACATTTCTCATTTCCCTCGTCAGCAGTTATGATGCACCCCACTTGCCGGAGTTGCACAACTTGTACGAAATATTTTACTTTGGCCTTAAAATTTTCATTGCAGGGCATCTGCAAGCCAGCCCCACCACAATGGACATCATCTTTACACGACAGCACATTGCCACTGAGTTCACAAACTCTGCATTTTGCATGCAACCTAAATCGCAGAAATCACTGTCGGGGTCGCTGGACGACAATTCATTTTTCGTTGTTCATGTGCACCATGAGCAGATGACAGATCTGCTACTAGTACATCGCGACTTTTTGTCTCCCGTCATATCACGGTGCAGTGGCACGTCACTGCAAATTTGTACCCTCAATATTGAAACTGATAACAATAAACTTTTTTAAGGTAGCGATATTCGAAACATATTAGATGCATTTCCAGGCACCACATTATTCTGTTGAAGCGTTCCCAACAATAGTGTTTTTGTTAAGAGCAACAATCCAAAAATATTTCCAATTCGTGTCAGTACTCCTTTAAAATGGTTGTTGGTCATCACCATTTGTTGGCTGGCTTGGCTGTTTCTTTCTTGTGGCACAGTACCAGAGCTGTGAAAGGCGCTTTGGTGTGTTCGCTTCTTTTTCCGTTCGCAAAGACATTCTTGCGGTACAATTTATCTATACCTTGGTTGAACTGCAGAATAATTACCGATTGACAGTTTCTTGTGAAGGTCAGTTAGAGGGCCTTGTATGTAGTCTTTTTCCCTGCCAAGTGATCTAGTCAAATTACCTCAATGCATGCAATTGCTTTATTAGCCTGACCACTTCTGCTTATCTCAAAACAATAAAAAAAAAATTATGGAATCCATTTCATTCTTATAACATATATTATATGAACAATATAACTGTTATGATAATAAACATGATATAAGATATATTTTAGATAATTAGTGCAGAAGGTAGGCGTTACTGCACTGCACAAATAACACTGCAGTTCAGAAACACCCGTCATAGGTACCTTGGTGCCATTTACCACTGTTCAAACACCTTTGGCAAAAGAGGGGCTTCCGAAGACTGGTGACATATGGTGATATGCCGTCTTTGCCAGATGATACGATAAACCAAAATGATTTTGCAATGATCAAATTCATGGCCATTGGCCGATTCAAGCATTGCGAGCTACATGGTTACAGCCGCCTTATTGAAAACTCGCCGCGTGTTAACTCGGTCACACTGAAAGTAAGTCCGGTGAAAAAGAAAAAAAAAAGTGCACGAGGTAACGACGCGTACGTAAGGCAACTTTCCTCTGTGCCATTTCTTCCTGCATAGCCTCTAGCGTGCTCATCAGGACGAGAGGAGAAAGCATGCAAGTGTAGTGTGTCGCAAATCTGTAACTCTGCTTGTACATGACAGAATTGAAAAATGTTTGTGGCCGTCTTTGCGTGAGACTATAACCATTTTTAATAGAGCAATACGATGATTACTTGTAAAAGTGAAGCTGAGCCCCTTTAATTGATTTCAATGTACGTCATTATGACTATACTACAGTAAGAGGCAACGAGACAATGGCCCCCGATGTTTTTCCTAGCCTTAATGTCTGTACATTCATTTGATTATGTCTAACAGAAGGGCCAGGTGTAGGCCTGTTATGTCTTAGAACGGTCGGTGATGGCTGTTGAGTCTCTCAACATTGTTTGTCAAACACGCAGGAGCAGCAAGGAACTCTTGCTGACCCCCGTAGTGATAAGCCGCAACGAGAAGGAGAAGGTCCTAATTGAGGGCTCCATCAACTCGCTTCGCATCAGCATTGCTATCAAGCAGGCCGACGACATCGAGCACATCCTCTGCCACAAGTTCATGCGGTTCATGATGATGCGTGCCGAGAACTTCATCGTGCTGCGGCGCAAGCCCGTTGAGGTGAGGGCTTTTTTGTCAACGTGGATGGCTCAAATGCATTCGGTATAAAGAAACACTACAGTGAAATAATGAATTGCTTTAGATTGATGAAGTTGAACTCTGGTTGTTAGTTTCATCATAAGTTTATTAATAGATAAGAAAATCAAGATCGAAGTTCTAGTTTCAAGTTTTGCACTGAACCATCTGTGCGTGCCGTCACGAATTTCAGAGTGCGTTGTATTTTGGCCACATGGGCTTAGTGTAATTTTCAGAAACATTTTTGTTAAGGCTATGGGCTCCTCAGAGATCAATGTTCTTTCATTTTACTGATTAAGAACTACGTGGAACCTCACAGACAGCCTCAAAATCTATGCTGTCTCATAGCGTTGGTGAAGGAATTTCAGGGTGGTATTGCCACCCACATTTCTTTTTGGGGAGTTATTCCGCTTGCCAAGTTCTTCTCACAGCAACCGTGGTGGTTTTAGAACTGTGAAAGACTAATTTTCTAATAATAGAAACATAGTTTCTTTCTCTTAGTGTTGGCTATAAAGCCTTACTTTGGGAGCTTTTTTGTATGCTGCGTTGACTGGTTTATAGACTAGAGAGATACCATACTGGAGGGCTTTGAAAAAGTTTGATCAGCTGGAGTTGTTTAACATGCGCCGACATCGCACGGTGCACCCCTTAACATTTCCCCTTCATCGAAATTAAACCACCGCGGTCGGGATCGAGCTCGCACCTTTTAGGCCAGCACTCGATCGCCGTAAACACTGAGCCGTTGCATTGACCCTTTTAGTGCACTCGACGTTCTGTCGACTGCTCGTGGGTGGTACAACTACAGGTAGCTCAGCCAGGATGTCGCTGTGGTAAAAGTGAACTTCCATTCAGTGGCTTGCTTATCACAGACTGGCGTTGGCACAATTTTTTTTTCTGTAACAGTCGTTAGGCAAAGGGGATGTATTTGGGGCACTTTTCTGCCACGCAACGAATAATCGAGCGTGCTTGCATTTTCCCTTTGTTGAAAACTGTGCGGTTACTACATTCCTTTTCGTAAAGAATACCACGTAACGTTGATAACGTGCGCGTCATACGTGACCAAACATTACTGGTTGCACTACGATTATGCAAAGAAGATTCACAAGATGGAAAAAGGTTGCTGTTATGTGGCAGAAAGACTCCCTGCTACAACCCACCCCCTTTCTATAAATTTCAAGAGTTTAGTCTCAGTATGGTCACTACCATCACTTACATGACATGTGACATACACTTTGCTGTTGGCAGGGCTACGACATCTCATTCCTCATCACAAACTTCCACACGGAGCAAATGTACAAGCACAAGCTCGTCGACTTTGTGATCCACTTCATGGAGGAAATTGACAAGGAGATCAGCGAAATGAAGCTGGCGCTCAACGCAAGGGCACGCATCTGCGCCGAGGAATTTCTTAAGCGGGTGAGTTCGCGTTGCGCATCCCAATCGCACGTCATTCTGCACAGTGCACTTGTTTCCTTGCGCACGCACAGCAACAGCGCCAGTTTGCAGACTAGGCTCACGTGTCAAAAGTGCGGCATATGTAATCATTGGTACAGCAGCTGTGCTCGTATTGGTGGTCACGAGTGCGTGTGCCTTGTAATTACGAGTATGACCACTGACATCCAAAAATATTACTGGCAGTGATGCGTAGCTGCCTGGTAAGTAATAACAAGACGTATGCCAGTTTTCTTCTTTAGTCACCCCCACTCGCTCCCACTTTGGGCATCTCCCGAATGTCGAGGCAAACCCTAAAGTGGACTTCAACATTGTTAGCACTGTGGGGTGATTCGACACAACGCTCTTATTGAAATAGCAGTGCTAGCATGCACTGGGCACAATTTGTCTGGTGGTGCCGCGCGTGTCGTCGGAATAAATCTGCTGATGTTGCAATGCTGGCCGGTGCGTCCCATCTGACTTGAAACACACTATGTATCAGGCCGAAATTTCTATCAGCTAGCAAAGTTCTACTGCATTTGTTTAGCTGAACACCGTTAATTGTGAGAGAACCGATAAGTTATTGCACTACATACACTCGCTGCAATGTACATTCGGTGATTTGGCGCTGCTTATCGAGATCGTAGGTGGAAGTACTGAGTGCCCATTGTATGCCTGTGAGCACACTTGTGGCTAGTATTGCCGACTTGAAAAGTGCCTTTTCTCGTTGCAGTTTTGACAAGGTCATCAACTGCTGCTGCTGCTGGCAATGGTTTTTCTCCCACACACACAAGAACATTTATATAAATATTCTATATGAATCATGTTATTGTAATAAAACATTTTTTCTTTAATAATATTGAGCCTTGTTGCTTCATTATTTTGGAGCTGGGCCTGTTATTGAGACTGCATGCACATAGGTGCTTTTAAAGAGGCCCTGAAACACTTTTTCAAGTAATCATGGAATAAATTCACTGGAAGTGCTTATTGCCTTACAAATGCAACGCTGCAAAAATTTTAAGAATCCGTCCAGTGTGAGTGGAATTACAAAGATTTGTCGCATTTTTCTTTCATCTCCACAAAAGCGCTAGAAGGTAAGCAAGGGAGGGAAGGCAGGGGCAAGGAAGAAACCAATTTTTAGCTGACTTAGATAATTTATTGTGAATTCCAGGCCATGTGCTGCACTATAATATTCGGCTTGCGTGTTGAGAGCCTCTACTACCAATCGGCAGCGTTTTCTGACCATGCTCAAAAAGTGTTGCAGGGCCCCTTTAAGGTGTCCAACGAAAGGCGAAGAAAGACCAGCGAATAAGAAGGCGATGTGAACGGGGTGCTCTACGCTATTGCATCCTACTCTTAAAGACATAGCTCAAGTGTCTGCCAAGTTTCCACGTTGGAGAGTTGTTTTGGCAATGCACAGACTTATCCCCTGGGGTTGAGAAGAGATCCACACAACGAAAAGACAACCAATGGGCACTGCAGTTATAAAATTGCATACATTTCGAATAGAGTATACATAATCTCTTTCCATAGCAGTGGGAATATTGACAGGCTTAAGCAGTTCTCAAAAGACACGTATTATTGCACATGGCGTTCAAAGGCAGGAGGCTTATCGACATGCTGGAATGCAACAATGTAGATACGCAATTAGCTAAGCACTCTTTTTCTCATGAAGAAGTAAAAACATCTTTTTGCCATGAGCACTCAATTCCTGGAACAAAAATAAGTGTGGTCCCAGTGTACACTAGCATTTTAGAAAAACTGCATTTGAGCAAATAACCTTAAAATTATACGAAGTGCACGTCTTAGAACGTAACGGCATAAAATTCAGATACGTAAAAATGCACCGGTTTGGCGCGGTGGTGTTCGCTAAGAAATAGCCGCTAAATGCCGTCGACTATTGGACTTGCAGGACAACATGTTCCACAGTGATGGACCATCTAAAAAAAAGTTGCCAAGACATGACAGAGAGCCTGGGCACTTGAGAGTACTTTGAGTGTTGTTGTACAACCAAGAGTTCTATGCAGCTAGCTAGCCTTTGTTCTTTCTCAATGTACTTGACTGAACCATCTTGCATACTGCCACCAGAACCAAAAATAATGCTTTTTTCCTGAAATGTTTGTTGCACGCAGAAAAACTGCACCTGCATTAAAACCAAGAACTTTACCATTACCTTCTTCATAGGCATTCATGTAGTCTTCCAAATTGGCAATGCAGCAATAAATATCCACACGAACCAGAGCACTAGCTTCACACAAACCGCGCAACTTTTGCATTCATCAATATGCTCGGCATACATTGATTCGTGCGCTAACAAACAACAGTAACATGTCTAAAAGGCAGTCTTTGAGCTTATATATACAGCACTGGATGGACTTAAGTACAGTAACTCATGGCCTCGCGAGGGAAAAGCCCACCGGTTTCATTCTACAAGGGAGCGTTCGGACTAAGATTTTTCTCACACACAGCTGTTCCCTTCATAGGTTGGGTGCCGCCCAGTTCAAGAACTTCATGGCGACTTCGTACCCCATGAAGCAAGCCTGCAAGAAGAAAGCGAAAAAAATTACAGCACTGACCACGTGCCAATGTTCATCACAGTCGATCCAGGCAGCATTGGGGCACATAGGGAATACCCATCTTCTGACATGAACAAGGACAAATCACGTAATGCTCCAAACTCATCGGCCAAGTATTTCTGCGAGTACTTAACAGCGCCCGCATTCAACTTGACAGCAACTCAACCACTCCATCAGCATTGTGAAATTGCATCCAGTTTCTCAACAAGCTGGCCTACATGAAGGAAATTTTCCGGAAAACCGCTGACAAAAAAAAATGCATGTCGTATTTTAACATATATGCTTGCACATAGGATGTTCTTGAAGGTGTGTTGTCTTCTACCCGATAAGGCGTGTGCCCGTGTGCTGTGCCTGATACACAGAGTTTGACTAGGTACTCTAAGCCCAGAGATTAAATCAAATTGTCTGAACGTCTTTTTAGCAACAACTTTATGTGTCTATGCAGCGAATGTGCTGCACTACGCTGGTGTTACAGGTGCATGAGTGTGACATCATTTGCAATTACAGGGGTGACAAAATCACTGATACCCGTGTCACACAGACGTTTCGAAGGCCGTTGAACCAATGGTTCATTGAGTCAACGGGCATGCAAGCGCTGCCACACGGACGGTTTCGAAGGCTATCCAGTCAATGGCCATCGAGTTGATGGAGTATCTCACAACTCCATTGAAACTTTAACGGACATCGAGCAGCGGAAGCGGAAACAGCGTAATCGTGCCCTCTTGTTCCAAGTGTGCTCGTTTTTGTGATTAGAAAAAAAATTAATGAGGATGCATTGAAAGTAGTATGTATGGACGTTAGAAGTTATTTATTATACTATTTGTGTCATTTGGAGTGTACAAATTGCTCTAGCGCAACACTCGCCCGAATCCGTGCTCGTTATCGCCGTTAGGATGTCACCATAAGGTGGCAAATCATTGCCCTAGCGCTAGTGTGTCCCTGCCGCCATATTAGTCGCTTCCTTTTTTTTTTTTTTTGCTCTCTACGTTCGTGTGTTCTTTTTATATTTTTCATTTCCTCGTGTTTATTTTCGACTCTTGAAGGGCTGTTTAGCACTTTATTTGTTCATTTGTGTGTGTTTGTGGGTGTGTGCATGCGTGTGGCGAAGACACTTTTTTTTTTCGGCAGAGCAAGCTTTTTGTGCTTGTCTGCTATGGCGAACACACTGCCGTGTGCACCGCCGCCAAAAAAGAAAAAGGTCACGCCAGCGCCGCACCAGCCCTGGCGAGAGCAAGAAAGGGCGCTTGTGATAGATTTGCGGAAAGACCGCCTAATGGATTTACGCCGGCAGAAGTGGAATGCTAGCGTTTACGACGATATCATCGAGGCCTTGCGGCAGTCAAGCTATGAGAGGGCGCAACAGCAAGCCCAGTATAACATTTATATGATTTTATTTACGATGGCATGAAAACGAAAATAAAAACTTGCAGCGCCGCGAAGTTTTTTGCGGGAAACACCTGAATCACTCAACGGCCGTTGAAAACTGCCGTGTGGCAGTGCGACAACTCTGTCGAGCTTGACAGAGTTGTAGCGTTTCGATGGCCATCGACTTAATGGCCTTTCAAACGTGTCCGTGTGACACAAGTATAATAGTATCCTGCATTGCAATGTGTGGCTCTGGCTTCACTCGAGGCAGGATAATAAGTCAATCGTGCTAAAACAGCCGAAGGTAGCTAGAGAAACTATATGCACACTTTATTAATGAAAACTAACAGACAATGATGCCAAGGAAAGTATACGGGATGTTATTGGAAGCATAGTAATGTAAATGTGAAGGGAGGAAAGAGGATGAAAACTGCCACCGGCAGGAACTCAACCTGCGACCTTCGAATAAAGCTCCGATGCTATACCACTGAGCTAAGGTGGCGGTCTTCCCTCTGTGCATTTTATAGGGAATATGTGCACATTCAAACAGCTGGCAGCTAACCAATAATCTCTTACATACTACTTGAAGGCATGAAGTCTGCTAGAACTAGACCCTTGTTATGAATGAAACAAAGCACCGATGCGAAACATGAATGCAGTGGCTGAAGTTTAAGTCGGCAAGCACATCTGCCACTTTTTTTTTTACCCAAGGCCTTTGAAACAGGTTGTATGTACTACTTACAGCATTTGCAGGGAAAGCTCTGAGCATGACCGGTGCTGCACCTTTGTACAAGGCACGAACACCTTCGTTCTTCATAAGCTCGCGGAACACATCCCTGATGCCGTTCGGATACGTTCCTTCAGGTGCTGCACACAAGAGTAAAATGAAGTAGCAAAGGCTGAACAGCACGTTCATAAAAGACAGCATCACCAGCCATTTTTTTTGGAGCAAACAACAAAGGCAGTATTCTTGTAGGCGATCAGGAAGTCTTTAGAGGCTAGTTGGTTCATTCTATGCAGGAAAAACTTGCGCTAAAAAAGAAAGGACACCGCAAAGAGGGAACACTTAAACAGGCCGAGCGCAAACTTCGAACTGTTTTTTTTTTTTTTACTGTAGAGCTTCGGTTAAATAGGGAAACTGAACATAGCTGCGAAGATGCGCCGAAGAACATCACGTGCTAACGCACTTTATTGATCAAAATGGACACTTCTGTGCCGTACAGCGATATTGAGGCCTTGCTTACACAGCTATAATTTTTCATGTTGATGAAGAGCGCTTTCAAAACCTCACGATTGCGCGTGTTTATGCACACGTGTTTCTGCTCATGCACTGGGATGCATACTACAGTCGCCGACCGATTTTCCGGACTCCAAAAATTCGGACTTGTTGGATATTCCGGACTTCATAAATGCACCGTCGGGGATCCCATAGAGCTAATGCATTGTTTCGACCGATTTTTCGGGTGAATTCGCCCCTGAAAGTTCGATTTTTCGGACTAAATCGCTCGTTTTGTGCCACGCCCCAAGTCTTTGTGAATGCCGCCATGTTGGATTTTCCGTCGGCTTGGCTAAGCTTGGTCCTCAGATGCCTTTCCTGCCTCCGAGATTGGAATGCGCACGCCATATTTTAAGTTTCGGAGGCCGTGTTTGCTTTTTAAAAGACGCGGTGATGGATGCCGTTTTTTCGTCTTCCGTCAGCACTGTCGTCATCACATCGCACGGGGGGGAGGCGAAAGAAGGATTCTTTTATTGTCGTTGCAGCTTTTTTCAGTCGCCATTCTGCACGTGTTGTGTCGCGTAGCGTCGAGACGTTGTGTGCTTCGCAGCGGCTATCTGCGGCATCGAATTTTGTGTTCTCGGTGCCATGGCTCCGCCATAGCCTCCTCTATAACTTTGTGCCCGAGCGGTCGGTCCCTCAGCGCCGTCCCCCGATTCTCTCGTTTTGCGCCTCGGCGCTCCGCCAGGAGCGCTCGCATCCCATAATAGCTCGCGCCGCGCTTGCTGCAGCAGCAGGCGCACACCGCTACGCCGCGGTTTTCCCGTCGCGCGCAAATTTGGTTTGCCGTGCTCGATGTAAACTCTGCTTGGCCCATTGTGTTTTCTGCTTGCCCTTGATGTTTTTTTCTGGCACAATAGTCGCCCCCAAGAGCTTCGTTAACTGCAGCGCTCGCTGAGACAACCGTGACTGTATCAAGTGCGATTCGGGTAAGTTCTTGGTTAAAAGTGTTACATCGTTAAGAAATCCGCTTGCTGCAAGGAATCGTGCCTAAAGGCTGTATTTTTGTTATCTGCAGCACTACCGTAAAAAGAAAGGCGACTGCCCATGCATGGTCAGAAGTTTGGCTGCGCCCCGAACGCTCCACAATGCCGTACTGCTGCGTACCACGCTGCAAATCATGGAGCGGCCGGAAAGAAACCGGAGTATCTTTTCACGAAATTCCGAGCGACCAAGAACTTCGCGAAAAGTGGCTTAAGGTAATCTCGAGAGACAACTGGACCCCGAACAGCACATCTTGCTATTCTACCGTTTGCAGCCGACACTTCGTCCCGTCCGACTTTAAAGAAGGGTGCACGACGCGAAGACTGAAGAAAGGCTCTGTTCCCAGCGTCCTCCACGAGTACCCGTCGTATTTGCAACCTTGCAAACAAACCGAAAGAAGCGATGCGGCCCTCAGGAAGCGTGCTGCGGCTGTATTAACTGACGAGCCAACAAGAAAAAAAAGAGCAGTCGGTGGTGGTGCACCACATGTGTTTACAGACTTACGACATGACCAGTCGTGCACTTCGGACGCCCAAGTTGTTGAAGAAGTGCCCAATTCCAGCAGCAGAACTGACCAAGGCTTCGTACCGAGAACGGCGCCGGTGGATAGAGCAGTGCAAGTAGCCTCACGCATTTCGTTGCCAACCATCGAAAGACGGAAGTGGAAGCGTAAGGAACGCGAACTGAGGGCGCAGGTTGAAAGGCTCAAAGGAACTGTTGAAAAATATAAAAGGGAGCTTCAGAAACTTAACGAAGACTGCTATGTCCCAGCATTTTTGCAGGTTGTCGAGCAGGCAAGTGAAAATGAGTTGGCTGCCTCAATACTGCTGGAGCAGGTCAAAAATTTTCAGAAGGTGAAATCGACGTGGTCCGAAGTTACAGTCCGCCACGCAGTGATCCTTCGTAACTTCTCAGCGAGGGCATACGAACACTTAAGGAGCTCAGGGCTACTCCGCCTACCCTGTCGAAGCACGCTGGAGCGCTTCCTCAGTTCGTCACGCAGTGAAGTAGGCGTCACAGACTTGATTAAGCAGAGGCTGTCAGCTGAGCTCGCTTCACACACGAGTGCTCAGTCACAGACGTGCTCGCTCATTCTGGACGAAATGAGGGTCAAGCAGCGCTTACTCTATCTAAAGCAGAGAGATGCCTTCATTGGCGAAGTAGACTACGGCGACTGCTTGCCGCAGAAGCAACCGGGCAAGCCAGAAGAGCCAGTTCTTGCAAACTCGCTGCTTTGCTTCATTTTAAGTGACTTGTCAACGAGATATAATATTCCCGTGGCCTATTTTTTTACTAGAAATTGCACCGGTGAAAACCTTCACCAGATCATGATGAACGTACTCAAAGAAGTTGAGAGTATAGGCTTTAGAATCGTGCGGATCGTTACCGACAACCATCGGATTAACGTGAAGGCGTTCCAACTGCTATGTGGGGGTAACCTCAAGCACTGCATACCACATCCAACAAATCAAGATGGCAAACTTTTTCTCGCTTTCGATCAGTGCCATTTAATTAAAAACGTACGGTCACAGTTTCTGTCACGCGATATCGGAAAGGATGGCGAAATAACCACCCAATACCTGAAAGACCTCTACAAAATGCAACAGCGCAGTATTGTCAAGCCAGTGCGGTTCTTGACAAGAAAGCACGTACATCCGACTAGCATGGAAAAAATTAACGTCAGGAGGGCAGTGCAAGTCGTTTCGCCACCTGTGACCGCGGCCCTGAAGCTCTTGAAAGAGCAGGCAGGTCATACATGTGACGCAAGCTTCGCCCACGTTGGTCCAACCGTCGTATTCATGGACACCATGTACCGGTGGTTCACCCTCATGGACGTAAGCAACTGCACCCAGCATGTCCACCAGAACAACCCGGACTGCAAGCAGTACGAATCCGAAGACGACGAACGGCTAGGTTGGCTTGAAACATCATTTCTTGACTACCTGGCCGAAATCAAGCGGCAGAGCCCGGCTAAGAATTTTCTGACCAAGGAAACGTACGAGGGCTTGCTGATAACAACCACCTCAAACGTGGAGTGCGTTCGGTACCTTCTCACGGCCACACGTTTCCGTTTCGTTCTGACTAGGAAGATGTCCTCTGACCCAATAGAGGCCTTCTTTAGGTGGTTGAGAAAATCTGCAGGCTCGAACGACCAGACAGACGTGAGGGCAGTTTTGTCTGGGATTGAGAAAGCACTGAAGACTGGCATAGCCTGCACGTCCAGCAGCAGCAACGTGATTACTGCAGACAGCAGCAGCTGCTCCTCATCAGCACTCCTACAGCGATCGGCAAGAGCAGCGCAGAATGACAGTGAAGCATTTCCAGCAGAAACAACCACGACCCTCGAGGAGAGCCTCGACAGGGGGAAGACGTTGCTCCCAACGCCAGATGTTGCTGCACTAGCAATGGTTGGTGGCTATATTGCAAGAGCAGTCCACGAAACCATTTCCTGTGATGAATGCTTCACTTTGGTGACTAAACCAAACACCTCTGCGCCATCGGATGCGTTAATTAGGCACCAGGACAGAGGTGGACTCCTGTATCCGTCAAGTGAGCTCGTAATGGTTCTCAACTCTCTGAAGAATTACGCGGAAGTTTTCCTCGCAAGAATGAGAAAGATGAACCAGTCACTGAAGGCTGCCGTTGACAACGCCGCGGAAATACTACAGAAACGTGACAAACTCAAGTGCTCGACCCCGGGACACCATGAAAAACTTTTGGAGGTTGTGCTCGTGAAGTTTCTCCGCCCACTTTTTCTGAACTTCGTGACGAGTGTGACTGACAAACACGACTTGGCGAAAGATTTTCATGTCAAACCATTGTCTCGAAAAGTGCTCAAGCTTTGAGCGCGAAATCAGATAAAAAAGCTCGCATTGCATTCTGCATACAGTGCTTGTGTTAAAAATTTTATGTGTGCGCACTTCTTAACGTATACGCATATTCCAATGCAATGTAGACGGTTTCTAGACCGTCATAAACGCAAGCGTGCATAGGCCGCGTCGTCTGCTGTTATTATGGGATCGGTGCGGCTTCTGGCGGCAAGCGCCGAAACTATGAGGGACGGATGGCGCGTATGTATTTAGCGCTAATGCGCGGGCACAAAAGTTATATAGGAGGCTATGGCTCCGCCATCGCGGGAGCCAGGTGGTGTGAAGAAGCGTGGGAAGTATACGACCCTGACGATGGAGAAGAAAGCTGCCATAATCAAGCTAATAGAAAGTGGACGTTCGCAGCTAGATGTCGCCGGATGACGGTCGACGCCGGATGGCGGTCGTCGTTGTCGTCATCCGACGACGACGACGACCGCCCGCAGCCGTCGGCGGCAGAGATCGCCAATGCGGTGACAATTTTGTCGAGCGTTTACGGCGACGATGTCACCTTGGCGCAAATACGGGCAAACCAAATTGCCTCCAAGCGTAGTTTGAGGCAAGGCAGCATCAAGGACTTTTTTAAACCTGCCTGATGCAATAAACTTCAGATTTTTGGCGAAAACGAATTTTTCGGACTGTTCGATTTTTCGTACTTTGTTTCGGTCCCCGCCAGGTCCGAAAAATCGGTCGGCGACTGTATATGCAGTTTAATGGAACAAGAACAGGTAGTTCTGGGGAGCCTGAACTCCTATGTATTCACGGCGAGTGTGACACAGCATTCAGTAACAATGTGAAACGGGGTCATCAACTTTTGTGGAGTGAGAGCCCATAATAGTACAGTCAATTTTCAAAGTGTTGCTTGGTTGCCCCCTCTGGTGAACCAGTGCACCGAAAACCAAACTGTTGTAGGACTAAACCGCCACCTGCTTCCCCTCCAGCCCACTGATACACTATACAGATGGGCGACACTCGCAGGAGTTCAAACCACAAGCATCACTTTCCAGTTCACAACTACGCGAACTTACCTGTCTGTAACCGCGACTTCAGCACGTCGGGCGGTATGGCTACCATCCAGTTGAAGATACCGGCCATGCCGCCAGCAAAAAGGGTCACCTTGACGCTCAGGTCTGAGCGGCTGGACAGTCGAGAAATGCATACTATCAGGTAATTGTTTAAGCCACAAGAGCACGGACTGATGTATAATCAGAAACTTCATTGCTCCTTTTACAAAGGGCAGCGGCAAACTGTCCAGTGGATTATCAAAACATATTTCTGGGGTTGATTCAGAATTAAGAAGTAAAAATTGTAGCACAATAGAATCAACATAGTGCAAAAAGTGACATTATAGTTCAGTCATAGTGGCCTGACCAACATGGCTTTCAATAGAACTAAGATTGGCATATGAAAGTACTACGTAGTTCATTAATATTTCAAATTTCATTAAATCAAAGTTTGACAGTACGCCATTGTCTATGTGTTTCCCTATAATTTTTACTCCACCATTATGACCTGTAGCAAAAAGAAATGGGGATAAAAGATTAAATTATTTGGCAGTTACATTTCACAGAGACAAAAGTAAGGTTTGAAAACGCATACCTGCCACCTTTTGGTGTGAGCACCCGTTGTAGCCACTCGTAGCTCGCAAAGTACATGCCACTGGCTGGCACATCTGGACACAACAAAATGCAACACTCAGTGGGTTACACATTCTGAGCAAGGATCATTGTGCTTATACTTCCAAGAGCGGATACACGACCAGCGTTTTATTGAAAAAAGGCTCATGTATCAACGGCGGTTATTCTGAGAGGACGTCAGACCCTTACTGCTATTCCAAATGGACTGTTGGGCCTCTTGGTGATTCATGCTCGATGTATATCGCGTGGTGGAGAACAAAGACGACAAGCAGACAAGGACAAGCAATGCAGCTACTCCGGGAAGAAAAGGCACGAAGAAAATCCAAGCTCCAAGCTTCTTGGCATGAAGAGATGTGGCAATGATACAAGTGAATAAGATGTCCACTTTTCCTTCTATTATCACTGCTTTCACCACCTCATTAAAGAAGACCCGAAAAAACTTTTTCAATAATAATCAAACAACTCCATTAAAAGGGCTGATTGCCTAACGAACCTTTCACCTCAAAAAGTTTTGGAATGTGTCTGGTACGAACGGAGTTACAGCGACATTTCGCAAGCTTTAAGCGCTTTCTCTTTCCTCTTGTTACGAAAGGATGACAAAGGGGCAAGAAGATGCATCCCATTCGTTAGCACATGTGATGACCTTCGAACGCACGGCTTACCTTAAGTGTGAGCAGAATCCCACAAGGGCTCGTGACTATGCAACTCACCATATTCCAATCAGCTTATGGCCATGGCCTTGGGGTTTATGGTACGGTCACTTGGGTTTATGGCATCATTTGTCGAGAGAAGAGGGGACGATTTCTAGCTCACTTTTTGAATAAATTGCAAATTTCCGGCCACATGCTGCACTATAATGTTTTGCTCGCGTGTTCTCAAGAGCCTCGAATAGGCAAATTTTTCTGACCATGCAGAAAAAGTGTTGCCGAGCAAACAAGGTGGCGATGGGGGCCAGTTGGGCACGTGTTTATGCTCGTGATGTAACTGCAAGGTATGAAAAAACGGGAGACAATACAGGGTGACTAGTATTACCCTGTGTTGTCTTTCGTTTTTTTTGTGCCTTGCAGCGCATCACAAGCATCAATGTTGCAGAGCCCCTTTAAAAGGTCCCTAAACTACCAAGACGGTGAAATGTAGTTGTAGTGTGTAAGTTGTGCCCGAGTCCCCAATGAACACGTAGTGGTGAGAATGTTTCGAAATGGTGCCGCAATAGCAGAGTTAGACACGTTTGATGATCGAAACACAGTGATCGCTTCTTTCGCTCTTTCCTTCGCGACCCTCCACTGGTCTCCTCTCCCAAAGCCATTTGCCCTCCTCTCTTAGTGCCCCTCTCAATTTGTGTATTAATGAGAACTAACAAACAATAATGCCAGGGAAAGTATAGGGGCTGTTATTGGAAGTAATTGTAATGCAAATGTGAAGAAAAAAAAGTGGACTAAACGATGACTTGCCACCAGCATGATCTGAACCTGCGACCTTCGTATAACACGTCTGATGCTCTCAGATGCGTTATACCACAAACAAAAACCAAAAACTAGCCCTTTAAATTCACAGCTCCGAATCTCGTGTGGCGTACGTCCTTGCTGACAGGCTGCTTGAAACACATCTGCTTCTGATTGCTGCGTGCTTGTTGGTTAACCACTGTTGTCGTACCGGCTTGTGCTTCTACAAATCGTGCCAGTATAAGCCCTGTCTTGCACACATGCCTTCAAAAGACTGCCAACATGATAGATCGGTATGGTGACATGCCATGCCAGAGCACCTCTACGTGAGATGAGGAACCACCGCCACAGCAACATGACTAACAAAAACAATGAGCGAGGGCAGCTGCTTGCAGATCAACCGGAAGTTGTAGGTTCTTCTTCAACCAATCGCAGTGAGACTTACGCTTTGCATCACAGATTCAATTTCGCAACATCACACACGTCACTAGGGAGGCCAGAAGGGTCCAGAGAGAAAACGGGATTGTTTCTTATAATTCGATCGTAGAGCCCCCGCGGCTTGTAACGATGCCAAGTGTGTAATCGTTGATCGTTCCGGCATTCTGCACATGATGTATGTGCTCACTTGGAATCTATGAAAAAATACCGGAAGTGGTGGAGGGGCCCTTTAACATCCAAAGTGCACTGTAGGAAAAGCTAAAGACGCAGCACGCAGTCAGTATCAAAGAAAAAAGTGCGAGGCTTGACAGAGGTTTCACAAAGAACATCCACAACCACTGCTGAACAATATCAGGGAAAAGCAGCCCCCCCCCCCCAGCCAGGAATGTCGCTATTAATAAAATTAGAAGACAGATTTACAAACCAATGATGCAAATCTATCACAAACTTCACTGATTTTGATAATGCATAAAAAATGCTGCGGTAACCTGCACGACATGCATTAAATAGCGACAGATTGAATCCATCTTCTCAACACAACCATTGCCGATATTAACACCTGAAAGCTTCAATTATCAACTCGACCATGAGGGTCACTGCAGTGAAAGTTCCACAGGCGAACATCATTTGTTTATGGTTATTTCCACTTTACTGCGGCTTCTATGCAGCAAAATTGGGCATTTTACCAGCAATCTTGTCGCACTCAATGGCAGAATTAGTAAGTACTAGGCCCAACATGGTTAGAGAAGCTACACACTATCACGTGAAAAGTGCTGGAGAATTTGCTGCAACTCACCGCGCAGAAGAGTTGCCGCCGTGCCCTTGTAGATGCTGCGGATTCCTCCCTCGCGATATAGCTGCTTGGCACAGTCCACAGGTCCAGCAAACCGGGCTTTGCCTCCATGGTCTGAGTGGGCCTGCTGAACCTGTCGTCCCCAGAGTAAGGAGGCAAAAGAGGCATTCGGTCATATCAAGTCATTTTTGTTTATGTATTTAATTTCCTATTTATGTATTGGCAGTGCAGGAGTGGCAAGCAATACAAAGAAGCAAAGAAAACAAACATAAAAACATTTACGAGCAGGCCCGCAAGAATTTTCCAAATCTTAATTAACACATGTTACTAGTTAAAGAATCCCAAGCTTCAAAGGTTAAAAGATAAAAGCTTAATTTAAAGAAGTCAGTGTGAGAAAAGTAACCTTTGAACTGTAGATCTTCCAATGAAAATGAAAATTTGCAAAATTTCAGGCGCGTGATTTTCTAGCAAAGAGAAGCAAGGTGAATCGAAAAAAAAATTTATGTGCAATTTACACGTTCAAGACAATGAAGCATGACAAAATTTGCAAGACCAAGCACAAGAATAAAGTTAGATGGTGAAAAATCCTTGCCATGTCTTTCACAGAAATTGAGTGGTCTATTCAACATCAGTTCTAGATACTCACAGTCAAACCTGAAAGGAAATCACTTTGCATGGTAGACATTCAAATCTTTGAGGGAGAAGCATTTAATGACACTGTGCATACTCTTATAAAAACACATGCACCTAGGGCTTCCATCCAATGGTCGTTTTCGTTCAGCTCCTCACTATCGTCCCCGACTTTCAGAAAAGGTACACCAAGGAACTTAGCAAAAACCACAGACAATCAATTCTGATACGATGAGACGGTTCGACTGCACGTGCTGACCGATCTACAGGAAGGGCCCTAGGGACCTACAGGTCCAAGAGTGTACAGTAAATATTGATCGAGCATAAAAAGGAAGCTCTAACCCTCCTCCCCCTTTGCTATTATAGAAGCATGCATAGCCTTGACGAACTTATTATGTTTCAAGGATACGAAGGATATGAACATTAACTCTACACCATCATTTTCAGTAAATCTGGCCATGGATATCACAGAGATTAGCTCACAATCTAATTATTGAACTTATGAAACACTTTCATGTTATAAGGAGCAAATACACTATGAGGAAAACTACAGCCCTTGTCATGCTTTCTCCCCTTCTGTATAATAATGCCTTTGCACTGCAGAAGTTGCGAAAAAAGAGAGAGATAGGTTTATTTACAGAAAGGCAGAGAGGTCGGCCTGAGCCATCATAGCTTGCTCTAGCCTGCTACTCTACACTGGGGGAGGGGGAAAGAGGAAAAGAAAGATTAATGAATGACAATCGTGAGATCGGGAGATAGAAACAATATGAAGTGAACTATGCAATGCTAAGCTGTTATATGGCATCGAGAAGAATCAATGAGTGCAGAAAGATTTCGCTTTACCGGCAGTCTTGCTTTACATCTTTGTCTTTTTTGCATGTCAGAAAGTAATAAAATATTTATTATGCCTTTATTTCCTGAATACCTGCGCTGAGATAAGTTACCAACTTAACTTTTTTATACATACGTACTTACGAGCTGAAGGTATGCCTACACATTGGCCACAAGCCTATCAGTGTTTGCACGACTTTGTGTTGTTTGTGCTCTGGAAATGCTGCTAATATACCTGGCCGTTATCTCCCAATAACAGGCACAGACCAACTTGGATTTCATATCAAATACCTGAATTCAATTTGCCTTTTTCCTTCTTCATGTGTCCTGAATACATTAAAAATCTTCGGAACAGAGATTTCAAAATTTTTCCATTGCTTCAGGATTGTACATGCCTCTAAACTTCTATTTGAATGCATTATTTTTTTTACGTAAATGACAAAACTACAACACGACAACTTGCCTGAAGAAGGCACTTGATCCGTTCACCCGGGGCCATGATTGCTGTTGTGAAAACACCCGACAGCATGCCAGCTAAAAAAAGCTGTGGTAACCTGCACGACATGCATTAAATAGCGACAGATTGAATCCATCTTCTCAACACAATAGGCACAAAAAAACACAGTGGCTCTTAATCCAGTAATCATGACATGGTGCTTGAATTAACCAAATGTGCAAAAATTAATTAATTACACCACCCTGTTACATGGCCAGTTCAAAATGGGTGTCAAGCGCAGTGCAGTTTCAGGCAAAATTAAGTATGTGTCACTAAAACTCGTTCGCAGCTTACGGTCACATAATGCCACAGGTTCAGCTTTAGATGCAAAACCAACATGCATAAATGAATCTTGATTGCAGGCAAAATATATTTAATTATGCCAAGCTAAATATCATATCTTGAGCATCATGCCACAACAGCCACATTCTAACAGGGGCAAAATGTAAAATAATAATAATAATAATAATAATAATAATAATAATAATAATACTTTATTGTACACATTCATAAGAAATACAAAGAAATGGGCCTGTCTAAGTCCCCAGGACTTGTGTGACTAGGCCCGGCAGAGCCAGTTACAGCGATGTGGATACAAAGTAACAAAACTATTGTTGTTTCCTTACCAATGAACAGAGAAATTATTGACACCATTACTTTTTTAGAGGCAGTAAATTAAAAAAGAGGAACAAAGGAGGGACACAGAGCATATGTGGCATACAAATAGACCATGCGATTTTACAGCTCAGCGACTAATTTCTTTAATTGCCTTTTTGAACTCGCTGAAAAAAATTCGTCAGGTACTGCATTGACAATTTTTGAAATATAAACACTTCTACATGCTTCTCCATATCCGGTAGAGAACCAGGGTACTATAAAACGCCTTTTTTTTCTCAGGGGTCAACGCGTTACATATGGCACTTTAAAGTCATCACACCAATTGTATCTTAGAACAACTGTCTTAATAAACGAATCCTGGAATACACAAAAGCCCAAATCCCAAAATATAGTACTGGCATCTATCTTACTACCGTAAGCTACACTTTTTAAAATATTTCGAAGTAAACTATCAATGCATGTTTTCCAGCGTTCTGAGCAAAATGCAAAAACTGTTATCCCATATCTCACTGCACTATATGATGATGATGATGATGATGTTATCATTATTATTATTATTATTATTATTATTATTATTATTATTATTATTATTATTATTATTATTATTGGTGGTAGTAGTAGTTGTAGTAGCAGTAGTAGTAGTAGTAATAGTAGTAATGATGATGATGACCCGCACAGTCGTCTAGTGGCTAAGGCACTACTCAGCTCCTGACCTGCAGGTTGCGGGATCCAATCCCGGCCGCGGCAGCCGCATTTTTAATGGCCGAGCAAGTGTTTTGTGCAATTTTTCTTCCAATGACTATACCTATCAGCAGCAGAGGAAGAGATGAAGAAGACCAGGTGGCCGAAAATAAATTCATATCCCTAAAATTTGTTATCACATTGCATCAAACCATATGTAAGTGTCCCCACCAATCAAACATTACTATGCCTTTGTGACAGTCAATACCAAATTAAAACGTATTTTCAAGAACAAGCCCTTGTTGGGCAAACTTGTGCCCAGCAAAGCAAATGACAGTACCAGTACAATGATAGCAGCAGGCATAGTTACAGGTTGTCAAAAATCAGATCATTGCATCTAATGTCTTGGCTATTTATTGATGATTCATTGTACATTTTAGTGTTATTGCTCGCACTCATTCTTTACTGCACTTCACTATCTGTGTTGTGAACGCAATGTGATCAGAATCGGGAAGAACATTCAAGGAGGTTACGACACATCGATGGGCGGTTTGCGTTAGCCATGGTGCATGTTACTGTATTAGCCAGCAGCCAGAAGAACAATCATGCATTTCAGTGCAAAGCGCACATGCTGTTTTCCAGCTTACGTGAGCTCTTCCTCGGGGTGCTTCTGCTGAATCTTCTTGCCGATGCCAAAGCCAAAGAAGCACACTGCAAACATGGGCGTCACTCCAGTGAGAGGTGCAGCCATGCCTTTGTAGAGACCAAGGACACCCTACAGGGCACGAAAATACAATTACCGCAGGCATACCATTGCATCAAAGCGTACTGAAATAGGTGAACGCTGAACAAAAGATCTCACCAGTGGACAAAAATTCAAGCACTTTTATTAGAGGAACTTTTCACTTTTGATCTCAGAAAGGAAGTCACCCAGGAACCACAACAAGGCAGGAGACCACAAGCCTCTACTACTCATGAAAGGTATTTCGCAAGTTTTATGGACCAAATGCCTAGCGAGTGACGAGTGAAATTTAATGATAATATGCATGAGTGTTCATTTCGCTTCATAGATACTCTAGCCGCAAAAAAAATGTATTCCGTGAATGTGCTGTTTTATGCTTTTACGCATACATGCATTGTGCAAGTTAGCTTGGCAAGACACATCAGGAAAAGACTCTTCTCTTTTTATATTCAGTATGAATAAAGTTCAAGTTATTGTCATTAGCACAGCCATGCAAGGGTTCACGAAACCATGTGAGCGCTACATATCACCTTTATCATTAAAAAATAGAGAAAAACAGCATGCCTGAAGTTCAGCTATACATGTTTATGACACAAACCGTAACAGCAGACATGCTCTTGAAGTGATTGACGACCTGAAAAGCTCTTTGAACTACGCAGATGTTCAAAAGAATGGAAATGGATTATGCATCCTGTTTTCTGTCAGACACAGCTACGCAAAACTAACAAATTACGAAGACCTACGATTTCCTTGGCTTCCTTATTTGTTGGCTTCATACAGCTATTCACATGAAGATGGAGTCGAAGTTTTTAAAACAGGAAAAACTGGAGTTAACTTATTGACCGTTCTCATTAGTGAAATACATTCAAGCAGATCGTGAAGGTGCTGTAGTGTTGGTTCCAGTGACACAAGCAAGCTTTGAGTGTGACACACTTGTATGAATTCAAACAATGCAGACGTCCAGGGGCAGATGGAGGCTCGAATGGTAAAAAGTCATTGAACAGGGAACATTAAGGAATTGAAGAGGAGCTCCAAATGAGGACTCATTCTCTTGTCAATATGTTGGCTGCAGTGACATTCCCATTTAAATGACAGCAGTGCAAATGTTCCTTACTTACCTCTCTCACTATGGTTTTCTTTGCACAGTCAAAGGTGCCCGTGTAGCGCGGACTTTCGCCGGGACCGGGTTTCGGCATAGTCTGCAGTCGTACCTGTTGCAAACAGATGCAACTGTTTTGCTGGGGAACAAAAACTTACCACTAACTTAAATGTTGTGATTTAAGTTATTCGGCAGCATCTGGCCGCATTTATTGGCAGACATGTGCCTTCAGTGAACAGTTTCATGGCTGTCCTGTCAACTTATTTATAAGAAACTAGTAGCCACCAATACAATGAGAAACTCAAGTATGCACTGAACATTTCTTTTATAGGGCATGTGAGAATGGTGTGTGTGTGCGGGGTGATATTATCAGTGAAGTGTTGACACTGTTCAAAGCATTGTGAACACAGATCTTGCAACAATCCTAAAAGCAGCTGTACAGAAGATGATTGATTGATTGATTTGTGGGGTTTAACGTCCCAAAACCACCATATGATTATGAGAGACGCCGTAGTGGAGGGCTCCGGAAATTTCGATCACCTGGGGTTCTTTAACGTGCACCCAAATCTGAGCACACGGGCCTACAACATTTCCGCCTCCATCGGAAATGCAGCCGCCGCAGCCGGGATTTGAACCCGCGACGTGCGGGTCAGCAGCCGAGTACCTTAGCCACTAGACCACCGCGGCGGGGCAGCTGTACAGAAGAGATTTACAGCTTACTGATGTGCATTTTATGCATTTCATGATCTCCACTCTGCAAGCACCCACTCATATGATTCATCGTCGAACCACATGCACCAAATCACCGAACCACAGGCTCGACACACGAAATCACTGAGCTAAATTCCGCAAGCACAAAATGAACGTTTCGTCACACTCTTCACCAGTAAGCAAGTGGAACCACGCTGCTTAATGTTGTGTAATACATACCAAGTGAGGACACTGTGTTCCCTACCTCGACAATGATGTAAGTTAATAGAGTTGAGCCTCTGTGAGAAAAGTATGATAAGAATGACAAAAACGATTTTGTCATTTGTGCAGCAAGGAGACTAGATATGAGCTCATACATGCTACCAATCGTCTCCGAATAAGTGTGCATGGATCCTAACTACACTACACAATTATTACCGTATATAATAGTCATGATAGTCATCATTTGAGCTACATTTCTTTTAGAAGGCTTTATAAAGGCTCGCTTCCTTTTATCCCAGTCTATTCCCGATCTTGCCACTTCTGCTGGACATTCTCCGCTTCCTAAAATTCATTTATATACACACGATTATGTTACTTTGCTGTTTTCTTATATTGTCGCGTGCGATGGCGATGCCTTGGCGAAAAAGAAGGGCAGTGATGCGTTCGGCTATGGCGTCTTCATTACAGTGCACGTCACAACACACGGAAACAAGACTACATGACAGTGGTGGCACGCAGACGTTGTCGTCAACCACACGTAACACCCTGGGTTCTTGGTCTGGATCTTGGGTCACAGACTTGTCAGCGGCGAATGTGATCACACCATCGCGTATGTTGACCACAGCACCGTACTCTCTTAAGAAGTCCATTCCCAGTATTATAGGTTTGCAGCACTCCGGTAGGATAAAAAATGTGGCTACAAAAGCCACATTGTCAATCGTGAGTCTTGCTGTACATTTTCCGGTGGGAGTCATTATCTGGCCTCCAGCATTTCGGATATAAGGGCCCGTCCATTCTATCCTGAGTTTCTTAAGTTCGTCTGCCAATCGTTCACTCAGTATGGAGAAGTCTGCACCCATATCGACTAAGGCCGTCACTCCGCAAATCGTCACAAATTTCCGCAAATCGTCACAGCGAGGTCGGCAGTCACAGTTTTCTCGGCGGAGTCTTCATCGTCATCTCTCACGTGTTTCGGCAGCAGTGGGGGATTTTCGGCAATTCGACGGCTTGCAACCTTCCCCCCAGAAGTCGCTGCTTTCAGTTTCCCCGCCGTGGACTGGGAGACCGACCTCTGACGGCGTCAGCAAAACTACGGCGGCTTGGTGAACTAAAGCGAGCCGGGGATGGTGAGCGCGTCCGGAAGGTAGAAGAGCCTGCCAGCCTGGTCGTCGTCGATGGGGGCATGGCTTTCGTCGAACTGTCGGCGCGTAGCTGTAGGTGCACTACCGCGGTATTCAGCTCGGCGATGTGGGCAAAAACGGTAAATGTGCCCTGGCTCTCCACAGTTGTAGCAGAGTGGTCGGCGATCCGCAGTGTGCCATATGTCGGTCTTACGCATATAGGGTCGCCTGACAGAATCCCGCTGAGCCCAGGCTGCCACAGGATACGGTTCGAAGTACTGCGGCGCTGGCATGGGCGTGGGTCGACGAACAGTGTCTGCATAGCTATATCTGTTTGGCTGGTGGGATACTTCAGGAGCCAATGGACGACGCACAGTGTCTGCATAGGTACACGAGTTTGGACGGTGCGGAATACTGCTGAGGAGAGGCAAATGCTTGTCGAAGTTCATGGCGAACGACTTCAGCGACGGAGGCTACCGTGAACTCCTGCTGCCGGGGCGCCTGTGACTGCAATGTGTATCTTGCGTTCTCCTTCGCGATCTCCTCACGCACGATCTGTCTAATCAGGTGGCGTAGAGAAAACTCGTCGTTTGCGGTAAGTGCGGCGGCGCCTGCAGCTGTGCCGGTGGCCGGGCGATCAGACTGTCGGTACCGTTGCTGCAGCGCACGCTCTATTGTGGTGGCCTCCCTGGTGAACTCGTCCACTGTTGTTGGCGGATTGCGCACAAGACCAACAAATAGCTGCTCTTTGACGCCCCTCATGAGATGGCTTAGCTTTCGAGCCTCGGACATGTTGGGGTCCGCGCGGTGGCACAGACGCACCATATCCTCAGCAAACATGGCGACGCTTTCATGCAGCTGTTGGGTGCGTCCTTCAAGAAGGCGTTGTGCGTTTTCGCGTCGGTCCGCGTTACCGAAGATGTCAAGAAACCGACGACAAAACTCCTCCCATGCCGTCAATGTTGCCTCCCGGTTTATAAATCACGTCTTCGCGCCGTCTTCAAGGGCGAAGTATATGTGGAAGAGCTTTCCCACAAGGCTCCAGTAGTTCGATTTAGCTACCCGTTCAAAGTGCTCAAGCCAGTCTTGCGCATCTTCGTTCGGCCGGCCATGAAATGGTTCAGGAATGCGCATATTCTGGTCCGTCACCTGTGCAGGACTCCTTGCCATTTCTTGAGTAGGGGTGGCTGTCGTAAGTGTTGCTCCCTTTAAAAGGCCAAATTCCGGTTGAAGACCTTGAAGGCGACGGCTTGAGCAGTGCACAGGCTTCTCCACACGTGGCTGTCTCGTAGGGCTGGACTCGGGGCTTCTCACAGGGGTGCTGACCATGAGGTGGTAGTACCCAGCACCTCCACCAGTGTCGGGAGGTTATAAATTACAGGGGGTTTATTTTGAAACACGGACAGTGGAACTTGTAGAGACGCTCTCAGAGAAGGCCGCTAAGATTGTCGTCTTCTTCACTCGCCTGCGCTGCGCCTCTCGAGCAAAACCGCGTTCTTCGTTGTCGTTGCTATCTCGCCGCTAAATGCAGCTATGCACGCGGCAATATCATTTTGCTGCTTTCGGCTAATTTGCAATGTCACTACATTTTCTCACTGCCAGTATATTCGCACGGACATTCTTCAGAGTATGGGTAGCTGGTCAGTAGGAAGATTTTACAATGCACTTGTGCCATTCTTTCTGGGCTGATATTACACATTATAAACTCTAAATCTATTTCACAGCTATTGTTCATCCCCACTATGATCCCTACTATCTCGTCTATTTTCTACAATTTCTTTTTTCTTTTCAGTTGTACGCTCCGCTGGTAGAGCCAGATCACCCCACCACAAAATGCCCAGCATGCACTCCAGTTTTTTTTAGTCTGCCACACATCGAAATACTGTATTTACGCTGTCAGCGGATGTAATACCATAAACTGTTCACTGCATTTCCTGCAGTTTCCCTTTCCTGCATGACTTTTTCCCCACTTCGACATTTGGTTTATTCAAACAACATCCACACTATTTAGGACGTTCGTGTTGTAGCAGCTACAAGAAATGGTGAGAACTTCCTAATGCCAGGACTATTTCATGGCTTAGATAACTAGTTTTTCATTTAGCTGTGGGTCAAGTATATGGACGATTGTTGGTGTTTCTGGCGGGTCTCTTTTACAGGGAGGCTTCCTGGCAAGTGGAGAACACTTATGAGTGTGAGGGCAGTAGCTTTTTTAGATGAATTGAATAATAATTAAACAATGAGAGGATTCAATTTTGCCCCATATAAAATATCCTTCTCATTATTCTCACAATAATTCGAGAATGACTTTTCAGATGCTAGCATCTAACACTACCAAGTTCCTGACACTATAGTGCATGTCTTGAAATGTTGTTCCTGAAAAGTACAAATACACTAGGAACCCATACGTACACAGCACTCTTCTGATGATGGGTGCGATTGTTTTACAACTAGCAAAGTATGTCACACTGATTGACATAGTCCACTCAGCCACAAACGTCTTCATTTTTTGAATGTCTATACTGACTGCACAGGAACAAATTTATCATGCTCTTACGTAAATCTTGTGCCTGAGTGTGCGAAACTAACATTCTGAAGTTTTTTTTAATCTATTAAGAAAGAGAAACGATTTGACTCAAAGACCAAATCAAATAGAAGATAACATCATTAGCGATCGTTAAGTTAGCAATATTGGCACATCTCCAAATGTTATACTTGTTAAACATGCACAGAGATGCAGACAAATAAAAAACTAAATTACCAGCAACGGCATCAGAAATGGCCATCCATATTCTTAAAACAAAGACATTGCTCTTGTATATACAGCAGAATGTAAATTTAATTGCTTGAAAAGAAATTCACGCAATGTGCGCACGCACACAACATGACATTGCATCATCTGGAATGCATATGAAACCAAATCCCGGGTTTTATTGTACAAGCGATAGAGCACGGCACCAAATCTCATACAGACACCACATGTTATCTCTGCTTTGAACCATATCTAGACCAACAGTCCTTCGCTCTATATCGGTTACATTTATCTCAACATCTGCCGGGTCACTCACCACTCACAATTTACGCAAGACATCTTGAACCTTGTATGGCTGTGAAGAAACGACCAAGTATCGTCCAAAATTGAAAGTACAAAATTCTGTGCAAAGTTGCAGCCTAAAATAGGCCTTACTAAACAGGCTGTGCTGCATTTAATCAGTGTTGAGTCACATTTAAAATGCTGAAGGGAGCCACAAATACACACAACGTGAAGACAGAGTTTGTTTCAGCTGCTCTTTGATATGCAACACTTCTTTCCAATGATAAATAAGAACTGCTATGTTGGATTTACAGCTTCAATGCTGCATCACTGCAATCTCACTGGAGTCGAAGAAAAAAAATGAAGAAAAAGGGACAAAACTCATTCTTTCAACAACATCTACCTCGGTAAAATTTCCTTGCATGCATTCATGATCACATATGTAATAAAGCTGAGTAAATGATAAGACTGAACAAGTGCAGGAAAATGTTTTCCCCCTTCTACCACTAAAAATTTGACTCGGCTATACTGAGGTCTACTTGGAGCTGGGACACAATACTGATAGGCTTTAAATGTACATTTTCTCAGACCGTTTCCGCGCATGGGAAAAAAAAAAAACCATGTCCCATCTCTCAGCCAGACAATAGAAGGTCAAAAGATCCACTTACCGAATTCATTTCCAACATTTTTGCGGAAGGTGGAGATAAAGCCATATGCTAAGGGAGTATGCTTTGCAGCACTTATAGACATTTTCCCCATTTGTGTGTGTGTGTGTGTGTGTGTGTGTGTGTGTGTGTGCGTGTGTGTGTGTGTATAGCAGAGAAGTACAGTAGAATTTTAATAATTAAAACTCTGATAATTCATACTTTTCATTAATTCAAACAAAATTATTTTTTTTTGGTTGGCCCTCTATTCTTTCAAAGCATTTAAAGGCATCTTAATTCAAGCTCCATCATTTGGTTAATTCATACTTTTTGCAGGTTCTCACCTGCTGCTGCTGCTTTCCCACTACTATTCAAATACTTTTGTGCTTATATAACCCTAACACTCTAAAAATTTAAAATAAACACCTGAAGCCTTCAACGAAAAAGGCTTTGCAAGTAAACAAAGGTTTTAAACGAAGCACACACATGGTAAACTGTTATGCTTCTGAACTAGTTTAGAGAGCTTTATGATGAAGGCACATACCTATAGCAATAAAACAGTTGGCAATTCAGAATTTATTTAAAAGGTCTGATCAGCAGTAAATGGCCAATAAGATGCAGACTTTGAACCTCTGCTTTCTGTTTACTGCATGCAGTTATGGAATAAAAACACTTAAAAAAATGTTTAAATGTGATAAAACCAATGTCCAATCATAATGTGGGTGTCACCTCATCCAGAGTCATCTATCTGAAAACTTCTGATATTTCAAGCTTCTTGACAATTCAAACTAAATTCAGAGGTCCCTTCGAGTTTGAATTAACGAAAGCGGACTGGAGTTTAATATCAATACACTCTCACAAACATTGCCAGGTGGTCTGCAGCTCTATCATCTATGTTTATATGTCCAATCTTTGATCCATAATATATAACTATTACAACTATAAGCAAGCTCAGCACCACCGCCAATTTTCCTAAGGGCTTCATTGGAAGATTCTATTTTTTGTTTACTACCGACGCATAACTACTTCACAAGTAACAACATGACAGCCGAGTTTGCTGGTGCATAAAGAAAACCAGGTGATCACAATTATCCTTAAGTCCTCTGTTAAAACTACAATGTCTCTAATCACCCACTACACATCTTTAGAATGTTTTATTCGAAGATTTAAAGTATGATGAGAAATACAAATGGAAACCTATCAAAAGCATCTGGCTTAATGTGAATGAGGCCTTTGAAGGAGATAAATGTGTTTTTCAATGCATCCAAATACAAGAAAGTCACAAAATAAGAACTCAAATCGTTCATACAAATATTAAAATTTTGATTGGCCTACTATGTAGTGAATACTTATTTTTTAGACAATGTAGCCTTCTACCCAATTTCTGCAGCAGGGTATGATGGCAACAATTTATGACCAAGTTTAGGCTGTCTTGTATAGAGACAGTCTTTCGCTACGCAGTTTGCACAGCCCAGTCGCACAACCAGACAAAAATGGTAGAATAAATCAACATACTGCGCAACAATATTTCAATTTTCTCGTGTACTTAATTTACTTCTGTAAGAGCATTAGTAGTCTGGTTTAATTTTCTTGCTGTGATAGCTAATTTCAAAATCATTCATAAAAAGACTAAGCTGAATGTTTATTCATATTGATGTTTAAAGTGCAAACACTTGACATTTGGGTCGGTCAGTTCACTCCACTGAAAAAGAACATGGTTGCTCAGAACATTACATGGCGATGCACGCACACTCTCCTGCACCAGTCCCAATGATACCACCACACCGCATACGCAGTAAGGCACCAGAATCAGGGCTAAGAGCAAAGGTTCTGAGAGTTACTTCTTTGCACAAACTTGCATCCTGATGGGCAATCAACACTAGTGCTGAAACAATCAAAGGGAAAATCTTGGTTGTCACATTAAGTGCCTCATCTCGCGGGTCATGTATATCCACCACTTACACATTTACACCCTCCGGATTAAGTGCTACTGCGTCCGTAAGTTTGCATTTGTGCAAAACCATTTTCAATCGACAGTGATAACAGAGAACCCTCCCTGGGTGCCCATCTTCAAATATGTTCCCCTCTTCAAGGACAAGGAATAGTCAATGGTTCGATCATATACATACTGCCAGATTATCGCGACACTATGATGGTGGTATTTCTGATCTTGGTAATTGTGGAGGAATATCAATTTCAAAAACAATCAATCAGCCCTGCTTTTAAGTTCTAGTAATGAAAAAATTCTGCACAGTGGTTTCAAGGAGTCACATTGGTACAGAGCTGCGTATCGATTTTAAAGATCTGGGTTTTTCAATATGCACCTAGCATAGTGAATGCACGTAGATAAATCCAATTTTCGTCATAATGAAACCACTGGGACTGGAACCAAGCCTGCAAGCTTTTGATCTGTATTCGACCAATCATAATTACTGGACCATTGCGTTGAGTTTTTAGGCGATTTATCACTAGACCACTTTTTTGTTCTTTCTTGCAACACACCATCTAAGAGCACATCGTGAGAGTTTGTAGACAGTAGCGCTTTCAGTGCACGCTGATCACTTGATTGTGGAAAAGTGTGCGAGTAGTCATTTCAGTCATCACAAGAATGAAATTATACGTAACTCAAAGGGATCAATCAGAGGTCACAACAGACTAGATGTCATGCAAAGCGACACTGTCGTTGAAAGCGATATTCCCAGAACACAGTTTATAAATACACTTCTAAATTATAAGTGACAATATCCCCAGAAAAAATGGAGCAATACAGCACTTAAGTGGCATTCACCAAGTGTACTATGTCTCCTTGCTATCATATGACTTCAGATAACAAATATTTGAAAGAATGCCCCACACCATCGTCAAAAATGTAAACTTTTTGCTTGCGACAATGTGTCGATTTCGGAGTTCCTAAGCACACTTTGAGCGTGATAACAAAGAAATGTCTTTAGTACAATGTAGCACTTTACTGCATACAACCACTGCCTGCTAGCTCTTGCCAACACAAAAGTATTAACGAGCTTTAAGTGCAGCGAGTTCACTGCTTTCAGAAATCTGTAATGTTAAGTGCAGACAAAGCAAGACACAGCTAAACTCAGATATAGGACGCAGTACCATAAAGTTCAAAGGAAAAAGGCTATACAAGCCGCTTCACTGTATCTTCTACAAGTGTTTCTTCTACATTTGCATGTCAGGACATGATATGCACAACAAATAGTTAATGTTTGCACGTATGCCAACCACTGCATGATCAGATATAGAGCAGACTTCTGCATGGCTTTCAACACCTGACATGTGCTTGAACGACAATGATCAAGTGGATGGAGAACACGCAAACGAATCATGCAACCATGGACTGTCAATGCTGTGCATGACCATTTCCATTGATGACACATTCCACTATATAAAACACGTTCAGAAGGTTCATGATGTGACAATGCATTATGCACGGTCACAGCCAAAATTACCTTGATAGTATCTAGAGGGTGTCCAGAGACTACCGTGCAGATGCCACCAAAACCGCCGGCTATGAAGTCCTTGATCGGGCTCACCTTATTTCTCGTACCCATGGTGCTACCGAGCGCCGAGCAGTTTTTCTCCCGAGTGCCTTCGGAATGAAATTTCGCAGGCACAGCTACGTAGAAACCGACTCAAACTTCTATTCACACGGTAGTTCGCGGGAGAATCAGCTAGCGCGACTTGATCGCACAAATCAAGACGCGTTGCCATCGAATGAAACGGTCAGCCGTTTTTTTTTTTTTTTCCGTCTTCCTCTTCTCAGAGAGTGGACAAAAAACGATAGCGTACGTCTTATCGAAGTTGTAACGCTAAGAGAGGGCGAAGGAAAGTGGCAACCACTTTTCGGTTCATAACGACACCAGCAGAGCAGCGATAAGGTGTGCAAGCTAGAAGGGATATGCAGTGCATGACCAAGGTTCCCGTGGCTTCATCGATCGATTGCTTGCAGCCCCCCTTTCGGCTCTGTGCGACGGGGGAGCGCCACCGTTTGTAGCCGCAACAAGTGTTTCTATTCCACGTGTTTCGAGGTGCCATCGCGTGCGCCGAACTTCACCAGCGAGTAGTAAATAAGCGCGCTCGCTACGAGGAAACTACACCGCACGTGTAAACACCCTTTTAGACGGGCACTTGCATCCAATAGGTCGGCATCGCGTGACACGGTCGTATTTCTACCGAAATACAGAGAAAAGAATGATCCCAGTACTTGGTTCCACTCACCTTAATAGTGTCCAGTGGGTGGCCGGCGAATATGAGACAAATGCCACCGAAACCACCAGCGAAGAAATCTTTGACGGGGCTGACTTTCCTCTTGTCGGGCATCTTTGTGTTTCTTTACGTCCTAGGAGTGCACGAAAATGCTCAGCGACTGTTGACACGTACAGGTTCACAGATCACGCGTGCAACACTTTCGTAAAGCCTTCGCTAATAAGATGCTAACGACTGTGATTGCGGAATGTGGGAAATGAGATATCTATTCACCCGCTTATCATTTCACGAAGGTGCAAGTGGGCTGGGTCGGGATTTACCCTCACTCCCTAGCCGGCTGCAAACCGAAACTAAACGAAATTAAAAAAAGTACATCAATTTTTATTATAAACAAGTTCAAATATGCAGCACAAAAAACGTTTGAAGTCATGCATAAATTTACGGTTTTATGTTTTTAATTAAAAGTTAAACCACAATTTTACTATGAAGTAATACGGCTAAGCGGCTTGGTGGTCTCGGTCACATCTTGTTTGGCGCCATGGCTTTCGCAGAGCGGCGAGACCTCGGGAATAAGTTTTTATTATCTGTCGTTTAGTCTCGATTAGGTACCCCGAACAGGGCGCGTACGGGTCACAGAGAGAGCAAAGATGCTGCCGCTTATTCGAAGCACCGGGTTTCTGGTACGCGATCTTCGCTATTCGAGTAAATTGTCGGCGAAACTATCCGAGTCCGCGGTCGTAGCAGACGCTTTTGGGCGACCCTGCTACGTTTTACGCGGGTTTTCTTTATCGCCGACGGCTTATCGTGCTGCGATGTCTGTCCGCAGGTTCGCGAAGGGCAACGAACTTAACGAGAAAACATTTTTCTCGTGGATCTCGTCAATTTCGGGTACCGCAGTGCGGTCGCATCGCGCTGTGATAAAACTCGAATGCGATAGCGGATTGTGGCTCCTGTAACGAAGTTTCTCTGCCTCGCACGGTGACGTTTCAGCTCTTGTTTACGTTTCCAGGTGTCCACCATGGTGTCACGCGTGAGCGGGACCTTGGCGGTGCGGCTACAGCATAACTATGCTCTGGCCCACGAAAAAGCCTTCATCAATGGTAGCTGGAGGCAGTCCAAAAGCGGTGCCACATTCCCGGTGAGCATATGTGCGAGTGCTGTTCGTGAACTCTCGTGCTTGTAGAGATACCCGATGTTTTCATTCAAGGGCGGCATTTTAAGTATCCGATGAATAGCGCCTCCAGGACGGGACAGAGCAGAGGACACATGACACAAACGCAGCGCTAACTTCGGATGACCAACAATCCCGCCGTGCAATCTTATTGATTGATTGATTCGTGGGGTTTAACGTCCCAAAACGACCACATGATTATGAGAGAGGCCGTCGTGGAAGGCTCCACGACGGCCTCTCTCATTTCGACCACCTGGGGTTCTTTAACGTGCACCCAAATCTGAGCACACGGGCCTACAACATTTCCCCCTCCATCGGAAATGCAGCCGCCGAAGCCGGGATTCGATCCCGCGACCTGCGGGTCAGCGGCCGAGTACATTAGCCACTAGACCACCGCACCTTAGCCGACAACATTTTATACTCCGGGAAGGACGCGCTATGTGACACATGTATTACACTACATTAAAGGTCGGTTAGATAGATATGTGGGGTTTAACGTCCCAAAACCACTATATGATTATGAGAGACGCCGTAGTGGAGGGCTCCGGAAATTTAGACCACCTGGGGTTCTTTAACGTGCACCCAAATCTGAGCACACGGGCCTACAACATTTCCCCCTCCATCGGAAATGCAGCCGCCGAAGCCGGGATTCGATCCCGCGACCTGCGGGTCAGCGGCCGAGTACATTAGCCACTAGACCACCGCACCTTAGCCGACAACATTTTATACTCCGGGAAGGACGCGCTATGTGACACATGTATTACACTACATTAAAGGTCGGTTAAGCTGCACGTATGAGTTCACAAGACAGCTAATTAACGGAAATCTAATTCTGTGAAACATTTGTATACACATGCGGCCTTCCTTCTATGTGCATATGAATATACCACCTGAAGTTTTCACCACCAATCGGTGATCAATTTTTTTTTCAGGTGTTTAACCCTGCAAGTGGGGAAGTGATTTGCAACGTCACTGACTGCTCCTCGGAGGATGTCGAGGATGCAGTCCAGGCAGCCATCGTCGCCTTCAAGACATTCAAGGAGGACAACGGCTAAAGGTGCACCACCATAGCATGCATAATTGTATAGTCGGATAATCTCTGTTAATATATCTCTCATGCGTGCTTACATATTCCAGCTAAGTCACCATAATTAAATTGTTGTTTCATTACTGAGTATACGCTGCCTGCCGCGAAAAATTGTGCTGCAGACAGGGTTTTAAAATGTGTACCATTCAAACCTTGTTATAATGAAGTTGCATCTTACACAAAAATAGGTTTATTATATGCGAAAATTTATTATGAAAGTAATTTTTTACACTACATGTGTTGCAAGACTATTCTTCATTCACTTTGTTGCAACCAATATTTCATTTTATTCGTGTTTGTTATATTGAGGTTAGAGTGTATGTGTATTCCACAAACTTTCAAATATGTCATGCCACGTAATACACCTTCAAAATGCTTGAAAGGCAAAAGTTCAGAGGAAAATAGAAGCTTGACGAGATGAAAATGGGGTGTCACAGGAGCTAACAATATGCGCTCTTGCCATTTCAAGGCTACAGACACGCTAAAACAAGTATTTGCAGCCTCGAAGAAGACAAGTCCACTTCTTGAAATGTTGGCTCTAGCGGCACCCCGTGTTCAGGAATTATTCGTTTCTTGAAGAGTGTGGAAGTACAGCATATGGGGTGGAAGACTTATGTGAGGGACAATGAGATCAAGCTCGTCGGAGAGATTTTTGTGATATATCTAACTGGTAGTTTTTGTCATCACCTGTAGCTGTCGGATATCGCTCATATTGTCCCACCCATTGCTCCTCTAGTATTCAACACCGACTAGGGCCCAAACCGCAATCCCTAAAAACTAAACATGCTTGCCTATTGTACAGTAATAAACTTGCTACACCTCTTCTAGGTTTCATTGCAAGAGCCATTATAAATAAAACCCCTTTTGCTTACTGCTCCAGGATAAATGTCATTTGCTTTTGAATGTTTGTCACATCCTCGAAATGCTACCTTATGGAGCACCAGTATCAGTTCTTTTACTTTTATATGAAACATACAAGCTTACTTAAGTATACAAAAATACAAAAGGAGGTCCCAGAGCATTTGGCTGAAGGGGAACCTCTTGTCAGAAAATATGTGTAATATGTACCATTAGAATGCAAAAATGTCAACAACGAGGAAGAATTTATACAAAGAAAATGTCCTAGTACAAACTGAAAATAGATGAAAAAAAAAAACAATTATAAGTTCAGCAAGAACATTGCTTTTAACGGTTCGCAAACATAAAAAACTGATTGCTGACTAAACAAGTAATGGTCGATCTATGAAAGAAAAAGACAAGCAAATGTAGAAATAAGAACAGTACAGGAAATGAGAACAAGTGAAGATAGTATCATAGATATCAGAGTTTCATGTTATCAAGAAGAAATGTGAATAATGATTCCTGAAAAAGAGGTAGCGATGAAGACTGCTTATTATTAAGAAAAAGGCTGTTTCAAGTGAATAAGAATGCGAAACAAACAAGGTATTTTCCATAATCTCTTTGGGTGCAAATTATGATGCACTGTCTTGAAATGCATCAAATTTGCATGGCGTGATACCAAGGCGCTCAATATTACATTTCAAGAAAGAAACTGAAGTAATGTGTTGTTTTCTGTGAGTTTGAGTAAATACTGTTAACTAACATGTAATTAAATATCTATTTATTCTGCAGTTAGTTGCTTTTAAGCTTTGCATAAAATAAAAAAAAATAGATATTACGCCCATAATGCATGCCCAGTTTGATTTTTAGTTGCACTTATTTGAAACAAAAAAAGAAAGTCATGCATGTACTCGTGTTTTTTATGCACTGATTGTGATGAGTATGTTCCAACTAGCCCAATTTGCTAGTTTACTTTACATTAACTTTTCAGTTATATTGAGCCTATGCACTACATTCTCATAAAGATTTATTTATCGGCTGTCTATTGCGTCTTAGGTAACACTGCAGCACACGGAGCATAAGGGGGCAAATCCGCATAACTGGCAGGAGATATGTTGTACTCTATAGTCTCTGTTTTTTGCTCATGCGTCTCCACTTCACCTTGTGCTTACTACTTTGTAGCCTGTGGCAGCACCACTAAAAACTTTCAGTTTTGCTGCAACAGCATGGCGGCGCTGTTTGTCACTCTGATAAAAAAAAATCAGACTGCGGGTTCTTAATTAGCTATGCCACAGTATGAGTACGATTCCAAGGCCTACCATAGTGGGGGACTCTAAATTAATTTTGACCATGTGCAGATTTTCAACACGAACCAAAATGAATGTGCCTGGGTGTTTATTCATTTTGACTCATTTTTTAATATGCCTGTTGTGGCTGGGAATCAAACCTGCATCTTTGAGCGTAGCAGCGCACATTTCATTATGGCAAAACTATTTCACAATGGCGCTGGCAGACGGTGCCACCATTTCATTGCAGCAAAATAAACCCTTGAATGGCGTTGTAACAAACTGCAATATAGTTTGCATTGTCGTAAATGAAACAGGTCAAATGCTGGTAAATGTTAAAAGTAACTGATCACGCTACAAAATGCTCGCTACCTATGTGAAAAATCGGAGCAGAAATAAGTCAGCGGTTTAGCGGAAATAGTGTGATATGCCTGAAGTCTTTATCTACTATAATGCTAATGCTGCTTGTGATTTGACTAGACTTTCTCTCTGTTACTTTTACTTGGTCTGATAAGTTTGATGTCAGTGCTAAAGTCTTTCTCTGTTGTGCATTGCCGCTGATTCTTGAATTTCTTTGCCTGCTGTTGACATTGAAGTCACTTGTGAATTCATTGCTTCCCAAGTTGTCTCAGCCTTCCCTCTTGAACCATGCTCAAAGACATAATCCTTAACTTTTTGCCTGGTGCACTTTTTCATATAAGATTTCATGGTAACAACCTTAATGATATTGCTTCATTCTTGAATTTTTTACAGGAGCGGTCAGCAATGCTGCTCAAGTTTTATGAGCTACAAAACAAGCACGCCGAAGACCTGGCCAAGCTCATGACTGCTGAAAACGTACGACGCACGTCTTGAATGTTCAGTTTTGGGGGCTTGTCTCCTGCTCAGTCGTTTCAGTTTGCTAGAAGCTATGGCATACTCTGCTAACGAAAAATAGTTTGGGTGTTCAATTTCTTACTGAAAGGGGCCCCACAACACTTTTTGAGCGTGATCAGAAAACTCTGCCGAACGGTACTCGAGGCTCCCGAGAACACGCAAGCCAAATATTATAGCACAGCACGCAGCCTGGAATTCACAATAAATTCTCAAAGTCAGCAAAAGAGTGTTCTCTCTTCTCTCAACAAATGACGAAACAGGCTCAAAAATCACCCATCACAGCCATTGTATCAGCTATTGGCTGACTAGGGCATTGCAGGCTTTGTTCTTACAGGGGTGGCCGCGTGCGGCCCTGGCTTGCCCATGCATGGGCACGCGATCGCACTGAAAGCCATGTGTTAAAAGAAAAAAAGAAAAGGTGATCGAGGTCACGAGGCACGCGTGACGTATTTTCTTTCTCTGTGCCATTCCTCCCTGCTTAGCTTCCAGTGCTTTCGTTGGGATGAGAGAAGAGAGAATGCAGTTGCAGCGTGGGACAAATCTTGAAGACTGTGCTAGTACTCGACGGATTCTAAAACTTTTTGTTGCAGTGGTTCTTTCGTGAATTCATTCTATGGCTATTTAAAAGGTGTTGCAGGGCCCCTTTACTGAAGCAGTTATGTATTGATGTAAATGGAATGTAAAAACGCTTCTATGCTAGCATTTAAGTGCGTTCATGGAATGCAACATTTTTTTTTACATTCGAAGTTAGGCTTCGCCCTGTTTTAAGGTATTTTTTTATAAGCCCAGGTGTAGACTTCAGCTGTTTCCATCGGTAAATTACAAGTGACTGAAGGAAGTGAATATGTAAAATTTAAGATTAGGGGATGCAGCTTAGATAAATTGACCTTCGATAGGGTTGCCTCTGAGGGAAGTAGCCTAGATCCAGGAAGTTGGGGGAGGGGGTGGGGGCGGTCAAGCTAAAGATTCAGGAGGCAGCTTCTCTCGACACTTAGCATGGGCTGTGAACCCAAGTAAATACGACTTAAATTCAATATATTTTATCAAAATACACAAAGTTGAGGTGGCAACCCTTGAATAGAGATTTAGACAAGCAGAATGTATACAAAGTTAGAAGGATTAAAACACTCATATTATGCAGACGAAAAGACAAATAAAAAGCAAGAGTGGGAAATATCCTTCCACTGCTCCTTCCCATGAATTTTACTGGTATTCCCATTCTTGATGTGTCACTAAGCAGGAGATTACAGCGGCTTAACAACATGTGGTGAAATAGCAATGCCAATTCTTTCCCGTCTCCCCTGCCTTCTTTAGGGCAAGCCAATGGTAGAATCTCGATCTGAAGTTGTGTATGGGGCCTCATTCCTCGAGTGGTTTGCTGCAGAGGCTCGGCGCATGTATGGCGATTACGTTCCCGCTCCCGTCAAAGGAAGGGAGATGGTTTTCATCAAGCAGCCTGTGGGCGTCACGGGCATCATCACTCCAGTATGTCTCGCTTTGCTTATTTCTGGAGGTCCGCAAATGTTCGAAATTTTAAATACAAATAACGTATTTTCTTCGCTCTAAGCGTATTCAATTTGAAAGATGCATATTCTCAAGTGGTTATTGTAGAATATCTGGCGGCAGCTGAATGTTCGGTTACAGGAGAAAATATTTTAGAGTTTTGAATACTTGAACAAATAACAAATAAGCAATCTTATGCATTCTTATCTTTAAAGTAAAACGTTATCAATATGTTGATTATATTTATATGCTAACACACTATTTTTTTAATCCTTTCTTCTTGTTTTGCGGATTTTCAAGGGTGTACACATATTCAATCTTCAAGGCAGTTTGTTGCCTTACATTGCCTTACTCGTATTTGAAAATTTCAATATTCGCACTCCCCTGTATACTTAAGGGGGGACGCGGCTTTGGGATCGCGATAAACGGCAAAAAAAATCGATTTTTCGAAACTCAAGTTTTCAGTTTCTGGAACCCTTTTTCTATCTGGTTCCAAAATATCTACACTGAAAACCGCGCAGAAGTGCTTCGGAAAATTCGTTTCACCCACCTAGGTAGCAAAAATTTTTCTGGAAATGGCGAGAAAACGGCGATTTTCAAAAAATTATAGCTTCGCTATGCTTGGGCCGGGAGCCGGCTTCTTGGGCTCATCGGAAAGAGCATTTCTCCGTGTTTAACTTTCCCGCCTCAGCTGGCTCCTCCCTTTAACAACAAGCGAGCAAAAAGCAAATGTTTGAAGGTCGTTTTGAGGCCCTTGATTGGCCGTGGCCGCCATGTTGCCTCAGCTCGCCTCGCCATTGGCCCGATGCTCGCTCCGGGAGATCGTCGTCTGCTGCTTGTGCGTGGCGAGGACATGGCTCTCGAAAATCGCCACTTCGTGACGTGTTCACGGCTTGATAATCACTTAAGATATAACTACGCTTTAGTTACGAGCAGTAAGCGGATGCGCGATCAGGTTACTACGAGCGTCAGCGCGGTCTACGAGCGCCGCGCGTCATTGGAATCGTCTTTAGCCCTAACTCCACCGACTGCGGGCAGGAACGACGCGCTAGCGTATTCGTGGCGACGGGCTTCTTCGCAAGCAACGAAGCTGTAAGCGGCGGCACGATCTGATTACTACGAGTGGCCGCACCGGATGCACGATCAGATTACTACGAGCGGGCGCGCGGCGGTCTACGAGTGCGGCGCGTCATCGGAGTCGGCTTTAGGCCTAACTCCGCTGACAGCGAGACTGCGGGCAGGAACGACGCGCAAGCGCACTCTTGGTGACGTGCTTCTTCGCAAGGAATGTACCACATCACTCGCTAGCTCCTCTGAATCACGTACGGGCATTTTACGCATCGGCAGCGGACAACACAGTCAAGCTCGTCACCCCCCCCCCCCCCCCTTCTCTGCTAAGGATCGCTCGGAACAGTGGCTAGCAGTTTCGCGCGTCGTCATTCGAAAATGCAATGCCAAGTGCAGTGCGTGCCGATTTTTTGTATTCGTAGTTACACATTTAGCGCATTGTCATCGAATGCCGCCGGCAAGTGCATTACGCGCCGGCTGCACTGTCCACGCGGCCGCGCACCCCACGGTCATATGAAGCGCTGTCAATAAGCTTTTGTGATGCGATTCAGACGTGCTTGGAGCCGTGCTTGATATCGCCACGAACGTCTATGAAAGTTCCGAGGTTAATGAATTGCTGTAAATTAGAGTTTCCGCGACCGGCAGTAAGATGATGCGTTTCACGGCTAGAGCGGCGAAAGAGCATGTGTGAATCAGGGGCACAAATTTTTATATGCTCGTTTGGTGTCATTAATTATACTGCTAGAAATTCCCGTGCCACCAGTCTTCTGCCCATAACTTTGTTATTTAGAAAGAAGGCATAGGTCGTCATGGTGTGATTCATTTTTCTGTTGCAATAAACTTCTCTCCAAATAAAGAAAAGTTCAGTGAATATTTGTAATCAAGTACTTAATTACACTAATTACAACTTCAGCACAAAAAAAGTATATTTAATAATTTCAGTATATGGTTTTATTCAATTACAATCTTTTCTGTCATACCTATCACACCACTGCTTCATACAAAGAACTTGGTTTGAAATTCATACTTGTTCTTTGTAACTCATGAAAAGGAGTAAATCATGAAAAGAAGTCAAATATCACAAGACAAACCTGAAATCACAATTTTTAGGTGTCTTAGAGACGTAAAGAAAAGTTGAAACTTTTAACGCAGCTTTCTCAATACCGTTTTTTTTTTTTTGACATTATGCTCAGCCCCTCCACATGGTTCAATGAAGGAATAATTTGTTTCTCGTAAAGTATTCGTGGTATCGCTTCAAAATTTTTATGGAAGCACTGTGAGGTTATTCTTAGTGTATGTGCCAATTTTCATCAATATCCAACAAGAAATAAAAAGTTCATTGAAAAAAGCCTGTTGAAAACTTCGACAGGCTTTTTCTCACAAGTGTGTTTTGGACATTGTGCATTGCTCGTGGAAAGAGTAGCACGAGAATGACTGGACCGATTTTGATTCTGTTTTTTTTTCCCTGAATCCCTGAACACTGCTTGTGGGTACAGCAATCTTCAATTTCTGTTTTGTGGCCCTGTTATTTTTCTAGACGATGATTTGTCCGTGCCATTGTTTCTGACAATGCGTGTCGGCAGCCATGATGATCTTTAAAAAAAAAAGAGAACTTATTAAAAAATTCCGAGAGTGTCATACCCTGTAGCTTTCTTTTGAGTAAAGATCAACACCATTCGCAGCTTCCTGGCATGTTTTGTTGCAGCGCTAGGCTTTCCACGAGCAGACCATGTAATTGGATCGTGTAGCATTATGTAACTTGAGAACTACTGAAGCTATCATGATGAAACTGCATATTTCCCTATTCTAGACACTTATGAGTATGCATGCCAAATTTCATTGCTGTAGGTCAACAAATAAAAAAGTTTTTTTTCAAAGCCACCTCCCCCCTTAATTCCTGTGCTCAGACTTTTCTTGGTATTTTGCTTTTCTATTGTGGGTCTTTTCATGTCAAAAAAAAAAGAAAAAAAAGACAGCTCATGATTAGGTTTGATCAGCTGCTAACCTTTGAGCACTGCTAAATTACTCTCAAATACTAGAGAATCAAGCTGTGTAAACTACTGCTGTAGGAATATGAATAATTACTATTGTGATTACAGTGTTGTTAACTGTTAAGGCTAGTGGAAGGATTGTGCAATCAGCATAGCAGTAAGAAAATACAGATGCATGTGCGTGTATACGCATACCATGACAGGATGCAAAAGCTTGCTAAGGTTCTTGCTAAGGTTCTTGCTATGTATGTGATAATAGTTTGATGTGTATATTCCATTTATTTTTTAAGACACGTTTGCTATGACACTGCTCTCACAAATCCTCACAGTTCTCACAATTCCCCTTCTGAAATGACCCATATATGAGACATGGTAGCTCGGCTGTTGTCTCAGCTCTTATCTACAGCCCGCTAGCTGAGGTGCGCATGAGATCCCTGTTTTATAGGTAACAGCGATTTGAGCTGGTTTAGCGATTTACCTCTCCCATAAGGGTCAGCTGCATCTTTGAAGTTTCGCCCTCAACCCCATTCCTCGCATGAGAAAAGCGGTCTTCTACGACGCCAAATATGCAGTGCGATTAAAGAACGCTCGCTGCAGTGGAACTTCCCCAACGCCATGATCACCCGCAAGATTGGCGCTGCTCTGGCGGCAGGGTGCACGTGCATCATCAAGCCTGCACCGGAGACCCCACTCTCCGCGTTGGCCCTGGCGCAGCTGGCACACGAAGCCGGCTTCCCGCCCGGCACGGTGAACGTGCTGCCCAGCTCGGCGAAGACCACCCCAGCAGTCGGCCGCGCCCTGTGCGAGCACCACCAGATCCACGCTCTCTCCTTCACCGGGTCATCTGCCGTCGGCAAGGTGACGCAGACTGTTGTTAACGAGGCGCGCAGTGGTCCCCAGTGGGTTTTCATGTCGACATCATCTGTTGTGATTAACTGATCGATTGAGTTTCTGTGATGAATGTCGTTAGTATCTTAATTACATCCACTGCTAGGACTGAGGCCCATCCCAGCAATCTGTAATTACCACTGCCTTTAAATTGAACCACGTCGACTAACTGTCAACTATCGCTGAATTTTTTTTCTTTCCCTCAGCACACCTTCTATTACTCAAATAGACTATTTATCTACGACATACTTTGAAATACATGCTAACAAATTTTATTTCTTCCTCTTCATGTTGACTACAATGGCTGATATACCTCCATTTCTTTTCTTAGTTAGCTTTTGCCCCCCCTTTTTTTTTATTCCACCTTTTAGTCCACATATGCACATTCCTCAATATAATCACTTTTGAAAAGCTGTGTGTTATCGATGCCGCATTTTCAAGGCCTAGTAACTGTGCATATCCGGAGCAAAGAAATATATATATATATTTGGGGTGGGGGGGGGGGGAGGGTTCAGTGAAAATAGCGGAGCATGTTTTTTTTTTTACAAAGTGACTAATCTTTTTTTTTTCTTTTTCCAACAGCTTCTACTTGCTCAGTGTGCCGACAGCGTGAAAAAAGTGTCACTGGAACTTGGCGGGAATGCCCCCTTCATCGTTTTCGACACAGCTAACCTAGAGAAGGCCGTCAATGGAGCCCTGGCTTGCAAGTTCAGGAACACTGGACAGGTCAGCCAGGGTTCCACCATTTCGCAGGGCTATAAATTTAAATTTCATAGTGCTGAACAGCTCGAGGCTTGCAAAGAGGGTTGAACTGAAGATGACTCAGGGAGCCATGGAAAGGAAAATGATAGCTGTAACCTTAAGGGACATGAAGAAAGCCAGGTGGGTCAGGGAACAAACGAGTGTTAAGGACATCTTAGTCGAAATCAGGAAGAAATAGACATGGACAGGGCATGTAGCGCGTAGGCAAGATAGCCGCTAGTCATTAACCCCCATATTCTAGAACGCCCCTTTACTCGACGCTTCATCTTGACTTGAGAAAGTCGACGGGAGCCCCGTCTCTAGGAAGAGAATGTCGCTGCATATCAGCGATAGTCTGCAGCAATTCTTGAGAAGCGCATCGTCATTTTCAGTGGAACAGCGGCGCAGTGTTCAACTTTGTCATGTCAAGGGAAGAATGAAGTTTGAGTAGAGGTGCATTTGTAAATAGAGGTGAGAGTGTTAAACTGGACTCCAGTAGAAAACAAGCTCGCGAGAGTGGTTGCATACTTGTTTTCTATTGTAATTTCTATTTTTATTTTCTATCGAGCTCACAGCAAAAAAAAATGTGGCACGCCAGGCACTGCACTACAAACAGTGAAAAGCAGAGCATAGCACGTTTCTACTGTTTAATGCTGTCAACCTGAGTACCTCTTTATGCAGTGGTATGTGTACCAAAAAATTCTGCCTATGAACCTTATCAGAAAACTAAAGTGCAACCTCTGAGAATGCACACAGTAGATGAAGTTAAATTAATTATTTTTAATAAAGTGAACCTGAAACGACTAGGGAATAATTTTGTTTAAAAGGAATTCCGTTTAGTGAGAGATGAACGTGGTGGAAGAATTCAAGGAAGTCATTCTATTTTCCCTTTATTGGGAGTCTACTAAAGTAATAACTAGGTTTCATCACGTGATACTGATATGCAAGTGGTGACTCAAAATAATTATATTTGTAAATATACTTGCTCACAATTTATTATGTTATGTTTTTTGGCATTGATTAGTTATTGTTACAAGGATGTTTGTTCAAGGGAAATGTACAATATGGATATGTACAAAGGAAATGAGGCTTATTGCATGCCTGAGAGTCATTGCACATTTAATGTCTGTTTTTATAAATATTAATATGGCAAGCTTATCTCGGCTGTGCCCTGTCGAAATGATGTATTCGTTATATATATAAAAAAATTTGTCTAAGGACAACACTAACACAGTGTTCTTGAGAGTCAATTATCACTCAGCTAATCAAGTTAAATTGTCATCTATCACAAGTGTGAGGCTTTCAAAATGTATATGCGAGTTATTCTATTCGGGCTTTAGCTATTCTGCTAGTAGTTTGCTTTTCTTTAGTGTGTGTGTGTGTGTGCGGCAAGTCACCCATTCAAACTACACGTCTGACCATGCTTTCTGTAGCACTATAAATTTCCAAGTTCGAGGCTTTATTATTGGCATGGCCGTGGCACATCCACTTGTGCATATGAACGGAGGCTTATTCACCCATATCCGTGCACCTGTTCTTGTTGGGCTTGCGCTAACCTCCTAAATTGTGCTTTTTCAGACATGCGTGAGTGCCAACAGGATCTTGGTCCAAGAGGGCGTCCACGACAAATTTGTTGCTGCCCTTACGGAGGCCATCCAACAAAAGATAAAGATCGGCGATGGATTCAATCCAGACACTACCCTTGGCCCACTCATCAACTCCAAGGCAGTTGAAAAAGTGAGAGTTTGCACTCTTACTAAAGAAAAAAATATTCACCTTTAGAAGCTTTGAGATTTATGCTAAGATAGCTTTGAAAACTAATAAAATTGCATCATTTGATGAAATAGAATTAAGTTTTATGCCACAAAAGGTGAAGTCTGTGAATGTATGAATAATTTCTCGCTATACTTGTCCAAGTTTTCCAGTCATAATAAGAGCTATTTGAATTAAGCTGAATGTTTAGCTATAGACCTGCCCTATACTATACAATTCAATGTATATTTTGGTAACTATGCTGGCAGCAAACTTTCGTGGTCAATTTGTCCTTTCGTTCAGGCTCAAGGTTGCCCAGACGGATACATTGTGGCTATGACAGACATATTCCAATTGTGTCAATGCTCAAGGCTATGAGTATTGGGTGGCCCGATTATGACAAGAACCATCATTGTGTGCCATCAACGATGGCAGTTGATGTCGACGCAGTGAAGTGGGCAGGCATTTAATGAACACACAGGACAAACTTCACTTTATGCTCTTGCCACAGTCGTAAAAATTGGATTGGTTCTACGTGTATGTGGCGATTCGGGCTAAGCATATTAATGTAGGCGTAAGGAAGCATCTGTTCAATAGTGTCTCTCACCTGTGTAGTTGCAGTGCTTGGAGTGCAGATTATTGTAGTTCAGTTTCTGCAATTCTGGAACAAGGAAAGTTATGGAAGTCTGTTTTTTTTTTTATAAACACAGCACCAAAATGAGTATGTAAAATAGGTATTGACATGAATATTTTACACTTTGTTTCTTCTGTTTCAGTAAGTAGGTAACGACCAACTTATCACGGCTGAAAAACTCGTTTTCTCGATAGTGTGATAGTTACTTATTTGTGGACGGTTCTATAGTGCCCAGTTAAGAGAACCCCGCGAGAGACTGGACCAGAGTGGTTTTCATGTTGACATAGCTGGAGCACATGAAACATGAGCTCTGCATTGCCAACTCTTTTCAACGAAGACTGCCTCAGTGCCACTGTTATCCGTTCTGGGGCACTGTAAATGTGCGTGACCATACGAGAATACACTGCCGAGGCAAGGGTGTCAGCCCTCATACTCCCATGTAAGTGCACAAAGAAGGTACTCCCTCTTTCAATTCAAAAAGTCTGCCATGAGAGAGCACTCGGAAGGAGCATGGCAGCCAACGTAAGCTCGTCATGCAGGTGGTTGTCGGTTGTTTACAATAAAGACAACTAGATGGCAATGTGGGGAAGTTGGGCGTTTCATGTGCGGTCGCATGGTACGCATTTTAAAATTGATTTTAAATACAGTCTAGGCCATATTGGTTGTTCATACTTAGTATATGGTGCGTATGTACATGCACAAGTCTATCCCACATGTTTTCTCTCCTTCATAATTTTGTGTCTCCTTTAAAAGGGTCCTGCAACACTTTTTGAGCATGGTCAGAAAACGCTACCAATCGGTAGTAGAGGCTCCCGACAACATGCAAGCCGAATATTATAGCACAGCATGCGGCCTGGAATTCACAATAAATTATCGAAGTCAGCTAAAAATTGCTTTCCCTTCTCGGGACAAATGGCAAAATATGCCCAAAAATCACACGCGAATTACCCATCTATCAGCCATTGGCTGATTTGAACATGGCGCGCTCGCTCGTTACAGAAATCGCTGCAGGAGGCCGTGACTTGTTAAAGCGTGCCGAAAAAGTGGCGCATTCGAAGAAAAAAAGTGCTCAAGGCCACGAGGCGCGTGTGACGTTTTTCTGTGGCCCTGCTATCCTTCCCTGCTTAGCTTCCAGTGCTCTCATTGGAACGAGAGAAGAGAGAATGCGATTGCAGAATGCAACAAACCTTTGTAACTCCACTCACACTAGATGGATTCTTGAAATTTTTGCGGCGTTGAATTCGTGAGGCAATAAACTTTTCCAGTTAATTCATTCCGTGGTTACTTGAAAAAAGGTTTCAGGGCCCCTTTAAGATGCTCTTGTCTGGGATATGCCCTCTCACTGAAGGTACAGTATCTACAAACCAATTCCTACGTTCTCAGGGAGTAATGCTTAAGCATTCCTCTTCGAAATTTGCAGGTCGAGCATCATGTGGCAGATGCCATCAAAAAAGGGGGCAAAGTGGTCGTCGGAGGCAAGCGACACGCACTTGGAGGGAACTTCTTTGAACCCACACTTGTCACCAACGTTAACAGGAACATGCTTGTCTGCGAAGAGGAGACATTTGGTCCTGTGGCGTCAGTGTTGAAGTGAGAATGCTGTTTCGAGTTTCTTACAGTTTGTGTGCTGACTTTTCGTATTTGATTTTTATAATGGCCGAGGCCGGGCTGATGTCTTGAACTAGAAATAAAGGATGGCGCAGCGAGAGGCTCCAAATTTGTTTACGTGAGTTTCTTGGACATGCCAATGTAAGAATATTATCGGGGCCAAGGTTCGTCAAATTACTTGGTTAAACCTAAGCCTCATTAAATTGAAATTCAAGCTCTTGAACAAAGTATAGTTGCCAAGGGCTTGCCTTTTGCAGAGTAAGTGCTGGAACAATGTTTGAATACTAAGGCATAATAATGAGGAATATTAAGTTATAATAATAATAATAAGAGCTCAACCTATCAGAAATAAAAGTCCAACACATTGTGTTTGTGAGAACTGCATATGAGCACTGGCCTCTGCAGAAGTTTCAATTTATTTCCTCGATCTGGGACAGCACTGAAGCTTGATCATATGGAAATAATTGAATGAACTTTCGTCCTTATACTCAGGCTTAAAATGCATGAAATTTTATCGCATCGACTTGTGTGATGTGAATTGCTTCATAATATAAATAATTTATTGACATTAAAATTGCATACAAGCTTTGGCCTGGCATAGAAAGTAGCTGTGGCTTTGCAAGTCTAGTTCTACAAGTGTCGACCCTGTGCCAATGAGCTTAGTTGTGGACACAATACGATCGTGGGCTTATTAATTTGTCATTGTTGAATGGCTTGCAGTATAACGCATTGAAAAACAAGGACGCGATAAGGGCTTTTATTACTTTGTCTCAGTGTTTTCGTTTCAAGCAGCACTATGCTACAATCCATTTTGTATTTACAACGCTATGCTACAAGCAGTTTAATACAAAGCTATGTTACACCTGTGCAAGATAACGCTATGCTGCAAACCATGCTAAATTGACTTCATAGAATCGAGCTTGCGAATACGTCGTGCCGAGCTGCTTATCATCAGGCCATTGAAATTTGCTTGTGATGGTTAAGAAATTTCCTTCGTTTGCGTTAGGTAAAATAGGATGTCGGCTGCAATATAAAGTCCCATGAACGTATAACCCTGCTTGATTTTTTCTCATTTTTTTTAACCAATTAGGTTCAAGACGGAGGAAGAGGCTGTGGAGCTTGCAAACTCTACCAGAGTAGGACTGGCAGGTAATGGAGACTCCGAAGCCACAGCTTAGAGTGGCATTGCCATCTGCAATATGCACCCAGTGACATGCTCCACGGTATTTGGCTGCAGTATATCACTCCGTCTTGCTTCTTTCTGAAATTGTTTACTTGTTTATTAATACTGCAATCTAAGAGAAGTCTTGAGAGAGTGGTGCTTAGCTTCTTAGACAAAATAAGACCCATAACACGCAATAATGAACACTGCACATGAATAAATTCATTAGTTTGTGCAAAGGGACACTAAAGTTAAACAATACATTGGGTTGTGTGCTCTGAGAACTGTAATATTGTTGATTTCACCATCGTAACTTTATTATTAGAGAAAAAAAAATCTGTCAACATTTCATTTGTAAATTCCATGGCCAAATCTCCGTGTGTGACATAATCGATTTCGGAATGCGTTTCTTGTATTTTGGTGACACTGGCTCAATGAAATTTCCCATTCACTGAAATCTATCACGAGAAACTTGAGATTGCCACCGAGAAACTACCCTGTGTGTGTCCTGCAATTGCAATCCGTATTCTCACCTTGCGAAGGCCACATGTCACGCATGCTAGTGCGAGTTACTTGTGTCAGGTGATGCACGCAAGTTGCACATGTCGAATTTCACTACAATTTCGTGTCGCGTCATGTGTGTCATATATGACATGCATGATAGTTTTGGCAGATGGTGTGGTATAGTCTTCTAACAGATGTATTCACCTATGAATTTCATGCGACACTCTAGCCAAAGAAAGTGTGGGGGTTAATAATTGTAGCAATTGCAGCACAAATCTGGAAAAGTTACTATATTTAGCAAAAAGCAAACTTTCTGCGGGCAGGAATTGCACTTGCAAACTTCAAATAACGTGTTTGATGCTCTATAAACTGAGCTACAGCGGTCATCTCACTGTCCTCTTTATTGGGTATATGTGTGACTACAATTAATACCCCTTATACTTTTCTTGGCTTTTAAGTGAACCTTTAAGTTCCCCTTCATTCGTTCATTCATAGCAACGGTCTCACCCTGGCAGGCTTGATGCCTTCAGGTAGTATGCGAGCGACCATTGGTCAGCTGCCAGCTCATAAAATAAGATCACATGCTATGTGATGTTAGAAGGCAAAGAAAAAGGTGTTCCACATTCACCGTCACAGCTACGAGCGCTGTTGAGTATCAGGCATAGCGCGGAGTGTGTTTAATCTCTTCTGTGATTTCCGTGTTTTTCTCGTTGCGCAGTCTTACCAAAGAAATAGGTGATCACTAAACGGGCCTGCACTGCACGTAAAAGTTAAAGCTGGAACAATGTGTTTTTTGTTGTTTTTTTTCTCTCAGGCTACTTCTACACAGAGAACATCGCACAGGGCTGGCGCGTCGCCAAAGCACTCGAAGTGGGCATGGTTGGCGTGAACGAAGGCATAATATCATGCACCGAGGCAGCGTTTGGAGGGGTCAAGGAGTCCGGACTCGGCCGTGAAGGGTCGCGCTATGGACTCGACGAGTTCACACAGATAAAATACATCTGTTTTGGCGGATTAGAGTGAATGTGTCAAAAGCTGCTCTAATATCACCTTAGTAGCATGGAGACCATGTATCAACTTCCGTTACTTTGAGAGTATAAGGTGTTGAGAAGCATGCTCTCCCTGTATTTGTTCGAATGGCTAGTATTGTCGCTCTTAGGGTCAGAGGTTGTGCTGCTTGTTTGTGATTGATTCGGTCGTGTATGAATCCCATGAATGGACTGAGACACTAAAGAGAAATAATATGGGGATCCCGGCTGTAGTCTGTGAGGCTCAAGTGCTGGCATGCCAGCACGGTTACATTTTGCGATGTGGTCTACTGTTAAACGGGACATGCAGAGCGTATTCCATCGTAGATTATTGCTGATATATACTATGAAAATGAATCGACAAATTTGTTATGTAGAAATGTATATGTCTAATTGTTTATATCTGCCTTTTCTTATATATATTTGTAAATGCAAAGAAATGTTTCATTTACATTTGCTTTGTCGAGTAAAGTGTTTCTTGCTACTTTTATTTTTGATATACTGTTGTAAGCTATTTAGTAGAGCTGTGCAATAGCAAAATTTTGTGTGCAAGGCAAATTCAAATATTGAAGTTTGAGTGCAAGTTTAATTAAATATACTTTTAAATTTTTTCAAATACTTTGAAGTGAAATTGCACAAAAAAGGTTGAAGATGATTCCAAAGTGCTGTATTATGAGATAAATTGGTGAAGTGCTGTAGGGGTGGCGTTTCATAACTGCCTTATTAGGAATGAGGCAATGCAGAAACTGAACTGTATTTAGGTATATGATTTGTTGCAGCCAAAGTGTTGTCGACAACACTTCACATGCGAAAGGCAAACATGTTATTTTCTCAGCCTCTACTTATTTTTCAACTTCTCTAGAAGCCTAACTGAAGTGGCGAACAAGGGCATACTCAATTCGTGTTTAGAGTTCCAAATCTGCATCATAGATGTCAATATATAACAACATGTGGAATGTTTGATGCTAGAAACTCTGCGGCATCCGATTAATAGGATCCTGCCTGATTTCCAGGTTCAAAACAGCAATGATTGAGCCCCCACCTCTGCTGCAACTATCATCTCCTAATTGAAACCACCATTTTCTTGAGTTACACATTTGCAACCGTAGCAGAGCTTGAAGGGCAGCTTTGCCACAATACGAGATTGTAGTTGGGTGAAGCATAATAAAAATTTGAAGGGGCCACTGTTAATCGAACGTTGACTGTACTTGTATTTGGGAAATTCGAATAGTAAAATTTCAGTGCAAATTCAATAGCACACACTATTAGAAACTACAGATATTCGCCAACTCCAACTACTTAGATTCATGCAAGTAGCTTTTTTCTGTGTGCATTTTGGGCTTAAACACATAGCTCCGTATCACTACTGTGTTGAATTTTAGAACAGCCCCCTACATAGTACATGTATGATTAGCAAGAAAGAAGTCATCCCATGACTGTATGCATTAATCATAGCACAATTACTGTGATTGTACCCAAGAAATACTGTCTTATTTCATGGACAGGATTTGTTTCTTGAATTGTCTTCCAGTGCAATAAACGTTGGTATCTATAAAGAAATGCACCATGTGCTCACCAGGTAACATAGGCAAATATGCACGAGAGGTTAATCGATTTATGCAGTGAAAGAAACTGCCGTCCATCGATTTGTGAACGGCTTTTAATTTATGTGCTCTGCCACGGCGGCTTACAACGTGTGCACTGCAAACTTGAATTTGCAAAAAAAAATAATAAACCTGTTTAAGTTTTCTAAGCGTTAGTAAGCGACGCGAGCGAGCTTTCCACAGCAGTTCAATACCGATCGTATGCGCGCCAAAAAAGTGACACTCGCTCCCATTGGTTAGGCACAATCACGTGTTTGCGTCTAATGAAGTGGCTCTTTCTAGCGGAGGCGAGGAGAAGCGCAAACTTGTGCAATCGTAGTTTCACGAGTTGTGAGCGGTTCGTTTAACGTTTATTTACAAGCGATCGCTAGCCGTTTTGTCGGCACGTCTTTTGTAGCGCAAAATTTACCGGAGAGCATTCAAAAATGAGAAATTTCGCATAGTTCTCCGAGCATTCGCCAGAGTGGCGTCGGTCGTGCGCAAAAAAAAAACGTGCTAGTGCTACTCCGCCTCCTCTGTAAAGTGGCGGGCCGTGCGCAAATCCCACGTGTGACGCGCGCTTTCTCTCTGTAGTTACATTTTATTCCATATTGTAAAATAAACACGGCGCACATCTGACCGAAGATCAGGCCGCCAAACCAGGTAAGCGCTCACGGTTTGATTTTCTTCGAACCCCGTTCTCCCCAGCGCGGACCGCTCTCGGCGGCCTAGGATCTGCAGTAAAGCCCAGGCGATCTAGGATCCGCGTTCACCCCCGACGACTCCGTGGCGCGAGGCGAGGAAGGAACAAGAGGGAGTGAAAGAAAAAAAAAGAGAGACCTTTAAGCCTATCCGTCTAACTGGTCGAATCACAGCTGGTTTCAAGCGCTCACCGGCGGCTGCTCTCCGATTCCAGCCGGGACGCTGCCTTCGTAATCTCTCCCAACGCCGTGGCTGTCAGCGCTGCTGCGAGGGGAGAAAACAAATAAAAGTAAGCCTAATGTTGTGTTTCGTTCCGAAGGTTAGCAGTTGGGTCTCCCCCGCTTTTCCGGGAGTGTGTGTTTCTCTTTAGAGCGAGTCCGTGGCGTTCTCAGCTGTTGCTCCGTTGTTATTTCGTGTATTACCTTTTCGCCCGCGGTTACTTGGTCGGGTCGCCGTGCCGTACCTCGATTGCTAATACACGAAACGCGCCGATTCTCCAAGCGAGTAAATAACCACTTCCCGGTCTGTCGTGCCCCACTCCCCGTCTTGCTGTTCTCTCCTCACCTTTCTTTCGCAATATTTTTCTTTCGTCGCGCTCTCGTTTAGCTTCTCCTGCGACGCGGAAGAGCGCGTTGGTGCGACAAAAAATAAATATACTCGTGAGACGCGGTGTTGCTAGTGGAAATCCGCCGGTTTTCTCTCTCATACCTCTGTGATTTTAATTCACGCCGTGATAGCTTCGCTCAGCTGGTGTTGCGCGAGAAGGAGAGGTAGACTCGGAACAGAGCGCGGCTCTTCCTGGCTGTAGCTCTGATGACCTAGTTTGTGAGGGCTGCTCAGCTGACCTTGAACTGTGTTGCCACCTCGAGCATTCCAAAACAACAAGATGGGGACGCTCGTCTTTACAAATGGTTACGGCACAGCAGCCGCTTCACTTCACCGCGTCTGTAGGGGCGCCCGTGCTCTCTCCTCTTCGCCTCTTGCGGTGATTCGAAGGTCGGCTTCCCTTTCCTCTGCGAAACGCGTGCGCTGCCATCGCGGAAGCGCGGCGGGATTTTGTGGTCGAGCCAAACCCCCTTCCCTCCCTCCCCCCCCCCCCCCCAACTCGTAGTAAATACCCGGAGTAATGGCCGCCCCTGCGCATCCTCTTGAAGCCGTGCGTGTTTGACCGCGGCTTCCAGAACGCGAAAGCGGTTTCATTCTAGCGTCTTTCTCCTACGCCCTCCATATTTTTCGGTCGAAAGCGGAAACGCGACGTGTCGTAACAACCGAGCGACGCCGCGGTTTCGTGGAGCGTTTTGTTTTGCGTCAACCTGATCCGTTCGTTCGTTTCCTCCAAACGCGGGCGTTTCTTGCTGCGTCCCGGGGACCTCATTGACCGGGCTCCCGTTTATTCTTGCGAAAGCTGGAAGCAATCGCGTTGTATCGATCGATTCGAGCCAGTAGCAAGAAAACCTCGTTTACACCGTAGTTCGCATTGTAAAGCCGCCGCGGACGGTCCCAGCTGGCTGTGCAGCGTCGCCTAATCGCCCTGGCTGTAATACAGGCAGTGTTCGTTCCTGGCGAGATTGTGTTAATTAACCCCATCGAGTGCCGTGGAGTTCGTGTGTACGGGCAGCGTCTTTTTCTTCTCTTCACTCACATAATGGTTGCTGCCTTTACGCAATGTTTCACGGTCAGTTTAGTCATATTTAACATTTTGTCAATGCCTACACTGCAGTATAACCACCATCAAAAGACAAAAAGGAAGGAACGTTGCACTAATGTTGAACAGCTCATTAAACAAAGCTTCTGACGTTTGGTGGTGCAATCAGAGCCATGTCTGCCAGTCTGCCACAAGTGGTCATTAGGATCCTTGTTATCAAAAGTACATTCCAGCAGTGTAATATTTAAAAAAAGACGGGGGATTTATACAAAACTACTAGACTTTCACGTGGAGCCGCCACCGTGGTTTAGTGTGGTTGTGATTCCAAGTGAGATTTGCAGAGCGTTCAGTAAAGTTACAGGTAGTAGCTGTGCCTTTTTAGCTAAGCTTTAGTTATACATTCTTGTCCCAGATGCCTCGAAAAAGAGGACACGGAAACTGTAATCAAGCCTTCCGTGGAACAAGGCCACCAATCAAAGCTTATGTTGTGTCCTTGTACTTTGAGTAGTCGATTAATTTGGCCTTGCTGTGGGATCTGCTGGCTTTCCAAATGGTAAAGTGCAATGAAAGATGAGGTGGTCCCAGGTTCGATTCAAGACCAATTCTCTTCAAACGTTCTTTGGTAGCATGTCGCTGCTGTTGATGTCATTAATTATTGTTCTGGAAGTTCGTCTGCTTTGCGGAATGCTGTGAAAGTGACTTGGCTTAAGCAAAATATAAAATTGTTAGGTAATGCTAGTTAACTTCTGTCTTGCTTTGTGTTGCATGTTGTTTTCTTAACTGTTTGCCTTCGGGGGCATTGAAGGTGTTCAAAGTGGATTGAAAGGTGTGGCGTCCTGGAAGCATTAGTGAAGGCTTGAGTTATACTTGGCTTCCCTGCTGCAGTCAACTTGACATCTCGGGTCCTTATTAACCGCCAGCAATACATATCCTGGAAATGGCAAGGCAGTCGGAGACATGAGAGTAAATGTAACAGGAAAAGATGCGTGGTCTCGCTATTGTTGGTGAAGGAACAGTAATTCAAGAATGAAAAATATTTGGTTTTTCTGGGAGCACAATTCTCAGAATCATAGTATTGCCGACCATAAACTTCAGATGCGTTCACAACTGACGCGCGACAGACATCTTAAATAAAGAGGTTTTGCACAGAGTTGTTCGCGTGGATTGGGGTAGGTATTGGGTCCGAGACCTGCGTGAGGATAATGGAAACTGAAGAAAAGAGACTGCCTTTTGTTTCCTTAGTTGGGAGCAGCTCAAGGTATTTTCATATCCAAAGTTCCTGCTTTAGCTTGACATTTTGCTGAGGACTCGAAGCAGCGTGCTTAGTGTGTGACAGCATTCATGGCCAGGTGTTTTCAGAGAGTGTATGCAAAATTTTATAAACGAGTCTGTTGTGGTAAGGCTGGAGGAAAGGTATTTCAAGCTGTGCAAAAGCTGCAGACCTTACTGCCATAAGCGCTGCCTTGCAGCTGCTGTTGTCGTGTTGCAAGCTCCGAGGGTGATTGATGAACCCATAAAGAGCTAAGTACCGTCCAGCGAGACACAATAGCCCTGCCACATGTTGATATAAGAAATCTGGAGGGCATCCACGTAAGTTGGACCTTTCTTTTGCACTTGATCACACAGGGAATTTGGCTAACTTGTTAAAAAATGTGGATGGCTCGGATAAGTTTGCTTTTTACAAGTGAGCATTTTTAGGCATTCCTTAATTTTCTCATTCTCGAATTTCGGCCCGGTTTGGCATACGTTAAGTGCACTGAGGCAGCAGGCAGCATCAACTAGTTTGCAACTTTCTCTCTTTGCACAGTCTGCTGTCAGTGTGCTCATTTTATTCTGCGCGCTGAAGGCAAGAGTGTATTTCATTTGGCTACCGGCTAAAGAGGATTAGTTATTGCACACGGTCTTTTCAGTCACTGTAGCTAAGCACATCCCACAAATGCTTGTTGCTGCGCTTTTACACAGTAACAAGAATAACTCATGAAATCAGGTTAATGCAGTAAATCGGCTCTTGGTCTATACTGGGAAGGATAAAAAAAGGTGTCACAAGAAATGGCTACAAAACTGTAGCACAACTAACCCTTGTATTCAGAAACGCTCCTTGACTTGAAACCGCCTTCAATGCAGCGCACTTGAAATGTGTCTGTGCGTATGCACTGCCTTGGCATCACCTTAAGACAGCGCGTTCAAAATGCGTTTGTGCTGCATTGAAGTCAGTGGCAAGTCAAGTCGAGCAGCATTTCTGAATACGTGGGTAAGTCAGGTCGCCTATTCACGTATGTTTTTTTACTCTCATGACATTTTTATTCCCGATGAACACAGCATAGCACATTTTGTGGCAACGCTGTAGTCTTTACTAGAAATATATTGACTTGTATCTCGAGATGTCAACAATATGTGTAAACGTACACAGTTTCATGTAAAAAAAGGGGGGGGGGGGGGAGAGAAGCTAAATGAATTGCTGACTTGTGCATAGAACATGCTGAGGAACAGCAGTGAAATTGAAGTATTCTGTTTGATTAATTTGGAAGGCATTTTTCATAAAACTTCGTATATTTACGAGCTTCCTGCTATGCAGCAATGCTGACCCTGAATAAACATCTTTTGTGTATAGCCTCTACCTTTCCTCTTAAGAATACATTTACTGACTTCTTGATGCTAAGTTTTGCGTGAACCATCGGCAAGGAGTTTTCAGAGAATAAGCCACTTAAAGAGGCTTTGCAACACTTTTTGAGCATGGTCAGAAAACACTGCCGATCGGTAGTAGAGGCTCCCAACAACACACGAGCCAGATATTATAGCCCAGCACTTGGCCTGGAATTCACAATAAATTATCAGTCAGCTAAAATTAGCTTTCTCTTCTCTCGACAAACCACGAAAAATGAGCCCAGGAAGCCCATCTATCAGCCATTGGCTGCTTTGAACATGGCGCACTCAGTTGTTCCAGAGGTCGCTGCAAGAGGCCGTCACTTGTTCATGCGTGCGCGCGCAATCGCACTGCAAAAGCTGCATATTAGAAGAAAAAAAAAGTGTTCAAGGTCACAAGTCCCGCATGACGTTTTTTTTTTGTTTTCCCCTCCCATCCATCCCTGCTTAGCTTCCAGCGTTTTTGTCAGGGCGAAAGAAGAGAGAAGGCTATTGCAGCGTGTGGCAAATTTCTGTAACTCCGCTCGTACTGGACGGATTCTTACAATTTTAGCGGCTTTCAATTTGTGAGGTAATACGCTTTTCCAGTGAGTTAATTTTATAGTTACCGAAAAAAGTGTTTCAGGGCCCCTTTAAGAAATTTGCTGTATTTGACATCCTTATTGGTTAGAACAGCAATAATGAAAAATGCTATCAGTTTGGACAGGTATAATTATTCTCTCAATGTTGTGATTCTAGTGGTGGCATGAATCACCTTTAGTATCTGTATTCAACATAGGCACGGCCTTCTAGCTTTTGTGAGAATGACATTCACTACCTACATTTATTTGCTTAAAATTTTGTCGTGGTTACTTAAGGCAGCTGCAATGGTCCTCAGGCTTGTTTTTGTAAAGCTCATCTTCCACGTTATCTTCACTTTAAGCACAATTGTAATACCCCTGTCACACGGGCACCCGTGAAGACCGTTTAACTCCCTCGTCTTTACGACAACGAAGATCCGGTTGGTGTCACAGGGTAGCCCTTACGCAAACGAAGGTGAACGGAGCATTTCGCAAAGGACGTTTAACGATCTCCCTTCGCAGCGAAACGAGGTATTCTCGTCCTCAGCAGTCTAGAGGTCAGAGAAAAATTTCGAGCACTAAGTGGCCGCAGTGAAAGAATAATACATTTTAGCAATATTAAATGTTCTTTCGTTGTAGTACTCATTCACAACACATGTTTGTTTACAATATTTACGCCCGCCAGAGTTCACTTACTCTCAACACCGATGCCCTACACACTGTGCCTCGCGAATCGGGCCGGCCGGTGCCAGTTGATCATTGTCATTACCAGCGCAATATCGCACCACTTGCTCACGTCGTCTGCTGTGTCACTCATGGCTGAAGAACACAAAATGTGCGCTCACGAGGCAAGGAAGCATAAGAATGTTCGTACTGGGCATGTACACAGGCAACAAAACAACTAAAAGCACAATGTGGCCAGTGTCACTAGCAGCATTGCTACAATTAGCAAATGCGTTTTTATTTGAAATTATTTTTAATAGTTTGTTAGTCGCATACCTGCTTTATAGTGCTTTTTTGTAAAAACCGCATAACGAGGATTCACAAAAAAATCAATAGGGATCAAATTCGAATACTTTTCCGAAAATCAAACAGCGCCAGCTGAGCCCCCTCGCGGCAACTGTTACAACCTTGTCATTGCCGTGTGACACTGCCACAACTCCTTCTCCGTCGAACCCCCTAGGGGAGATTTACGCTGACGGTGTTCAACGGAGTTTGGTGGTGGCTGTGTGACAGGGGTATTAGTCTCATTTTTGCCCATTTCATGGCTTATGGGTCATTGTGCCAATATAGTTATTTGACATGTCCGAAGTGATTATGCACTGGCTGTCCTCGAAGATATCGTCTAAAAACTTGTATTTGAAATTGCCCTAAAGTGACAGAAAAACAACAAAAAATAATATTTTCATTTTAATAACCTCTTTAAAGTAATATTATAACGCTAGAGTATGGCACAAGTGGAGGTGAAATGCTTGAGGCCTATGTACTGTGCGATTTCAGTGCACGTTAAAGAACACCCGATTGTAAAAACATTCTGGAGCTCTCTACTATACTACGGCGTACCTCATAATACATGGTGAAGCACAGCTGAGCATTGAGCAGTAACAAAAATAAGATGATCCAGCATACTTTGTTAGTGAATACACGCTGAATTTTAGAAGCCAATTTATGTGGTGACACAATTTAATGCAGAACCTCATTTATCTGTGGCTCTACTAGTACAAAGCTCGAAGTGCCACTTGGGTTGGGTCTCGGTGGAATGGAAGCAACTTCCCTAATTTTGGTTCGCGGGCTTGAAATACAGGCACCGGAACATTCGAGAATTGGTGCCACCTTACTTTTGAATGCTTCACTCTGAGAGTCTAGTCTTGGTGCAGTTAGGAAATGCCAGGGTGGTTGTTTAAGCTTGCGTGTACTCTATGATGCTTGAAGCAGATAGCGATGGATGACGGCGACTGCAAACAAGACACTGAAATGTGCCAATATGCCACCGTCCTTGAGTTATATTTCTGTTCTGGCGCCTCGGGTAGGCGCCTGTCTTTTGTCCACTCTCACCCATGTTGTTTGCTCTTTGGCACTTTACCCTCAAGTCCCATGGACCACTGAGTTAGTATAGAGCTGAACACCACCACTGATGTTTGTTTGTTGATGCAGGAGGAGCCGCAGCAGGTGGGCGCCGAGGGGCGGGTGGAGCGAGGAGTGAGTCGAGTGTCGAGGAGGCGGCCAGGGGAGGAGAATGAGTGCCACCACGGAGTGCTACAAGTGCCACAAGCTGGGACACTTTGCTCGCGAGTGCTTCCAGGATGGCGGCAGTGGGGGCGGGGGCCGGGGTGGCATGGGCGGCGGTGGGGGACCACGGGGAGGAGGCCGCGGCGCCTCCCGTGGCCGCATGGATTACAAGCCTCCCATCAGAGGTGAGCTCTCCTTCGTCCTACTGAGTTGGACTAGCAGTGGGGCAGGCCAAGAAATAAGGGTGCGCTCTTCTCTTCATGCAAGCCAGTGCTGCTTTTCTGGTGGTATCATGCTGCTTTGAGTGGCAAGCATCCGCTACAACTGTTTTGTGTCTGACTTGAAGTGTTTGTGGTGTCTTGGCTTCTATTTTGTGTCCGTGTTTGCATGCCCTCTCTTTAACGCGAGCCCTGCCGCGGTGGTCTAGTGGCTAAGGTACTCGGCTGCTGACCTGCAGGTCGCGGAATTGAATCCCGGCTGCGGCAGCTGCATTTTCAATGGAGGCGTAAATGCTGTAGGCCCGTGTGCTCAAATTTGGGCACACGTTGAAGAACCCCAGGTGGTCGAAATTTCCGTAGTTCTCCACTACGGCGTCTCTCATAATCACATGGTGGTTTTGGGACGTTAAACCCCACATATCCATCTTTTTAACATGAATACCTACCAACTAGCTTAGCCCTCTTTTACTACAGGTCTTGAAGCTACGCAAAACGAAAAAAAAATATATATATGGAAGTGACGCAAATTAGTATTCTGGTCTTCTTTCTGTTTCGCATTGCTTGAAGTTGGACAAGAGACGAACCGACTCTCCCAAACTATCAAGTCATTGGTAACTGTTTGGTCTCTCTCTTTTCTCATGTGGCCAACAGAAAAGTGCTACAAGTGCAATCGGATAGGCCACTTCGCCAGGGACTGCAAGGAGGCTGAGGACCGGTGTTATCGCTGCAACGGCACTGGACACATCTCCAAGGACTGCCAGCATGGCCCAGATGAAAGTGAGTGCAGCTCTTGCCTTTTCTCTCTCTCTCTCTGTCTTTCGCTTTTTCTTAAGGTGAGAGCATCATGGCTGATTTCTCCCCACTGATGTTCTTGAACATTACATTCAAACCTAGTTGCGACGAAAGCGGAAAAAGGGCAAGGTTTTGTCATCCTATAATTCCACATCCGTCATTTTGTTGTTACAATCATTTTCCTTTACAGCAGTATCTGTCAACAAGGTGCAAAACCTGAGACCTCCAAACATGGTGACATTATTTTGCCATAGGCGGAAATGTTGTAGGCCCGTGTGCTCAGATTTGGGTGCACGTTAAAGAACTTCGAAATTTCGAAATTTCCGGAGCCCTCCACTGTGGCGTCTCTCATAATCGTATGGTGGTTTCGGGACGTTAAATCCCACATATTAATCAAGTCAACATTATTTTGCCATTAATGTGCTTCAGTCCTTGGCGACACAACCTCCTCATTAGGAGACGTGGCCTACGTCTCCCACTTCTGCGTACCAGTGTTACAGGGTTAAAGAACAGACCGCAAACAGTAAGCCACTGCTAAATTAAGCATTTTTACTGCCCAATGTTCGTTTTTGTCAGTTTGATGCGGTGAAGGCAGTATCGTGTTTAGCGGGATATTTGATATGGAGTGTTTCTGCACGAATTTCAATACATTTTTAGCTTTTCAGGAATGCCGGCTCCCGACAGATAACTGTTATATGTAATTTAAGTGGGGCTTTGAATTCGGTTTATGAAGAGATATGACTGTGCAGTAATTGGTCTTTTATGATTTCCTCGCAATTAATTGCTGTGAAACACATAATTCAGTGCATCAAAGTAAAGTGTAAAATTGACTCACTGGGAGGCTGTTTCTCATAAGTCATAAGTGGCATATAAGTGAGCTAAGTAATGTTGGGTTCAAGCTGTATTCCATGCACGTGTCAGCCGCACGTTATGCGTGGGGATCCCCTTGTACACGGATCCCCTTGTACACAAGGGCAGTCACTCAATGATGAACCTTCGGGGCCTCTTCTTTTTCTCTACTCCTTGCCAGTGTCGTGCTACAACTGCGGCAAGATGGGCCACATTGCACGCGAGTGCAAGGAGCAGGAAAAGACCTGCTACATCTGCCACAAGCAGGGACACATCTCCAGGGACTGCGAGCAGGACGAGAGAAAGGTGAGCACTCCGGTCGTTTTTGCAGCTTTTACCTCATTGTAGGCGCTGTCTCTTGCATTTTTCATCTATGCAGCGCTATTGCCGCGGCTCTCTGGTGTTTATTCTCTATCACTGTGCTTGCTCATGTGTCCTTCCCCCTTGTTTTTAATCACGCCCCCCACAAAGGTCTCATTGCAAGGTTTCGTGGAAGCTTGCGCACTGTGTATGACCTGCAGCTGTGAACCTTCGTCCTCTAAAGGCAACGCTTGCACGAACTTGATCTGGAAGAGTCAAGTCAGAAGTTGTGTTGACTCTAGTCGACCAAACGGTATTTAATGCGTGCTTAGCTGCGGTTGGTTAGCCACGACTATGACACCTTATGGGTGATTAACGGAACTTGCCTCGGCACTTAACTTTGCGAGATAGCGTTTACACGAACCCAAGAGCTAGCTACGGAACGGACGAGCCTATTCGTTCCGACTGGGGTTGTTGTAAACGTGGTGCTTCCAAGACTGTGTTGAGCTGTGTGCAGCATTGCTCTGTTACCCAACACAATTCCCTAGTGTCCCACTTTCTACAGTCTGTGTGCTTATTGCGTATTGTGCGTTTTGTGCCTTAATGTGTTCTATTAGTGTTTGTTCTCACTCATCTTCCTCTTGTAAGACTTGCTAAATATAACACATAACACATTAATTCTTTGAGGCACAATCTAAAAGCACTTCATTCTCGTAATGTACAGCTTTGTTTTATAAGTTTAAATAACGCAAAAGCCTAAAAGCCTATTGTGGGGCTACACGGCAGCCTATGAGCGCTCAGCGTGTGTTGACATTTGTCACAAAAAGAGAATTGACGGAATGTTCGACATACTTGCTATGAAATGTTCGGCTCGTATTGAAGTGTACTTAATGTGCACTTGGCACAGAATACAAGACTTGGGATTCCTCTAGAACTGGAGACATTTGACACTTGTAATACACTCGTCGTACACTCCACTCAAGACACCCCTTACCAAGAGCTGTTTACATAGAGAACATGAGGCTGCTACAGCTACTGCATGCACTCTCTGCACTCGCATCACGCACACCTCATGCTTTGATGGCAAATTCATGTCCAGTTTTGTTCCACAATAGCATGCACTGCTATCCCGACTGCTGTCCCGCGTACCACGGTATCGGTTCACTCTGGCCACAAATAGACAGGTATGCTTCACTAGCACCCTCAACCCTCACCCTTGTACATCAACAGGCTTGTTTCTATGTTGTCCATCTAATTGAGCTTTGTCCTGCAATAGCATGCACTCACCAGTCTGCTGTCTCGCTTACCTCGGTGTCGGTTCACTCTGGCAAACTGTGTTTCAGGTAGGCATCAGCAACACCTTCTGCATCTCTCTGTTTGCCTTTCTGACTGTTTAAATAATGAAGTAGTGAAAGTGAACAGGTACACAAGCAAAGCACTTTTAAGGGGCACTAAAAACAGCAAAACAATGTTTCGCATATTGATACATTATCGCAAGATGAGGCTTGGTAAGCGCGAGAAAACACTCGAAATAGAAAATGCCACACCCAAAACCCTGATGTAAGAGGTTCTGAAGGTGTCTTCTGGGTTGTGTGTAGCTTCTAGTCGATGAAAATAAAGTACATTGTCATCTGTGGGCGCCGTAGACCTAGCATACGAACTTTCAGCAAATTTCATGGAGCTAACGTCGCGAAAATACGCAAAGTACCTTTTGAAATTCGTGGTGTCACGTGCGGACTTTTTGGCATGAAATTTAGAAATGAAAATTCAACCTTGATTTTTCTCCGATAATAACGAACTTACGGTAATGAAACTTGTAGCATCAGAGTTCTCAAAGCAGAGTTTATTAATCTAAACCAAGTCATTGCTTCTCTTTAGTGCCCCTTCAAACACTCGCACATAGCACTGCTTCAGTGCAGTAGTGCTTTGCGTGCCTGTGCGCAACCATGTGTCTTGGTTGTGTCCAACATTGCTACACTTGTTCCCTTTTGTCTTAGTCCTCTTCCCTGCTCATGATTTAGTAGCTGTTTACCTGTGCTTTACCATAGCAATTCAGTAACGCACAAGGCGAGGTTGCAGTTGAGGTGCCCAATGAAAGGAAGTTAGGTATGCGCACTGATTAAATCAATGTGATGGGAACACCCAAAGTACCAGTGATCGTAATTCTGGGAAAAGCAATTTACTATGGCCAGAAAATGGTGTTGTTTTCACAAGTGGCTCGAAAGATATACATATCCTTTCACTGTCCTGTTTTGAACATTGTCGTATATCGCTGCACAGTAAAGTACGGGCAGAGCTTGCATTGAAATGCTATTGCTTGGCAATCTGGAGAGGTTTATTGCTTTTCAAGCCAAGCAATTGTGGGTTCCAAAACTTTGTTGTGGCTCTTTTGTCGTGGCCGGTGCCAACACACGCATGATATGTGTTGAGCTGGCTAAAGATGCTTCGAAACAAAAAAAACTCTTTAAAGTAACGGGTTGCTTGAGACCGTCTTTTGCCATTTATTGTTTTTTGCTGGGAAGTGGAAATCGCAAAATGCGTAATGCACAGCATGCTTACGAATGCACAGCTCGCCAGTGCCAGGCTGACTTGGATTGCTACGGTCGGTTTCAAGAATGTACTGGCAATTGGCCCTATTCATTCAAGGTTTTCACATGTGAAAGCAACACCAGGACGCATAGCCTTGCAAGCACGTGTCCAGTTTCAAGTGCCTGAGCTCGCTGTGCTTGAAACGAGCACTCAGGATGGTATTGCAATGGCCGAAATTCTTTGTAACGAAATAAGCAATGGCTAACTTAATCTTCATCCTTGAGTACATGAGCACTTCACCTGTTCTGTCTCTGGCTCATAGACTGCTTTGTCGTTTTGCTGAAGCGTGCATCCTGTGCCTGAGGCCCGTTACACCCTTTCAAGCCGCATGCTTTGTTTCGAAACAGATTGTATGGCTTGCCAGTTTGATCTCGGGTGGGGTAGTTTTTTTTTTTTTGTTCGTTTCTCTAGTCTATTTGAGGTCCTTTTTTTTCGTTCAGTTTATTCTGCACTCCCTCCTCATTTTTTGACTTTGCTCCCCTTCCCCCGGCCCCCAATTTTCAGCACCCCGAATGATGAGTACGGGGGGCGGCAGTGTCAACTGTTTAGAGAATGGGAGCCCCGTACAAGATGAACCGTCAACATAAGCCGCGGCAGCATTTTTCTTGTGCACAAGAGTGGGAACACAATTTCGTGCGCTTCCCCTGTCCTTCCCCCGCCCCGTGTGTGTTTCCCCTGCTGCTTGCCTCTGCTGCTGCGAAGAGACGGCGGCGTGTTATTCTCCAGCTGATGCCTCACCAGAAAACTGATCCCTTCACCTTTTGCAATATCATTCTTGCTGTTGACACTGCTTCTTAATTAAGGGTTTCTGTTACATTTATTTTGTACATGCTTAGAGAGGCTTTCAGAAAGAAAAAAGAAGCTATTCTTGTATATCTGCTATTGAGGGCTTTCAGTTGAATATATATGTTATTGAATATTGCAAATGCAATCGTTTTGAACATAATGTTCATTTAGACCTTGCTCATTTGAGCTATGTGAAAATGGAGCATATGTTTAAAAAGAGCATAGAATACTGCAGGTATTTACAAAAGCCTTGAGTATTGGCGCTCATAATATAAAGATATTGTTGTTTTTGCCTTCAACTTTTTGAGGCCCACGTGTTCAGCCTTACTGCATGCTGCTGCCACAGCATTGCTTAATTGGGCAAGTTTATTGATTTTGAAAATATGTTCACTGTCATGCTTTTTTCTTGCTCGCCTGTACCCTATCAGTGCGGCGTGTCCAGTTCCTACTACTTGTTTTCATTCATTTTGACGTTGATTAGTTTTCTCTTTCAAAAAGAAGCGCAATCTTTCTACCCTTTTGCACAACCCTCTCCCCTCTTTTTGCTTAGACATTGTAGTTTTATTTTGAGTTTTCACAAAGCTGTACACCGTATCTTCCTCCCGACTTCTGTGAAATAGCTTTATTGCAGTGAAAAATAGTGGTGCTCTTGTGGTTTGTTGGCTGTACATGAAGCAGCCTTTCTTTTTCTGTTTGTTCAGTATACAAAATAAACTGGCTATGATTACCAAAAAAAAGGGGGGTCTTTTTTTCCTTTTTGCATGAAACAGCACTGGAGCTATTAGTAGTTGTGGGCATGTTCATATTTATGTGCACATATGGAAGCATGTTGACACGCATGAGGGCTTCTGTAGTAGTGGCTTAGCTGTTCAGTCTGCATGCGCACAAGTGATTTGAGCATCGCTTGAGGTGATCGAGGTGATCGCACTCTGTGGAGGTGGTCAGTCTGTGTTAATGTACCACATCGCAGTCAGTGAAGGCTCGCTGAAGGCAAACAATTTGTCCAACTGAAAAGTCGCTGCTTGATAACATCTGGAATATTATATTGGCACAAGCCACATTAAACTACACGGTTTCTCCGATCCTTACGCTCGCCCGATAGAGGACGGCTTACTGGGAAAACAGATCGCCAATGCATCAAGTGCATGTGTTAGCTTGAGCCATACAACAGCAGCCACACCAGAGACCCGAGAGAAGGGAAAAGACGACGAGGTGGATGCTTTTGAATGGACTGTTGGCTGGAATGGCCACATAGGTTTTGAGTTGTTTGTTTCTTGGGCACAAGTTCACCCCAACCACTTGGTTTCGTTAAAGTGTACCCTTTTATTGTGCGTTACAAACTGGTGGAGTTCAAGCTACAATTCGAAGCCCTTCTCAACTCCCGGAACGCAGCCCAGAGTCATGGCGACTTGAATACAACGAGCTCACTCCAGTTTGCTAGCGCTGCACCTGACATTTGCGCAATGAGGCCCCCGAATTTTCACCTTTGTCTGAGTCTATCAACGGCTGTGAGCGAAAACGCCGGCGACGTGACAACTCTTGTTACGCCTGCTAATGTCGTAGTGAATCCCCCACTGACACCCGAGCCTTTTCATGGAGAGGCCTGTGTAGACTGAGGGGATTGGCTCGAACAATTCGAGTGCGTTGCAAAAGCTAAAATATGGGAAGCAGGTCCTAGACTGGAACGCGTTCAATTCGCATTAGAAGATAGCGCTCGAACATGCTTCGAAAACCGCAAGTTTCGTCCTTTACTTGACCAAGCTGAGAATAGTGCTGCTGTTCATGTGAAAATAGACAGCTATAGTTTAGTATTAGTGTGATAGCATAGGTTAAGGGAATGGCGCTACCGTGCAGCAAACGTTCGTTGTAGGCAGCGTCTTATAGTTTAGCGAAATAGCGCTTACGTGGTTGACGTGCCCCCAAGTGGCATGGTGGCGCCACCTATTAGATGGTTAATAAGTTAAACAGTGAAAATGAAAAGAAAACGAAAATGTTTGCCTATGCCACCGTGCGAAGCATTGTTAAAAGTTTATTTTGTGATAATAAAAGTAAAAAGTAAACAAATATGAACCACGTACAAAATGCGAAAACATCTATGTTGCCGATTTGTTTACATTGATCTTGTAGTTAGGCCTAGGCGCGTTCGAAATGGGAAGCTATCTCAAAAACTACGCCAACTTACCCGTAATACTGAGTCATCGAAGCTTACTGAAGGCAAGCGAAGCCACTTTGAACAGCCGTTTGCTGCGAACAAAGTGAATCTTTGAACAACTACGCCAAAATCACTTCGAAGCGGGCGTCCGAGAGCGCCGCCATGTTTACGTACACTACGTGCACCTATGCTTTCTTAAATCTGAAAAATACTGTGCGTACGGTAAGTGGTACGCGTAATGTACGTATCTGCGCATGCGCACTTTGATTTCGGTATCACGGTACGCCCGGTATACTATAACTCTCTAATGACGCCACACTTCGCAAGACTCGCTGCAGATTATCGGTGATGTGCAGCGACTTGTTCTGCCTCGAGACTGCTATCCCATTAACTTTCCCAAGTCAAGGTGGAGCGTTGAGTGAAGGGGCATTCTAGAATATGGAAGTCAGGCTACTTGCTTGATTATTGTGAAAGTTAGACTTTTTGTCCGCAGCATTTTATAAATAAATAAAGTTGGAAGTTGCAATCGGTGCAATGCTTCTGTGTCGCGTCTTTGCCCCATGTTTTAACATCCTGCTATAGAAGCACACGGTTTTACCTTCTTTACAAATGCCGTGAACTTATTCTAAGTTGACAACAATGTCGTTGTTGCTTACATATCCTTCCAGGCATCAGCTTAGCTATTCATAACTTGAGTTCATCTGCGTCTTTCAAATTATGAGCACTGTATGGCTACAGAATAGATTGATATTACTTGCTTCAGCAACTTTTGTCAAGCCCACAGAAGTAAAACTTCATTTGAGAATTTTCTGTGAGGAATACGGGTATGTCATTCTCTACTATAACGTAATGTGAAAGAACTTCTCTAGCCTGAAACAAGCACTCACACAAAAAAAGATTTGGGATGTGAAACGGCATTGAAACATCGCACAATGACTACAAGTGAAAAACGCAAATGTGTGGATCATTAGCTGTGGGGAAGGTACGGCGTGCCTGCAAGGTTCTATCATTCTGTGAAGTGCAACCTATCGGTGCAAACGACACCCTTTGGCACCGTGGTTTAAACGACTATCACTTGCACCATCACTTCAATGCAATTTGCTGGAAAATGCTCACTGCCACGAACTTGGAAAGGTGAGGCATAATTTTGCCATTGCTAAACTTTCACACTTACTCATTGGCAGTTCTTGGGTTTTGTCGTTAGCATTGCACGTAGGGCAAGAGGCAGTGGCGCCTTTGCAGAGAACGAAGGGTTGCCGCATGACTTCTTTATCACTGGTTGAGGTGCCCCCTGCGTGCACAGAGAGACATTGAATGTTCTAGTATCCCACTGTCAATGCCTGTAGTGCAGGCTGCAAAACTGAGGAACAAGTTAAGAAAACAGTAAAGATATGTGAATAGAGATAAGTTGTACTGGCCAAAGAAGGGTCTGTATTGCAAGAAGCCTCCAATGTTGCGCTGTCATAAAGGAGTATCCGCTTCCTCATAGGAACAAGAACCACTATCGTGTATATCGTTTAAAAGGCGTCCATGCGTTCACACAAAAATATTCTATATGTTCAATGAACATGTAAATTGAAATTGGTATCGAACACAACATCGCGGACAAGGTATAGGTGGTTGTAAACTGTTGTATTACAGCTGAGCTGTAAAGAAACGGCATGAATAAATGAATCTCGGTTAGAAAGGTCACCCTTACATGCTGATATGGACTTGATGAAATATGCCGTGAATGCTGTACTTGATTATACAGGTTTATTAAGACAGCATGTTGTAGGTCATGCATGTTTCAGCAGAATTGCATGGGAATTCCTGCAGTAGTAAAGTGGCAGTCTACACTGTTCATTTGTACTTTGTGCAGTTTTGCAATACTAGCCACAAGAAAAGTCTTCCTGGAAAAGTATGTGGAACACTAGTGTAGTTGCTATGCATCATATGCTTTTATATGTTGAAGCAAAGGTGATTGGGACAGTATTAGCAGATGGAACTATTGTACTCTATCTAGATGGAAGTGCGAAAAAGCTGTAGAAGTGCCAAGGGCAAGTAGTACTAAGCTAGAAAGCCTCCCAAAATGAAAGGGGCCAAAGTGAAAATGAAAGCATTAGTAAATTTCACGACAGTTAATGTGATATTAAGTGGCAAGATTATCATAGTTCAATGACCATGTGCACCAGATTCGCCAAAGAATGCCTCCTTATCTAAGAATAAGAAAGGAAACTTGGGAGTAGCTTTATCCCATCGGACTGCCTTCTATATTATGCGGAATATTCACCAAGATATTCAAATATAAATGGAGCAACACTCTATTTTCACTGAGACCGTCTCTTAGCAAGAGATGTTTGTTTGTAGATCACATTCACACTATTTACCTTGAGAAGGCCGTATACATGTAGTCATCATAGTTTATGAAAATGCATTTAATTTGTTAGAAATATTGACAGCCATGGCTGATGCCACGAAGCAATTTTTAAATTATTCTAAGGTGGCGTTTGGCAGGGAGACACATTGCTAGATGTTTTCGTGTATTTCATTGGAAAAGACTAGGTACATGCAAGGATCACTTAGAAGTAGAGAGCACAGATGATTGCACCATTGCATATCGTGCTAGGGACAACTAAAAACACGCGAGGGAGAATATTATTGTATATATCAACAGTTAGTTGAAGATTTAATATATGCTGTGTAAGAATGGTTGGTTGGTAGCTTATTGAATCAGTAAAAAAGTTAGTTTACGTGAGCCAAGGGGTCAGAGAATGCTGGACCATGAAAAAGAAATCTTGAAATAGAGAAAAATTATGGCAGGTATTCTGAAGGCACGAGTAGTAGCTGATAAAACTTTTTGAAAAACATGTGCTGTGATAGGGAAAGAATGTATAGGCATAACTATTGCAAAAGGTGTTACTTCATTATCAATTTGAAAGCGGATTGGAATGTCATGTGTCACCGAGCGGACAACTAGTTGCTCGGTGTACCGACAATGGGTACGAGCTATAAGATTGGTTGCTGTGGATAGGTTAACGAAAGTTCACTTAAAGAGACAGTGGGAGTTTGATGTGATGTGATGAGAGAAGTACTTCATAAGTTGAAAGCTCGTACTGCTTTATGATTTTCACTGAATGTACATGCCGTGAACACTGGCTGGCCTGACTTCCATGACTGGGATATTGCATAATGTAGATAAAAGTGCGTGCATGCATCATCTAGCTGATGGGGACAAAAGTTTCTGGATGCGTCTGTGACCGAAATTCGTCGTGCACTTCTCGTCACACTGCAGCGCGTCTCTACAAGGTTGAGTATGCCGTGTGCTATGATTTCATGCAAGCTGAAGGAAGCCTGTCCTTGCTCTGCAATGTCCTCTGTGGTTGCTGAGCACTGCATTTATTGCTAAAGTCCACAGCATGTCTGTTTTCATAATCTGCCACTGTGCCTTGCAGAGTCCCGAAAGCTCTCTCCTCATGAATGTCCTCACTCAGATGCATATTTAGCAGCTATTTATACACAATCTAAATCAACTCGCTTAGTTCTGCTTTTACTTTGGGTAGGCAATAAATCTTGCAAAAAACATTGGCATCACTACCTCGGGGTGTCTAGTTGAGTTATAAATAAGACTGCTGAGAAGCTCTCGGAGGGTGGTGCAAGCTCTGTGCACCCAGTTACAAGATGAAATGCAGTAGAAGCAATGCTCATAAAAACACCATTATAGTGACTATTTGCAGCTGTGAAAAAATGTCCCTGCACAGTTTTTACTATTGAAGCCAATTTATCTATTGCCGTGACATCATGAAAACAAGTAAATGTAATTGGCCTACTAAATTTGGTCATAATTTGTGTTTGCACTGAATTGTTAGGTTAACACTGAGTATAAAGGTGCTCACCATCGAAGATTCCTGTTGCCTACAGGCACACGAGTGTGCCATATAAGAGCCAAAACTTGAGAGCATCAAAATCTGTGTGGTTTTGCTTGTTCGAACGGGGTTCTTGTGGCTCTGGCTAAAACTGGGTTTGCCCTAATTTGCCAAACCTCCCTGTCCATTGAAAGTCACTCGGACCCACTTCACTACGCACCATGTGCACACGACACATGTGCGCTGCTTGTAATAAATGTGCTGCGTGCAGTCTGTACTAACCAGTGATCTGTCCTGAAATAGTAGCACCAAAACACAGCACGGAAGCACGCATACTACTAATGGGCCTTGCTAAGGGCCGTTTTGAAGCAACCTTATTTTTTAATGCAGGAAAAGTTTGAAAAAAAAAAAAAACATTGCAGAATCCCCCGACCTATAATAACTACTGTTAAGTGTTTAATTTTTTTTTATAATAATGATGGCTAGGCCTCATGACTGTAAACAGTATTGTAGCGTTATTTCTGAAAACGGAACACTGTTACATAAATTCTTGTTGTATGTTAGCTAATGGTGTTAACAAGAACAAAAACAGTTACATAAATTCTTGTTGTGTGTTTGCTAATCGCATCAACACACATGCCCCTCAGTATGCACACTTCTTGTCTGTTAGAGATTTTGAAGAAACCGACGTGTTGTTGAGAACCTGGACGTACAGGGACAAGTTTGGCATGGAGCACCGGCAACAATGTCCTGGGGCGTTTGCTTTTCTTTATTACTTATCCATCATTTCTTTCCATTTATTTCACTGCAGTTTATTTTCCCCCGTCATTTGCCTTATTTTAAAATTCCTTGCAGCAACCTGACACAACAGTTCTGATGATCTGTGACGTTGGTGCCTGTTGGCTTTCTCATTAATCTTGGCTACCACTGTTTTGAAAAAACCTGTGGTATTTGAAGGAGTGCAGAAGTGAGGCTTCTCTTCTATGACATTCTGTTTTTCTCATTAAAGTAAGGGCCAGCGTTATAAATTTTGATGAAGGCCTGGAGTGCCCTGTACAGGTTACTTGAATACTCCTATTTACGAAACCTGCTTGAATTTAATATGTAGGAGTTGGCTGTGACCTAACCTAACTTTAGACTAACCTCATGACATATATGTTGCGGTGACGAGCTAGCTCACTCCATCGCTGTATTCTTGTGTATACCGTAAGAAGCAAGCACAGTAATTTTGTTTATATATTTTTAAGAGCAATGTTTTCAGCTCGATTGCTACACAATGTTGCGATGCCACAGTATTGTCAAACGACACCAGGCAATTCAGAATGACTACCGCATGGTGCCAATGTTTAGCATGGCAAAATAAACATTAGAAAAGAGAATGTTGACATCCCTCACAATGTCGCGATGCCGCAGTAATGTCAAACGACACCAGGCAACTTAGAATGACTACCACCTGGTGCCAATGTTCAGCATGGCGAAAGAAACATTAGAAAAGAGAATGTTGACTCCTTTCAGTAATGAGTGCACTTCATAAATTTAAGTTAATTGCATGGAAAACTCAAAGGGTCTGAACCTAGACACACATTTCAGACTACCAGCAAGTATACATTGGAGCAAACTTTGGCATGAACTTAACACATTTTATGCCCTTCCCAACCTTCAATTTTCTTACATATGAGAAAAAGCATGTAAGATTATAACAACCTAACCTCAACAATATGTATCTGTACTCCTTTGAACATTATAGGTTGCTTGGCGTGTTTTTACAGGTCACGGTGGTCCTTTTAAGTGAAAAGACAATTAACGTATAAAACTTCATTTACGCTAGGCTGTTGTGGCAATGTCACATAGGTCCTCTTGTGCAGTGGTTCTTGGTAACATAATGGCAGTGATAGCTCATATGTCAGTCGTTGTTTAACATCTGCGAATTACAGCTGGGTACTGGGAGTATACTGCAAGAAAAGTACAAAGCTCCCAAAGGAGTAGATAAAGTCATATTTGAAAAGTCACTTGGAATTAGGTACAATCATGCGAGTTTACCCTTATGTCATGCTGTTTTTACAAGTCAAATTTAATGTCTTTCATATCAAGACACATTCGATTAGAAGTACTCGTCCTTCACTCAAGATCTATTGGAGCCTATTAGTAGCATTATCTTATATTCACTTCTTGGAAACTGTGCTATGAATGTGACTGCAAAGCATGAATGCAGGCAGACACATACACGTCTGCTTGTGTATACAGTACTATGTTCTTTCCAGTACTTAGCATTAGGCACAGTGTCTTTCACCGAAGACATGGCTTTCTAAGCAAAGAAATAAACAAACCTAAGTGGAACTCCAGATTGAGCTATTGTGCTCCTGCTTTGCTTGCTGCACTGTTGCGCAGTGCTGGTTTACCGGTTAAGTTTATCGAGGAAGACTGCACAAGAGGCTAGTTTGTAGATGGGAACACTTATGTGCACCCTTCATTCTCAACAGTTTGTGTTTCCTTTTTACCTTTGTTTACACCGTTATGTATTTATGTTTGCCTCAGTTTTCTGTTTTCTTTATGTATTTTTCTGTTGCCTTTACTCTCCTGTGTTTGGGACTCATTTGAAAGTGGTGCTCTTCCCTTGCTCCCCACAAGAGTGGCGCTGGCCTCTCTCTCCAGTGCTACCTGTGCGGCAAGCTGGGCCACATCTCGCGGGACTGCCCCAACAGCGAGCGGGATGACCGCAAGTGCTACAACTGCGGACACCTGGGACACATCAGCCGGGACTGCCCAGAGGCCGGAGGAAACGACGCAGTGGCCGACGTCTGCTACCGGTGAGAGATCATCCCGTCAATTTGTTTGTCATTGCAACCAGCTGTCCCTTACAGGGACACTGAAGCGAAACAATGAATCAATTTAAAGAGTCTTGAAAAACTTTGCTGTTGTTAATTTTGTTTAGCTGTCTTGGCCGGTATTGGTTCATAGTTTTTGGACATTATTAAACTGCGCAAAAGGACAAGCATACAAGTATGGAACGTACAGTGGTGGTCCAACTACACCACTTGCGCCATTTGGCAACAATACAACCTCTCTGCGTCTCGATATGCCAAGTTCTGTGCAAACGGCATCAACTGCAACAAACAGTGTTTGTACAGGTCCTTGAAATCCTTGAAAGCCCTTGAATTTCAAAAATGCATTTTCAAGGCCTTGAAGTCCTGGAATTTTTTGTCCTATTTTAAAATCCTTGAATTTCCTGAGCAGTGCACTCGTATAACGACATTGTGACCTCCTAAATGTGGTACATCGGTGTGCGAACCTATAAAATTGACCATTTCTGAAGCACTAATGCGGCGTGCGGGCACATGATTCCATTTTTCAAAGGTGCATGTGAAAAAAAAAAAGTTAGTTTCTGGTGAAGGTAAAGCAGTGAATGTGATAGCAAGAAATTAGAATGTCACACAAAAAAGGGCAAGCAACCTCATACATGCAACGTGCCGCTGAAGCACGAAGGACGCACGAAAAGAAAGCGCACAGGACGAGTGCTAATGAACGAATGTCGTAGCTCGACACTGGAAGTTAAAGAAACCAAAAACGGCGCTAGAAAAGAACATGCATGAATCCACAGGATGAGTGTAAATTAACCACTGTCCCAAATGTTACTTCTTAGTTGTTGAGCAACATGCTGCGAGTGTCAACTGTGCACAAGCTGACACTCTTGATGGAATGGTGCTATCTAATTTCAATGCTATAGCAAGCACTGTGTGTGTTTAAGAATATATTTTAAGTCGCTTCCCAAGTGCACCTAAATGCTCATTTTCCTTATTGAGACCTATCGCGAGCACATCCAACACTGACCTAGCTCTACAGGAAGGGCAACAAAAGTTCTAGTGATGTCACACCAGATCTGTAGTCAGCTTAGTGACCTCCGGACATATTAGCCTTTAGTGTCCCTTTAACTGCGATAAATGATCTAGAACACAATTATTCCTGCTCTAAATTTTTCCTGAACAGGATGTTTCCAGCTCCGAAAATTGCTCGCAATTCTCAATTGTTTGGCCCACTACTGAACATACCACCACGTTAGTGGTGTTCTGTATGTTTACTTGTGTCCTCGTATTTATACGTAATTTAATAATGTCTAAAAGTCAGTTTCGTCATTATAGTTTTGATAAAAGAGAAAACCAAAGTTTCAGAGATTCCCAATTGTTTTTTCGTATTTCCATGCACCCCCTTCTCTGTTTTATGTTGCCGGCATATTGCACGATTAGATATTGCCTTGCGCAATCCACGCCAGAATGTCCGAGAGCACACCTGATAGTTTTAAAATCATCTGTCCGGCTTGAGCGCGCAATCGCGAACAGCCAGGTGATTGTGAAACAGGCTCTGCCATCAGCAATAACGCTCCAATATTTGACGCGTTGTGTATAAATGACGACGCGCGTTGCCTCGGGTAAGTTCATCGACGGCTGACACTCTGTTTGCCACTGTCAGTGCACAGCATGCATTGCCTGCTGTAGTATGACTTTCGATGTACCAGCTGCAAGTTTGACCAAATAAAGAGTTTCAGTTGGGACATGCCGACTGCTGCCTTTGTCTGTGTCATGACCTCGTGACGGTACTTTTGGTGAATGGGAAATTTCCTGAAGCTTGGTACGTAAGGCCGGTTGCTCCCTCACAGAACCTTGTGCTTTGTTTTGATCGAACAAGAACTACGTAGGCATTAGTAGACACCATCAAAATTCATGACATCACTGAGAGTTGGTGTGGAAACTTCGATGTGGCATTGTCACCTGCATTTTCTACTGCACATTTTTTCGCTTTTGGCAATGTGAAATATTACTTTACTAATGCCAAAAAATTTACTTCTTTGTGTGTCCTTCAAAGCTCTTGTGCCTTGTGCATGATGCCAGCCTTCTCTAATGAAGGTAAAGGCGACAACAACTGCTATCTCAGTGAGCATAATGTTACAGAGTGATGGCAGAGAGGTAATGAGATTACAGTTAAACCCCTTTACAAGACTCGTGCACTGGGGCGCAGTTCGCGTTTTTTATATGAGCGGGGTACCATATATGCATCATGTCATCAACACCTGTTTCTATGTAGGCACACCGGTGTCAGTTGTACGCCATTGTCTCTTTCATAAGCGTCTCTTATAAGGGGGTTCGACTGTATTACCAATTATACAGGAGTCTGCTACGTAAATAAGAATTATGAGCATGCATAACTACAAAGTGAGATTCAGTAAAGATTGACTCCTGCACTTGCTGTGGCAAATGTAGAACTTACGATGGTTGAATATGAAGATATCCGTTTGGTTCAAATGGCACTAGCCTGCATGAAGCATTGGATTTTAGTGATAGCTCTAAAAAGGTACGTAGGCCGTGATAGAGGTCAGCATAATAAACCATGCGTTACTTTCACCAAACAAGGGTTGGACCCAACATTTCTGTGTGTGTGAAAAATAAGTTTCAGTTAATTGTAACTGGGTAATGAAAAAGTAGTTAAGCTGTATAATTAGTACAGTTCATTGCCTGTTACGTGCCTCACTTTGTGCATTTCGCATTGTCCTCACAAATGCTGCCCTCTTTGCCTTCTCTGACACTGCAGCTGCAATGAGCGCGGGCACATTGCACGCAACTGCCGGTCCACACGCTCCAACAACCGCTGCTACCACTGCGGCGAGGTGGGCCACCTGGCACGAGAGTGCGAGATGAAGGCCTGAGAGACGCTTCACCCACGATTTGAGCCGCTGCCCAGCGCCACCTTGGACGTGCAACGGACAGTCCCGTTGCCCTGCCCTCCTCTCCCAGTCGTCTCTCTTGGGAAGGAAGTAGCCGCTCCCTCACCCCCTCCGCCGCTGCTGCTTGCGCGACAGCCCCGTTTGCATCTGCATTGCACTCTGGCAGCGACGTGCTGTCACTAGTAAGGCAAGGAAAGACTGCGAGCAAGTTTATCCCCGACCCGAAGTGTTGCCCAGAAGCGGAATTTTCCATGGTTCGCCCCGAAAGTCGCGAGTTGCCCTCGATGGGCATTGCTGGTGGGGTTGGCTTGCCATTACTGTTGTTGTTAACATTGTTCTATGATGGTGGCGAGGATTCCTTATTCTATGTTTGTTTGGTGAACGCAGCAGATTTGCGAGGGGGGCAGGCTCCTGCCCTTTTCTCTGTGGCACAATCGCGAGGGAACCAGCGAGGGAGCAGGCATCCTGTGGGGGCCACCATTTGTTGTTGTTGTTGACGTTGTTGTGGGGATGATGTTTCTGCTTTAAGCTTCTCTCAGTGCCCTCGACCCCTCTCTCTCCCCCCCTTCGTCATGCCAATAGGAATGGGGAAAGAAAAAAGCACAGTGGAGTTGATCAAAGTCCTCGTAGAAGGTGAAAAGAAGGTGTACCAATATGTTTCCTTGGGAGATCTCTGGTTTGAGAAGAGTCCAAAAAAGCGAAAAAGGTGCATAATCCTGAAGGACAGGGTAGTCCCATTGCTTGCTTTGCCAAAGGTTTGTTTTTTGTGCCGTTTATACTGTGCAGCACAGACATGTTAAAGAAATGTTAGACAGCAGAAAAATCTGCAGTGGTGTCTGAACAGTTTTTTTCAGTATGGTGATGAAAGGTGGCAAAAAAAGGACGAGAGGGCGAAACGGGGGATGATAAGCATTATTTATTTTTGTTGAATAAAGACAGTGCAACTTGTATCGCTAACAGTGAGAAAAACGTGAATGGTCCCGTGACCTTCCGCGAGGCATAATCTCGACGAGGGAAGGAGGGACGGACGGCCCGTCTTGGTTTTCCACAGTTTGTTGCGTGAGCCCGCAGGTTTTGTTGTTTCCTCAACCCACCCTTCTCGTTGAGGAGAGATTCCAAGAATTGGTGGTGTACAAGAGTGAGATTTCGAGCAGCATTGTACAAAAAGAAAAGGAAGAGAGAAACATAGTGACGACGTGGCACTTGCGCTCAAAGAGAGAGAGAGGGTTTTCTCTCCTGCCGAGATTTTCACATTTGGGGAAGGGTTAAGAGGGTTAAGGGCTTTTCTGGGTATAGGGGGAGAGGCTCTTGGCAATCTGATCTTGCTGCACTCTTCTAGTTTGGTGTGAGTGTGTTACGCGTGTAAGCCCAGAAAGCTCTGCTTTTTTGACAAACTCTGCTCCCACACCCAGTCTTTTTGAGAGTACCTTTTGTAGGGCGTGCTGCATTACAGCTTCGTAATGGAGCACACACAAAAAAAAGAATTGGAGGGGAGCCCAGCTTCCGAAAAAGACCAAAGGCTTCAGAGGTCTTTGACGACCATTTAGTGGACACACACACCAATCGTTGAATTGTTGAGCCTTGCCCGTTCCCCCAAACTGTACTTTGATGCTGCAATGTGCACGTTGTGTAGGTGGAGGATTGAGTATATATATATTATATTATATATATATAAATATAATGTGTAAATACTTGTTGAAGAGAAAGTTTCCCAGAGATATTTACAGCTGGTTCATCACAAGTTATATCTGAGGTTGTTTGGATTCCATCCCAGGAGCAGAGTTTTTCAGTAGATGCACAGAAAGCATACTGCATTCTTTTGTTTTTCGTGCGGCATCCGCCAACCGAAAGAAAAGTGTGGTTGGGGAAAAGCGTACATGTCTCAGCCGACAAAACACTAGTCTTCTTTACAAGCACTTGCATGTTTCGACCAAAAAAAAAGTATACCTCACTCCGGGATCAAGATGCACACCAGTGAACATCTCGGCTGAGGTTTACACGACTGGCACACCTGTGAATGCCTAGCGGTTCGTGGAAAGATGGAGCGACAGCGTTCTTGTGCATTGGCGCTGCTATTTATTTAGTGGAAAGTGGTCGTGCGAGCTGTGTCGATGATGCTAGAAGCGAGCCACTCTAACACAGGTGCCATTGTAATTGCAATATGCCCTGATAGTAGACGAAGAGGTTGTGCAATGTTTGTAAGGGAATTGGGGCATCGCGACGGCCGGTTCTCATTGAGCATGTATGCTGCTGCCATTACTTTATCCTGATATGGCTGGCAGTGCCGCCGACAATACGTCAAATTTGGCGATGCCCACTTCTGGATAGCGATACCAGTGTGCAATAAGTGCTTTGCAGAGGAGTTATCTTTGACGAAGTGAACAGAAGAGTATGCACTTCATTAGGCGATACAAATGCTTGTGGCAAACCATGACAGCACACGCAATGCGATGGCGTTGCCAATGCCACAGTAGTGATAACGGTTCTAGTGCTGGAAGGTGCACATAAGTGTAGAGAGAGTTCACATTGGCAGGTTGAAATGCAAGCAAGACAAATAGAAACACCCAGGCTAACCAAACAAAACTGTTGAATAAATGGTTAAAGAATGCTAGCGGGTACTGTTCCTGAAGAAAACAGATTTCCTCGTTTCTCGCAGTATGTGTGTTTACGATGCCGAAGCTGTTCCCAACAACTCGAGGTTGACAGGAATAAGCCGTTCTAGAAGTAGTATAGAATTACTGGGCTGTGAGAGCATGTTAAGCTTGTTGTTGGTCAGCTCAATGAATGCTTAGAACCAACGTGAGAACTTGCCGACCATAAAAGGTAGTGATAACAGTTGCGAACATTTATTGATCCTTCAATCAAAACTGCTGCTTCAGGGTGTAATATAACATTTACTAGTTATATGTTGTATTCTAAGTTGCAACTGAGTGGTTATGCTTAGGTAATCTGCGGCAATGGTTTTAACTAGTCAGATGGTCTGTGCTTCAAACACTTCACTGCGCATTACCATTGGTTTCTTCTGTATGTAAATTTGAGCGACAGTTATCACAAATGCAACATCTTTTCGGTCCGTAAGTCTAGCAAATGTACTGCAATCAACACGGGTAACTTGTTATCTGCGGAACAGTGGCCAGCTTTTATCTTGAATTCTCTGCATCTTGTTCCTTCAGCAGCTCTGTTAGACATTGTATACATTGTATTGTTCCTGTTCGCTCAGATTTACGTACTGTTGCACTACCATGTTCCAGTGTTCAATTTCCTGTTGTTACAGGCGAGCAACTCCTTTATGTGATATGTTGGGATGCCTACAGGTTTTTGCATACCCAAGCGGGTAAGCATTAAGAGTTGGAAGGCAGCGCACAGTTGTGCCGCAAGTTTTCCAGTCGTGTAAATCACAGGCCTCGATGACCGGCTGCTCAGCCATCTTGGAACGTCCAGTGTTAGTTCGCGTGCAGCCGGAGCCTTCTGCCGTTGTACCTTCAGTTTTTTGTTTCCTGTTTATTTGTGTCACAGAGCAGATACCTGTGCTATCTTAACGTTATCCAGTGACATCAAGGTGTACAAAACTGGGATGTGAAACGAGAAAAAAAATAATAAAAATGGATGGAAAAAGGTCCACAGCAGTGTCATTTCTTGGTTCTCTTGTGTTACACAAATTTGCGTCTTGAGCTTCCAGAATTATGAATTTTCACCGAACATTAAACAGCATAATTTGAGATGAAGCAAAATGTGCTGGATAATGTGCACGGATACCATTAGCAACGTACAAATTTAGCACTGGACTGGTTCAACTAGACTGAATACTATGTTAAACTGCATCCGAACGCCTTATATTTTGGCTTATTAGTTGAATTAGAACATGCCTAATATTCCTTGTAAGGTAACAGCCAAATTTCTTTTGATTTACCTGTCAAAATTTTACTTAGCATTAGGGCCACTGGTGCACTTGCGATGATGTTTATTCGAACAGAGGAGTCGCAACGAGGTCGCGACAGAAAATGGACGAACAGCAAGTCTGGCAAAGGGGGCACAGGTTCTCGCACAATCAGAGCACAGGGTTCTTCGTTCTCTTTTGAAGGCGCATACGCGTTAGTGCGTATGCTCCACTACAATACCCCCCCCCCCCCCCCCAGGTCAAGAGAGTAGCCATCCTGGCGACTCAGGGAGTAGGCACAATGAGGGGGTCGTAGTAGGGCTTGAGACGGTCGACGTGCACGGTCTCACGTCCTCGACAGCGCAAGTCTGGCGATTGTGTTAGGGGCTCGATGATGTAATTCACCGGCGAGGTTGCGTCAATGACACGGTATGGACCATGGTACCGGGCCAGAAGCTTAGAAGAAAGGCCAGGAACGTGCGGGGGCACCCAAAGCCACACAAGAGAGCCAGTACGAAACGTAGGCGCCATGTGATGAACGTCGTCATGTCGGGTCTTTTGTAGACCTTGAGTCTCACTTGTCATAGACCGAGCCAACTGACGGCAGTCTTCTGTATATCTGGCGACTTCCGAAAGCGGGGAGCACTCCGATGCATCAGGGCGGTACGGGAGTATGGTGTCAAATGGGTGGGATGGTTCGCGGCCGTACAACAGAAAGAACGGGGAAAAACCGGTAGTCGCTTGCGTCGCGGTGTTACAAGCGAATTCAACAAATAGTAATACAGCGTCCCAGTTAGTGTGGTCGGAGGAGGTGTACATCCTCAGCATGTCGCCAAGTGTGCGGTTGAACCGTTCAGTGAGACCATTCGTCTGTGGATGGTATGCGGTAGCTTTCCGGTGTATGATGTTGCATTGAGCGAGAATAGCTTGTATGACCTTCGACAGGAAGACTCGACCCCTACCACTGAGTAATTCGCGTGGAGCCCCATGGCGGAGAATGAAGCTGTGCAGAATGAAGAGAGCAACTTCGTGGGCGGTCGCTGCCGGTAGAGCTGCAGTCTCAGCGTAGCGTGTCAGATGATCGACACCGACAATAATCCACCGGTTTCCAGAGCGACTATAAGGGAGGGGGCCATAGAGGTCGATACCCACGCGGTCGAATGGGCGAGCCGGGCATGGGAGCGGCTCTAACATGCCAGTAAGGTGCCGCGGAAGTGTCTTGTTCTGTTGGCAAGTGGCGCAAGACAACATATTTCTGCACAAAGCGATACATTCCTCGCCAATAATATCGTTGGCACAGCCTTTTGTAGGTTTTCAGGACACCTGCGTGAGCACTTTGGGGATCTGCATGGAAATTCATGCAGATGTCAGAGCGCATGTGAGTTGGGACAGCAAGGAGCCACTTCCGACCACCAGGCATATAGTTGCGGCGGTACAGAATGTTGTCTCGCACGGAAAAGTGAACTGCTTGCCAGCGTAGTGCTCTCGTGGAAGGGACAGCAGACGGATCGGTAAGGTAGTCCAGTAACAATGCAAGGTATTGATCTTTACGCTGCTCTGAAAGCATGTCAGTGGTGTCGATTGGTGACAAGGTGGCAAAAAAGGGCGACAGAGAAGCCACATCTGGTGTTAATGGCGATCGTGAAAGTGCATCGGCATCCGCATGCTTGCGACCGGAACGATATACGACACGGATGTCTTATTCTTGTAATCGAAGTGCCCAACGCCCCAGGCGTCCAGACGGGTCTTTCAAGGTGGACAGCCAACATAGAGCGTGGTGGTCTGTGACCACGTCGAAAGGACGGCCGTAAAGGTACAGGCGAAACTTCGTCAGCGCCCAGATTATGGCCAAACACTTCTTCTCTGTCACGGAGTAATTCAATTCAGCCTTCTTGAGAGCGCGACTTGCATAGGCGACTACGTATTCAGCTTGGGTGCCTTTCCGTTGTGCCAAAACTGCACCAAGACCGATGCCACTTGCATCGGTGTGAATTTCTGTGGCAGCAGCAGGGTCGATGTGACGAAGAATAGGTGGTGAGGTCAGCAGGCGGCGCAGCTGGCGAAATGCGTCGTCACATGCAGGTGACCATGCAGATATGCCTTTGCTGTTGGAAAGCAGACTCGTGAAAGGTGCGATGATGGACGCGAAGTTGCGCACGAAGCGACGAAAGTAGGAGCAGAGACCGACGAAACTTCTTAGGACTTTCAGTGATGTGGGCAACGGAAAGTCAGCGACAGCTCGAAGCTTATCGGGATCCGAAAGAACACCGTCTCTTGTGATGACATGTCCCAAGATGGTTAGTTTTCGTGCTGCGAAGTGGCACTTTTTGGAGTTAAGTTGTAGGCCTGCAGAAGTTAGACACGTCAGAATCTCGTGGAGGCGAGCAAGATGTGTCGGGAAATCAGATGAAAAGACTACGGTGTCGTCCAGGTAACACAAGCAGGTTTTCCACTTGTGGGCACGCAAGATGGTGTCGATCATGCGCTCAAGTGTGGCAGGCGCGTTGCAGAGCCCAAATGGCATGACTTTGAACTTATATAGGCCATCTGGCGTTACAAAGGCTGTTTTAGGGCGATCACATTCAGCCATTGGCACCTGCCAATACCCACAACGCAGATCCAAAGGTGTAAAGTACTCGGCGCCTTGTAAACAGTCAAGAGCATCGTCTATTCGTGGTAGCGGGTAGACATCTTCTTTTGTAATATTGTTTCAGCGGCAATAGTCCAAGCAAAATCGTACGGTGCTATCTTTTCTTGACCAGAACCACAGGTGATGACCAAGCGCTTTGAGAAGGCTGTATGACTCCACGTTTAAGCAGGTCATCTACTTGCTCCGTAATGACGCGGCGCTCTTCGGCGGAAACGTGGCAAGGACCCTGTCGCAGAGGCGAATGTGAGCCGGTGTCAATAGTATGAGTGATAGTCGTGGTGCGGCCCAAAGCAGCTTCTTGAAAGTCGAAAGAAGAACGAAACTTGTTAAGGAGAGCAACAAGTTGGCGGCGATGCGAGAGGGGAAGGTCTGCGTCAATATTATTGTCGAAGGCTGACGAACTTGATGGCTCAGACGCATGAGTGATTGCAGCAATGTGACATGGCGTTTCGTCGGGAATAATAATATCATCGATATGGTCGACAGGTTGCACATATCTTAACGTTTCACCACGAAGTAAGCCAATGGGGTAGTTGCAGTGGTTGGTAACCAGCATTACGGTTAAACCAGACGCAATTGTAAGAACAGCAAATGGGAGAACGATGCCCTTGCGTTCAGTAAAAACCGGAGATGGCGTAAACACCACCGTGCCGTCAGGTTGCGCCACACATGAAAGGCTAATAGGGACCGAAGCTTCAGGAGGCAAGGTGATGTCGTCATCAGCGATGAGTTTGCAGAGCAGAGGAGAGCAATCGGGTGGTGGAAATTCACATGTTGGCACAAGGGACACTTCGGCACGGGAACAATCGATAATAGCTTCATGACGTGATAAGAAATCCCAAACCAGGATAACGTCATGAGAGCAAGATGGTAGAACAAAAAACTGTACGACGTACAAAACGTCTCGGATGACGACGCGCACCGTACACACAGCCGAGGGATGAATGCGTTGCGCGCTAGCCGTGGACAGCACCAAGCCACTGAGAGATGTGGTCACTTTCTTCAGTTTCCTACAAAATTTTGCGTTCATCACAGAAACGGCGGCCCCGGTATCAATTAACGCTAATGTGGCAACTCCCTCAACATCGACATCAACAACATTTTGTGGCGAAAATGGAGGCCTTGGGAATTGCGCATAAGGTGCAGTTCTTGCCTCCGGAACTGCACTGATTAGTTTCCCTCCTCAGGAGGTGGTCGATGGCGATCGGCGACGAGGTGATGGGAAACGAGCAGTCGATGGGTGGCGATCCGAGTCGGAGTGCCGCTGTTCATATGCAGACGTGGTGGTCTGCTGCGGTGCGTAGGTAGGAGCTCCGAAGTATGCGTGCGCAGGTGTGGGACGGCGGCGGCAGAAGCGTGCAATGTGGCCAGCGATGCCGCACGCGAAGCAGATGGGATGATTGTCTCGGGTGCGCCACTCATTAGATGGACGGAAAAAGCGAGGTGGGGGCCTGTAAACTGGAGGTGAGGCCGGAGGAGGTGGAGCCCATAAGGCGACTGGATGTGGTGGGGGCCGCGCGACCACAGCTGCGTAGCTGAGAGGTGAAGGCGGCGCAGTTGGTGCGTAGCCAGAAGTTGAGAGATCAGATGGCACCGAAGTGCATGGGTAAGAGGGCGGAACTGTTGGGAGGGCATTGCAAATTTCTGTGCGTATGGCCTGCTGCATATTCGAAGGGAGGCTTGTCGTGGGCGCGTCGCTATGCGGCAGCTGGGAGAGCTGTCGGGCGACTTCCTCCCTGATGAAGCCTTTAATCTGGTTCGACAGAGTTTCTTGGTGAACGTTGCCATTTGCGAGTGCGACGGCCGAGATCGAATCTGGTGATGGGACACTGTCGGGCGATGGAACGCTGACGACGCAATTCATCGAAGCTCTGGCACAGGCTTACGAGGACTGCCACCGTGGTCGGGCTTTTCGCCAGCAACATCTTGAATGCGCCATCCTCGATGCCCTTGAGAATATGTCGAATTTTCTCTTCTTCAGGCATGGATGAGTTAACACGCCTGCAGAGGTCGAGGACATCCTCAATATAGCTAGTAAAGGTCTCGCCAGGCTGCTGGGCTCGGTGGCGCAGACGCTGGTCAGCGCGGAGCTTGCGGACCTCTGGTCGGCCAAACGCTTCGGTCACGAGGGTCTTAAAGGTGGACCAGCTGGCGATGGCAGTTTCGCGGTTGGTGAACAATAGCTTGGCGACGTCAGCCAAGTAAAAGATAACATAGGCAAGCTTAGAGTCGTTGTCCCATTTGTTGCTGGCACTTACGCGTTCGTACAAGGAGAGCCAGTCTTCGACGTCTTGCTCACCACTGCCGCTGAAGATTGGTGGGTCCCGCTGACGGGTAGCACCGGGGCAGGTCGACGGGGCAGCCGAAGGTGCTGGCTGTGCTGGGATGGGCTGGTTGGCGACTGCGTCAGTCATGTCGTACGGTGGTCTTTCAGCCAACTTGCGAGAGCGGAGCTCCAGGTCTTCTTAGGGATCTCAGCAGCCTCCACCAAATGCGATGATGTTTATTCGAACAGAGCAGTCTCAACGAGGTCGCGACGGAAAATGGGCGAACGGCAAGTCTGGCAAAGGGGGCACAGGTTCTCGCGCAATCAGAGCACGGGGTTCTTCGTTGTCTTTTGAAGGCGCATACGCGTTAGTGCGTATGCTCCACTACACTGTGAATATTATGAAATCAAAACCCAACTAACAATCAACCAAAAATGAAATATTCAAGCTTTCCCTTAAGAGTTGAACGCAATAGCGATTTTCTGTCAATAGTGCATACTTTAATTACATAGTGCATGATGTTACTAGAGAATATAAATTGTGGATTGCCACACTGAAATCGATAAAGTTGAAAGTGCAGTAAAGTAGAGGGGTGGGCCAGTTGGAACTGATGCATACTTGAAAGCTTTTCATCACGAACGAGACTGAGCACAAAGAAGACACAAACAAGCGCTAACAACTGAAGTTTATTGAAAGAAATTTGAACCACCTTGAAAACCGAAGACGAGTGTGCAGAAATTACCTGTTATGAAAGAACTTTTTAACTTACTTAGTTCACAATCTAAGAGGCAAATGAACCGCTCAGTTTCACTGTCTTCTTCCACATCTTTAATGAAGTACACTTCCACGAGTTTTCGTGCTCTTCTATCTCTGTTGGCTGTGTTATCTAAGCACTGTCTACATCCACAGACCTTACAACGTGTCGCGAGGTTTGGCATCGGCGTTCCCTTTAAGGTGCTATAGTGCTGTTTGGAGTGTCAATTTATTTGCCTGACTGGCCTATATACACTCTGCTGTAAGAGAGGTGTATCCTATAGACCACCCCAACAGAGCAGGAAACGACGATGATGATAGTTATAGCGCGAGAACAAAACGATGACACAGAGACAAGAAGGACACGAAAAACACGAGCGCTAACTTCCAACTGAGTTGGAAGTTAGCGCTCGTATCTTTCCTGTCCTTTTTGTCTCTGTGTCGTCGTTTTGTTCTCGCGCTATAACTATCGTCATGCCATACCAACTAGCCCAAGCTGCCACACTTCTAGGAAATGAGGGTTTCAATGCTTAACCATACAACCTACACCCGAAGTTTCTCTATTCTTTTTCTCAATCGCAGCACATGCTTTTCCTACTTTCTGGTTTGAAGAAAAAACATCCGCAGCAAGTTGATCGACTAAATAATGCTGGGTTCTTTGTGCATGTTCTTGCGTCGGCCTTGGAAAGATTAATCAAGAAGTGCGAATCCTTCTCAAGTGCTAAACTGCGATACAGGTGTTAAGCCAAGGAGATAAGCGGTTATGCCTTATGTGCACCAGCTGTCGCATCGATTTAAGAAGATAGCAAACATCGATGTTCTTTTGGGAGTGATGGCTGCCCATGTGCTCACAAAAGAACATGGACATTTGCTTCTGTTGAGGTGTATGAAAAGTACATGGAACCTTGGTCATATACGGCTTCAAAGGCTTCAGTAGTGTTTAAAAATAATATCTCCACCCCTTTGTTTGCAAACATAGAAGGTTCCACAGCATCAAATTCATCATCACCACACTTGGGCCAAAAGACCAGGCCCATGCAGACCCGTTGCCTGTGCTTGTTGACATGAATGATTTTATGAACAGAGAGCGTTGAAAAGCTAGATTTGCAGCAATTCCAGTGTTGGCATTGGCGGCAATAATTGTAAGATAAAAATAATCTTGTCCATGACAAAAAAATTGAGAAAGATGCAAATAAAATAAAATTTCCAGGTCCGAATCGGAACAAAACCTAGACCAGGCCGTCCGTGTGGCAAGCAGATTTTCCACCCTCAGAGCCATAAATTTTGTTGGAAATGCTTTAGAAAAAAAAAAAACGTTTGAATGAAAGGAGTCTATTGCGAGGCAGAAGCGTAGAATCGTGCCATACATCAAAAGACATGAATTGAGCTACGAGTGAGTGTTTCAAAGGTCCATCCATTAAGAAGTGCTCAGGAATATTTAATCATCCGCATCAGAACCATGAGAACAAAGCATAGGTTCGAGTTTGCCCTATGGGTGCGTAGTGGGCCCTTTGCTGATTCGCAAAAAAAAATTGCGGTGTAATGGGCACTTAACAACTGTGCTTGCAATAAAAATCACATTCGATCATCTGGCGACCTTTATTATTTTTCTCACAATTTTGTATCTAACTTTTCTTACGCAATTTTTTAAACGATTCATAGCTGACCTACCAATTCGAGTTGTGCGGCGTCCTATTTTCAACAGCCAGCCAACCAACTGTGCACACTAACAGATAGAGGGGAATAAATAGCTAATGAAAGGGACATGCAAGACTAATCTTCAGGAAGAATGTAAAACGATAGGAATGCTAAAAAAAAAGAAAGCTACCATAGCCTACACTGGAGGTGCAAGGCTTAAGTCATGTAGCGGAGCCAATGGGCAACTTCGACCTAGTGGTCCGAAGAAAGTACAGAGCTTAGCAGCCGTCTTTGTTCCTTTCTCTCAGTTTCTTCTGTCATTTTTGTCTCCATAACTATTTTTCTCTTTTTCCTTACTTTGTCTATTTTTCATCGCTCTCTCTGAATTTCTATTTCTCATTATTTGTATGATGAGCTCTCCTGTCACCCTCCTCCTCCCTCACACTTCCCTTTTCTGCCCCTTTGCTATATGTACTACACAAGGCTATGCTATGTTCTCTCAGCAGGCCTGAATAGCCAAGTAGTCAAAGTTCACATTCCACTGCCTCGCGAGATTTTTTTTTTTCCTTTGCTAGAATTTTCTTTTTATCCTTTTCTCTCACCCCTCATTATAAGCTGGAAAAATAGGCGCATATGTTCCGAGAGATAAGTAGAAAAGGGCGAAGAGAGTTCAAGCTGGCCTATAATGATAGCTTTGGGTTATGACAGACATTTCAATCAGAACTGGAATAGTAGTGCTGTTCAAGAAGAGGGAAACAATGACAAATCAGAAAGGTACAAGAAAAGCATTTACGAGGAGTTCAGCAGAATATGGCGAGGGACCGAAGCCTAATCCAAGTGCCTACTGAAATAACTTTTTGTTCACAAACTTTTTTTTCCCTCGTTTATACCATATATGATACACGTTTTTCACATTCATCTTGGAGAAGACTTGTTTAGTTTATTTTGCATTATCTGCTCGTTTGACCGCACAGCCACTAGACTCGTTTTGCAGCTTTGTAATGGAGGGGCATATCTAAAATCATTTTGAAAAGAAAGTGGGGCTAGGTTATGGAGTGCATGCATATTAATAATGCAATAGCATTAATAAGCTCGTTTTGCAGAAATTTCAGCCTTGGTGTCGGTCGTGAACAAAATATCATCTTGTCCGTGACCGAAAAATCGGGAAAAATGTAAATAAAATAAACAATATCAATTTCCGCGTCCAAGTGAGGATCGAAACAAGGCCATTTGCGTGGAAAGCAGGTTGCGACTGCTTGGAAATAGAGTGAAAATAACTTCCTCAGCTTGGAAATGCAGCAAAAATAACATTCACATGCTTTACAGACACACATGTCCTGTATACCGGCTTCATAATACAAGGTGTAATATTGCATGGTACAAGTGTACATTGCCACTGGGCATCAAAACGTTATTATGGGTTTAAAGCCGGCCATCCATTACAAAAGGCACACACACTACTGCACGTATTAAGACCTCGTAGTGGGTGCATAGCAAGTTCAAAAAAATTTCATGTGCATAATGCAGCCATATGCAAAAGCTTTACCGACACAAGCTACTTCAACTTCACTAACTACATTGCACTAATCCACAATGTAAACTTCTTAAGTAACAACACACAATAAAAAGTATGCACTATTCATTACATGCAATAAAAGAATGCGCTAGGGACAGAATAACGCTGTTGAGTTCAAGACAACTCTTAAAGGTGAAGTTAAAGGGTCCCCCAATGCTTTTATGGTTGTTATACCTGGTGCACAAATCTGAATCCAAAGTAGGAAGGCAGGAGGGAGAGTAGCTTTGCAGTATCATTTCTTTCTGGGAAACTGAAACCCTCATGTCTGATTGCCCAAGGCATTTTGACGGTGTTTAATGGAGAACAGCACAAGCGATGCCGACAAACCAGAATTGTTGTGATCTGCACACGATGACGGCCTTTACAGTCGCATAAACCCAGCGTGAGCAGCATTACCAAAGATATTATGAGAGCGAGTTGTGCATTCTTAGAGGCTATTCAGACAACCATTATGGAATGGACTGCACAAAACTTAAGAACCTGCAGATTGGTGGCCTGGCCAAGGCCACCAAGGTGCTTGTGGCAAGGTTTAGCCTTTTCACCGCTTCTCAGGCCCGCTGGATTACTCAAATCCTATTTTTCTAGCGAGAAGTAGAGTTATATTTTCATTTCTTCATTGAAAAATTGTGAAAATAGCCTGTGGCACCTCCTGGTGGCAGAAACTTCAATTATCCGAGCTGCCCTGTTACGTGACCATAAAGTAGTGTATGCGGTAGACAATTTTCCCGTTTGTTTTGAAATTTTGTTTGCTTTTTCATTGTAAAGGCTGCTCTACGAAGTAGTCCGGTTCGACTCTTGTTTCGAATTACGGCTGTGTTGAAATAATACAACTACTTAATAGGTCTATTCTATTCTCCCTAGGTTCTCTGCACCTTCTGCACCTTTTCACGGTGCGCTGCACCTCACTCATCGATTCTCAAAGGTACAACGCCGCCCCCCTGCACCTGCGTTCTCGATCTTACAAGGTGTTGGTTAGGTGTCGCCGTGGTCCGGCGAACTCTTGCACCTTCTAGCGCGAGGGTGCAGCCAAGGTGCAGAATTTTGGTGCAGCCTCTCACATTCCTGCCGCGCGCTAGCAGACAGCACCTTGAGACACGCTTGTGGAACGTCGTGGACATCGACGGTGTACAGACAGAAATTTTTCCGATTGTGGACGATCTTGGCGTGATACTCCTAGCCGGCAACGCTGAACTCTACGCTACAGCAGGTAATTGAGCAGAAGTGATAGAATTCTTGAGAAGTTCGCTCAGATGCAAGACCGCGACAATTTTTCGTTATCCATTGTTTTTTTTTTAGATGGCAGAATATTGCGGGTTGTATGCGCGTCGGTCGAACTTTCCACCACTGAATCGACAAACTGGCGTGATACACCTACAACACCGCAAGACCACGCGATGCTGACGACGCAAGCGGTCACTACAGCAGCTGCTCCGTGCTTCGTCAGAGCGCTGGTCAAGGTCCTGCACGTCGCGACGACTCTGACGAAGTGCTGTGGACCGGAAGAAAGAAGAAGTTTTTTATTGATAAAGATAAAGAGAACTTCAAAAGCATCGGCAGAAAGGCACTTGAATTCGTAGTCAGAATGACGGACAACTTCCTCATAGTACCTAGGTGCGCGGTTACGATCGCTGCGCACCATTTGACATAGCACTGCAGTCCAGTTCCTCGTCTTCGCTGTTGTATTCAGCTGTTTCCATGGCAATGTGGAATTCCTTCATGCTGACAAATCAGGAGCTGCAAATTCGTGGGCGCACAATACTCATAACGATTTACGTAGCCGAGCAGCAGACGACAGGTGTTCTCTGCTTGCATATCAACACTAAGCGGTGACGCTGCTGATGCGTTGCATATGAACCCCGAAATGGGTGCCGAGACACCTAGCTACACCTGCTGCACCAGGTGTCAGCACCGGCTGCACCTTCTTGTATTCTATGTGAGAACCGCAAAGTCCGTATTCAACTTTAAAAGGAAGGTGATCTCAGCTGCCAAAAGAGCAACTGTGCTGCGAGGCGGCAGTCTGGCGTGATGATGATGATGATGTTTGAAGTTTTGTGGCGCAAGGGCCATTTCACGGCCAAAGAGCGCCAGTTCATGTTACTAAGAATATGGACAATGATTGCTGATACCCGGCTGTATAAGGGCCATAAAATTCCTCGCGGTAAGGCGGGTAAAAACATACAAGTAATAAAATCGTGACCATGCCGTGAAAGGTGTGTGTGGTGAGGATAGATGACAAGAGTTGGTGATTATAAAAAACGATGGTGGATATGAATGGCATTAGCACAAGTGCCTCACTCGTTCATACCCTTGCGTCCAAGGGCCGTGAGGCAAGTGCTTTTTTGTGTAACCGCCGCAGCAAAAACCTCTCTAGAGAGGTCGTGCTACGGAATGCCCGGGTGTATGATATGAAAATTATTAATTTCTTTTAAAAATGCTAACAATGATTTATGACTAAAAAGCGGTTCCCTACCAACGAACATTGCAGGGTGTAAAGGTATATGTTGTCGGTAGGGTAATGTAAAATGTTGTTTTCTTATAGTTTCTAAGTGTTTACACTGGATTAACATGTGAAGGACGGTGAATGGTTCACCACATCTGTCACACAATGGTGGATCGCCACCAGACAAGAGATATGTGTGTGTCGTGTATGTGTGCCCTATCCTGAGTCTCGTTAGTATTACCTCTGTATGACGCGATTTCGATACAGGCTGCCAATGACCAAGGTGTGGCTTAATAACGTGTAGTTTGTTTTGTGTGTGTGTATCCCACTTGCTCTGCCAGTAGTCCCGGAGGTTTCGTTTGAGAGACGGCTTAAGATCAAGGGCCAATGGATATGGATGTAATGGCGGTGCTCTCATGGACGGATGCAGCGAGCTGATCCGCCCTCACGTTGCCTTGAATCTCACGGTGCCCTGGCACCCAGCACACTACAACACGTTGTTTGAGTGTGTACAGTGTGCATAAAATGGAGTAAAGTGAGACAAGGACTGGGTTTTTGTGTTTTTTAAGAGTGTGCAGAGCCGTTACTACACTGAGGGAGTCTGTATAAATTACTGCTTTTTGTATTTGTAATTGTTTGATGTGTTTAGCTGCCACAAGTATCGCGTAAGTTTCCGCTGTGAAGATACTTGTGCGTGGATGTAGAGGGCCAGCATCCGAAAAGGATGGGCCGACAGCAGCGTAGGACACAGAGGAGTTAGTCTTGGAGGCATCTGTGAAGAACTCGGGACGTGTGTATTTGTGTTGAAGTTCCAAAAAGTATGTTCGGATATGGGCAATAGGTGCATGTTTTGTAACTTCTAGGAAAGACACATCGCAGTCTATAGTCTGCCACTGCCACGGTGGCGGGTATGCTACGGGAGCCATTAAACTGTGTTCAAGTGACCGCATTAAACTGTGTTCAAGTGACACTGCAGTTTCTCGAGCTAGACACTTCAGGCGAACTGAGAAGGGCTGCCTCATCGAAGGCCTGTTTTGAAACAGAGTTGAGCTCGACAAATCATTAATTGTAGAGTATGAGGGGTGCTCCTTGTCTGCTTTCACCTTAAGGAAATAAACAAAGGACATGTAGGTTCTTTGCAGATGAAGCGACCACTCATTTGACTCAACGTAAAGGCTTTCTACGGGGCTGGTGCGAAAAGTACCCGTAGAAAGGCGAATGCCCAAATGGTGCACGGGGTCCAGAATCTTCAAGGCACTTTGAGTAGCAGACTGATAGACAACGGCCCCATAATCTAAGCGGGTGCGAATGAGGCTTCTATAGAGGTTCATGAGGCATTGCCTATCACTACCCCAAGTAGTACGTGACAACACTTTTAAAACATTCATGGCTTTTAAACAATTTGTTTTTAGATACTTGATGTACGGCACGAAGGTCAACTTGTTGTCCAAGATTAGGCCTCAGAATTTATGCTCGGCTTTGACGGACAGACGTTGCCCGTTCAGTCGAATGTCAGGTTCCGAGTGCATGCCTCTCTTTCGAGAGAACAAAACACACGTGCTTTTTTGTGGGTTAAGTCGAAATCCATTTTCATCTGCCCATTTGGAGACCTTATTTAAACCCAGCTGAACCTGCCGCTCACATATGGCCAAGTTGCATGACTTGAACCCAAGCTGAACGTCGTCGACATATGTACAATAGAACATAGTGCGGGGAATGGACAAGTGCAAAGAGTTCATTTTGATAATAAAAAGTGTGCAACTAAGCACGCCACCTTGTGGCACACCTGCTTCCTGGACAAATGTTTGGGAGAGCACACTGCCCAGACGGACACGGAATGTCCGGTTTGACAGGTAACTTTCGATTATATGAAACATTCTTCCGCGCACACCAAGGTGAGACAGGTCTCTTAGAATTCCGAACCGCCATGTTGTATCATACGCCTTTTCGATATCGAGGAACACAGAGAGAAAATATTGCCTATGGACGAAGGCGTCTCTGATCTGTGCCTCGATACGAACAAGGTGGTCTGTGGTGGATCTACTTTCTCGAAACCAGCACTGAAATGGGTCGAGCAAATTGTTTGTTTCAAGGATATGTATAAGTCGGCAGTTTATCATTTTTTCGAATACTTTGCACAAGCAGCTTGTAAGTGCAATAGGCCTATAACTTGAAGCTAAAGAAGGGTCCTTGCCCTCTTTCAAAATGGGAATAATAATAGCCTCTTTCCAGGAGGTAGGGATAGTGCCAGAAAACCAGATAGCATTGTACAAACAAAGTAGGGTTTGTCTTGTTTCAGCTGGTAGGTTTTTTAACATTTCATACACCACACGGTCAGAGCCTGGGGCAGAAGTACTGCAGGAGTTTAGGGATGTTCGGAGCTCCGCTAGACTGAAAGCTTGGTTATATGCCTCGTGTCTAGTGGATTTGTGTTCGGGTGTCTGCTTTTCTATTCTTGTTCTGTATTTTTCAAAAGTGTCAGTATAGTGGGACGTGCTGGATACCCGTTCAAAATGTGCCCCGAGGAAGTTTGCCTGATCTTCCAAGGTATCACCTTGAGTGTTTACGAGTGGAAGTGTGTGTACTTGTTTCCCTGCTATCCTACCGACCATGTTCCAGAGTTTGGCCTCTTGTGTGTATGAATTGATCCCTGACAAAAACTTCTGCCAGCTTTCTCTTCTGGCCTGCCGACGCGTTCTCCTAGCTTGAGACTTGAAGGTGTCAAGATTTTCGGCTGTCGGTGAGTTCCGAAGCAGCCTCCAAGCTCTGTTTTGCTGTTTGCGCGCGTTTCGGCATTCAGAGTTCCACCATGGCACACGCCGTTTTCCAGGGTGTCCATTTGTTTGTGGGATGCATTTTGTTGCAGCATCAATCAAAAACGCTGTGAAGAAGTTGACAGCAACATCAATGTTCAAAGTACATATGTCATTCCAACCTAGACGAGCGATGGTATAAAACTGTTCCCAGTCGGCTCTGTTTATGAGCCACTTGGGAACACGTGGTGGACACTCAGTTACTGTATTTGTGCTCAAAACTACGGGGAAGTGGTCACTTCCGTACAGATTACTGACGACTTTCCACTGGAGTATAGACACAAGGGATGGAGATACTATGCTTAGGTCTATGGAGGAGTAGGTGTTATTGGCGAGATTATAATAGGTTGGTTCTTTTCGGTTTAGGAGACACGCGCTCGACGAGAGAAGGAACTGTTCGATCAGTCGACCTCGCGCGTCATACCGAGAGTCACCCCATAGCCTTGCTATGCGCATTAAAGTCTCCAAGGAGAACATAAGGTTCCGGAAGTTCATCAATTAAAGAGTGTAAATCATGTTTTTGTAGCCGATAACTAGGAGGAATGTAAATCGTGCAGATTGTGATCAGTTTATCAAAAAGAACCGCTCGAACAGCCACTGCCTCAAGGGATGTTTGGAGTTGTAAGTGTGTGCATGCAATTCCTTGATTCACTATGATGGCAACACCTCCGGATGATGTCATGGCATCATCACGGTCTTTTCGAAAAATAACGTATTCGCGAAGAAAATTTGTGTGTTTTGAATTAAGGTGTGTTTCTTGTACACACAGCACTTTTGGTGAGTGTTCGTGTAGGAGTTCTTGGATGTCGTCAAGGTTTCTGAGAAGGCCCCTGACGTTCCATTGTATAATTTCAGTGTTCATGGTGAATGTAAATTAATGCTGTGTGTACGAAAAGCGAGTGGCTGTTTAGACGGGGAGTTTGAGTTCACTTAACAGGGCCGTCACTAGGCCCTGTTATTTGCTTTTTTGTTTTCTTGGCGCGCTCCAAGGAGCCACGCCGCTCTTTCGGCACCAAGGGTGCCGACGTATCCATTGCCTCCTCAGAGGCACTGGGTGCTCGCACATGCGAGCTGGTGGTTCGGATTTTAGGCCTCGCCTGGTGAGGGGAGGCCTTGAGACCCGAAGACCCTGGAGTCTCCGGCCTCAACTCGCTAGGAGGCGGAGTAGACTGAACTACTGCCGCCTTGGGGGCAGGTGCCACAGCCGTCGGCTCGCTCTGCGCTGGCCGAAGGAGTGGCGCGGGCTGGTGCGGCGTTGCCCCCTGACTCGCCGCATCAGCATATGTAGTGCCATAAAATGGCGACACTCTTCGTCTTGCTTCCTTGAATGTGATATTTTCTTTAATTTTCAATGTGATGATTTCCTTTTCTTTTTTCCAAAATGAGCAAGACCGTGAGTATGCGGCATGATTTCCGCCACAGTTCACACAGTGTGATGGTTCTTCGCAATTGTCAGAATTGTGGCCTGACACTCCACATTGCGCACAAGTTTGGTGACCACGACAGCTTTGTGAGCCGTGGCCATACTTCTGGCACTTAAAACAACGACGTGGGTTAGGTATGTATGGTCTGATCGATGTCTTAGTGTACCCTGTTTGAATACTTTCTGGCAGATTACTGGAAGCGAACGTGAGTATTAGGTGTTTTGTTGGTGTTACCTTGTTGTCTCTTCTAATGGTGATCCTTTGTACATTGGTCACATTCTGACTCTTCCACCCCTCCAGAAGTTTCTCTTCAGTCAGGCCGAGCAAATCAGCATCAGATACTACTCCACGGGTTGTGTTCATGGATCTGTGTGGCGTTACAGTAATGGGAGTGTCACCAAAAGTTGAAAGATTCTGTAGCTTTTCAAACTGTTCTTTTTCTCGAACTTCAAGGAGGAGGTCTCCGCTGGCCATTTTGGTAACATTGTACCCGGCTCCTAGAGTTTCTGTGAGACATCTGGCTACTACAAAGGGGGATACAGTTCTGGCTTGCTTGCTGCCGATCTCACTATGTATAACATGAAAATGGGGGAAGTTTTCAGTTGAACGGTTGAAAAATCTTATGTCTTCGGTGCGTACGCGCTTTAAGGCGGTACGATCACTTAATAATGGAAATGCTCTATGCATGCCAGTTTAGTTTTCTTCAGAAGCGTTGGCGGCCACCCACCACGGAGCCCAACGAGGGGACGCTACAAGTTTGCGGGTGCTAAAACCTGCAGACGCCAGCCGTACAACGCTACTATAACCCAATGCGCCTAGACCAAGGTAGGCTATTTGCACAGGGTTAACCCTCGCCGCCAGGAAATTCGGAAGTAAACGGAAAAGAGAAGATGACAGGACAGATAAAAAGTGAGAGATAAAGACGAAGATGTAGGAAGAGAGAGATAGGAAAAGGCGACTGCCGATTTCCCCTGGGTGGGTCAGCCCAGGGGTGCCGTCTACGTGAAGCCGGGGCCAAAGGGGCGTGTTGCCTCTGCCGGGGGGCCTTAAAGGTCCAATCACCCAGCGTCGGCTCAACCCCCAGGATCCCCTTTTCCCCGGACACGGCAAAGCCACGCACGGCTAGGCGTGGGGAGGAGCCGAAGCTCCCCCGTTAGGGCAGTCTGGCGTGGACGAGTGAAGCAGTCACCGTTGGGGTAAACCGAAGAAACCCCTCTTTATATTAACTGGCCCAAAAGTTTCTGCGGGCTGAAAAAATTTAGTGTTTTCGAATTTTGAACAATGGAGTACTGCTCGGGCTGCCATCGGTATTCGTGCTTGACGCATTTCCGTGCAACCTCCGCAAAGCGACTGCTTCGCGTTTCCCACGTGCTGAGCTCGTCGTTGACACGAGAGGACATCTTGGTTGGAGTCGCATGTGGGCCTAAATAATTCATTTAAAAACCACATCAACCACATGCATACGTTGTGGAACCATCCTTGCTGGCACGGGCCTTGCCAGCGATACTGTGCACATGGATCGCCGAAACTTAGGTCGGTATTCTCGAGGCGCCAGTTTGTCGTGCCTTCAAGAAGTGCTGAAGATAAAACGCCTTTGATGGCACAGAAAATTGAGCGCTGTCGAAGGACCTCTCTGACCAGGCAGTTCGATGAATAAGTGTGTGAATAAATGAATTTAGTTTTTATCTCACTCAAGCTATGTATATATATGAGTGAAAACATTTTTTCCCGTGTTTTCCATCTCTGAAATACACCGCGGGCGCAGAACCGTACTATACACTGGTTTTTATGTGGCGTCTACAAATGAATGAGTGTCTGCCAAAACCCTCCCCTGAGAAAACATAGGCTAGAAGTAAACAGCTTCGCTGTAAAGCACAACAGGATAGACATCATGAAATAGCGTTTATATTTTCATTTACACAGTGATAAGTACACGTCCCACTCGCGTGTGAGGATAATAAGACGTACAAGGGTGTCCTCATGCATACTGCTGCACTTGCTGCAGCTGCTTCTGCTGATTGAACCACCGCCGGCCGTTTCTCACATCCTCTTCCCACTGTTTTCTGTACATGGTGTAGCAGCGCATTGCAGCCTGGGCATCTTGCACCTGCAATGCAAACATTGAAAATTGGACACTCAACCATCAAGACAGGCTTGAGTGCAACTGTACGTAACTATTCAGGCATTTGATTTCTTTATGCATTTGATTTCTTTACAGTTGGCTCATGCAGATGCAACTACTGCTATGGATACGCCATGCCTTGACCATTAGATGTCTCTTTTCATTTCTGCGCCTGTATAAAACTGCAACTTTTTCACAGCTTTGCGCAGGCACAGGAATCAAAACATATATTCTGTGTCTGTGTTTGCACGGCCAATCATGGCCAGTCTTTTAGCATAAATCCCAGGGAGTGCACTGACCGAACTGTGCTCGCCCTGCTGGACTTTGACTCCCAGAATGCGCTCCGAGAGGGCCTTGAGTGATGGTGTCCGGCCGCCAAACATGGCCCGGAATGGGCGATAGGCGCATGTGTCTCGTATCCGTCGTTTGGGATGAGACAGGAACAGCACCTGCACAAGCATGTTGTCAATAATATACAAAGATTAGAGAGGCGTGGTGAAAAAAAAATTCCGGTACGCATACACAACCTTTTCTTGAAAGGACCCTTGAGAAGCAGAATGTTTTTATCACTTTGTTTTTATCACTTTTTGATAAAACGGAATGATTCAGTGTTAACATTTGTTAGCTTTTCTGGAATGATAAATACTGTTCCATCTGCAATTCCACAAATTTCTGCTCATTGTATCACATTTGGGTTGGACCTCTGCACTCTCATATCCAAAAATACTGGTACTTAACACAAGTTATTTACTGCCACATTTCGCTGCATTTACACGTGAAGCTTCAGCATTGCAAACGAGCACGTGCAGCACATAAAGAAGGTGGCGACTATCGTGTCTATGAGGCATTAAACGAACCATGGCACAGCAACAGTAAAAATTCCTAAGCGAATCGTGTCTGCAACATCCAAGACTGCTCCACAACGATGCAACAGTCAAAATCCTGATGACAGAAGCATGCCCTCTTTTTGAGAAAGCTTTGCTTTAGGAGAGAGTCACTCACACACACATGCACTGCTTGCAACACTGCCCACCACTGCTAGTGAGTGAGAAGCTATTTATGTGACGTGCCTTTCTTTTCTTTAACACTGCATACCCAGTAATTCCAGGCCCATGGACAGCCTGCACATTAACACACTGTAGCATTCTTGAAAGAAAAACAGCGAGCATAAGGTTATCAAAAAAGGAAGGAACACAAAAGAAAGAAAGATAACGAACGCTGTTTAGAGACAGGATACACCTCAAAGGGTGCGTTTGTTTTCAGGCAACAAGATCGAGCTGTGATATATCACCTTTAAATCGTGGTGCACAGCATGGCCAACGAGAATGCGACCACTGAGTATTTCACTCACTTCCTTCTGCACTTTTGCAAACTCTTCACCTGCAACAGGAACAAGCAAATCGAGGTTTATTGAGACACGAGTAGACACGCCACATCAGCTAGACAGGCAAGTGTACGCTCTACGTAAATTTGAAATAAAACACTTGGACAAAAAAACACTGAACTCGGCATATGGTAAGCAGATCACACAGATTTACTCGCAAGTTTTTTTGCTATACATATTTCACACAGAGGCACGCGCCACTTGTGGCAGCCCCAGAGGGGTTCAGTCAAGCCCCTTTATAAGAGACGAATGGGTATAAGAGACGCCTGTGTGCCTACAGCAAAATACGGGTTGATAAGAAAATGCATACGAGGCACCTTGTTTTTAAGAGACATCTCATATAAGAGACAAAAAACAGGGCCACTCGATCCATTCATTCTTCATATTTATATGACATCAGTATTTTACCCTTGAACCGTATATCACAGCGGCATCACGCATTTCCCACTGCACCAGTCATCCGCCTCAAGTTGCCCGCCCGCCCGCCATCGCATACGACTACGTTTTCTGTTTCATTATTCCTCAGAGCAAGTTCAGACGGGAACGGCCTACCCTATGACATCGTCAACATTGCCTCATCCATCTGCTTTTAAAGAACGCATCACTGATCATCTGCAATGTTAATTTAATCATCACTCTTAGATTTTTTTTTTCTTGTAATCTCACCCCTTATATAACAACCCCCTGAATGGAGGCCCTTAAGAAAATAAAACTGAAGCTGAACAAGAATTGCTGCATGGAGCATGCCTCTTATAAAGAGGTTTAACTGTGCACTAGAACCCACAATCTAATGCTTAGCGGCGCATTGCCACATTCCTCGAGCTACCGTGACAACTAAACTGTTGGCCACTGATCAGGGATTTCGTTATTTTTACTATTACAAGTGACCAGCAACCAATACTTGTAAAACATACTTGGCAATTATTAGCTGTATGACCCTAGGTGAAGCCACCCACATCTTTACTATAAAAATGTGCACTGCTAAGCCTTATGGTTTATGTTCACAAGAAAAACAGCAGAATTAGCCGATAACAACAACTGTTGGCCACTGATCAGGGATTTCATTATTTTTACTATTACAAGTGACCAGCAACCAATACCTGTAAAACATACTTGACAATTATTAGCTGTATGACCCTAGGTCAAGCCACCCACATCTTTACTATAAAAATGTGCACTGCTAAGCCTTCTGGTTTATGTTCACAAGAAAAACAGCAGAATTAGCCGATAACAACAAAATAGACAACGTGGGCCCCCAGCTTGCCATTGTGTTTCATTTTGACAACACATTAAAAATTGCACTGAATTTACAGAGAATGAAAGCAAATAGACTGAATTCACAGAGAATGGAAGTAAATAGTCACAGCAGTGTATTCTGAATATGCCTTACTGCACACTACAAAATAAGAGTTTCCACAACAAGCCATTCTATTGCCGTTTTGTCAGAACTGCATACTGCTCTGCTGACTGTCACAACTCCAATTTCAAATCTTCATTTTCCACTGTGTAGATACAAGCGGAGGACAATGAAAAAAAGCTGCTTATAGGTGGCTTGACTAGTCCGCAGCCCAATGTATGACGGCGTGGGGCCAACAGCAAAGAAAAACTGTCAATGAAGAAGCAAAAACATACAGTTAATGCAGAATAAAATACACAATAGCATGAACGAAAAGCAAAATACGCCAGGAGGAATGAAATTAATTTTTTTCTACACTCATCGATCCGAGTTTTGCCAAGGAGCAACCAAACATATCAAAATGAACCGAAAATGGTTTAACAATACTGGTAAAAATGATGCAAAAGCTCTATGCCAGTATTCCAATGGGGTGTGACAACATTCTGAAGCTCCCTGTGTCTTGTTTTATAGTAGTGCTCCATTGTTTCCAAATGTGCTTAAGGATATTGCGCACATTATTTCTCACTTGATATTTGAATCGATGCAAATAAGCAAACCAAAATTGATGAAATAGTGCCAGGATGAAAGAGACTATATAGCAATGCCCCAGAATATGGACTGTGTGCAGTCGTTCCATGCCTGCTGCGAGGTGCAAAGTACTGGCCTTTTTCCAAATCACTCGGTCGCACGCCACTCACGGCCGTCCGGTAGTCAACCACTTCCTCTGTGGGCTTGACAAATTTATCGTAGATCACGTGGCCCATGACATTGACAATTGAGACACGAGCGAGAATCGAGTCCTTGCCCTCATGGCCAACGCCAACCATTTCACAGTCCATGGCCACGACTCGAGTGGGCCTGCAATAAGTTCAGTGGCATCAACATAATGCCTAATTAAACCTAGATATAATAGTTTTTAAACACAGTGCAGTAAAAATGTTGATATGAGACGAGATATCCCTAGCGGAGGACAATGAAAAATGTAACTGTAGATACTTTATAGGTGAAAACACGAACATTCCCATGTCATCTGGACGAATGCTATCCAATTATTGTATCACAAAAAAGGGGTCATTTGCTTGGTAAACTTTTAGCAAAAAGTCAAGCACAAGCAAATCCCTCTGCAACTAATACCCCTGTCACACGGCAAATCTAATGTCATTTATAACGAATGACATTAGGCGGACCTGATGTCATTTTACCTGCATGCTGTCACACGAAGAAACCAAATGTCATTTTGAAATTATGACCATGACATTGGCCCTCCGGAGCCGTGGCTTTGGGAGAAATAAAATAAATTAAAACTTGTAACATTATTTAAAATGTAATTAAAATGTAACATGCATGTATCCCCTAAAATAATTTTTATGGGTAAGAAGGTGCGCCTAGGATATAAACGCGGCCTCTTTACACAACTTTCCACGGCTGCACGACACACTCGAAAACCAACATGGCCGACGATATTGTAACAAGACTACATCACACTGAAGAAGCAAGACAGACTGCGAGAAAGACTACGTGATTCTGGGATGTGGGGCACGCTCTCGCTTGCCATCTCGGCTTAGGCTTGGCGTCGTGCAAATATATCACAACTGTCACCTCGTTTCTCTTTGTGCCCCCCCCCCCCCCCCGGTAACATTTTGGTGGAAGGTGCTGGATTGCAAAGCACGACAGAGCTTCGCAGCGGATACCAAGTTGCCGCTTCTAACATGTCTACCGACGGAGATGCTGTGCCAACAGCCATGCCTTGCGCATCAACGGCGCCCATCTCACCGGTGGTCATTGTGACTACTCCACTCCGCGATCCTGGCAACTTTTCGGGCACTGACGGCGAAAACGTCGATGAGTGGCATCAACTCTACGAGCTCGTGAGTGAAAACCACAGGTGGGACCCAACCATGATGCTATCAAACCTTATCTTTTACTTGAAATGTACGGCCAAGGCGTGGTTCAACAACAACACGGAAGAGCTCATCAACTGAGACGTCTGTAAGACGAAGTTGCGCGAGTTGTTCGGCCAATCTGCCGGATGCAAGCAGGCCGCTAAGAAAGAACTTGGTAACCGTTTCCCGACATCCACGGCGTCTTACCTGGCCTATATTCAAGATGTCTTGACCCTCTGCCGTAAGGCTGACACCACGATGACCGAAGCCGACAAGGTTGCGCACGTACTCTAGGGCATCGCTGATGATGCCTTTAGCCTCCTTGTATTCAAAGGCTGTTCGACAGTTCGAGACGTCATTAAAGAGTGCCTACGCTTTCAAGAGGCTAAAAGCCATTGCATTGCCCACCACTTCACCCGTCTTCCTAAGACTGCTGCAACGTCAACTTGTGAGAAACTCCATTTTGAGACCCAGCCACCCTCTGCTGACATTACGAGGGTCGTTTGACACAAAATCGAGGCGATGTCAGCAGCACCCTTGAGGTTCCCGACGCCGAATGATCCTCAGCCCACCATATCCCTCATACAGAGTGTTGTGCGCCAAGAATTGAACACCCGTCAGCACTACCGGCGTCCTGCTCCACGTAACAGAGATCCAAACGCATGGAGGACGCCTGACAACAGGCCAATTTGCTTCCGGTGCGAACGAGTGGGACACATTTCACGTCATTGCCGAAGAACGTGGACCTCGCCTTCGCGCACAAGCCCAAACTTCACGAACTTCGACGCATCAGCCCGCCCTTCTGGCCAAGAACCACCCCGCCGTAATGACTCGGCTCATTACAACATGACCGCGCGACCAATGCCCAGTACAGCCGCTTGCCTTCACCGCGACGTAGATTCTCGCTGTCTCCCCCGCCACCCCATTCCCCATACCCGTCCTCCGCCTAACGGTTTCCTTCGGGAAATTAACTGGTGCAGCTCCTGGAGGTGACGCTGCTTCTATGACTTGCCCTACAATTCCTCTGTTGACCCTCCCGACCAACCAGAACTTGATAGATGTAAAATGGGTGGTTTATCTATTAAAGCTTTAGTGGACACTGGTGCCCAAATTTCTGTTATGCGCTCGCACATTCGTGACTACTTAAAGAAAGTCTTGACTCCAGCCCCTTCACGCTGTGTTCATGTTGCTGATGGCAGTGCAGCTGCCGTCGGTGTCTGCACAGCCACGCGTTACTATAGCCGGCCATCCAACCTCCGTCCTCTTCACTGTTCTCACCAACTACACCAATGATGTTATCTTCGGTCTAGACTTTTTGTCCGCTTATTTGGCACTCATAGACTGTTCAGCTAGCACGGTGCAACTTGACCTGCCCTGTACAACTGATACGCCCAGTACGCCCCAAGTTCGTCTCTGCTCTGCTGAACATGTCTGTTTGTCACCGCAAACAGCTACCTGCATTGCCGTAACAACGTTGCCACCTGTACCTGATGGAGACTACGTGCTCACGCCTATTACATCCGTCCTTCTGACTCACAGTGTTACTTTTCAGCACACTATTATTACGTTACGGGAAAACCTTGCTTGCATCCCCTTGCTGAACTTAGCTCTGTGTCCGCAAGTGCTTCAGTGTCAAATAGCCCTCCCCACGTTGACACCCTCTGAGGATTGCGTCATCTCAGCTTTGTACCCAATGATGTGCGTCGCCCTAACTGCACTTAAGTCTGTTCTTCGGCAGAGAGTCCATTCTCTAATGTGTAACAAATGATCGCGGTGGACCTTTTGTCGCATCAAACTGATAACTTTCTCGTGCGGGCGCATGTGCTCTCTGCCCCGCACACAGAAGCGCCACTTTGCGTCGCCACAGGACTCCCCTCAAGTGAGTTAGTGAGTGCACGCACAACGACCGCACTCTGAGGACCTGCTGCGGTTCATAAGTTCATGCGCACCGGAGGTCTCCTACACCATCCACTCCGCGTGGACCGTTTGAGGACTTGTTGGGGCTGCACTTTGTGGTCTGGCGGGGGTGCCTACAAAGAAGGAGCTCGAGGTGGTGCAGGTGCTTTGCTGTCGGATTCCACGTGGGCTGGTTTTACGGGGTCTATAGAAACCACGTTGTGACGACCACCTCTGTCGATTGTAATTTGCTTGTCTGCCCGTCGCAGCACCTTGAAAGGCCCGTCGTACGGGGCCAGGAGTGGACGCTGTACGGCGTCGTGCCTCACAAACACGTGAGAACAGGAGGAGAGTTCCCGGTCCACGTAGACTGGCCGGGCTGCGGGCGGACGCGGAGGAACAGCACGTAGCTTGCTCATGATGCCTCGCAGTCGCACGGCGTAGTCCGCGTTTGCGTACACGTTCTCGTCCTTACTGGTGGCGAAAAACTCCCCTGGGAGGTGAAGCTTTGTTCTATACACCAGTTCAGCAGAACAGCATCCAATATCTGCTTTCAGAGCCATCCTAACGCCCAGCAGAACAAACGGCAGTGCCTATACCAACCTGTGACTTGCAGTAGCCATCAGGTTCGTCTTCAGATGGCGATGGAACCTTTCCACCATACCGTTGCTTATTGAATGGTAGAATGTTGTTCTGATGCGGGAGGTACCCAAGAGCCGGGTGACGCTGCGAATAGGGCGGACTCAAACTGTGTTCCACGATCCGTAGTCACAATTGCCGGCACTCCAAAGCGGGCCACCCAGTGGAAGATAAATGCGCGGGCGACGGTATCAGCAGTCATGTCTGGAATGGGCACGACCTCCGGCTATTGCGTGAAGCGATCGATGTAGGTTAGCAAGTAGCTTTGCCCCTGACACAACGGCAGTGGTCCCACAATGTCAACATGCACATGGGCAAATCGACAGTCCGGCAGAAGGAAGGATCCCAAAGGGGTCACGTATGTCGCTAAACTTTGGAGCGCTGCCATGCGAGGCACTCTCGTGTCCATTGTCAGACATCCCGGTTCATTCCTGGTCACACGAACCTTGCTGTGCATAGCCGTTGCGTGGCTCGAATCCCGGGGTGCTCCAGGCTGTGCAGCAAGTAAAAAATGCTGCGACGGAGGTTCGAGGGGACGAATGGTCGGGCCCTGCCTGTAGACATGTCGCAGCATACGGATCCTGTGGGTTCTGCCAACCATTGCAGCTTCAAGATGCTGGTTGAAGACGCCAGTAGGCGCTTCAATTCTCCATCACTACATTGAGCCGTCGTAAGTGTGGTGAAGTCCACGCCGCTCGGCAGGCTGATGACATTCACTGGACCGTGTGAAAGGGCGTCGGCAGCAGCATTATCCGTGCCACTAACATGTATATCTGTCGTGAATTCTGTGATGTACGACATATGGGGGAGTTCCCGTGCCACATGCGCACCCGAATCGGAGTTCACGTGCAATGCGTAGGCGAGTGGCTTGTGATCCATGAGAACAAAAAATTCTTGTCTTTCCACATAATGTCGGAAATGCCGGATAGCCGCGTATATGTCCAGGAGTTCCCTACTAAAGGTGCTGTACCTTCGTTCGGACGGGCTCAGTTTTCTGGAGAAGAAGAAAATTGGTCGCCACACTCCGCGCACCCTTTGTTGCGACAAGACTCCAATCGCTGCATCGGAGGCGTCCACCATGGCGCATTGAGGAACACCCAGCTACGGGTACATGAGCATGGTAGAATTTGCGAGAGCTTCCTTAATCATCCGGAATGCTTGTGTGGATTGGTCATTCCACTGAATGGCTGTTGCCTTAGATCCAGATGCCGCAAGTAGGCTGTAGAGAGGGTGAAGAATGTTGGAGCATCTCGGGATAAAGCAACAGTAGAATTCACGAGTCCCAGGAACTCTCGAAGCTGGCGGAGGTCTTTCGGCTGTAAAAACTGCCGTACTGCTTCCACCTTGTCCTTCTGGGGCTGTACTCCGGCACTTGAAATGCTGTGCCCCAAAAATGATAGTGTCCGTACCCCAAGCGCGCACTTTGCCGTATTGATAGCGATGCCATTCTCTCTCAGTCGCTGAAGTACGCAGCGCAGATGCCGCTCGTGCTCTTCAGGAGTGCTGCTAGCAATCAGAAAGTCATCGAGGTATACCTTACAAAAGTCGAGGCGACAACGCCATCCATAAACCATTACAAAGTTTGCCCGGCGTTGCGTAAGCCGAAAGGCATGCGTAGGAACTCTAACATTCCGAACGGCGTTGTTATTGCGGTCTTAGGAATATCCTCCGTTGCTACAAGTATTTGATGATATGCTCGCACTAGATCTATTTTAGGGAAAATGGTAGCACCATGCAATGCAGGAAGGTCATGTCATGAATGTGCGGGACTGGGTAACGGTCTGGCACGGATTACACAGTTCAGCGCTCGATAGTCCCCGCAAGGGCGCCAATCACAGTCTGTTGATTTTGGGACCATGCGAAGAGGTGACGCATATAGGCTGGATGAAGGACTTGCTATCCTGAGTTCCATCACGTGGGCAAACGCCTGTCGAGCCAACCGCAGTTTCCCGGGTGACAGGCGCCGTGGTCGCGCATAGACCGGTGGGCCTGTGGTTTCAATGTGATGGAGGACGCCGTGTTTTACTTCTGGAAATGCCTGTGGCTGTCGCGTCAGCTGTGAACTCTTGTAGTATTGTGGTGATTTATGCTTCTCCAACCGGACTAAGCAAGGCCGGGCTGATAGGGGGGTGCCAACACGGCGTGCCTTGTACCGCTCCCCAAGAAACAGGATCTTGAAGTCGTCTGTTGCGAACGTCGACCAACAGACCGAAGAACAGGAGAAAGTGTGCGCCTAGTATGGCGAATTTGACATCAGCAGCTATGAACACCCAGCTAAACGTTCTGCCGAAACAGAAGTTCAGCGACAGTGAACGATGGCCATATGTTGTTATCACCATGTTACTGACAGCTTGCAAGGGCGATGCACTAGGTTTCTTTCTTTCAGCTTGTGACGCCGGTATAACGCTCACCTCGGCACCTGTGTCAACTAAGAAACGTATTCTGTTGTCGCGGTCGGTAATAAAGAATACCGAGGGACGACTTGGAGGCGATGTAGTAGCACTGGTCGCCCTCAGTGCCTGCCTCGGCTGTTTCTCGAGTGCACGCACAGTGGGACACATTTACGCGCACTACTTCTGAATCTCTGATGGTACCAGCAGATATGCTCGTGCTGCTTTTGCAATAGCAGATGATTGATTTGATTGACATCTGGGGTTTAACGTCCCAAAACCACTATATGATTATGAGAGACGCGCCGTAGTGGAGGGCTCCGGAAATTTAGACCACCTGGGGTTCTTTAACGTGCGCCCAAATCTGAGCACACGGGCCTACGACATTTCCGCCTCCATCGGAAATGCAGCCACCGCAGCCGGGATTCGAACCCGCGCCCTGCGAGTATTTTTTTTTTGCAATAGCAGCTTGTTAGGCTCGGTTATCGTTTGCGCCTTCCTGCTTGCATGCAAAGCTGATACTGTTTCGGCAAGCCGAGAAATCTCACGCATGTTTTGAAGTTCATTTAGAGGCTGTTGGGCTTGCGAGGCAGCCATGGGTGTGGGCGGAGTCATTGCTGCCAGTTTGTCAGCAAGTTCGGCGGCTGCGGTTAAATCCTTGCGCTCTTAGGCCGCCACGACCATGTAGACGCCTGAAGGCAACTTTTGCAAAAAAAGTTCGTGGAGCAATGTTCCATCTGTCGTGGTTGATGTCTTGCCAAAAACTGTTGCATGTGCCGCAAAAGCTGACTATGAGTACGGTCACAGAGTTCCGTACCGCAAAGAAATTGCTGCAGTCGTGATTCGGAGGGCGTAACTCGGCGAACAACGGTTTCTTTTAGCATTGCATATGCGTTTTCGACAGGTGGTGCGAGCAACAGATCTTCAATTTCACTGGCTATGACGGGCAGCAGACTGCTGACTACGTAGTGGTATTTCGTAAGTTCTGCAGTGATTCATCTGGCTGCGAACTGAGATTCCACTTGCACGAACCAAAGTGCGGGGTCCGCAGTCCAAAAAGGGGGCAGCTTACTGTAGACTGGGTAGACTGTTGGAGGGGCGTCGGTCATGGACGTTGAATCCATATTGGGCTGGTTTGACACTCCGGTCGCTGTGTCTGTATTCCGGGTGACCAATGTTGAGATGCGGCGCTCGGCAGAGCTGCACAAGTGAACAACTCGCGTCCCAAACAACAACTGACTTTTATTATCACCCTTCATCTTGAAGACAACCTTCTCGTGCGGGCGCATGCACTCTCTGCCCCGCACACAGAAGTGCCGTTTTCGCGTCGCCACAGTACTGGCATATTGCTGTCGATGACATGGACCCCGAGAAGACTGCTTTTGTGACCCCTGATAGTCTTTACCAGTTTACGGTCATGCCGTTCAGATTATGCAATGCTCCATCCACCTTCGAACGAATGATTGTTACTCTCTTGCGCGGGTTCAAGTGGTCAATTCGCCTATGTTACCTGGACGACGTCATTGTGTTTTCCCCGACCTTTGAAACAGACCTCGACCACCTTTCCTTCATCCTTTCTGTTTTTCGTAATGCAGGACTGCAACTGAACTCAACGAAGTGCCACTCCTCGACGCCAGCAAATAACCAAATTGGGCCATCTTGTGGACTCCTCTGGCGTACGCCCCGATCCTGACAAAGTTCGAGCTGTGCAAAACTTCCCCGTCCCGACCAGCACTAAGGAAGTCCGCAGCTTTTTAGGTCTATGTTTTTACTTCCGGCATTTTGTAAACAATTTTGCGGACGTGGCCCGACCTCTTACAGACTTACTGAAGAAGGATGTTCCATTCTCTTGGGGTGCTGCGCAAGCTTTGGCGTTCTCTAATCTCATTGCGTTGCTCACAACACCATCTATTCTGGCCCGTTTTGACATGTCTGCCCCAACAGAAGTTCACACTGATGCCAGCGGACACGGAATCAGTGCTGTTTTGGTCCAGAATCAAAGCGGCTGCGCCCGCATTATCGCATATGCGAGCCGTGTGCTCTCTGCGGCCGAGCAGAACTACTCGATCCCCGAACGGGATTGCCTTGCTCTAGTTTGGGCGGTTGGCAAATTTCGACCCTACTTACATGGTCGCCGTTTCACTGCACAACTGATCACCATGCCCTCTGCTGGCTCTCGTCGTTAAAGGATCCCACTGGGTGTCTTGGTCGCTGGGCACTACGGCTCCAAGAATATGATTACTCAGTGTCTTACAAATCTGGCCGTTTACACTATGACGCTGACTGCTTGTCCCGCCATCCAGTGGACCCCCCACGACTTTAGATGAGGCGCCGCCATGTGTGCTCTCTCTCTGCTTTGAGCAAGATCCGTGATGAACAGCGCCGAGATCCCGTCTTGCACGACATTATTGAGAAGCTGAACTCTCCGACAGCCCATCCATCTACTCGAATGTTTGTGCTTAAAAAGGCACCTTGTACCACTACAATGTCAACACAAATGGGCGCGAATCGCTCCTTGTGGTGCCTTTCCACTTACGTTCGAGTGTTATCGCCCAGCTCCATGGCGTCCCCACCGCCGGTCACCTTGGTCTCTCTCGGACTTATGACCGCATTCATCGTCGATTTTACTGGCCCAAGCTTTATCGCTACGTCGTCGCATGCGACCAGTGCCAACGTCGAAAAAACGCCCTACGAGTCCTGCCGGACTGCTCCAGCCACTTTATCTTCCTATTGACCCCTTCTTTCGAGTTGGTCTTGATCTCCTAGGCCCTTTCCCTTAGTCTACCTCCGGAAACAAATGGATAGCTGTCGCTACGAATCATACAACCCGGTACGCCATCACACGGGCTTTGCCAACTAGCTGTACCACAGATGTTGCCGATTTCCTTCTGTACAATGTCATCCTCCATCATAGTACTCCATGCCAACTCCTCACAGATCGTGGACGCTATTTTCTCTGCCGAGTTATTGACGACCTGCTTCGCTCTTGCGAAACCAAACATAAATTTACGATAGCCTACCATCCACAAACTAATGGGCTTACCGAACGATTCAACCGAACTTTAACTGATATGCTCTCCATGTACGTCTCCTCTGGCCACCTAGACTGGGACGTTGAATTGCCCTGCACGAGAAGTCGCTCAGAACCGCCTCTTAGCATCACAAGAGCAACAGAAGCAACGTCACGACGCACATCATCGCGACGCCTCCTTTGCCCCGGGTTCCCGTGTGTTGTTTTGGACCCCGACTTTGCATGTTGGTCTCTCTGAGAAGCTGCTTTCCAAAACTCAGGAGCCTATCCCGTTTTGCGCCAAGTGAGCGACGTTACCTACGAGATAGCCCCGCTGAAGTCGTCATCGCCCTCCACTCCATTGTCTACAGACATTGTTCATGTCTCCCGACTTGAGCTCTACCACTCCGCAACACCATAGAAAGCACCTAGACGGTGCTTCTGCACCCGGGGGTCATGTTACAAGACTACATCACGCTGAAGAAGCAAGACAGACAGCGAGAAAGACGACGTGATTCTGGGATGTGGGGCACGCTCTCGCTTGCCATCTCGGCTCAGGCTTGGCGTCGTGCAAATATATCACAGCTGTCACCTCGTTTCTCTGTGTGCCCTTCCGTAACAATATGACTGGGCATTAGTACAGTGAACCGACTTTCCGGCTACAGAAATGAGACTGCGGCAGCAATTTTGTGTAGTCACCACCTTGGTCACCACAACACGTGCAATCGGACGAAGAACATCTACCATACAGGCAATGACAACAGAGCTCAAACGAAACACAACCGGCGTCATGCCACTGTAGTGGAGAGTAGTTGCCTTTTTTGGAAACTTTCATGAGTACTATTATGTCATCAAACCAGTATTAAGTTGATCTAGTAAAGATTATGATATTTACAAATGTAAAAGTTACGTATACGTAAGTTAACAGCCATCTCCCTAAAAGTCCCTGGCCTCGAGACTAATGACTTGGTCCGAAATCGTATGTGAATGCATTTCGAGAACTTATTTTAACGAAAGTGTCATTTTCCTCAAATGAAATTAGTTTCTTCGTGTGAGAGCAAACAAGTGAAATTACAAACGAATGGCATTCACTGTAAATGACATTAGATTTGCCGTGCGACAGGGGTATAACAGATATATTCACAAACATGCCTCCGCTCCAGCTGTCTCCTTGGCTCTGCTGTGCAACACTGCCTCTTGGAAGAAGCAGTTTGTTTCATCAGTGCTAGTTAACAATTCCCGAGTTTCGATTAAGTAGACTAAGGCTTTCACTGTTGGCGTGTAGAAAGAAGCTACAGAGATGTCTGTCCAATGTAACTCAAGTTTTAATCAAAGGTAGTAACAGCTTTGTCAGCGCTATAGGTGTCAATGGAGGAGCAGCTGAAGTTCAGGAATGCAAGTGCCACTTGGTCACACTCACTTGTTGAAGGTGCCCTTCTTCTCCAAGCCAATGGCCTGGCCTGCAGTTTTCACATTTTCAGGTTCCAGTAGCAGTGGGTCGACGCCATCGAACCAGACTTCCTCCTTCCTGGAATAAAGTAAACATACAATGCATTAAGGTAAGACACCAGACAAAATGGAGTCCACATACTTAGACCTACTTGAGCACTGGGGTACTGGACGGGACATACTGTGCACAAGCTACACAGACAACGCGAGAAACAGATGGGAAGCACAGAGACGTTAAGTGATTTTGTTTCTGCAACGCTACATGTACAAGCGCACAACTGCGCGGCACACACCAACAGAAAGGAGCAATGGTGTGGAGAAAGAGCGAAGATAGAAGGGCTCTTCCAATCACTCATCCTTTACATTTTTATCACGTTGTCACGCTTTGGAATGTTATCTCTCTATCACACAAAACAACAATAGGTCAGAGTGCAGAAACGCTGGGCATTGTATTAATGTATGAGATGAGGGTGCAAAAGGCCATTAATATGCAACTAATATTGTGCATTCTGGTATTCAGGGAGACCTGTACATGAGCAAAGGTTAAGGCAGTTTAAGGTAATCAGGAAATGTGATAGTGCCATAGCGAACAAGTTGTTGCCCATACACCTTCAACAAATACGCAGCATGTGCTTACAAAAATTGTCAGGATTGCATAATCCTTTCTATAAAAATGATGCAGTTGACGTCAGGGATACACAAGTACATAATTTAGCCAGGACAGAACAAATCCATAATTATTGAAATATATCATTACAAAAATAAATCACAAAAGAGGGCGAAAAAATTAAATCATACCGAGGAAGAAAACCTGATTATGAAATATCTTGGCCACCTGTGTGCCTCAATATAAGTGCAGACAACAGCTTTAGCATTTCACCCCAACTAAATGTGGCTACCACAACAGGATTTAATCCCAAAGCCAGCACTACTCAGCAGCAGTGCTATATTGGAGCTTAACAGTGCAAATTATAGCTACTGAGGCAATTATACCATTATGCAAGTACATTCATGTTTAATAACTTATTCTTGGTGCACACTAACAAAGAGACGGGAACAACACCAGCGCTACTATCAATTGAAGCCTTTATTCAGAAAACGAAAAAACAAATCAATGCTATCACCCACTGCCCATGCTCACCGTCATAGCTTTCAAAGTCCGGGGCTATCACGGCATATCTGCTGCACTCATTATCCCCTTTAACGACACTTCCTTTTCACAATAGTCACCGACCGGTGGCTAATACAAGATGATTACCTAATGTGGATGTGAAATGCCTCCACGATCTCTCGTGTGGTGCAATCATGGTGGCCAAACAAAATGACTATTCGAAAAGCGTGCCTCACGTCTACACTTTACACACTTTATGGCCATGTGCATTAGCGGCCTGCCCTTCGAAGAATGAGTGGTGCTCCTTTAGGCGTATGTTTATGCGGCGACCAGTCTGCCCCACATAGGCTGACCCACAGTGGTATGTGTGCGGAGCGTAACGGTATGCGGAGCGTATGTGGATGAGCGACTAACGGTAAGTTCGAAGAACATACCATTAATGCATATTTTTACGGGAGAGAACTCCTAACAACTTGAACGCAGTGGCTTCCGCTACCGTTATTTCCAACCGGGAGCTCCTGGTTTTCATTTATCCTTGCATCAGTTGGCCCATGGTGATCACAATTTATTGGAAAACCAAACCAAACCAAACTTACTAGAAGCAATACAATGAAACAGCAGCATTTCTCAGCACATGAGAATTCAGGTGCTGCGTTGGAGCTCTTGGGCAAGCTGTGAATGATGCTGAGTCGTTACAGAAGAAATGCAAGCAAATGCAAAGCACTGGTTACTTTTAATTAAAACTGTGTTAACTCTGTCATTCAATAAGAGTGTTTTGGAGCATAAAGAGTGTCATATATTTCACGTTGAGGCTGACTGCTCACATGCATGCATGTCGCTGCTTGTTTCCGACGTATCACTGACTCACAATTCAGTTCGCTGTTCGAGGTCCGTGAACTCAACTCGCTATCGCATAGTTCACGATAACAACTCCAGAATTGGCTTCTGCCCGCATAGTGTGTGTGATGTCTGCTCATTCTAGCAGCTGCCCGCTGATTTGAACTCTGCTTAATTCGAACAATTTTAGTGGTCAAGTGATCAAACTTTTACAGTAGCGATAATACAAGTACAATATGCGCATAAAAACAGTAATAGTTGTAGCACAATACAGATGTACAACTTACTTTACAGGTGCCAACGTAAAGCCATTCTTGCTTGCATCTTTTTTGCTGCGAACTGCCTTTATAGGCACTCCACTTTTGTTTCGGGGAGCAGCAACCTGGAGCTTCTACAAGAGCGAAATAGACCACAGACATACGTAAGAAGCAAATATGCTGAGTGCAGAATGGACACAGTAAAGCAGGTGAACACCTACAACAATTATTGTGGTATCCATTCTACACAAAATGCACTCATATACCTGAAGATTGCTCAGTAGCATTACAGATCAAACAGGAAGAAAAATAAAGTTAAAACCAGGTAGCGATCGAGAAATAATGAAACACTGCAGAGCAACTAAACAAACAGCTTTGTTTTAGGCACAGCCGCACTTAAGTTTCGAGAGATCCTTTTCGATTTTTTTTTTTTCTCAGCTCTCCTGCAATGCGCCCTTGTCCAGAAAAAATGAAAATTAGTATGATGTTCCCTTGGCGCATTCCACGTCATCATCATTGCCGCGGGAGAGTGAAAACGTGCGTAGCACAATAATAACACTGCCATGACCACGCCATTACTGGAAGGAACCAGCGTTGTGGTGCATATCGAAATGTTATGCCGCTTTGTTATCTATTGCACATGTTTCGTAAATTATACTGTTACACAGCAATAAGCTAGACAAGCCACCGAGTAAACCTTCTCAAGACTCTCTTCTCAGCTTGACAATTTCTCCCGAGAATCAGCTAGAGTCCAGCTGTTCACAATGGTTTTTAAGACTCTGTCTGTTACACAACACTTTGCGAGGAGTGTTTACATATAAGGAGAATGCATAAAAAGAAAAAAAAAGAGTGCCCGCCACATCCGAAAGCACATCACTACATGTGATCTTGCCTAATACTTAGATGGCACAAAATACCCACATATGCCGTTGTTACTTGCCAACCTTGGCTTCTTACGTAATGATGTAATGACCATAAGTGTTCACAATATGGCACAAACAGGTAGAATGGTGATAGATTCTGTGCGAGGGGAAACCTTTCAGAAATTCGCTATCCACGACCTTCCACCTTGAGACAGTTAGTTATTCACCGCATAGCTCACAATAATAGGCAATTGAATCACACTTAGCAGAGGGAGCATGGCTAGTGCCTGCACCAGATACTCATTTCCCACATTAAGAGATTTCTAGTACATTACTTCTGCAAGAGTTTATCAAGCATCAGTATGCTCAATGCCATGCAATGACTTCATTTTGGCATTTTAACCAGCAGCTATCCGGCAGCTGCAGCAGACTGTAAAAAATTAGTGCATCTTGGTTTTACACTTTGGGAAATGAGCTTGAGTATTCAACAATTTCTTCAACCTTTGTTTGAGCTACAGTTCCACGACAGCTTTCTATTGGTCTATCAGCTCATTTTTTTTTACATTTTTGGTGGCTAAACATGTGTTTGAATTGTTGTGCCTCCAATTTACATAGTTTTATGCCCTACACACTGCCTGGCATGGCGATTAGTAATAATAATAACTGTTGGAGTTTAACGTACCAACACCACCATATGATTATGACAGACACCATGGTGGAGGGCTCCAGAAATTTCGGTCACCTGAGGTTCTTTAATGTGCACCCAAATCTAAAAGCACACGGGCTTCAAGCATTTCCGCCTCCATCAAACATGCAGCCGCCGCAGCCGGGATTCACTCCCGCAACCTGCAGGTCGGCAGCCAAGTGCCTTAGCCACTAGACCACCATGGTAGGCAACATGGCAATTAGGAATTTAAAGCAACTTAAGACACGGAGACTGCAAAACGCTTGAGCTAATGATGCAATAAGCTCTATGTTTCAGACTCATGACATATTTTAGCAGTGACCCAAGTAAAGGTTATCATGAGAATGTGTAGCTGCAATTTACGATAACCATCGCCTACAATGCCACCAAGAACCTTTTAGCACAAACCTAGTGTGGGCCATCACGGAATATCGCGATGTAAGAAGACTCATTTACTACATATATTTATACACCCAGAAACGCCGTCTTCAAAGTGCTCCCTACACGATTTCATAGATTCTCAACTGAGTACTTTAACCACTACGCCACGCCATACCATATTTCATAGATTGCAGGCAATGCTTTAGCTGTTATGCAAGAAGTGATGCCACAACATGGTCTGTCTGTAAAGTGATGCAGCTGGGTCTGCTATTTTGAACCCATCTGTTAATGTCTAAATTCTTCCCACCAGTTTTCTTGGTCTTCTATATACTGAGTACAACATAATTTCCGCACTGTATGGGTGCTTTGAAAGCCCGCTGCCATGACTATCGGAGATTCTGTGACAGCCCATTAAATGGTCACATCACCTTCGACACGGTGACCTCTGGCTTGTTTTGAGACTTGGGGATCGGAAGATGTATGCCGGGCTAACTCTTTGGCTGATCCAGCTTTTATATAGCCCTTATGTGAGCCCAACAGAGTTATCGACATTTAAAAAAGCTATTATTAAATAATATAAACTACTTTAGACTGAAGATGGTATGAAGATCGGATCAACGAATTATTTTTAGCAGACCCAGTCAGATTACATTACAGACATACTTTATATGTCCCACCACTGAATGCATTTCCTAGCTCATTTCCTTCTAATCTGTGGTGTGCTTAAACTCCATGTGTTGCAAATGCAGTTTATGAAGGTAAGCTTGCAACATACAGCCTTTAATTTGCAAGGGCGAACTTTTTGCACATAACAGCTTTTTCATCACTGAAATATGTCACTCCCCTTGCTGAGTTGCCAACATACGCACCTGCGACATGCTTGGTCTACTTTCTTCAAATTTTATCGACCAGGCCAACCAGCTAACATACATGGTGCTGTTGCAATACTGCATAAACTGTTTACCTCAGGCGTAAGACTTGGAAAATATTCCAGTGTTCAGTGCCCCGATTGGAGCATGCTTTTCTTATGGGAAATTCTGTCGGGAGAACAGGAGCACTGAAAAGCACGCTGAAAGTGCTCTGTTCAGAGAAACTGTGTTTCAGTGGTCGAACAGGAGTATGAGCACTGCCATGTGGTGGTAGGGCGAGAGCGCTTTTGCTGCACCAAGAGCAGTCAGGAGCAATTCGTAGTGCTCTCGCCTGAAAAGCGAAGTAGACACAGTCGATGAGAGTGATGCGATCTCATTTTTCTTCAGCCAGTGAGTGCAGCAGCAGTGGCAGCAACCACGTATCGATATGCCAATATTCTAGGGACCCTAGTATAGGTGCCATTTGTACAGGTAGCGACAATAGGTCCATTCGATTTGCCTGCACTACGTGAACCAGTTCACGAGGTGCTGCAGCTTGCCATTCATTTCAGCGGTACAGTATTGACGACCTCTGAACCCTGCCATTCATTTTGAAAGGTGCAGATGAAGTGCAGCCCTAGTTCACGATTTTCCTGTACCTCTTACACTGACAGTGCCGGCTTAGTGTAGCCGCGCGTGCAGCTGAGCATACGACGCAGCGCTTAGGAGAAGGTGGCTTAGGGCTCGTGCCCGCCTCTACAAACGCGGTGTGTTTTGCCAAGATGTTTGTGCCTCACAAACTGTCCGCATGTGCGATTCGTCATCGGTCAGTGTTGGCTGAACGGTGTAAATTAAGCAAAAAGAAATAAGGTCTGCACCTTGTCGATACATTGTCATCCGTTTCGGGTGTCGTGCTGTGCCTGCACCGTTGAACTCGCGCGTGCATCAGCTGCATGCACAGCCGTGAACCAGTTTGGTGCAGGTGAATTGAACGGACCTGATGATTGCTAGGAAGAGTATGCAGCTAGGTTATTGCCCAAATGTACTGTGTGTGATTTAGGGTAATAGCGAAAATGCGACCGACAGATTTTATGCGAACTTTGGTGCTGTCCAGCAGAGAATGCTGGTGTTTCGAATGTTTTGATGACATGGCCCACTCGTCCCCATCTCACCTGTTTTCAGGAAGCATGCCACATTTCAGTCGCACGTAAAGTGGCCCTGCCCCCCCCCCCCCCCCTCTTTACTATTCCAGTACTGTTCTCAATAAAATTCGCCAGTCAGCCGGTTCACAGGTGGTAGCTGCATGAACCCCCAAGCCCCTTCTATCGCTCTCTTTGCAGCTGGGCTTCACCTTTGCCAGTGTAATACTGCTACTTTCACGTTGTGAAAATGGGCCATTTTATCGGTAGCACTTTGTTTATACCCACAGACTAAACAGTCAACGCGCGTCACAGCAAACGACCAAACAAGCACAAGCGCACACAAGAAACAACATACCTCTTGGAGAGCTTTCCAGTTGCTCGAAGCGAACTGCAGCTTACGGGGAAACGCTGCCTGGGTACGTGGCCCGGCGGACGATGTGCTGCTGTCCGCAGGCTCGCCACCCTTGGTTTTGCCTTTCTTGGACGGCGAGTAGCCATGCTTCAAGGCGAGGTCGACGGCACTGTTCTTGCCCTTGGTTTTGCGTTTAGGCTGCCGAGGTGTACCTGACGGCGTAGTGGCCATGACGGTGCGTCAGAGAAATGTCTACATACAGTGACCACGTTGACTGCCGTTCCAACGGTTTTCATACGACCGGGTCCTCAGGCTAGCGTACTTAAGGACACCAACACGACAGGAAGCGACCGACAGTTCGCCTACTGTCGGCGCCCTGAAGTCAGCTTCAAGAGAGCCCGTGACACTGACAAACCACTCGACGGCCACGTCCCGACGAACGGAACATTTTCAAACTGAGGCGAAACAGGAACTCGGCTACGCACACCGCCATTTATGTCGAACATGAGCTGGTCAGTGTTGCCAGTTTCGCCAGGCGACACCAGAGAGCTATGCCAAATACGGTCATACTACAGTGTACTGGAAGTAGTCATATGACATTTCCTTTACAAAATAGTAATAATGATAATAGACAAATTCATTACATAATTCTAAAATTACAGTCGTTTCGACACTTCCATCTCAAACATGTCAGTGAAGCAATCTGTCGAGGCATTGGTCAGGATCATACCGTGGGTCAGGATCATGAAGTAAGAAAAAACTGATCAAGATGAATGAATAAATGAATGCATCCAGCTGAGCCCTTTAAATCGGCTGATGGCTTACGCCACCTAGTCATAAAGTTAAGTACTATCATTGTGTGTTTAAGGATTGAATTTCACTCGCGCCTTGATTGTAGCCACCAATCAGCTAGCCTCCTTCTGGTTATTTCTACCCGTTTAAAGTCTATCCCGCCTTCACTGTCCATAAACCTCCATGCTTTGAAAAATTCGGCTCCAGTGTGGAGCCCTTTACAGAACATTCTCAAACGTTCAGCCGTTTTCTCCTACTCTTCACATGCAATGTGCCTGTGCCTTCGTATCTGGCTCGGTACGTCTTGGTCCGCAATACTCTTGTTCAGGGCTCGAACAGCAGAGAACTACCCCAAAAATTATCGTACATCTTTTCTTTTTCAATTTCCTGCTTAAAAGTTCGGTAGGTCACCAGGGATGATTTCGTAAGCATTCCCATCTTCCACATATGTCCCTCTCTTTTTCCTTCAGCTTCTTCTTAACCGATGTTTCCTTTTGGCTTGGTGTTTTGTTGTTGTCTAAATACTCGCTTGGCAGTTTGCTTGGAGTTCGCTCCCTCTATACTTCTTTGGAGTTCACTTCCTCTCTTTAGTGTCGAAATATTCTTGTACAAGTAGCTGAAAACTTTCCTAGCCCAACGCTCCTCTCCCATTTCCTCAATCGCTCCTCAAATTCTATCTTGCTGCTAGCTTCCCTGCACTCAAACGATGTCCATCCCATGTCACCCTGTACTTGGGGTATTCTCGTGTGCTCCCAAAGCAAGTATACCTATGCCACGTTGTTTAATTTCCAATCTTTCTTGAACTTCTGGCTTTATGCACAAAACCGCATTGCCGAATGTCAAACCCGGGACCATGACACCTTTCCAAATACCTCTCACAACGTCATACCTATTGTAGTTCCACAGTGCCCTATTTTTTATTACAGCTGCCTTCCTGTTACCCTCGGTCATTACTTATCTTTCGTACTCCCTTAGGTACTCAGCCCCTGTTATTTATCCATATGCCCAAGTGTTTGTATTTATCCACTATTTCTAGCGTGACTTCCTGTATCTTATGCTCACTGCCTTTGTTATCATTAAAAATCATGATTGCCGATTTTTCCCTGCTGAACTTCAAGTTTAACCTATCTCCCTCATTACCACATATGTCTATCAATCCCTGCAGATCTTACTTGTTGTCGGCTATTAATACTTTATCATCTGCTTACATCAATGCTGGTAATGACTGTTCAATGTTTTCCTTGCTTGGTAAAAGAGAGGCTGAATCCGAGTCGACTCCCCTCTAATTTGGCTTCTAGTCCCTGGAGATATAGCATAAATAACAATGACAAGGGACATCCCTGTGGAAGCCCGTGTTGTATCTCTATAGGTTCAGATACCTGCTCCGTGCACTGTATAATCAGGGTTTGCGTAACGATGCGCCACCTGGAAACAACAGCTGCAGTGCCGCATTGTTTTAGTTTTTTTAGTGTTTGCCGTCATTTCACTGTGACCGAAGTTTGATGGTAGAACCACCGGCAAATATACTTTTTTAACTAAGCCCCCCCAGCCACAATCAGAGTTTTTGGTTACAATCAACGTAACTACAATCAGCCAAGCACAAAAAAAAGTTGCAAGTTTGTTTGTTTGTTTTTTGTCGACACATGGCGCTACAATCTGTAAACTATATAGAAGCGAATGAGATAAATTGGGGGAGGAGCGTTGGGCTAGGAAGGTTTTCAGCTACTTGTACATGAGGACTGTCAAACAAAATGGACGAAGCGAACCAGAAAATTGACGGGTAAATACTTAGAAAAGAGCATGGTGTGAAACCAAAGAGAACTATCGGTTAGGAAGAAGGTGAAGAAAACGAAGACCGATATGTGGAGAATTGGCATATTAAGAAGTCCGCCCTAGAAATCTATCGAACTTTTAAGCATGAAATTGCCAAGGAAAGGATATACTCGTGTTAGTTCTCTACTGTTTGAGGCCAGGACGGGAGTACTGCGAACCAAGACTTTTCGGGCCAAATATGAAGAGGTAGACGCGGTATGCAGTGCGTTTGGAGAGGAGGAAGAAACTGCCGAACCCTTGATAACGTTATGTAAAGGGCTCCACCCTATAGTTCAGGATGACGGTGCAGAGTTTTTCAAAGCACTGGGGTTTAGGGACAGTGAGGGCAAAATAGACTTTAAGTGGGAGGAATTAACAAGAAGTGGTTATCTGATTGGTGGCTACAATCAAGGCACGAGTGAAAATTAAACTCTTCACTGCAAAGTGCCAGTGCTTAACTTCACCATTAAAAAAAGATAGTTTTTGTTCAGTAAGTACTACGGCTAGGTAGCGTTAGCCGCCGCCCGATCTAACGGGTACAGTCATATAATCCATCCATTTATCTATCCATCCATATTCTATTCGAGTGTTCGTTTTTATTGTGATTTTCGCGTAGGAAGTGTGGTTGCTACACCTTATTAGCAGACTATGATGCGCAGCATAGGCACGTAGCGGCACAACGTGGCAAGAAGCGCACTTGATACAAACACTGCGTGGCCTCCAAGAATGATTCTACTGCTACTTCGCGCGCTAACACTCCTTCAACGCGCACGGCTGCAAGATTTGGCTTAGTCTGTCGGCCTTCCGCAGCCGCTCACTGGATTTCGGGCCGACCGGTTGTGCCCCCGCGATCTCCGACGGCAGTGCAGCTCTGGCCGACTGGCTTGACCAACGCCATCTCCTGACGCCGACAAGAGCTCTCGCTGAGTGGTGCACCGTCCTCGGGCTCCTTAAGGTTTCATCTAGGGACCTTAGGACTCCTCCGACCATGTCCATCTTTCCTATCTTCTCCTTATTTCCGTATGTTGCCTCCGTGTCGCAGCGCATCGCTCTATCTCTATACCTATAATTCATCCCTATCCTTTTAATCCCTCCTTACCCCCATCACTCGTGAGCTACTGTTGATGTGTCCTCCCCTCTGAGAGACAGATACAGGGCGCACTTTTTTTCTTCTTTTCTCTCTTTTAGGAATCACTTCCCCCCCCCCCCCCGGCCTTCCGCAGTATGCGTTTTCTCATTCTCACTACTAAGCATGATTTCGCGATTGCTTTTGGAAGCAAAAGCAACCAAGGTCGACAAAAAAAAGAAGGCGTAAGGACTAATATGTAAATTTGCGATATTTTTACAAATGTTTATTGCCCTTTTGATGTGGTTACGAAGAGGCAGGAGCGCAGCCAGAAATTTTTCAGGGGAGGGGTTAGGGGAGACGACTATGTATGTCCAACAAACGGTAGGAAGGGGAAAATGGAAAGCTTTCGATGAAAAATCCGTAAACTGGGATTGTGTCGAGCCAACGTTTCGACTAGCATACTTGTCTTTTTCATGGCTGGAACAGGACTGGTGGTAGTAGTTAGAAGAGGAAGAAGGGAGCACAGCGCCGCATAGAGCAAGTGTCACACCTGTCCCGTTATTAGGGAGGCGATCGCCGGGCTAATTCGAAGAGCCGAAGTATCGGCCCCCCGAACCGCACCACGAAAGCGTGGACAATTTTGAAGTGGTCCTTTTTGGTGCGCCAGCGGACGCCGGTCGTGGCCCAAAGAACAAGTCAGAGCCGAGAGTTGATAAACAAACAAATTATAATCTCAATAATGGCAGATCGAAAACAATACATAAGAATGCACACTCCACAATAGTTGCATACAATATGACACCAATCAAACCAATCAATCAACGTACTACACAACACTATCAGCCACACTTGAAACAACGGACACGGACAACAATACGCACTACAATGCAGTCACATGCATTGAACAACCAAGACACTTAAGGACTAAAGCGATAGAAAACCTATTCAGTCCAAAGTCCTTGGAACAAAAGTCTGAATGATACTCTTCCGAGAATCACTCACTCAAAGTCCAGCGTTGTTGTCGTTCCGTAGCTCTCTGAAGTTTCTTTTCCAGGAAACCTCGCTGGAGTTTCTCTTCCAGGAAAACTCCCGTCTTCAATAGGCCACTCTCCAGGCTTCAAACTTCTTCGCCGGAAATCCGTCGGCTTCACACACGCAGCTGTTGCCCGCGTCTTCGCTCGATAGCGGTAAACCCACGCTCTTGCCTGTAGCTCGAGCCGTCCCTACGGACCAAAACTTCGCCGACTACACGGCGGAATCTCTACGCGCTCTGGCGTTAACTTCCGTCACCTCCTGTTCTGTCACTACGGGCAGAACCTTCGCCGACTCCACGGCGGAATTCCTACGCGCTCTGGCGTTAACTTCCGTCTCCTCCTGCTTTCTCGTCTCGGCCGCTCGATTAAATACCTTCCGCGCCACCTTCCAGAAATTTCTCGTCCTTTCGTCGGCGCGATACGCAGCGAAGGCTGGAGAGAGGCGAGACGGTTTGTCAGCCCTCCGCGTCGGGTGACTCAGCTCGGCGAAGCCACGCCTCCTTCGTTCTGGAAATTTCTAGTGCTTGCCCGGCCGCCGCTGTGGGGTGAAGAGGTTCGTCTGCGAAGCCGTGCTTCTGCGGGGAGAGCGCGCGCCCGGGAGCCTTGGATGTTTGCTTTCTTTTTTTTTCTTTTTACCTCGCGGCGTTTCTACCGCCCGTTGTCGCAAGGATTTGGCGGCGCGCTCTTTTTTAGCGCTCGTTCTGTGACACTGCCCCCCACTTTAAGAATATTATCTCATAATATTCAAACCTCACAAACGAGCGCGAACAGTCACCACACACTCTGAACGACTGTAACACAAACCGTCGCTCGTGACACTTCACATTCACAATAGATCACTTAATACAATTGTACATTGTAATTCAATTACACAGCACATGAAATATAACCACAGGCACATGACTACAACACTTCATCACACATTCCAAACAATACAAACGTACAAAGTTCTCTTATTACAACAATGGTACAATACTATACATCACATCACAGCACAACACTTCGACACTTGTGACACAGGATAACACAACATTAACACAACGTATGGCACTCAGCACTGCCCAACACATTCTGATTCCACCTCAGCACCTATCTTGAGTACTTCGAACAGCGCTTGCGCCCCTTTTTGCGGTGCTCGCTCGATCTCTTCTTGTGCTTCCACGTTCTTTTTCGGCGAGCCCTTTCCAACGACGATATCTGAGGCGTCGTCTCAGCCATCGTTGTCTCTTCCGACACCGTTAACGCGTCATTACATTCGACGGGTCCTGTCTGTTTATTTACCCGCTTGATAATGCCTCTACATTTTGCCCGGCTGGACAACTCCGTCTCCTTTACACTGTCAGTCGGTTGAGGTCGTGCCGACGTACGTCCAGTTGCTCGGCCTGTGAACTTATTCGACACGATCGTTTTCTCCTTCGCTGTCTCTTGCGCCGCAGCTTCACCTTGGGCTCTAGTGAGACCCGTCACGGGATGCTCCTCCCTTGTATCTCGCGGCCGCTGTGTTGGCGAGGGCTCTATCTTCGGGTCTTCTCCCAAACATTCTGGATCACTTGGCCCTCGCGCCCCGTCGATGTTCCCGATGACAAGGTCATACAGGGGGGTCGTCATGCATAAAGCAGTAACCTTCCCGCTGAAGTACGGGGTTTCAACCTCAATTTCTGCTTCGGGAAGCATCCGAACCGTACGGTCAATTAGGCAAACCGGTTTCGTTCTGCCTGTCAACTCACTTTCCCGTACCAAATTTCTCCGAACGATAACAGTGGAGCTGCCGGTATCTCTTAACACCGTAACTTTTTTGCCCGCAACTTTTCCAGGCCTCGCTGGCATTCCTTTCGTAACACCGGTTGGCTGTTTTGACATTACAGCACCAACAATAGGAATTTTCTCCCCATTTTTCAATTCTACGAATCCATCGGTAACGGCATTATTATCAGATTTCGGTGCTGCTTGCACACAGGATACCTGGTGAGTTTGACTCACTCCGTTCCGACAAGCATCTGCTTTGTGCCCAGTCTGACCACACTTAAAACATTTTACTACCGTAGGGTTCGTAAAGATCGTTCGACAGTTTTTCGCGCGATGACCCACTCGGTTACACAGAAAACATCGCGGAGTGTTCTCTGGTGCACGCTTCTTTTCTTCGGGAGCCAATTTCTTCGAATCATCGGAACACTCTTTCTTGACCTTGGCCAAATTAGTGCCACCTTGCGCTTCCAAGAATTGATCAGCCAATTCAAGCATTCCTTCCAATGACTCAGCCTTCCTCTCTTTCAAGTACAGCGACAGGCTTGGGTGGCAACTAGTAAGAAACTGTTCTCTAATCAGGAGCTCTCTAAGCTCATCGTACTCCTGTGCTGTCCCTGAAAGTTCAATCCATCTGTCGAAATAATGGCAAAGTCGGGCGGCATACTGCGTAGCCGTCTCACCATCAGCTGGCTTTCCTGTCCGAAATCTGTCCCGGAAACCTTCCACAGTGAATCTAAATCGCTTCAACAAAGCCGCTTTCACCTTTGCGTAGTTGGCTGCATCGGTCGGCGTCAGCCTGCCGTACACACTGAGCGCTTCACCACTAAAGCAGGTACTCAAAGCAGTTGCCCATTGCTGTTCCGGCCAATTCTGGCTCTTTGCAATCGTCTCAAATCTGTGGAGGTACGCGTCTAGGTCGTCCTTCCTTTCATCGAACGCTACGAGCAGCTTGCTTGGGTTCAAGCGGAAGCCGTGATCTTCCCGTTCGCTGCTTTCAACTCTAGCTTGGACGGGAGTTTCGCTTCGCTGTTGCAAACGGAGCCGCTCGAGTTCCATCTCGTGCTGACGCTGCCGTTCCCTTTCCTCTCTTTCTTCTTTCGCCCTTTCAGCAGCCAGCTTTTCTCTCTCCAACTCCAACTTCAATTGTTGCTCTCTTTCTTCCTTCGCTCTCTCAGCTGCCAACCTCTCTCTCTCCAGCTCCAACTTCAATTGCTGCTCTCTTTCTTCCTTCAGTTGTCGCTCTTTTGCCTCTCTTTCCTCTTTCAGCTGTCGCTCTTTTGCTTCTCTTTCTTCTCTCGCCCTTTCGGCTGCCAACTTTTCTCTCTCCAACTCAGCTTCTTTTTCAGCTTTGGCTCTTTCGACCGCCAACCTCTCTTTTTCCAGCTCGGCTGCTTTTTCTTCTTTGGCTCTCTCTTTTTCTTCTTTTTCCTTCTGGGTGACCCACTTCCGTAGTTCGGCGCCAGAAAGACCCATCTTTTCACCAAGAGCAACTAACTTTTCGAGATCCATTGTGTCTCGCAACTCGCAACTAAAACCTTGCCGCGTGCAAAAAGTATCTGCCTAAATCAGTCTATCGGAACACTCCCCTGCACTTGTTAACGAGAACACTGAACAACACACAAAATCGTTCCGATAGCACTATCAACAACTCGAGGCTCTTTCTCACTACTTTGGACACACTGTGCACCAAAAGGTCCTGTCTCGCGGACGCCAGATTAATTGTCACACCTGTCCCGTTATTAGGGAGGCGATCGCCGGGCTAATTCGAAGAGCCGAAGTATCGGCCCCCCGAACCGCACCACGAAAGCGTGGACAATTTTGAAGTGGTCCTTTTTGGTGCGCCAGCGGACGCCGGTCGTGGCCCAAAGAACAAGTCAGAGCCGAGAGTTGATAAACAAACAAATTATAATCTCAATAATGGCAGATCGAAAACAATACATAAGAATGCACACTCCACAATAGTTGCATACAATATGACACCAATCAAACCAATCAATCAACGTACTACACAACACTATCAGCCACACTTGAAACAACGGACACGGACAACAATACGCACTACAATGCAGTCACATGCATTGAACAACCAAGACACTTAAGGACTAAAGCGATAGAAAACCTATTCAGTCCAAAGTCCTTGGAACAAAAGTCTGAATGATACTCTTCCGAGAATCACTCACTCAAAGTCCAGCGTTGTTGTCGTTCCGTAGCTCTCTGAAGTTTCTTTTCCAGGAAACCTCGCTGGAGTTTCTCTTCCAGGAAAACTCCCGTCTTCAATAGGCCACTCTCCAGGCTTCAAACTTCTTCGCCGGAAATCCGTCGGCTTCACACACGCAGCTGTTGCCCGCGTCTTCGCTCGATAGCGGTAAACCCACGCTCTTGCCTGTAGCTCGAGCCGTCCCTACGGACCAAAACTTCGCCGACTACACGGCGGAATCTCTACGCGCTCTGGCGTTAACTTCCGTCACCTCCTGTTCTGTCACTACGGGCAGAACCTTCGCCGACTCCACGGCGGAATTCCTACGCGCTCTGGCGTTAACTTCCGTCTCCTCCTGCTTTCTCGTCTCGGCCGCTCGATTAAATACCTTCCGCGCCACCTTCCAGAAATTTCTCGTCCTTTCGTCGGCGCGATACGCAGCGAAGGCTGGAGAGAGGCGAGACGGTTTGTCAGCCCTCCGCGTCGGGTGACTCAGCTCGGCGAAGCCACGCCTCCTTCGTTCTGGAAATTTCTAGTGCTTGCCCGGCCGCCGCTGTGGGGTGAGGAGGTTCGTCTGCGAAGCCGTGCTTCTGCGGGGAGAGCGCGCGCCCGGGAGCCTTGGATGTTTGCTTTCTTTTTTTTTTCTTTTTACCTCGCGGCGTTTCTACCGCCCGTTGTCGCAAGGATTTGGCGGCGCGCTCTTTTTTAGCGCTCGTTCTGTGACAGCAAGTCAAGCCCTGTCTCCTCTGTGTCTCTTCTGTAAGGAGGAGGAAACAATCAGTCAATACTTACTGTCGCCGGTACACGTCATTGAGGAAAAGATTCATAGCACCGCCTTTTCTAAACTTGGGGTCTGGAAATATCCGAATCAGTTGTTCTATCATTTGGCGCCTCCACTCTGGGTTACAGTCACAGGTATGTTTACTACGCCATGGAGGAATTTATGAATTAGACTAAAACAGATTGAGTTAAATGCTTTATCCTTTTAAAGATTTAAATACTAATATTCAGTAATTAAATTTGTTGCATTACCTATCCCTAGCTTAAACGAGAAGTATTGCAAAGAAACACTTAACAAAAAAAATTCGCCTAACACTCTGGTAAGAGCCTTGAGAAGAGGAGAAGAAGATCTCTAGTGCTAGCGTGTCTTCTTCGGTACGCTCTCCTCCATCCTAACAAAGGAGGTGGAGGGGCACTACTGGATACGTGGGTGTGAGAGTGTTGGGGAAGGGTGCTCTGACGAATTGTATCGCTGAAAAGGAACAGGTATTCCGTAATTAAAAATAAAATAAGGAAGCGGTGAGTAGGTGAGGATTTAGTCCTAGTTCACACTGAAACATCCGCTTTCTACAGCGACCGAAATTCCCCTGCCGCCGAAACGCAGCGTCGTTCGTACTGGACACGCCCCGCACCACCGAATATGCCATTCAGTTACGTGCACTGCGGCCTAACAAGTGAGTAGGCCTTGGCCGCCATTTTTCAAAATTCCTTGACTAGCGCTCCTATTGGTCCGCAGTAACCGATTCGGCGGCAGACGCCGCAAAAATCGGTCTGAGAGCGATCGGCGTGGAGGGGGACCTTTCGGCGGATCTCGCCACCGCCGAACCGGATTCGGAGCACTTTCGGCGGCCGGAATGCTCAGTGTGAACGTGGCCTTACACTGTCGTCCTTTATGAAAGGGAACACGCGAACGCGCGGCCTGCGCTCTGCGGCAGTACAGTTGCTCTATATGCTACCTTTAGGCAGCATACTTAAGGAAGCATAAACAGTAACTCTATGCGGTGGCTGCCTACAGCACCATCAACCGACAGCAAGAAGAGAGAGAGAATAAAACATTTATTTGCGACCGAGGAAGGGGTGCCGGTGAGTGGGCTCCTTAGACCGGGATTCCATTGGCACGGGCCGCTGTCCTCGCTCGTCTCACCAGGGCCTCTTGGGTCTTCAGATCCGAGCTGGACAGAGCTGCTTCCCAGCCATACAGTGCTGTGCTGTGCTCTTGGTTGTTGTCACACATGTCCCGTTTATTAGGGAGGTGATCGCCGGGCTAATTCCAAGAGCCGAAGTATCGGCCCCCCGAACCGCACCACGAAAGCGTGGACAATTTAGAAGTGATCCTTTTTGGCGCGCCAGCGGACGCCGGCTGTGGCCCAAAGAACAAGTCAGAGCCGAGAGTTGATAACCAAAACAAATATTATATTCTCAAAATTGGCAGATCGAAAACAATACACGAGAATGCACACTCCACAATAGTTACATACAATACGTCACCAATCAACCAACACACTACACAGTACAATTAGCCACACTCGAACAACGGACACAGACAACAATACGCACTACAATGCAGTCGCATGCATTGAACAACCAAGACACTTAAAGACTAAAGAGATAGAAAACCTATTCAGTCCAAAGTCCTTGGAATAAAAGTCTGAATGATACTCTTACGATAATCACTCACTCAAAGTCCAGCGTTGTTGTCGTTCCGCTGCCCCCTGAAGTTTCTCTTCCAGGAAACCTCGCGTCTTCAATTGGCCACTCTTCAAACTTCAACTTCTTCGCCGGAACACGTCGGCTTCACACCCGCAGCTGTTGCCACGCGTCTTCGCTCGATAGCGGTAAACACACGCTCTTGCCTGTAGCTCGAGCCTTCACCCATCAGGTGGAAATCCTCATCTCCGGCTTCGTCCCTACGGACCAAAACCTTCGCCGACTACACGGCGGAATCCCTACGCGCTCTGGCGCTCACTTCCGTCTCCTCCTGCTTTCTCGTCTCGGCTGCTCGATTAAATACCTTCCGCGCCACCTTCCAGAAAGTTCTCCTCATTTCGTCGGCGCGATACACAGCGAAAGCTGGGAAGAGGGCGAGACGGTTGGAATGCCCTCCCCGGCCGATGACTCAACTTGGTATGACCACGCCCCTTTCGTTCTAGAAAAATCGCAGGCTTGCTGGGCCGCCGATGTGGGGTGAGGAGGTTCGTCGGCGAAGCCACGCTTCCGAGGGGAGAGCGCGCGCCCGGGGAGCCTTGGACGTTTGCTTTCCCTTTTTTTTTCTTTTGACCTCGCGGCGTTTCTCCCGCCCGTTATCGCAAGAATTTGGCGGCGCGCCCGTTTTTAGCGCTCGTTCTGTGACACTGGCCCCCCACTTTAAGAATATTATCTCATAATATTCAAAACCCCACAGACGAGCGCGAACAGTCTCCACACACTCTCACAGACTGTAACACCATCAGTCACTCATGACACTTCACATTCACAATAGATCACTTAATACAATTGTACATTGTAATTCAATTACACAACACGTGAAAACACAACCACAAGCACATGAGTACAACACTTCACCACACATTCCCAATAATACAAATGTACAAAGATCTCTCATTACAACAATGGTACAATACTATACATCACATCACAGCACAACACTTCGACACTTGTGACACAGGATAACACAACATTAACACATCATATGTCACTCAGCCCTGCCAAACACCTTCTGATTCGACCTCAGCACCTATCCATCCTGTGTACTTTGAACGGCGCTTGCGCCCTTTCTTGTGGTGCTCGCTCGATCTCTTCTTATTTTTCCTCGTTCTTTTTCGGCGAGCCCTTTCCAACGACGATATCTGAGGCGGCGTCGCAGCCATCGTTGTCACTTCCGACACCGTTAACGGGTCATAACATTCAACGGGTCCTGTCTGTTTATTTACCAGCTTGATCATGTCTCTACATTTTGCCCGGCTGGCCAACTCCGTCTCCTTTACACTGTCGGTCGGTTGAGGTCGTGCCGACGTAAGTCCAGTTGCACGGCCGGTGAACTCACTCAACACGATCATCTTCTCATTCACTGTCTCTTGCGCCGCGGCTTCGCCTTGGGCTCTAGTGAGATCCGTCACGGGCTGCTCCTCCACTGTATCTCGCGGTCGCTGGGTTGGCGAGGGCTCTATCTTAGGGTCTTCTCCCAAACCTTCCGGATCATTCGGTCCTCGCGCCCCGGCGATGTTTCCGATGACAAGGTCGTACAGGGGGGTCGTCATGCATAGAGCAGTAACCTTCCCGCTGAAGTACGGGGTTTCAACCTCAATTTCTGCTTCGGGAAGCATCCGAACTGTACGGTCAATTAAGCAAACCGGTTTCGTTTTTCCTGTTAACTCACTTTCCCGTACCAAATCTCTCCGCACGATAACAGTGGAGCTACCGGTATCTCTTAACACCGTAATCTTTTTGTCCGCAACTTTTCCAGGCAGCGTTGGCATTCCTTTCGTAACACTGGTTGGCTGTTTTGACATTACAGCACCCACAATAGGAATTTTCTCCCCATTTTTCAACTCTACGAATCCATCGGTGACGGCATTATTATCGGATTTCGGTGCCGCTTGCACACAGGATACCTGGTGAGTTTGACTCACTCCGTTTCGACATGCGTCTGCTTTGTGCACAGTCTGACCACACTTGAAACATTTTACTGCCGTCGGGCTCATAAAGATCGTTCGACAGTTTTTCGCGCGATGACCCACTCGGTTGCACAGAAAACATCGCGGAATGCTCTCTGGTGCACGCTTCTTTTCTTCGGGAGCCAATTTCTTCGAATCATCGGGACAATCCTTCTTGACCTTGGCCAAATTAGTTCCACCTTGCGCTTCCAAGAATTGATCAGCTAATTCAAGCATTCCTTCAAGTGACTCAACCTTCCTCTCTTTCAAATACAGCGACAGGCTTGGGTGGCAACTAGTAAGAAACTGTTCTCTAATTAGGAGCTCTCTAAGTTCATCGTACTCCTGCGCTGTCCCTGAAAGTTCAATCCATCTGTCGAAATAATGGCAAAGTCGGGCGGCATACTGCGTAGCCGTCTCACCATCAGCTGGTTTTCCTGTCCGAAATCGGTCCCGGAATCCTTCTACAGTAAATCTAAATCGCTTCAATAAAGCAGCTTTCACCTTTGCGTAGTTGGCTGCATCGGTCGGCGTCAGCCTACCGTACACACTGAGCGCTTGACCACTCAAGCAAGTACTCAAAGCAGTTGCCCATTGATGTTCCGGCCAATTCTGGCTCCTCGCAATCGTCTCAAATCGGTGAAGGTAAGCGTCAAGGTCGTCCTTCCTTTCATCAAACGCTACAAGCAGCTTGCTTGGGTTCAAGCGGAAGCCGTGGTCCTCCCGTTCGCTGCTTTCAACTCTAGCTTGGACGGGAGTTTCACTTCGCTGTTGCAAACGGAGCCGCTCGAGTTCCATCTCGTGCTGCCGCTGCCGTTCCCTTTCAGCCATCTCCGCTTCTCTTCTTCTTTCAGCTGTCGCTCCCCTCGCTTCTCTCTCTTCCTTCAGCTGTCGCTCCCTCGCTTCTCTTTCTTCCTTCAGCTGTCGCTCCCTCGCTTCTCTTTCTTCTCTCGCCCTTTCGGCTGCCAACTTCTCTCTCTCCAACTCAGCTGCTTTTTCTTCCTTGGCCCTCTCTGCTGCCAACCTCTCTCTCTCCAACTCAGCTTCTTTTTCCGCTTTGGCTCTTTCGACCGCCAACCTCTCTCGTTCCAACTCAGCTGCTTTTTCTTCCTTGGCTCTCTCAGCTGCCTCTTTCTCCTTCTGGCTTACCCATTTCCGTAGTTCGGCGCCGGAAAGACCCATCTTCTCACCAAGCGCAACTAACTTTTCGAGATCCATTGTGTCTCGCAACTCGCAAATAAAACCTTGCCGCGTGCAAAAAGTATCTGCCTAAATCCGTCTATCGGAACACTCCCCTGCACTCGTTAACGAGAACACTGAACAACACACAAAATCGTTCCGATAGCACTATCAACAACTCGAGGCTCTTTCTCACTACTTTGGACGCACTGTGCACCAAAAGGTCCTGTCGCGGACGCCAGATTAATTGTCACACAGCTCCCGTTTATTAGGGAGGCGATCGCCGGGCTAATTCCAAGAGCCGAAGTATCGGCCCCCCGAACCGCACCACGAAAGCGTGGACAATTTAGAAGTGGTCCTTTTTGGCGCGCCAGCGGACGCCGGCTGTGGCCCAAAGAACAAGTCAGAGCCGGGAGTTGATAACCAAAACAAATATTATATTCTCAAAATTGGCAGATCGAAAACAATACACGAGAATGCACACTCCACAATAGTTACATACAATACGTCACCAATCAACCAACACACTACACAGTACAATTAGCCACACTCGAACAACGGACACAGACAACAATACGCACTACAATGCAGTCGCATGCATTGAACAACCAAGACACTTAAAGACTAAAGAGATAGAAAACCTATTCAGTCCAAAGTCCTTGGAATAAAAGTCTGAATGATACTCTTCCGAGAATCACTCACTCAAAGTCCAGTGTTGTTGTCGTTCCGCTGCCCCCTGAAGTTTCTCTTCCAGGAAACCTCGCGTCTTCAATTGGCCACTCTTCAAACTTCAACTTCTTCGCCGGAACACGTCGGCTTCACACCCGCAGCTGTTGCCACGCGTCTTCGCTCGACAGCGGTAAACACACGCTCTTGCCTGTAGCTCGAGCCTTCACCCCTCAGGTGGAAATCCTCTTCATCTCCGGCTTCGTCCCTACGGACCAAAACCTTCGCCGACTACACGGCGGAATCCCTACGCGCTCTGGCGCTCACTTCCGTCTCCTCCTGCTTTCTCGTTTCGGCTGCTCGATTAAATACCTTCCGCGCCACCTTCCAGAAAGTTCTCATTTCGTCGGCGCGATACACAGCGAAAGCTGGGAAGAGGTCGAGACGGTTGGAATGCCCTCCCCGGCCGATGACTCAACTCGGTATGACCACGCCCCTTTCGTTCTAGAAAAATCGCAGGCTTGCTGGGCCGCCGATGTGGGGTGAGGAGGTTCGTCGGCGAAGCCACGCTTCCGAGGGGAGAGCGCGCGCCCGGGGAGCCTTGGACGTTTGCTTTCTTTTTTTTCTTTTGACCTCGCGGCGTTTCTCCCGCCCGTTATCGCAAGAATTTGGCGGCGCGCCCGTTTTTAGCGCTCGTTCTGTGACAGTTGTAGAGGTGGATTGTGTGGGCATTTCCGTACCATGTGGTACAGGGTGGCTGTTTCAGTGACGCAGAACCTGCACTGTGTTGCGTATGTGTCGGGATCTGTCTTGGACAGTATTTATGGATTGGGGTAAGACAAGGTCTGCAGGCGATGCCACGCTACCTGGAATTCTTTAGTGAGCTTTGGCCCTGGGGGTGGACGTCTCCGTCTTTCAAGTCTTTGATGTTCTAGAATATCTGTGTATGTTAGGAACGGGTCCATACGCGTAGTTGAGGGTGGAGTTAGAGGCAATGAGCTCGACCTTGCCTTGGCCCGAGATTTACTCTTCTGGACCTCCAACCCCGGCATATCGCACCGATAGCAAGAAAAAACACGCTCGCTTTCAGCATCACATGTTGCCCCAAATAATAATAATAATAATAATAATAATATTAATAATAATAATAATAATAATAATAATAATAACGAGTTGTGGCCGGTAGACAAGCGCTGCTAGATTGCACTCCCTCTCTGCTCAGGCCTGCAGTGCGTAGTTTACTGCCAACATATCAAACGTTGTGCGCGATCACGATGCAGGCTGCAGTAATCGCCTGATATCACCAGCCGCGCAAGCGATGAGGGAACGTAATCTAGCAGCGCTTGTCTACCGGTCATGACTCGTTATATCGCTTGGTCATAGATGACGCCAAAAGCGAACGTGCTTTCTTCGCTTGTCGGTTGATAGTGCTGTAGGCAGCCGCCGCATAGGGTTACTGTTAAGGTAGCATATAGCATACCGCCGCTGAGAGACGTGTTTCCTTTCATAAAGAACGACAGTGTACACGTGTTGCTGGGTTCCGCGGTTGTCAAACCGGTTGTAAGATGTTAACTATGGCAAGCTTGAAATTCCTATATGGAGGGCTTAACTCACAGTGGTTTTCTTTAGGCCCGTTTACATTGACCCGACGAGGGCGCGTTGAGTCGAAATAAACAGGTTTTCTGGACTCGCCCTCCCCATGTATAAGTGGACGCGTCGGGGCGGAGAGTCGTCGCGGCGAGTCCCGTCGACCCGGAGACAGGGAGTAAGTTCACCGAACTCGCCGCGCTCAGAAAGGGCATGTATAACCGGTCGCGCTGAGTTGACGGCTCGTGACCTCTCCCGCCCGTCGCGGTCTCCGCTTCCCCTGTCCCCATCACTCCGATGATGGGGACAGGGGAAGCGACTATCTATGATTACACTATAAAAAGTAATGGATGGTCACTTTACTACACTATTCATTTTTGGAACCAATTTTCTAAAGAAAATTTTAATTTCTTGAATATGGTGGCAGTTAGGTTGCGACGAAACTTCGAAAAAGTGAAATATTATACGCAGCACGGTAAAACTGATTCCAGTCGGTAGGAAAAGAACCGCATTTCCTTGTTAAAACGCATTCACCACTAGTGTATGTTAATGTGCTTTGCGGGGAAGCAATGCAGTGTTCTTGACCAAAGTCAGAAATTTTTACAGCTTTTCAACTTTTCCAGAGACAACGCAGCTGCATAGCTTGCCTGCATTGTTGACGGTAAGTGGGGGAAAAACACGAGGTGCGAAGACAGTGTTTGGAAGCGCTGGCACATGAACTTTGAAAAATTTGCAATATTGGTCATGTTCAGGCACTTATCGGTCTGTGTGGCGCTCCATATAAAAATATACACTTTGAATCATTTCAAAGGGTGCAGAAACGATATTTATTTCTGTAAGTTTAATACGAACCTTTGTTTTACGCGAGAAAATATTTATATTGAGCTGCCCCCAAGGCTGTCAACGGCGGACCGCAAGCGCACTTCACTGCACCGAGGGTTCCTCGGCAGCCTCCTAAATGCACCAAAGCTGGCTTGTTGATTCGTGCTCCATTTTCCTGCGCTTACCGCTAGTAATATAAACAAATTATGCAGCTGCATTATCTCATAAAAAGTTGTAAGAGCTGTAAAAAATGTTTAAATATCGCCCAAAAACAACGCATTGCTTCCCCTCAAAGAACATCTTGCGACAACCTAGTAGCTGTGAACGCGTTGTGCCAAGGAAACGCTGTGTTCTTCCTACCCACGAGTTTTTTTCACGACCTTGTTATTGGGCGCTGCCACGATATTTAAATTGCTCTGAGAGTTAGAAAAAAAATTCCTCCGAAAACTGGTCTCAAAACAAAAATGGAAGACGGGCTTTCGGCTCGCCTCGACGCAAAGCGTCGCTGCGATCACCGCTCACCTCAACTCGTCCGTGCGAGTTCATATAAACTCGGGCGCGTCGAGGTAAGCTGAACCCGCCACTCAACTCAGCCCGCCCCCGTCGCGTCCATGTACACGGGGCTTTTGTATGCATCATACCGAATGGATTCAACAGTCCATTCAGAAACGTTTATACCTACTGCCTGGAGTGCATTGAACTTGAGAATAAAGTGTGACTCTGTATATTTTCTGTATCTTGCGGACCAAAAGTCTGACTGAAATATGTTGCGTTCGAGATCATCGAAGTTGTGTCCTGCATCATTAAAATGTTGTGCCACTGTTCTCGGTAATTTCCATAACAGGCTGCCCTGTTTCGCCATTGTACTGTTTATGACAATATGAAAATTCAATCATGTAGATAACGCTTTCGCTAGAGCAGGTGAAACTACATTTTATACGATGGACATAATTACTTACGGTGGTTTCACTATTATGCCATCCTGAAGGTGTTTACAACCCTTGCATCTTGGATGGGAGAAAGGTGTGCCTGACGGCGTAGATGACGGGGCCTCAGCGATGTGTCCACATGCTGTGATCCTCCCACCGCAACCAAGAGGCTTTTCTTTCTGAGAAATCGGTACGTATGGACTTCCTTGTGGCTTCGAGCTACGAACAGGCGGCTGTCTTTTTCCCTTTCTTAGTGACCTGTGAATTCTGGCTTTTGCGTGTGTGCGTTTCACTTTTCTTAGTGCTTTTTTTACAATTCGACTAGGACACTTATACCGAGTCCACCCGATGCAAAGAGTACTTTAGTCAAATTATCTATCTATCTTGTGGCGTACACGTATCCCGAAGGAGTACGGCCTCCAGCGTGGGTCCGGTCTTAGCGAGCCGCAGCGCACGCATTAACCGTCGCCGTGGCGAGAACACGATACTGCTCAAAGTCGCAACACTTTATTCTGGCAACACCAAACGCAGTACAGCCCGCTGCAAAGGCACGGCGGGAAAGCAAGTAGGCTTATCCACGCCACGGGCATAAAAGTACTACACAGGGTGCCACGAGCACGTCTCCGCGGTAAAGGTGATCCACGGAGACACCGGGACCAAGGCCTGGTTGCTCGAGCGAGGGCGAAGACGCTCGCGTTGGCTTCGGAGGGAGATGGGTCGGCGTAGCTAGGCCACGCACTAGGACACCGTACCACCCTTCGGCCGTGCGTAGGCAGTGGGGCAACAAAAGGTGAGCGTTCGCCTCGGGCGCGAGGCGTCGTCAGCGAAGTCCGACGAGCCCCGAGCGACGGGGGGGGGGGGGGGGGTCGACGGACAGAAAAGATTGCGTGGCTCACCGTCTGCAGTTTCGGAGAGTATCTGTCTGCCCGCTCCCGACACAGCGCGCGAAAACCTCTCGGGAGACTCCGCCGCGCGCGTCACCGTCAACATCCGCTACCGGGTGACGGGGTTAAACGCCACTCCTCTCTCCCGGCGCGGCAGACATGTCGGGACATGAGAACGGCATAAAAGGCGGCAAAGCCCGCGCAAAGGCAGCGGGCTAGCCTCAATTCCCACATACACCTCTCCTAAATTTGCCCTTTACCGTTCTGCAAAAGGCAGTCGGACGTCACCCATGCAGTTAAAATGACACTGCTATGAGCGACAGCTAACCTCAGTCCAGCCCTGTTAATGCTGCTAAAAATGATGACAAAGGAGAAACAAAAACATAAATAACAAAATAAACGCATGACACTATAAAATAATTGCGAAAGGGACCTCAGGAAAGTGGGACTAGTGTTCGTGGTGCTGAAGCGGGATAGCGTCCACTGCGTGGAGGGGCGGAAGGGCGTGACAGTGCCCGCTGATTGCGATGCCCGAGTGTGAGGTCATTCGGCACGGAAGGAGCTCACTGATGGCTCCTTGCTGCTCTTGTTTAGCTGCGAGTCCGACGAACGCCGCCTCGGTTGTGGTTCGGAGGCCCCGGATTTCTGGCTCGATGACGGAGCTTATACGTTACGGGAAGCCGGGCCTCTCCAGTGATCAGGGCAGCCAAACCAGAATTGGCTGCGAGGCGCCCTTGCGATAGCTGCTTTTAGCTGGCCTCGCGCAGGAGTCATGGTGGGAAAAGCAGCAGGGCTTCTTCGGCGACAGCCGAGAGCAGAGCACAGCCAGATGGTCTGACGTCAGTGGGTCAATGCCCCCCCAGCACCTCCAGTGTCCGCGTCGATGGGGAGAAGCCATGACGCACTCTTGACGGGCACGTCACGCAGTTACACGCGCACAGAAGCACGCACGCACACACACACCGCCGACGGCTACGCGGGTGTAGGCGCAAGGCGTCCTTCGTCTCTCTCCCGGCAAGCACCGACACTCAAGGTCACACGAAGCTCCCTTCGTGGTAGACGAAATGAACACGGAAAAAAAAGTAATAACAGAGCAAAATGACACTCAACATCTGGCCAAAAGAAAATAAAAAAACATAAAATACAAATAACACCTAATATTAGACAAAAAACAAAATACACATGAACACTTAAAAAAAGAAAAACTGGCAGCAGACTGGGTGGGGTCAACTTCATTACGAGAAAAGGCCGTAAAGAAGCTAACCTATACTGAGGCTAGACAGTAAACTGAGGGCCTTCGGTTGCGGAGAAGTCCGGCGCGAAATCACAAAGGTGACCGGTTCCTCAGATTATACCGGTGCGGGGTTCGAATGCGGTCCGCCGCTCCGTGTGTGCCCCGTTGCTTGCGCGAAGTGCCGCAGGGCTCTGCGCGAGCTCCTTAGACCGTGATACAAAGGGTTTCAGGTCTGCGATGTGGGCACGGCTGAGTTTTCCCGTATGGGGATCTTTCAGCAAGTACGCGAGTGGAGTGCAAGCTTTCTCCACTCGGTACGGACCAAGCCACTTAGGAGCGAGCGAGGTTGAGAACCCCTGACTGGCATCGCTAAGAGCGTGGTTACGCTTCAGGGTGTTACGACCGGCCCTAGGGAACCAAGCAAGAGGAGTTTGGGGGAGAACCGGTTCTTGACCGACTGTGTCGTCCACCCCCACCTCCCCATTCAGGCTCCCCCTCTCGCCGGGAGAGCTCCGGAGTCTGCTGTGCGTTCGTGACCATGTTTGGCAACATTTTAGGGCACCGTGACCATATATGGACCTCGTGTTAGGTTGTGCCACTCCATGTGTTGTGAGGTGTGTTTCCCCCTCTCTCGTGGCCGAGGTGCCGGAGCCACCGTATTGGCTGACGATGCGGACAGTGCGCCCAGTGTCGGCAGCGCGGCGCTATAAAATGCCGAAGACGTTTTCTCTCTTCTCTCTTTGGATCAGTTGACCACTTCTCCACATGTAAATAAATCTCTGTCGTTCGTTCGGGCGCTTCTCGCTGAATTGTTGGACGATGGATCCTGCGACGGAGCCAGCTACCGAAAACGAGACCGGCAGGACCCGGAGTCCCAACAACTGGATGGCAGCGGCGGGATGCCGATAACCCCGAAAGCGACCGCTGTACGGAGTGAGCCCGAAGTTCAACAACGGGACGACAGGAGAAGGATGACACGAGCTCATCGACTTCCAAAGGGAATCGAACGGCACTTCTGAGAGGCACGACGCCGGAGACATGACTGCGAACTGGGTGAGTGCCGGCTTTCTCTGTTAAATTTTACCAGGCATTTACTCTATGTGTTAAGTAAAAGCTGGTAGAGAGGGGCTGTCTTGGTCATTGCGTTAACAGGTAACTTGCGTCAGGCAGAAATTGTGTGATAGCTTGGTTAAGCTCCTTCTGTCAGTGGCGTCAAGGTTAACAGTGGCAGGGCAGGATTTCGTATAAGAGCTTTTTGAAGCTTTATTTGTAGACTAAGTTAACGGAAAACTTGAGGCAACGCAGGAACCTAGAGCTGTCGTTGCCGTCAAGGTTAATTAGTTGCAGGACAGGAATCTTTGTGGAACAGAGACAGCGGTACTGGAGGCAGCCATGAATATGAAATCCCTGCGAAAGTCCATGTTGTTGCTACTTGCAAGGGAGTTGAATCTGGAGGTGTCGGACTCTCAAAGAAAGCCAGAGCTGATAGAGGCGATTCTCGCATTGGGGGCGGAGGATGACGAGCTGTCAGAATGTGTCGAGGAGATTCAGGAGAGGCAAGCGGCAGAGGCCGAGAGAAAGGCGGCCGAGGCCGAAGGAAAGGCGGCGGAGGCCGAAAGGAAAGCGGCAGAAGCCGAGGCAGATAAGATGCGAAAGCACGAGCTTGAAATGAAGCGCCTCGAGCTAGAGATTAGCCATAATAGTAGAGCAGGAGGCAGCGAGGCATCCGGTACCGCAGAGCGGGTCAGGTTCAAAATGACGGACCTAATGAGATTGTACAAGCTAGGGGAGGACATTGGGCTGTTCCTCGTCAACTTTGAGAGAACTTGTGAAAGGCAAGGTTTCAGCCAGGATACATGGCCTCAACGCTTGTTGTCCCTACTTCCGGGGGAGGCCTCAGAAGTAATCGCGCGCCTCACGAAAGAGGAGGCTGACGAGTACAGTGAGGTAAAGTCGAGCCTTCTCAAGAAATACAGGTTGTCAGCGGAAGGTTTCAGACAAAAATTTCGCAACGCCGTAAAAGAGAACAATGATTCATACCCGGAGTTTGCTTACAAGTTAATGGCCAACATGGGGGAGTGGCTCAAAGAGGCAAAGGCGTATGGGAATCATGACAAGGTGCTCGAGTGTATTGGTCTGGAACAATTCTATCAAAGGTTACCAGAAAAGGTGAGGTTCTGGGTGCAGGATAGACCGGACGTGAACACCGTAACGAAAGCCGCAGAGCTCGCTGAAGAATTCGTTACGCGCCGCGCCCTCGGGGCAAATAGCGAGCCTAAAAGGGAAAAACTCCTACTACCGAATAAGGCGCCGTTTAGAAAACAACCGACAAGTCTCGCACAAAAGGGCGAGGAAAACAATTCATCTAACCATGGGGCGTCGGCAGAGGCAAGCAAAAGGAAATTTGAGGCGAGAAAACCGGCTGCTTGTTTCAATTGCCACGAAACAGGGCACTTCGCGAAACACTGCCCGAAAGAAAAGATGGCCTTTTTATCTATAAATGAAGCCGACGAGAACATGAAGTTGTTAGAGTCCTATATGTACGACCTTACCGTGAACGGCAAGCAGTGTCGGGTTCTTAGAGACTCCGCAGCCACTATGGACGTAGTTCATCCGTCCTTTGTTCAGTCCGGACAGTATTCAGGAGACTGTGCCTGGATCAGACAAGCCGTAGAAGCAAACAGTCAGTGCCTTCCCGTAGCTAAAGTTGTCCTTAAAGGCGCATTTGGTACGTTGGAAACGGAAGCCGCGGTATCGCCATATCTACCCCCTCAGTATCCTTACTTATTTTCAAATAAGTCAGATCAAATGCTGAAGGAGAAAGGTCTAACGTTGGGAGAAGGCATAGTGCAGGCACTGACTAGATCGAAGGCACGTGCGCTGGCTGCGAGAGCAACATTCACTGAGGCAAACAAGCCTCAAATCGACAACGGGCCTGGTTGCGAGTTGGACACCACGGTAACAAATCGACTTGTGCGAGAAGAGGCCGCAGAAGCCGTAGTCGCGGAGGCAACCATTCCTAAAGACGACGTTGAACCTCCTCCCGAAATGGAAGGGGTCAATTACGCCTCGTTGACCGAGCAAATAGAAAATGCCGTTGCTCCCAAGCCGATTCCTGGTAGTACAGAGGATAGCACAGAGGGTAACACATTCCAGGTGCTAGGAAATACAAAAGAGTTGTGTGTCATGCCAACTTCGGATAATTTCAGTCGGCTGCTGCAGGTGAGCCCCGCTTCATTATTAACCGAACAAAAGGGGGACCCGACGCTTAAGCAATTCCAGGACAGTTCGAAAGAGGGAATCGCCAAACGAAATGTGAGATTCCAAGAGAGGAGCGGCATACTCTATCGAAAATATCTAGATAGGCGAGGAGTAAAGTTTGACCAGGTAGTCGTACCTCAGGCGTATCGTCAGGATTTGCTTAGTTTGGTGCATGGAGAATCATGGTCAGGCCACTTAGGCGTAAAGAAGACGAAAAATCGTCTTTTACAGGAATACTACTGGCCTGGATGCTTTAAAGATGTAGAGAGGTTTGTAAAATCTTGCGATGTGTGTCAGCGAGTGGGTAAGCCGGGAGATAAGGCGAAATTTCCAATGAAGCTGGTACCCGTAATCACGGAGCCCTTTCGTCGGTTGGTAATTGACACAGTAGGTCCTTTGCCCAAGACAACTTCAGGCTACCGTCACATCCTGACCTTAATCTGCCCAGCTACTAAATTTCCAGAGGCGGTCCCGCTAAAAGAGCTAAGTTCCGTGGAAGTAGTGAACGCACTTCTGTCCGTGTTTGCCCGGGTAGGCTTTCCTGCCGAGATACAATCAGACCAGGGCACCATTTTCACGAGTGCCTTAACGACAACCTTTCTAGAGCGGTGTGGCGTGAAATTATTGCATAGTTCAGTCTACCATCCGCAGTCGAACTCGATAGAAAAGCTTCACTCCGTGATGAAGCGAGTGTTAAGAGCCTTATGTTTTGAACGAAAAACTGACTGGGAAATGTGCTTACCTGCAACGATGTTTGCACTAAGAACTGCACCACATGAGACAACAGGGTTTACGCCAGCGGGACTTGTTTACGGCCGCAGACTGCGATCTCCTCTTCGTATGCTGAGAGAGTCGTGGGAAGGTCAGGGTGATGATCCTGTAGTAGTGGAATATGTCCTCACCTTATTTGATCGTCTAACAAAAGCCCAAGAACTGACCGAGAGTGCGATGACCAAAGCACAGCAGAAGGCTAAGCTTTACTACGATCGGACAGCTAAAGCGCGACACTTTCCTGTAGGAGACAAAGTCATGTTGTTGAGGCCCTCCCAAAAGAATAAGCTTGAAGTGCAATGGGTCGGCCCGGCCGAGATTACTCGAAAATTGTCTGACACCAACTATGTGGTAAAAATACCAGGAAGTCGTAAGGTACACCAGGTGTATCATAGCAAGTTACTCAAGCCCTATAAAGAGAGGGAAGCCATCGTGAACATGACTCTAAATGTTCCGGAAGAGGTTCCGGCAGAAATTCCTGAATTATCTCCCGAATCGGACGAAGTCCCGATCGAGAAAAGAGTTGAGGATTTAGTATCAAAGTCACAGCTGACAATGGAGCAGAAGCAGGAATTGCGTGGTCTTTTGACCGACTTTCAGGACAGATTTGTAAGCGAGCCAGGCCGGACATCCGTCCTCACTCATGACATAGAGCTTACCTCGTCGGAACCGGTAAGATCTAAGACGTATCGGGTGTCACCTCGCCGGCTTGAGCTAATAAAAGCAGAGGTTAACAAGATGCTGGAATTGGGCGTGATTGAGCCGTGTGAAAGTGATTACACTTCCCCGTTAATTCTTGTGGAGGTACCCGGCAAAGATCCGCGTCCTTGCGTAGACTATCGTGAGTTAAACCTCATCGCCAAGGATCAGACATACCCAATTCCCCACATTGAGGAACGCGTCGAGAGGGTAAGCAGCGCGCAATTTATCTCAACGCTAGACCTAGTGAGAGGTTACTGGCAGGTGCCGCTCACCGAGAGGGCGAGCCGGTATGCTGCATTTATTTCACCATTGGGGACATTCCGCCCTAAAGTGTTGAGTTTTGGCCTAAAGGACGCGCCTTACTGTTTTTCAAACTTAATGGATAAGGTTTTGCGGGGTCAAGAGGACTTCGCATTGCCTTACTTGGACGACGTCGCCGTGTTTTCCTCGTCCTGGCCAGAACACTTGGCGCATTTGAGAGCAGTACTGACACGCCTACGCGAAGCAGGTTTAACGGTAAAGGCGCCCAAGTGTCAGCTAGCACAAGCAGAGGTACTCTATCTCGGGCATGTTATCGGTCGAGGGCATCGCCGTCCCTCTGAAATGAAAGTGGCAGCTATCCGAGACTTTCCCCAGCCCCGAACTAAAACCGATATTCGGGCTTTTCTTGGAATAGCTGGTTACTATCGTAAGTACATCCCTAGATATTCCGACATTGCCAGCACTCTTACTGACGCGTTGCGCAAGACCGAGCCCCAAATGGTCCACTGGGATGAGGAGAAAGAAAAGGCTTTCCGCGTTTTGAAAGCGGCCTTGTCGAGCAAACCTTTGCTTAGTTCACCGGACTACTCGAGGCCTTTCATAGTCCAATGCGACGCTAGTGATAGAGGCATGGGGGCAGTTCTTAGTCAAAGGGATAAAGGGGATCAAGAGCATCCCGTCCTTTATGTTAGCCGGAAACTCACCCTTCGCGAGCAGGTTTACAGCGCTAGCGAAAAGGAATGTGCGTGCTTGGTTTGGGCAGTCCAGAAATTGGCTTGTTATATTGCCGGAAGCAAGTTCATTGTGGAAGTGGACCACTGTCCTCTCACCTGGCTACAGACCAAGTCCTCTAAGAACGGCCGCCTGCTGCGTTGGAGCCTCGTTTTGCAACAATATACGTTTGAAATACGCTACAAAAAGGGTGTACTCCATGGCAACGCTGACGGCTTAAGTCGATGCCCCTGACGCGAGAAGATGTCTCGAGAACTCAGGCATTTTTTTTCCTGACCTAGACAAGAGCTAGTGATTGTTTTTTTTTACTCTTTTAGGTGTACTTGTTTGAAAACGTTGAAGACACGGCTATCCAGGGTTTCGGGTTCGGTGTGCTTCAAGTGTTTTTGTTTTGTGTCACCTTAACGTGTGAGTAACATATTGAATAAATTGCGTATTTCCTTTAATATCAGTTAAAGGGGAAAATTGCCTGGTGGAGTTTGGCGGAATTGTTCGGCGCTCACCGGCTGAGTAGTTGTGTTTTCATGTGCGTATGTGATGTCTGTTGAGCCCACAATGAAGCAGGTGGTGCCCTCTACTTCATCAAAGACGGTCGTCACCAAACCGACTGCCGGCGCTGATCTCTCCGGACAGTGGCTGCAAACCTCAGCCCATCGAGATCTTTACCCCCCCGCGCGAGAGACTGTTACGACCGGCCCTAGGGAACCAAGCAAGAGGAGTTTGGGGGAGAACCGGTTCTTGACCGACTGTGTCGTGCACCCCCACCTCCCCATTCAGGCTCCCCCTCTCGCCAGGAGAGCTCCGGAGTCTGCTGTGCGTTCGTGACCATGTTTGGCAACATTTTAGGGCGCCGTGATCATATATGGACCTCGTGTTAGGTTGTGCCACTCCATGTGTTGTGAGGTGTGTTTCCCCCTCTCTCGTGGCCGAGGTGCCGGAGCCACCGTATTGGCTGACGATGCGGACAGTGCGCCCAGTGTCGGCAGCGCGGCGCTATAAAATGCCGAAGACGTTTTCTCTCTTCTCTCTTTGGATCAGTTGACCACTTCTCCACATGTAAATAAATCTCTGTCGTTCGTTCGGGCGCTTCTTGCTGAATTGTTGGACGATGGATCCTGCGACAAGGCCAGCTACCGAAAACGAGACCGGCAGGACCCGGAGTCCCAACAAGGGCAAGATCGCTCACCTCAAAAACTAGGTCGCGATGCTTGCGGTCATATTGGGCCTTCTGCTGAGCCCTGACCGACGCCAAACTTTGCCTTGCTTTGCAGAAAGCTTGACAAAGCCTGTCCCGAAGTGTCGACGCGTAAGTAGAGCAATCTGCCGGCGTCCTCTCGTCCTCAAGCTGGCATTGAGTGACGCTGGTTACCGGATTTGCCAACTCCCTTCCAAAATTTAAGGCGGGCGAGAAACCAGTTGAGCGGCTCTCGGATGTTCGAATAGCGAACGCGAGCTCACTCAAATGGTCTGCCCAGTCCTTTTGACTTTCGGCAAAGGCCGCCAACATCGGTTTGAGCGTACGATTGACGCGCTCCGTCAAATTGGACTGGGGATGGTAGGGTGAAGTGCTGCAGTGATCGATTACGAGGGAACGGCACGTGACACCAAACACCCGAGTGGTGAAATACGAAGTATTGTCAGTGATGAGCCTTTCCGGGAAGCCGAACCGGCAAAACACTTCCTGCAGCTTCTCAAGCACCGCACGCGCTGTCACCTTCCGAAGTGGGAAAAGTTTTACCCATTTCGAAAAGTGATCAACGACTACCATCAGGTGAATGAACCCCTGCTTACTTCTGGGAAATGGTCCCATTAGATCCCAGGTGGCCACTTGTCACGGACGCTCACTGACAATCGGTTTCATCAGACCGGGTGGTTTGCCACCCCTTGATTTCACCGTTTGACAGACGCGGCAAGAACGGCAATAGCGAAAAATGACTCGCTTCATGCCGGGCCAGGTCACAACGCGGCTCAGTTTTGCAAAAACTTTCGAGCCACTCAGGTGACCGGCCATGGGTTTGTCGTGAGAGGATCGCAAAAGTGCGGCTCTCAGACGTTTGGGCATAACCACCTTAAACGGGTCGATGGACTCATCGTCAGTGGCTATATACTTCAGCAGGAGCCCGTCATGGTCCACCAAATATGAATCCGCCGGGGACTCAGCGACACACGCTGGTTCGAGCCCCCTATTCGCGCCCGCTGCAGGGCAAGCAGTGTCACAGCGCTCCGTCTCTTCAAGACAGTCGCTATCGGCTTTCGCTGCAGTACAAGCAGCGTCACGGCGCTCTATCTCTCTGAGACCGTCGCACATTTCGCGACAAAAGCGGGTCCTTTGCTGGGCCTTCAGAAGCTCTTCTCTACTGAAAGCGATGCCCATTCTCCCAAAACGGGGGAGTCTGGTATCGCGTTCACTCAGGACCGCAGCAAAAACCGCTTGAGTCGGTGTCACAGGTTCGCTCACGGCCTCGTGGCCTTCGGAAGGCTCCCCCGCTCGGCCGCTTCGCGATGCGCCGCTTACCTGGTTAGCAGCCAAGGTTTGTCCGCATGGGGACTCACCCTTCTCGCCATTGGCGGCGAAGCACCTGTTTCGCCCCCGACGCTTGCGTGTGCTAAGGCACTGCTAGCCATCAGTTAAAGCGCACAAAAACAGACATGAAGAGAGGACAAGCGCTTGTCCTCTCTTCATGTCTGTTTTTCGTGCGCTTTAACTGATAGTTATACCATGCATATCCAACTAGCCCAACTTTCGATTCTGTTGCACTGCTAGCCGCTGTCGCAACGGGATCAAGGTCCTCGGCCGACTATGGGGCACGATATAGCGCGTCAGCTACCACGTTGGTGCTCCCCCTTCGATACTGCACTGAAAAGTCATAGTGCTGTATCAGGAGAGCCCAGCGCGCCAGCCTGCCGGCAGGCTCACGGAGCCGCATCAGCCAGCTTAGCGCACGGTGATCCGTTTGCACCACGAATTTCATCCCATCAAGATAGACGTCAAACTTCCGCAGTGCAAACGCGATGGCGAGGCACTCCTTTTCAGTCACGAATTCTTCTCCGCAGAGACCAAGGAGCGGCTGGCAAAGGCCAACGGCTGCAACACGCCATTGTATTCCTGTGGGAGAGCAGCTCCTAAACCCAGATCGCTCGCATCAGTTTGTACAACGAACGGTCTGGTCAGGTTGGGGAGCTTGAGCTGCGCTGTCTTCGCTATGGCGTTAGACAGTCGGCAAAACGCCTCATACTGCTCAAGTCCCCATTGCCACACAGCAAACTTACCCAAGAGTTTCCTCAAGGGCGCCTGCAGTCGGGCACAGGACGGAATGAAGGAACGGTAAAAGTTGACCATTCCTAAAAAGCGGCGAAGGCCACGTACGTCCTTGGGCCGGGGAAAATTGAGAATAGCTCGAAGTTTCTCCCGATCAGGCTCTAAGGAGCCTTCGCCCAGCGTAAACCCGAGCAACTGAACACGGGTCTGCGCTAATTGGACCTTAGCGGGGTTTAATGTCATCCCGGCGGTCCTCACCCTATCGAGTACATCGGCAACATGGGCCAAGTGCTCTTCGAAGGTTCGTGAATAAATCACGATGCGTCAATGTAGCACATGCAGTATGACCACTTTGCTTCCCCGAGGCCGCGGTCCATGAGTCTTTGAAACATCGCAGAAGCATTGCAAAGACCAAAGGGCATACGAGTAAACTCGAACAACCCTCTGTCGGACGTGAACGCAGTTTTACACGGGTCACGGTTACCCATCCGGACCTGTAGGTAACCTTTAGAGACGTCAAGCGTGGTAAAGTACCGTGCATCACCCAGGTTACCTACGATGGAGTTTATCGGACGGAGCGGATAGGCATTGTTACGACCGGCCCTGGGGAACCGGGCAGGACGAGTTTGGGGGAGAACCGGTTCTTGACCGACGGTGCCGTCCACCCCCACCTCCCCATTCGGGCTCCTCCTCTCGCTGGGAGAGCTCCGGGGTCTGCTGTGTGTTCGTGACCATGTTTGGTAACATTTTGGGGCGCCGGGACCATATATGGACATCGTGTTGGGTTGTGCCACTCCAGTGTGTTGTGAGAGGTGTTTTCCCCTCCCTCGTGGCCGAGGTGCCGGGGACACCGTATTGGGCTGACGATGCGGACAAGGCGCCCAGTGTCAACAACGTGGCGCTATAAAATGCCGAAGACGTTTTGTATCACTCTCACTCTCCTCTCTTTGGATCAGTTGATCACTTCTCCACATGTAAATAAACCTCTGTTGTTCGTTCGGGCGCTTCTTTCTCGCTGAATTGTTGGACGATAGATCCTGCGACGGGGCCAGCTACCGAAAACGAGACCGGCAGGACCCGGAGTCCCAACAACTGGATGGCAGCGGCGGGATGCCGATAACCCCGAAAGCGACCACTGGACGGAGTGAGCCCGAAGTTCAACAACGGGACGACAAGAGAAGGATTACACGAGCTCATCGACTTCCAAAGGGAACCGAACGGCACTTCTGAGAGGCACGACGCCGGAGACATGACTGCGAACTGGGTGAGTGCTGGCTTTCTCTGTTAAATTTTACCAGTCATTTACTCTATGTGTTAAGTAAAAGCTGGTAGAGAGGGGCTGTCTTGGTCATTGGGTTAACAGGTAACTTGCGTCAGGCAGAAATTGTGTGATAGCTTGGTTAAGCTCTTTCTGTCAGTGGCGTCAAGGTTAACAGTGACAGGGCAGGATTCCGTGTAAGAGCTTTTGAAGCTTTATTTGTAGACTAAGTTAACGGAAAACTTGAGGCAAGGCAGGTATCTAGAGCTGTCGTTGCCGTCAAGGTTAATTAGTTGCAGGACAGGAATCTTTGTGGAACAGAGACAGCGGTACTGAAAGCAGCCATGAATCTGAAATCCCTGCGAAAGTCCATGTTGTTACTACTTGCAAGGGAGTTGAATCTGGAGGTGTCGGACTCTCAAAGAAAGCCAGAGCTGATAGAGGCGATTCTCGCATTGGGGGCGGAGGATGACGAGCTGTCAGAATGTGTCGAGGAGATTCAGGAGAGGCAAGCGGCAGAGGCCGAAAGAAAGGCGGCCGAGGCCGAAAGAAAGGCGGCGGAGGCCGAAAGGAAAGCGGCAGAAGCCGAGGCAGATAAGATGCGAAAGCACGAGCTTGAAATGAAGCGCCTCGAGCTAGAGATTAGCCATAATAAAAGAGCAGGAGGCAGCGAGGCATCCGGTACAGCAGAGCGGGTCAGGTTCAAAATGACGGACCTAATGAGATCGTACAAGCTAGGGGAGGACATTGGGCTGTTCCTCGTCAACTTTGAGAGAACTTGTGAAAGGCAAGGTTTCAGCCAGGATACATGGTCTCAACGCTTGTTGTCCCTACTTCCGGGGGAGGCCTCAGAAGTAATCGCGCGCCTCACGAAAGAGGAGGCTGACGAGTACAGTGAGGTAAAGTCGAGCCTTCTCAAGAAATACAGCTTGTCAGCGGAAGGTTTCAGACAAAAATTTCGCAACGCCGTAAAAGAGAGCAATGATTCATACCCGGAGTTTGCTTACAAGTTAATGGCCAACATGGGGGAGTGGCTGAAAGAGGCAAAGGCGTATGGGAATCATGACAAGGTGCTCGAGTGTATCGGTCTGGAACAATTCTATCAAAGGTTACCAGAAAAGGTGAGGTTCTGGGTGCAGGATAGACCAGACGTGAACACCGTAACAAAAGCCGCAGAGCTCGCTGAAGAATTCGTTACGCGCCGCGCCCTCGGGGCAAACAGCGAGTCTAAAAGGGAAAAATTTCTACTACCGAATAAGGCGCCGTTTAGAAAACAACCGACAAGTCTCGCACAAAAGGGTGAGGAAAACAATTCATCTAACCATGGGGCGTCGGCAGAGGCAAGCAAAAGGAAATTTGAGGCGAGAAAACCGGCTGCTTGTTTCAATTGCCACGAAACAGGGCACTTCGCGAAACACTGCCCGAAAGAAAAGGTGGCCTTTTTATCTATAAATGAAGCCGACGAGAACATGAAGTTGTTAGAGCCCTCTATGTACGATCTTACCGTGAACGGCAAGCAGTGTCGGGTTCTTAGAGACTCCGCAGCCACTATGGACGTAGTTCATCCGTCTTTTGTTCAGTCCGGACAGTATTCAAGAGACTGTGCCTGGATTAGACAAGCCGTAGAAGCAAACAGTCAGTGCCTTCCCGTAGCTAAAGTTGTCCTTAAAGGCGCATTTGGTACGTTGGAAACGGAAGCCGCGGTATCCCCATATCTACCCCCTCAGTATCCTTACTTATTTTCAAATAAGTCAGATCAAATGCTGAAGGAGAAAGGTCTAACGTTGGGAGAAGGCATAGTGCAGGCACTGACTAGATCGAAGGCACGTGCGCTGGCTGCGAGAGCAACATTCACTGAGGCAAAGAAGCCTCAAATCGACAACGGGCCTGGTTGCGAGTTGGACACCACGGTAACAAAACGACTTGTGCGAGAACAGGCTGCAGAAGCCGTAGTCGCGGAGGCAACCATTCCTAAAGGCGACGATGAACCTCCTCCTGAATTGGAAGGGGTCAATTACGCCTCGTTGACCGAGCAAATAGAAAATGCCGTTGCTCCCAAGCCGATTCCTGGTAGTACAGAGGATAGCACAGAGGGTGACACATTCCAGGTACTAGGAAATACAAAAGATTTGTGTGTCATGCCAACTTCGGATAATTTCAGTCGGCTGCTGCAGGTGAGCTCCGCTTCATTAATAACCGAACAAAAGGGGGACCCGACGCTTAAGCAATTCCAGGACAGTTCGAAAGAGGGAATCGCCAAACGAAATGTGAGATTCCAAGAGAGGAGCGGCATACTCTATCGAAAATATCTAGATAGGCGAGGAGTAGAGTTTGACCAGGTAGTCGTACCTCAGGCGTATCGTCAGGATTTGCTTAGTTTGGTGCATGGAGAATCATGGTCAGGCCACTTAGGCGTAAAGAAGACGAAAAAATCGTCTTTTACAGGAATACTACTGGCCTGGATGCTTTAAAGATGTAGAGAGGTTTGTAAAATCTTGCGATGTGTGTCAGCGAGTGGGTAAGCCGGGAGATAAGGCGAAATTTCCAATGAAGCTGGTACCCGTAATCACGGAGCCCTTTCGTCGGTTGGTAATTGACACAGTAGGTCCTTTGCCCAAGACAACTTCAGGCTACCGTCACATCCTGACCTTAATCTGCCCAGCTACTAAATTTCCAGAGGCGGTCCCGCTAAAAGAGCTAAGTTCCGTGGAAGTAGTGAACGCACTTCTGTCCGTGTTTGCCCAGGTAGGCTTTCCTGCCGAGATAAAATCAGACCAGGGCACCATTTTCACGAGTGCCTTAACGACAACCTTTCTAGAGCGGTGTGGCGTGAAATTATTGCATAGTTCAGTCTACCATCCGCAGTCGAACTCGATAGAAAAGCTTCACTCCGTGATGAAGCGAGTGTTAAGAGCCTTATGTTTAGAACGAAAAACTGACTGGGAAATGTGCTTACCTGCAACGATGTTTGCACTAAGAACTGCACCACATGAGACAACAGGGTTTACGCCAGCGGAACTTGTTTACGGCCGCAGACTGCGATCTCCTCTTCGTATGCTGAGAGAGTCGTGGGAAGGTCAGGGTGATGATCCTGTAGTAGTGGAATATGTCCTCACCTTATTGGATCGTCTAACGAAAGCCCAAGAACTGACCGAGAGTGCGATGACCAAATCACAGCAGAAGGCTAAGCTTTACTACGATCGGACAGCTAAAGCACGACACTTTGCTGTAAAAGACAGGGTCATGTTGTTGAGGCCCTCCCAAAAGAATAAGCTTGAAGTGCAATGGGTCGGCCCGGCCGAGATTACTCGAAAATTGTCTGACACCAACTATGTGGTAAAATTACCAGGAAGTCGTAAGGCACACCGGGTGTATCATAGAAACTTACTCAAACCCTACAAAGAGAGGGAAGCCATCGTGAACATGACTTTAAATGTTCCGGAAGAGGTTCCGGCAGAAATCCCTGAATTGGCTCCCGAATCGGACGAAGTCCCGATCGAGAAAAGAGTTGAGGATTTAGTATCAAAGTCACAACTGACAACGAAGCAGAAGCAGGAATTGCGTGGTCTTTTGACCGAGTTTCAGGACAGATTTGTAAGCGAGCCAGGCCGGACATCCGTCCTCACTCATGACATAGAGCTTACTTCGTCGGAACCGGTAAGATCTAAGACGTATCGGGTGTCACCTCGCCGGCTTGAGCTAATAAAGCAGAGGTTAACAGGATGCTGGAATTGGGCGTGATTGAGCCGTGTGAAAGTGATTACACTTCCCCGTTAATTCTTGTGGAGGTACCCGGCAAAGATCCGCGTCCTTGCGTAGACTATCGTAAGTTAAACCTCATCACCAAGGATCAGACATACCCAATTCCCCACATTGAGGAACGCGTCGAGAGGGTAAGCAGCGCGCAATTTATCTCAACGCTAGACCTAGTGAGAGGTTACTGGCAGGTGCCGCTCACCGAGAGGGCGAGCCGGTATGCTGCATTTATTTCACCATTGGGGACATTCCGCCCTAAAGTGCTGAGTTTCGGCCTAAAGAACGCGCCTTACTGTTTTTCAAACTTAATGGATAAGGTTTTGCGGGGTCAAGAGGACTTCGCATTGCCTTACTTGGACGACGTCGCCGTGTTTTCCTCGTCCTGGCCAGAACACTTGGCGCATTTGAGAGCAGTACTGACACGCCTACGCGAAGCAGGTTTAACGGTAAAGGCGCCCAAGTGTCAGCTAGCACAAGCAGAGGTACTCTATCTCGGACATGTTATCGGTCGAGGGCATCGCCGTCCCTCTGAAATGAAAGTGGCCGCTATCCGAGACTTTCCCCAGCCCCGAACGAAAACCGATATTCGGGCTTTTCTTGGAATAGCTGGTTAATATCGTAAGTACATCCCTAGATATTCCGACATTGCCAGCACTCTTACTGACGCGTTGCGCAAGACCGAGCCCCAAATGGTCGACTGGGATGAGGAGAAAGAAAAGGCTTTCCGCGTCTTTGAAAGCGGCCTTGTCGAGCCAACCTTTGCTTAGTTCACCGGACTACTCGGGGCCTTTCATAGTCCAATGCGACGCTAGTGATAGAGGCATGGGGGCAGTTCTTAGTCAAAGGGATGAAGGGGATCAAGAGCATCCCGTCCTCTATGTTAGCCGGAAACTCACCCTTCGCGAGCAGGTTTACAGCGCTAGCGAAAAGGAATGTGCGTGCTTGGTTTGGGCAGTCCAGAAACTGGCTTGTTATATTGCCGGAAGCAAGTTCATTGTGGAAGTGGACCACTGTCCTCTCACCTGGCTACAGACCATGTCCTCTAAGAACGGCCGCCTGCTGCGTTGGAACCTCGTTTTGCAACAATATACGTTTGAAATACGCTACAAAAAGGGTGTACTCCATGGCAACGCTGATAGCTTAAGTCGATGCCCCTGACGCGAGAGGATGTCTCGAGAACTCTGGCATTTTTTTTCCTGACCTAGACAAGAGCTAGTGATTGTTTTTTTTTACTCTTTTAGGTGTACTTGTTTGAAAACGTTGAAGACACGGCTATCCAGGGTTTCGGGTTCGGTGTGCTTCCAGTGTTGTTGTTTTGTGTCACCTTAAAGTGTGAGTAACATTTTAAATAAAATGTGTATTTCCTTTAATATCAGTTAAAGGGGAAAATTGCCTGGTGAGGTTTGGCGGAATTGTCCGGCGCTCACCGGTGGAGTAGTTGTGTTTTCGTGTGCGTATGTGATGCCTGTTGAGCCCACAATGAAGCAGGTGTTGCCCTCTACTTCATCAAAGACGGTCGTCAATAAACCGACTGCCGGCGCTGATCTCTCCGGACAGTGGCTCTCAGCCCATCTTGATCTTTACCCCCCCGCGCGAGAGACTGTTACGACCGGCCCTAGGGAACCAAGCAAGAGGAGTTTGGGGGAGAACCGGTTCTTGACCGACTGTGTCGTCCACCCCCACCTCCCCATTCAGGCTCCCCCTCTCGCCGGGAGAGCTCCGGAGTCTGCTGTGCGTTCGTGACCATGTTTGGCAACATTTTGGGGCGCCGGGACCATATATGGACATCGTGTTGGGTTGTGCCACTCCATGTGTTGTGAGAGGTGTTTTCCCCTCCCTCGTGGCCGAGGTGCCGGGGACACCGTATTGGCTGACGATGCGGACAAGGCGCCCAGTGTCAACAACGTGGCGCTATAAAATGCCGAAGACGTTTTGTATCACTCTCACTCTCCTCTCTTTGGATCAGTTGATCACTTCTCCACATGTAAATAAATCTCTGTTGTTCGTTCGGGCGCCTCTTTCTCGCTGAATTGTTGGACGATGGATCCTTGCGACGGGGCCAGCTACCGAAAACGAGACCGGCAGTACCCGGAGTCCCAACAGCATCCTTACGAGTCACTCCATGCAGACGGTGATAGTCGACGCAAAGGCGATGACTGCCATCTTTCTTAGGCACCAGACCAATTGGAGACGCCCAGGAGCTAGACGAGTGGCGAATAATGCCAGCCGCAAGCATGTCATCTAGCAACCCATCAATAATATGCCTTTTTGCGAGACTGACGGGCCTGGCGTTACACTTCAAAGGAAGCGCGTCACCAGTTTCGATCACATGGCTCACTAAATTGGTGCAGCCAGGTTGATCGGTGAAGAGCTCGTCGTACTGACGTAACAGTGTCGACAGACGAGCCTTCTGTGCTTCATACAACTGAGTCGCGCAGGCGACCAAAGGATGTAAGGATGTAGTGCCTCTTCATGTCGTGTCGGTCGATCCACACAGGGGTTTCGAGCCGACGAGCGCGGAACGCCAGGGTACGACCCCGGAGTTGGTGCACGACACGGTTCGTGCCGCGCCTCTCGTTTCCGAAGGGGACTGTGAGAGGGCAAATGCGTTGAGCGGGGGCTTGGCCCCGAACTCTGCCCAGGACACGTTTCCGACGCTTCTGCCGCAAAGGCGACGGTAAGCACCGGCGGGCTGATGAACGGCTTGAGTTGGCAAAATGGGCCATCACGATAGCCGCCATTCGCAATGTCCACAACGATACCGGTTTTAAGGAGAAGGTCCCGACCGAGAATCACTGGAACATTGAGCCCTGGAAGATGAACAAGACAACGGCGTCTCATTTGATCTCCCCATCGGACAGTCAACCTTGCAGCGCCTGCCGAATGGGCCACGCCTTTCGCAAGGGTGAATGTCGTTCGGCTGTACCGCAGGCGCACTGAGTGCTTCTGCAAGTGGGACAACACCTGTTCGCCGAACAACGAGGCACTAGCGCCCGTGTCCAGCAAAGCCGAAAATTCCCGGCCGGCAATGGTGACCGGATGAACGGCGCGTGCGTATCAGCAAGTAAAGTGCTTGCCCTGCACGCAGATGGGAGAAGCAAAGGTTGGGTCGCTCGTGCATTCACGAACGACCCGGAAGCCCGTTTCCCTGCCTCGCAGGAGGCCTGGATCCGGTGCATTCCCTTGCTATGTGCCCTGGTTCACGGCAGCGGTAACAGCGCACTCCATCACGGTCTGTATTCCCAGCCGGAGCAGCCTCGAGCTGTCGCGATCGGCTCGCTATACGTTATCGCAGGATACGTTTCTGCGAGCCGCACCTCCCACATTACGTTGGGTCGGAAAGCATCCCTGTGTGGAGGTTTCAGGTGGAGCAGCGCAGACTGCCCGCCTTGCATGCGTAAAGGGGTCAAGAGCGCAATCGCTCAATTCCCACGCACAGCCGGTTGCAGCCGCAAAGGCGGCGCCGAGAGGCTGTTGCCGTTGGGGAAGGGTCATGGTCTTCTCCAAGCTGCGCTGTTGCCGTTGGGGAAGAGTCATGGCCCCTCTCCAAGAGCAGCGCGGCTCAAGGGCATCGCTGGCTGGCGGCGGCGGGCGATAGGCACGCGCGGCGAGAGTGTCACCAATTGGATGCGCTTCGCCTCGGCGGCCAACTCCTCCAAGTCACGGAAGCGGCCGCCGCGCAGGTATGCCGAAAAAGTCGGATGTGCCTGCCGTATCACCCCTTCGACGCGCTCCTCGTTCGAGGCTCGGGGCTCAGCGATAGAAATAAGTTCATCCATCGCACGTACATACTCCTGTAAAGACTCGTCTGGAGCTTGTGTACGGAGCTCGAGCTCTCGCCGCATCCTACTTTCGTAGTCAGCGGGTAGGAATTCGCGCAAAAAGACTGCACGAAACTCCTCGAGGTTTGCTGCACGGTAACCGGCAAGCCGATATCATCTCGCCCCCATGTCAGTCAGTGCAGCTGGAACAACACGTTCGAGCACCACCTTATCATACAAACCCATCGCTCTCTGATAACGTGACAGAGAGTCGAGGTAATCTCGGGCGGCGAGCTGATCACCGTATCCGCTGTAAGTTGGCAAAGGCAAGATAACAGCGGGGTGACCGCTTTTCGAACCAGCCGAAAGCGTTTGCACAGCTCCCGAGAGTGCTGGGATCATCTGCACGGCGTTCTGCAGCAACGTCTTGTCGCGAGAGCAAGGTTTCGCGTAGAACCCTGTTCTTTTACGGCTCGCAAGCGCAGCAGTCAAGGTCGCCCCCGTTCGGGATTAGAAGGGGAAAGCTTACTCGGAAAAGCGTCTAGCAAGAGGCAGGTCCGGCGCCACCGTCTGAGTTTAAGCCATTGTTAACAGGCACGCGTGTCATTGAGAATGACATGGGGACGCGACCACTTAGCCTGACCGAGACATAGTGGCGGCAGGTAAACGACCAAATTCTCCCGCGCTGTTGTTAGGATGTCGGGGCGCCTCGCTGTCGCATGTACACCTGGAAAGCGCACGGAGCCCAATGGTGTATCCATCGCTCTTAAGGACGCTTCTAGGAAGCAACAGTTAATGAAAGAACTGACGGGGCCCGAGCGTGGGAACGGCCGCCGACGGTAGTCGGCCGAAGGAGGCAGCACGAGTAATGTTGGACAGCACGGCCTGGCATGGGAGAGAGTGTCACGTGCGGAGGACCTATCGCTTTGCGTGTTTCATTTTGGGGACGAGGTTTTTACAAATGTAGTGCCTTTTATGAAAGTGTTTCTGTGATTGGTTGTGATGCTGCGAGTCCCAACATGTGATTGGTTTTTGTGAAGACTCTTTGTTCGACCAAGGGTTAAAAAGAGGATGTTTTATTCGAAAAGGGAGCGGATTCGGGGTCAACAGCGGATCTCACCACCGGAGACCAGCTATGCCAGCCGAGGTGTATGCCACCATTTTCGATGTTTTGTCTTTGTGACCCAGTGCATTTCGTAAATTGAAGTTGTGTTAGTTAAATAAACCCCCAATGAGTGCTCCCCGAAATCATCGTGTTGACTTCTCATCGATTGCCTCCGCGGAGTTTCACCCACACTTATTCGTCTCCCTGGTCGTCCGATGCGCCTAACTTGAACAACCCCGACGTTTCGCTACAGTCTGCGTCGTCACACCGGCTTCGTAGGAAGCCGTTGGTGCGTTAGCGGCGCGGTCGAGCGAAGGTGAGCAGTCGCCCAGCTCGATCAGTGGCTGCGAGTGCTGTGCCGACGAACTGCCTATACATTCCGAAGGGCGCATTAGCTGTCAGAGGCGCTTGTGCGTACCGTTCGGGTAGGGCAAGAGGCCCATTCCGAAACGACGCGCCATCTCTTTGGCAAATGAAGCGGCTAGGCGCCTCGTGTCGTCACCGCAATAGGGGGTGCCGACACGGACGGGTGCTGCAGGGTTCCCGTCAATAGAGACAATGGCCTCCTTGAGCAACGCGGCATCTGCTAACAGGGACAGCGGACAAAAGTCCCGCGAAGCAGCCATGTTTCGAAGAGGCCGATTCGCGCAGGCGAACTGACTCGCTAAGAGCAGTCAAAAGCTAGATAGAGCTTTTGATACCGCGTTGGGCGCCAGTGTGGCGTACACGTATCCCGAAGGAGTACGGCCACCAGCATTGGTCCAGTCTTAACAAGCCGCAGGACACGCGTTAACTGTCGCCGTGGCGAGAACACGATAATGCTCAAAGTCGCAAGAATTTATTGTGGCAAAACCAAACGCAGTACGGCCCGTTGAAAAGGCGCGGCGGGAAAGCAAGTAGGCTTTTCCACACCACGGGCATAAAAGTACTACACAGGGTGCCACGAGCACGTCTCCGTGATAAAGGTGATCCACGGAGACACGGGGACAAGACCCAGTTGCTCGAGCGAGGGCAAAGGCACTCGGATTGGCTTCGGAGGGAGACAGGTCGGCGTAGCTAGGCCACGCAGTGGGGCAACCAAAGGTGAGCGTTGCCTCGGGCGCGAGGCGCCGTCAGCGAAGTCCGACGAGCCCCGAGCGACGGGGGGGAGGGGGGGGGGTCGACGGACAGAAAAGATTGCGTGGCTCACCGTCTGCAGTCCCGGAGAGTATCTGTCTGCCCGCTGCCGACACAGCGCGCGAAAACCTCTCGGGGGACTCCGCGCGCGGCGCCACAGTCAACATCGGCTACCGGGTGACGGGGTTAAACGTCACTCTGCTCTCCCAGCGCGGCAGACAGCAAAGGAGGGCAGACATGTCGAGAATGAGAACGGCAGAATAGGCGGCAAAGCCCGCGCAAAGGCAGCGGGCTAGCCTCAATTCACACAATCTAGACCAACATTTCTTTCCATCCCTCTGGTACACTGTACCTCTGCTCCGCCAACAAAGGCGCGGAGAAAGAGGAACCCCCCCCCCCCGATCGACTCGGGGACCGGTTCCTCTCCCCCTCCGCACCTTTTTTGGCCGCGTAGAGGGATGGAGAGGAATGTCCGTCTGTCCGTCTGTCTGGATGGATGGATGGATGGACGGACGGACGGACGGATATGGCTGTACCATTTAGATCGGGCGGGGGCTAACGCCACCTAGCCGTAATAATGAGTGAACCAAAAACTAGATTTATCCTTTTCCCCTTTAAATAGTGAAGTTGAGGACTGGTACTTTGCAGTGAAGGGTTTAATTTTCACTCGTGCCTTGATTTTAGCTACCAATCAGATAACCTCCTGCCCTCCCTGTCCCTAAACACCAGTGCTTCGAAAAACTCTGCGCCATCATCCTGAACTATAGGGTGAAGCCCTTTACAGAACGTTATAAGTGTTCGGCAGTTTCCTCCTCCTTCCACACGCAATGCATACCGTGTCTACTTTTCGTATTTGGCCCGATATGTCTTGGTTCGCAATGATCCCGTCCTGGCCTCAAACAGGAGAGAACTACCCCAAGTATTATCAATAATATATCCTTTCCTTGGCAATTTCCTGCTTAAATGTTCGATATATCTCAAGTGCGCACTTCTTATTCATGCCAATTCGCCGCATATTGGTCTCTATTTCCTTCACTTTCTTCTTAACCGATAGTTCGCTTTGGTTTGGCCCCCTGCTATGGTGGCTAGAAAGGGGTAGTCTGACGGTCACCATATGCACGCCGTGGGAGAGAGGCGCACAAAATGCGATGGGATTTTTTACGCCGCTAGGGGCGCGGCGGTCGTCGGGAGCGCGCGAGATCTTCGCCGCTACAGCCATTGCTACAGCTACTACAGCCACGTGTGTTTGGCGCTATGAGCAAACTTCCGCACGTGCAACTGTTTTTGTGTGACTCCTGGACGCGCACCATTTGAATGATTGCGGATAGGGACACACTATTACCATGCCAGCGAAAGCAGGTACGTGTTTTGTACCCGGTTGTAAAAGTGGGTACAAGTCGTGTCCGACAAGGGTGTCGTCGTTTCGAGCTCCCAAGGATGCATTGAAACGGGAGCAGTGGGCCCGTAATATAAAACGAGGCGATAAGGAAGTAACCAACGACTGCGTTGTTTGTGAACGTCACTCCGAGGCAATATTTATACAGAGGACTTATCGTCATGTTATTAATGGTGACACCGTTCCTACAATATTCCCGGATGCGCCAAAATACCTCACAAAGAAAACGCCGACTAGAAGGAAGGAGAGAAACCTGTGTGAACAAGGTGAGCGCCCGACTAAAAAAAGAAGGACTACTGTGAAGCAGTAGGCGCCGGAAGAAAGTGAACAAGTAATAGAAGCACAACATGCTGCAGAATCGGAGTTTACTGAAGCTGTACATACTGACACGATAGAAGTGGAGTCGCAGAGTGAAGTCAGTGCGGAATACGTGTGCCGCAACATCGAACTTCCTAACACAAGCTGGAACAAACTATCGTTTTCCACTGAAACAGGGACCATCACTTTCGGCCTTTGCGAGTTAGAGGGTGCCAAGTTGGATCACCTGCTGCTTCCGAAATTGGTGAAGTTCGAACAGGCCGTTGAGCAAGTAGGAACAGCCAGTTGTTCCGTTTTCTTTAGGGGCAAGCTGCACCTAAAACGAAATGTTTCCTCACCAGATGAGGCGCAGTTGGTGTTGAACAGCACACATTCTCTGGCTTTATGTGCTGGCTGTGGTATGAAACCAAACACAGTAGGAAAATATGAGTATCTTGCCGGCTTGTACTTTTCGCCCAAGTACAGCCTTACATGCGAAGGTAAGGCCCTTGCATGCACTGCAAGTACCTACGAAAGCTCTTGCAAAATCAGCAATCACGACAGAAACACGGTGTTTCATTTAAACGCCTTGTAAGGCACGCCAACACTCGCCGCTGTCTGGTAGCTGCTCAACGAAAGCTGCTGAACGTGCAGAGGGAACTCGACATGATGAAGTCTGCCAATGAGCTAATTGGAGATGAGGCACTGAATGAACGCATAAAAAGTTGCCTCATAAACAACAGATGGCAACTATGGCATGCTTCCGTGCAGCTAAAAGAAAATTGACATGTGTCATGCTGTATGAGAAGAATTGGATCCTAGAGTGTGTGCTGCTTCGCATCAGGAGTCCGAAGCTCTATGAGCACCTTCGGAAGCAGAAAATTCTTGTCCTGCCAAGCCGAACTTGTCTACAGCGTTGTGTTGGAAACCGTAGTACAAAACATGTCTTCGCACTAACTAAAACATATGAAGACATCAAAACAAGTGCATCGGTGAAGTGCGTACTTTTGTGTACAACCACGTCAAACAGAGCAACTGTATGGCTTGTCATTTTTGTTTTCAAGTTTGTGAGCAAACGTGTGCCATATTCTGGAAAATGGGAATACCTTATTGTTATTTTTCGCAACAAAAAGCTCAAATTTTATCTGATTATCAGCTTTTTAATGTATTCTGCCTCAACTTCTAAAAAATATTGTTTTTTTCTAGAAAATTGTGCAGAAATTTAAAATTTTTCACATGCCTCTAAGGGGTTCAATGTATCGTATTTATTCACGCTTGTTGGCTCTACTTCTATCTGTTTGTTCTGCAGGGGACTGGCACAGATACTAGGTGTGTTTTCCCCAAAAGGAAATATCAAGGCAGACATTCTTTCCAAGCTGCTTCTTGAGGAGATTCTTTTGGCAGAAAAAAGCCGGTCTCTTCGTGGACTTCGTGTCGTGTGATGGGGCTACTTGAATCGCAGCATGTTGAAGTCATTTGGAATCGGTGGTATGATACTTTGTTGAACCTGTAATTTGGAGCACTGAAGTCAGCAGTATTGCAGGGCTAACTGTGTTGAAATAACATTTGTTGGTCCTTGTGCTTAGCAATTTCAACAATCTCATACATACGTACTTTTTTTTCAGCACATTCTGGTGGCATCACGTGCAAGGTGTCACATCCTGTAGACTCTTCAAGAGAGCTGCACTTCTGTTCCGATTTTCCTCATCTAGTGAAGTGCATCCGCAACACGTTTGTCAGCACTGGGTTCACGACTCCGGATGGGCGTGCATGCATTGAAGATATAGAGGTAGCATGGGCCAAAGACATCAGCTCTTTAACACTTAAAGCGATGCCCGATGTAACAAAAGCACATATCCGACCAAATTCCTTCGAAATGATGAAAGTAAATTTAGCTTTCACGCTTTTCAGTGAGGAAGTTCTGAAAGGTATGTTTCTGTACAGATCGGATCTACCACGGTTCTCCAGCTCAGTGTCCGCGAGTGAACAACTTGTGAGACGCCTCAGTCGGCTAATATCGATCATGACGTCAAGGTGTCCAAAGCGAGGACTTAGACCGTCATCACAAGATGTTGCTGAGCTTGAGGCTTTTCTTGTCTTCTTAGACGCATGGGAAGAAGCTTCCAAAAAACGTAGAGGTGGCTTCATGAGGAAAGGTACTGCTGAGGGTATGAGAGTTACAATACGCAGTGCACTCTTACTTCTGCAGTATTTAATGTCGTCAGTGGCGTTTAAATACTTGCTGACATCAAGATTAAGTCAAGACAAGTTGGAAAATTTGTTCGGTATAATAAGACAGTATTCCGGTACAAATGACCACCCAAGCCCGGGGCAGTTTCTTATAACTGTAAATTATCTCAGTTTCTACAATCTTGCGCGACCACCAAAGTCTGGAAATTTCCCGGCACAGGTTGTGAACGCTCTACTGGACACGACGCCTTCAGCAGGTGCATGTAACAGGGCTATTTTCTGACTAAGAGAGATTATTGAGGACATGCTCGAGACTGGAGATATAGATGGTGCTAGCGATGTCAGTCTGCTTTTATAAGCGACCACAGCAGCTATGTGGTAAAGAAAAGTGACAGCCATTTGGTTTACTACCTGTCTGGTTATGTAGCTAGAAAGTTCAGGACCAAACATTCTTGTGGCACATGTGCATCAAAGCTAGCCATGAGAAAACAGGATCTATCAGAAAGTGCACACAATGAATTCACCAAACATTTTGATCGAGGGGGTTTGTTATATCCTGGGGATGACTTGGCCATCCTTGTGGCAACATTAGAAGAAGCATTTACTTTTTTTTCTCTACCGAAAAGCTGCAGGCATTCAGTATTCATGATTTCATGCCATTTCTGAGTACCATTAAGCTTCATCAAGTTGGCTGTGCCAATCACGGCAAAGAACTAACTGCAAAAATTGTGCAGTTTTTTGTGCTCACGCGCCTGCACTCTTACACTAAGTCGCTGAATAAAGACCGATCTGTCCAGCGGCAAAAACAGAAACACCTCAAGTTGCAAAGGTGCCAGTAAATTTTGTGGGTACGTTCACTTAGAATTATTTGCTGTGCTGATTGATTTGTTTTAGTGCATTTTTTTGCACTGTGTTGGAACTGATGCATGAGCATGTCAAAAATAAAATGTTTCTGAAGAACCAGCTGGATGCACCGTACAAACTTTTTACATTTCCAGAAACACTTGCTCAGTATACTTAGTGGTAGTAGAATGACCAGAGTGTTGTAGCCTTGTGACACGCACAAGTTGTAAATGTTAGGGGAATGTAACATCCCTCTTCAAGATATTCAAGTTGCAGCAGCGCAGTTAGTATAGTTTCCGTGCAAATCGGAGCTTGTTTTTTATTGAGTGCGGGGCGTAACTAGGGAGCAACAAGAATAAAATAATTTGAGGAGCACATCATATCCAGGACAAACGTCTAATAGAAATTTACATAACACGGGCGACTGCCAACTATGTGTCGAATATCTCGCGCAGACTGGCAACTCAATAAAATAGCTCATTTGCAGCATACATGGGAAGTTTAGCGTGCAACAAATGCATGCCGCATAACGAACAAATATGAAAAGAAACACACACACACACACACACACACACATATATATATATATATATATATATATATATATATATATATATATATATATATATATATATATATATATACTTGGTCCTCAGCCACGCTCTACCAACACCGCTGCACGCGCTCCCGATGCGCGCAGCGCCACCTAGACGCGCCGCCATGTTTCATTGAACGTATGTGCACCATCTGGCACCCGCCCATCACACTGCCCCTTCTAGCCACCATACCTCTGCTCTTTTCTAAGTATTTACCCGTCAATCAGCGGTCTGCGACACAGGTGGCGCAGCAGGTGGCAGCGCCACCTGCTGCGCCGTGACGCACATGGAGCTCACCACACTTAATTGCTTGACCTTTGCAACGACCCGAGGGGATCCCCTACCGACGTCAAACCACAGAAAATGTCGATTGAACCTTAATAATCGGACAAGCAAGCGCACCCTTACTTTAACCCTACTGAAACGTTCGTATGCGATGTCCAATAATTCCGTGTATTTCCGTAAGAATACATATGTTTTCTATATATTTTCCATATATTTCCGTAAGATTCTTACGGAAACATACGGAATTATTGGACATCGCATACGGATCGTTTCAGTAGGGAAAAGCAAATTAAAATATTTTACATGTAAGTTTCGTCACTAATAACCAATCAGAAGTCCACCTTCCACCCCCCACCTCCGCATGGAGGACTCTAAAACAACACAAGCATCTCGAGTTTCCAAGTTTGGTGTCAGAGGCCCTTTACTCAACCAAAGGACCAGGCTATACTCAACAATAGACTACGTTCATAGTTATGGTTGAATAAAGGATGACTGGGTTTACTTAAAAGGTGAGGGTGAGGTTGAGCATACCAGAAATAAAGATGGAGTCCTCAGGCCACACCAGACAACCTCCTATTCTTCTTCCACATCACCGGCACATACCGCAGCCCGGCTCATACCGTAGGTGAGGGTGAGGTTGAGCATACCAGAAATAAAGATGGAGTCCTCAGGCCACACCAGACAACCTCCTATTCTTCTTCCACATCACCGGCACATACCGCAGCCCGGCTCATACCGTAGCGATTCCCGGTTCACACACAGACGAAGCCTGCTGGGTGAGTCCAAGTCACCGGGGGGGGGGGGGGTATGAAGCTTCTTGAGGCGAGCCGTTTTGCACCAACTGCGTTCGATTTGACCGACGACGAGGTGTCGTAAAGCGTGCCACAACGTACGTCAAGTCGCTCAAGCGATCTTCAATGACAAAGGGGCCTGTATACTGCGGTAAAAACTTCCGGCATAATGACATAAACCATGTTTCCGTTGAGGGGTCCACGACTACACAAATTCACCTTTGTCAAATGAGATGGCACCATGACGTTGATCGTACCACTGCTTGGAGCGATCTTGTGATGACAGTCTGCGCAAACGAGCACTTTGGCGGGCTTCTTCAGCTCGACACAATGTCGCGGCCACAGACTCGTCGGCATAGAGCTTAAATGGCAGGATTGTATCGAGGAAGCTGCGTAGTGATCGAGCGTAGAAAGGCATGAATTCCATGGTCTCGTGCTTCGCTGAATTGTATGCGTAGGTAATAAATGGTAAAATCTCCCCCCAGTTCTTGTGATTGGACGAGGCGTACATAGCAAGCATGTTAATAAGAGTTCGGTTTGTACGTTCTACAAGACCATTCGTTTGGGGATGGTATGGTACGGGCCTTGTAGAGTTATGGAACGTCGTTCGTCGACATTCGTTGTGAACGTCATGGCAGGCCTGACACAGTCAGTCTCAAACATCTCAAGCCTGCCTAATTCGAAGCAACGTTGCCATCGGCCCCACCATCGTTTGACGCAACGACACTGCATCTCGTATCGCTACCCCCTTACGCGACATCCAAGACACATCGTGTCTCCTGGAGTTCCGATCATTCGTCAGACTTTTCTCCTATCTAAAGAGGGAGTCCTCTGTTGCGACAGGGGGAGGCGCTACGGTCACCAGTTGGAGCAAGCGCATGCCACATCGGCTCCGTCAATTTGTGAATGTTTCCGCAGGTTTTTAGATGCGGAGCATCTAATACTCGAGGCTTGTAGTGCGGCGCCGTCCGCAAGCTTCCTCCTCCTCCTTCCACCATCTGTGCATTCCTTCCTCCTCTTCACACCGCGCGCGCTTCTCTCCTCCACCATCTGTGCATCCTTCCTCCTCTACACACCGCGTGCGCTTCTCCTCTTCACGAACATTCGCCAGCTGTATGATGAAGCGCGCATGCGCTGTCGCGCTTCGAGAATATCGGCCGCTGACGCGTGCGCATGCGCCGTCGCGCTTCTCCCCTTCGAGAACCTTCGAGTACATTCTCCATCTTACGCGCGCGCATGCGCCGTCGCGCTTCGAGAACATCGGCAGCTGACGCGCGCGCATGCGCCGTTGCGCGTCTCCCCCTTCTCGAACATTCGACAGCTGACGCGCGCATGCGCCGTCGCGCCGTCGCCCACCTCTGTGCCGCGCGCGCTTCTCCCCTTCGAGAACATTCTACAATTCTCCAGATTCTCCAGCGGACGCGCATGCGCCGTCGCGTTTCGCGAACATTCGACAGCTGACGCGCGCATGCGCCGTCGCGCTTCGAGAACATTCAACAGCTGACAGCGCATGGGCCGTCGCGCTGTATATATACTCAAGGTCGGCGCTCGCTCGCTCAGTTGCCGCTCGTCGGTTGGTTTGTACGGCGCGTCAACGTCCGAGGTCGCGGTGAAATTAATGCCAACGAATCCACAAACACAATGATCGACGTCCCTTTGACCAGCGCCGCCTTTTCGCATACGTGTCGTACGTGTTCACTCATTTAACACCCCCTCCTACAACCACGTTAACCAATTTAGCCATCGACCCAAGTAAGTCGCCATTCAACACCCCGTTAACCAATTATATGCTCCGAATCCTCCTCAGTGTTCCCCCGAGGGAAGCTGCGGGCAATCTTTTCGAACTCTACCCTTGAAAGTGGCACATCATCGGACAGATCAAGTCATCGCGAACCCACGGATACCAGCTTTTTGGGTGAGCGTGAGCTTTACGAGCTTTAAGGCTCGTAAGCTGCAAGAACTATACGAGTGAACGTCTAGGCATAACGGTGTTTGGGCCTGGCGCATACGACGTCGAACTCGAAGTCTGAAAGAACAGCCGAGATGGACGTAGACGAGGCAGGAACAGGGAAGCCACGGACCACAGAACTGAACAAACAAGAAGCGTTTCCACGAGTGAATACGAAGACGCTGACAGCGTTGCAGATGGCTGGATTGAATTTAAACGAAATAAAGGGGGGCGCGCAAGCCACAACAAGGCGATGAGACAAGAAGACGCCCGTTCTCCAAGCCCGATGCGCCAAGGCCGCTGAAGCATTGCCAGCAAGGTTCTACGAGCAAGCAAGATGCCCAGACTGCCCAGGGACGATATCAAGGTAATTGTTCGACCGAGGGACGGGCTGAATATAAGGAGCACGTGCGGTGTGAGTCTTGATGAGGCGATACGCAACGGAGCAGGAGTGGGTGACCACGAGATGATCACAATCTGGTCCAACCCCACGCAAAACATTTTGGTGATAAGTACACCGGAGGAAAGCACAGCGACGAAAATCGCCAAGATGAAGGTTTTGACTATCAGCGAAAAGAGGTACGAAACGAACGCATATGTTTCGGTGCCTGAGAATATGACAAAAGGAATTATACGCAATGTACCTCTTAAATATAATCAAGATAAGCTCGTGGAAGCACTGGTGAACACAATCCCTCTCTAACGTATGCGAAGAGGCTCGGTAGTGCGACCAACGTGATACTGCTCTATGAAAGAAACCCGAGTTCCTACATGGGTTTACTTCAACAGCGTAATGATAAGAGTAACTCTGTACTGGAAACAGATTGACTTCCGCAAGGAATGTGGCAGGCTCGGCCACAGACCTGACGTGTGCCCAAGACCAGATCTCAAACTGTGCCCAATTTGCGGATTAAAGAACCGCATCAATGGACACGAGTGTACGGCCCAGTGCCGAATATGTGGCGAGGCGCACCCCACGACCGATCGGATGTGCAAGGCCAAATACAAGGTGCCGCACATAGTAAACCAGAGAAGGTGGAAGGCCAGGTTCAGAGACATTCAAGAGCGAACCCCGTCACCATCAGATAGCAATGCTGGTGTGGTGGAAGGAGGCCGCCCTAGTCGCTCGAGATCCAGAACCCGCTCCCAACAGGTCATGGGTCGTTAAGCCAGATCCGGATCCCTCTCGCCAGTAAAAAGACAGAGCAAAAGTCGTAGTATGAGCAGAAATCGGAGTCGGAGCAGAAGCCACAGCGAGAACAGACACCACCCCCAACAAAACATAGGAGGGGCCACACCAGGCGGAAAACAGAAAGGGCCACGCAAAATCACCTGGTGGGACACAGTCACGGGAACAAAGGCGGACTCCGCACAGGGGCACCATCTCTTCCGGCCGCCCGTCGGCAGCCGCCGACCCCGGCCTGGCGGCGAGGATGGAAAACATGGAGAAAGAGAATAGGGAGCTTAGACAAGAGTTGGCCAAGGCCAGAAAGCAGAATGAAAAATCAACGCGGAAAACTGAGGAGCTACAACAGACACTGAACGAAATCCTCAAGCGAATGGGAGGACACCCCGCAGAGACTCCATCCTCTGGCGCCTCCTCGTCCCATGGAGCTGCCGATGAACGCGACACAACTTCAGCAGTAGGAGACCGGGACACGGACATGTGCTGTGGAGGTGAATATGAAGCGTCGGTGGCGGTGGGCTTTAAGCGTAAGAGCCCAAGCGATTCTCAAAATTTTCAAGGTGCTGAAAATCACACGCAAGAACCGAGGCGGACAAGACCGGCAGGCCAAAAGATAGACGTGATCGAAGAAATGGTAGACAAAAAAGATTGCCCGCAGCTTCCCTCGGGGGAACACTGAGGAGGATGCGGAGCATATAATTGGTTAACGGGGTGTTAAAGTGCGACTTACTTGGGTCGATGGCTAAATTGGTTAACGTGGTTGTGAAATGGGGTGTTAAATTGCGACTTACTTGGGTCGATGGCTAAATTGGTTAACGTGGTTGTAGGAGGGGGTGTTAAATGAGTGAACACGTACACACGTATGCGAAAGGGCGGTGCTGGTCGAAGGGACGTCGATCATTGTGTTTGTGGATTCGTTGGAATTCATTTCACCGCGACCTTGGACGTCGACGCGCCGTACAAACCAACCGCGAGCGGCAACTGAGCGAGCGAGCGCCGACCTTGAGTATATATACAGCGCGACGGCGCATGCACTGTCAGCTGTTGAATGTTCTCGAAGCGCGACGGCGCATGCGCGTCCACTGGAGAATCAGGAGAATTGTAGAATGTTCTCGAAGGGGAGAAGCGCGCGCGGCACAGATGGTGGGTGACGGTGCATGCGCGCGTCAGCTGCCGATGTTCTCGAAGCGTGACGGCGCATGCGCGCTACATTATACAGCTAGCGAATGTTCGTGAAGAGGAGAAGCGCACGCGGTGTGTAGAGGAAGAAGGGTGCACAGATGGTGGAGGAGTGAAGCGCGCGCGGTGTGTAGAGGAGGAAGGGATGCACAGATGGTGGAAGAAGGAGGAGGAAGCTTGCGGACGGCGCCGCACTACAAGCCTCGAGTATTAGATGCTCCGTATCTAAAAAAAACCAACAAGACAGAGCGACTGTTTGAGGCGCACCTCATTCGGCCGAACGAGTCTGACACCGAAAGGAACGCACAGTTTGCCACGGTCAATAACCCACTTGCGGCCGTGAATAAGCGCATCGAATATCCGGAACGCGGGACGGCACAGTTGCAGCAACAGGGACAAGGCCATGACGAATTGGGAGGGGAAGCATTGACAATTCTCAACAGAAGCAGCAATGTCAACGCCACCCACACTGAGAAAGAAGGGACGCACGGACAGTCGCGTTCCCCCAACGCATTTGAATAGCAACCATGGCTGCGTCCCGCAAGTTTGTCGGCAGACGCACCATTTGGCAATGGAACTGTAGGGTCTTCAAAATCAAAAAAGCTACAATGGTGCAATATATGAAAACTTTCTCGAAAAGCAAACTTCTCGACGTGATTGCTTTGCAAGAACCTTTCGACCGGGCTCAGCTACCCGGGCTATGTGGCATGTGGCTCTCCGTGCAAATGCACGGGGAAGGACATAAAGGTGTGTAGCGTCATCATCACCGCCATTCATCATCATCGTCATTTTTCTAGCGACCACGCTGCGCCTCTTGTGCAGCTGATGCGACAGCTCGAGGCGCGAGGTGTGGAGAACCAGCTTCTGGCCTGGCGGTACAGACGTGGCAGCCGCCGCCGCTCCGCTTCAGCAAATTGCCCTAGATAATAAAGTGGCGAGAGAACGACTCGACCACGTTGGCCGCCGTCCCGTCTTCCCCTCTCGCTACAGGTGTGTACCCTGGTTAAGAGAGGGACAGCCTTTATCGACCATTCACTTGATATCAGTGAGGAGTCGGACATTCCTCGCTGATTGAAACAACAACCTGATTGAGGTCGTGCCTTGCATTGGAAACAGGAAGACCGGCCTATTCGTGCTTAACGTGTACAGCCCCACTTCAAAAAGGAGCCTCACGCAAACTTTGGCGCCCTTTTTCGCGAAGCGATGGCGAAGGCCGCCTCCAGTCCCCTCCTAATCTGCGGAGACTTCAATGCACCGCACATGCAATAGGGATATGAAGCCGACTCGCCCAAAGGGAAGAGGCTAGCCAAACTGATGGACGAGCTTGGCCTGGTTCTACTCAATGAACCGGCATCGCACACCCGCATTGGACAGGGCGCGTGTCGCGACACGTTCGCTGATCTCTCCATTTGGTCAGACGTGGGTGCGATCACCTGGTCGAACACATTTGAGGATCTGGGGAGCGACCACAGAGTCCTGTGCATGACAAGGGGAGAGGATAAAGGCAAGATGGATGGCTGCCAAAAAGCTAGAGTCGTGAACTGGGACAAGTTTCGAGAGCAAAGAGAACGAGAGAAGCAGGAAGGGCCGATCGAGGATCTCGGGGAATGGTGCAGGGAACTACTCACGGACGTAGAAAACCTACAAAAGAAATAGAATGGCCAGACAGGCGAAAAGAACCTGACGGTGGCGACAGGCCCTGCGGAAGCGTCGACTACAGCGTTCCCGAGCCGTCCAGGGTGGACAGCCGGCTTGCTCATCTTGTACAAGCTGAGAAATCTATGCAGCGAAGAGCGAGTCAGCAGAAACTAAACCGGAAGATACGCAAGAAGATTGCCGAGATCACCCGAGAGATTGAGGCCCACTGCGTTCGACTGGGCGAACAGGAATGGCAGGAGCAGTGTGATACGATAGACGGAAACATGAGTGCAGGGCGCACATGGAAGATTCTCAGGCAACTGCTGGATCCAACCAGCACGAGAACGGCGACTCGTGTCCAGATGGCCAAGCTGCGACACAAGTACAAAGATGACCCGCAGGTCTTCGTGGAGATCATCCAGACGCACCTCACTCGCCCGGCAGGCGAGAGTCACATGGAATACTGCGGAGCTTCCAACGAGAAACTAGACACGGAATTTTCTATGGAGGAAATTAGATCAGTCCTCCAGCTACTGAAAACTAAATCGGCGCCCGGTCCTCACCAGATCACCAAACGAATTCTGAGGAACCTGAACGATGACGCCATCGAGAAGCTACGTCAGTATATCAACGCATGCTGGAAGGAAGGCCGTATTTTACAAGAATGGAAGACAGCGGATGTCATACTAATACCCAAGCCAGGTAAACCGCTTGCGGTTTCGAAATATGAGGCCGATATCTCTGACGTCCTGCGTCGGGAAAGTCATGGAGCACGCCTGCCTCAACAGAGTGACGACGATCCTCGAGAAGCGAGATGCCTTTGGCACTCACATCATCGGCTTCTGCAGAGGACTTTCGACGCAGGATGCTATGCTGCAAATCAAGGAACAGGTCGTTAACGCACCAAGCACGCACGCGCGCGCCCTGCTCGGTTTAGACATCAAAAGCGCCTTTGAGACAGTAAAACATGCTGCTATTTTGGACAAGATCAGCCAACTAGGTCTTGGTTCAAGGTCCCACCGGTACGTCAGCAGCTTCCTGACAGGACGCAAGGCGACGGTGAAGGTCGACGTTGCCCAACCACGAACGGTTGACATGGGATGGTGCTGGTACGCCGTAGGGCTCGCTGCTTTCTAACATGCTTTTCAACCTCATCATGAGCGGACTACCGTAGCGTCTCGACGCAATAGAGGGCATCAATGGCACGATCTACGCAGATGACGTGACCGTGTGGACCACAGCAAATACGAGCATTGGTGAAATGCAAGAGAGAATGCAGCAGGCCGTCCGGACCCTGGAGCGGCACCTCGAAGGCACGGGACTCATCTGCTCTTCCGATAAATCGGAAATCCTCCTTCATAGACCACGCGTGAAAGAACCTCACTCGCAGGCTCTACTGGACGCCCGTCGCTTGGGCATCCACGTCATGACGAATGAGGGGACTCAAATACCAACGGTGTCCAAAATACGAGTGCTCGGCCTGTGGCTGGAAGAGAATGATGCGAACCACGAGCTGGTAGCGCGACTGCAAAATAAAGTGGCCGCCGCAACGCACCTTGTGCGTCGAATAGTGGAAAAAAAACGAAAAAAAAAGCCAAAGGAACGCAACGTGACAAAGTTAATACACGCGTACGCGCTGAGCCACATAGCGTGTGTCGCCGCGTATGCCGACTGGAACAGAAGCGAAACCGAGAAGCTGAACGCGGCGATTCGTCGAGCGTTCAAGGTAGCCCTGGGTGTGCCCCAGTACACGGAAACTCGTAGGCTTCTGGAGCTGGGTGTGCACAACACCCTCGACGAGATAGCAGAAGCGCAGAGGATCGCGCAGCTCTAGAGGTTGTCTGCCACAAGAATGGGAAGACGCATTCTTGACCTGCTCGGGATTCGATATCATGAGGCGCATGGACTGAAGGAAGCATTGCTACCGGAAGTCCGGGACGCCATACTGACAGAAAACATCCCCAGGAACATGCACCCCGTTCATGACTTGCAGCGACGCAAATCCAGAGCTGCAGCAATCCTGAAGGCAGTTGGAAGCCAAGAGGGTGTCCTCTTCACCGATACGGCCAGGTATCCACTGTCAACCGGCGGCGGCGATGGGGGTTGCTCGGAACCCCCGCCGCTACCAGTGAACGAGCGAGGCGAAGTCGAGGCGCTAACACTACCACCACTGCTACTGCTACAACAACGACTGCAGAGACAGCGGTAACATCAACAGCAAGTCCGGTCAACGGTGGCAGGACCTGCTTTCTCTATGGCGGTCCTGGATACAACAGGAAAGGTTTGGGTCACGGCATCAGCACGGCTGCCATCATCCGAAGCTGCAGAGGAAATGGCCATAGCTTTAGCGGTACTCCACAGCGGTGCGGACGACAACCTGATTATTAGCGATTCCAAATCAGCGATTCGGAGCTATATTAAAGGCTGGGTGTCCGAGGAGGTGGCACGCATGCTTAACGCCAGAGCTGGGAACTTCGCGTCAGGCAAGATTACTGACAAGGCCCTCAAGTGGTTTCCCGCTCACATGGGGGACATTGCAACTATCAACAACAACAGCCGTAAAACTAGCAGCAACAACACCAACAGCCAAAGAGTAACCGGCATCCCGCCCAACCATAACGAGCACGCCCACCTTGTCGCGAGGCAACTTACCCGCCGCGACGCAGCCACCCAGGGAGCAGCCGCCACTGTGGTTGGGAGGAACACCGGCCGAGGCACAGTGGTGGCCACGAGCACTGGCGCTGCCGAAATTATTACCCCCACCACGTCCGTTACTGCGGCAACTGAAGTAGGTGCAGAAGAGGCAAGGCAACAGAGGTGCGCCGACTGCTATGGAGAAGAATTTTCTGCCACGTATTACAACGTGCTTGCGCACTATAGGAAAGACCGGAAGAAATTTCCGCAACCCACATGCGCCTGTACAGGTCGCAGGCGGTGGATTTGAGAAGGCTGCAGACGGGCACGTTCACCAACCCCTACCATCTGCACCGCTTATGGCCCACGCTGCACCCGTCGCCTGGCTACCTGTGGTGCGCGCACGAACGGGCCGATATGGCACATATACTTTGGCAATGCGAAAGAGATGAAGATAGGCCACGAGGAAGGATGACGTCAACTGAGGGATCCACCGAAATGGGGTGCCTTACTGAGCGATTGCAAGCCGCCCTTCTCAGCGAGGCACTCGAAGACCAGGTGTGGGCCGTCCAGCGGGCCAGGGCCGTCGCCGAGGACCTGAAAAGATGCTCCTCGAAAGATGTGTCTCTGGCAGCCTAGCCTCGGAAACAGCAACAACCATAAGGCAACTAAAGTTTATTCAACTCAACTCTGTTGCGACAGCAGCATCACCATCGGCGTCGCAATGAAGACGGGGACCACGGTGCAAGACACGAACGGGTACCCTCTCTATAGGCACCATAAACTGATGAGAGGGAGCTGCGTTCCTCGCACTGCCCCGTTCCAAGTTCGCTGGCAATGGTCGTAAAGGGCACGCGGAAAACAGACGCGCGCAAGCGTTCCGCGTGTAGCCCAACGTTACATTCTAGTAACGTTCGTGTAGCCTGGCCACAATCCGCCCGCTAGTGCAGAGAAGGAGACGCGGTTCCATTTTCATGGACACTGTCTCAATGTTGCTTCTTTCATCAGCTAGGCTTTGTCTTCCAGCGCTGCAGTCAGATTGTAAAACTCGACTGCACGGTGCCTCACTGCAACGGGCTTGCACGCGCTGGCATTCAAAGCAGTCAATAAAATACTTCCGACCACAGCGGTCATGTCCGGCATCGGTCTGCAGACTTTGCCGGTTTTCGCCGGTCTGCGAGGTCGCTCATCGCCTCAGGCTAAATAGGAGACGCTACTGCATGGCTTTCAAGACGCGCATGAAGAAGCGGAATCCGGGGAGGCTGGAAGTCCCGTGAACAAGACTGGAACTGCTTAGGTCGTACGTAACGGTTCATCAGTCGCTGGATGGATGGATGGATGGATGGATGGATGGATATGGCTGTATCCTTTAGATCGGGCGGTGGCTAGCGCCACCAAGCCGTAATACTTAATGAACCAAAAACTAGATTTATTTTTTTTCTTAAATAGTAAGGTTGAGGATTCGTACTTTGCAGCGAAGGGTTCAATTTTCACTCGTGCCTTGACTTTAGCCACCAATCAGATAACCTCCTTCTAGTTAATTCTACCCGCTTAAAGTCTATTTTGCCCTCACTGTCCCTAAACCCCAGTGCTTTGAAAACTCTGCGCCATCCACCTGAACTACAGGGTGAAGCCCTCTACAGAACATTATCAAGTGTTCGGCAGTTTCTTCTTCCTCTCCACACGCACTGCATACCGTGTCTACCCCTTTGTATTTGGCCATATGTCTTTGTTCGCAATACTCCCGTCCTGGCTTCAAACAGTAGAGAACTACCCGAGTATTATCATAGATCCTTTCCTTGGCTATTTCCTGCTTGCCCCGCCGCGGTGGTATAGTGGCTAAGGTACTCGGCTACTGACCCGCAGGTCGCGAGTTCAAATCCCGGCTGCGGCGGCTGCATTTCCGATGGAGGCGGAAATTTTGTAGGCCCGTGTGCTCAGATTTGGTTGTACGTTAAAGAACCCCAGGTGGTCGAAATTTCCGGAGCCCTCCACTACGGCGTCTCTCATAATCAAATGGTGGTTTTGGGACGTTAAACCCCACAAATCAATGGCTATTTCCTGGTTAAAAGTTCGATAGATCTCTAGTGCGGACTTCTTAATCATGCCAATTCTCCACATATCGGTCTAAGCTTCCTTCACCTTCTTCTCAACCGATAATTCTTTTTGGTTTGGCCCCATGCTGTTTTCCAAGTATTTACCAGTCAATTTTCTGTTTCGCTTCCATCATTTTGTATCGACATTCTTCATGTACAAGTAGCTGAATACTTTCCTAGCCCAACGATCCTCTCCTAGCCCAACGATCAACTTGTACTCCCCTGATTTGGTGTATTCCTGTGAGCTCCTCAGGCAAGCCTACCTATTCCACGTTGCTTAATTTCTAATCTTGCTTGAACTTCTGATCTCATGCACAAGACCGCATTGCCGAACGTCAGACCAGGAACCATGACCCCTTTCCATATTCCTCTCACAACATCATACCTATTGCGAGCCCACCAATTTTAACCCCCCCCCGCTAACGTTAGCTTACGCTAACTACACCAGCGCCTAGACAAACGCTGCTTGCGTTTACGCTTACGATCGTTTTTGATTATCCGTACGTAGCGCACATAGTCTGAACATGGCTTAAAGGGCCCTCAACGCTTCAAAAGATCGGCACTGACAGCATCAATACGTATTGGCGCTCACCGGAACTATTGCATGCGGAAATGGTGACGGAAGGCGCAGACCTATGATTCGATAAATGTAACAATGGATGTAATCGCGGCATTGTAGAAAAATGGGAATTACTATTGGGTTTACTTTTAGGAGCGAAGATCCTCTCAGTCTAACGTTGTCCCGCGTCAGGCGTAACTGGCAGTATCTCCCGAACAGCGTAAGAGATGGTGCTGTTTCATAAAAGTACATACAAACTGCAGTTGAGTGAGGATGTTCTAGAAGGCGGTGTACCATTACTCTCCGATTGGCTGCTGCGCAGGCTGTGCCTGGGTGCGCGGGGAACGAGTGCCTCTCTCAGACGCCAGGATCATCGCCGTACGCGTCGGATCGTTGGTGGGGCATGGACAAATCGGAGCGGTAGGCGTGCAGGGCCGCGGCGGCTCGTGCTCGTCGCCAGACAGGCGGAAGGACAAACGCGCGGACTGACAAATGAATGCATGCTCGGTAGGACACTTCGTTCTACTCATCATCCTTCACTCCATGGATATAGTGTGATATTTTTTTAAGTAGCACGCAGAATCGTAGCCAGGATTTTTTTTTGTGGGGAGGGGGGGGCAATTGTTCGAAAAAAAAGTATTTTTATGACAAATAGACAGAAAGTTGCCCAGGAATATAGAAAGTTTATCATTATTAGAAAAAAATGAGAACAAAGTGAAATGCAGCACAAGAGGCGAGTTTATCTGAGATAGAAAGCAAATTCTGACACTGCAGAAAAGTTAGTGCATGTGCGCCAGAAAGAATGCTTTACTTCCAAATAATTTCGACCAAGAAGGGTCATACAGAGTCGGTAACCAGGTAATCTGAGTCGGATGCCAGGGAATCGTTCGCTCAATTACGCACGTGTATCAGAAAAAAAATCAGGCGCTTTTTCTGCCGATCTTCTCAGACTCTGTCTTAACAGCAGGCCTGCGAGTGGGACGGGAGCTATTTCATGGCAGGAATTTTTAAAAAAAGAACGCACACATTAGGGAAAAACACTTTTATCAGGCAACAAGTACTAAACACGGATGCTTCCCTGACACAAAAGAGGCAGAACGTTAACATTCATTTTAACAAGCGATTTTGTAGAATGGCGTTGCGAATGGTTCTGCCACGTAATAAAGGTCAATGCAAAAGAAAGAAAAAAAACGAACATCTAGCCTTGCTGGTGAAAGTAGTTTATGCTACAATTTTCATGCCTCGCTGTTTCTCCATAAACACAGCGATAACTTCGTCGTTACTCACTTGTATCCGATCAATGGATATTAGGGCCAGAACATTAAGCCGTTCCTCAGCCGTCCGGTTCCTCAAATACGTTTTCCTTCTTTTCAGTAGACAATTCAGACTTTTAGTTGGGCCATATGGACAAGTTGCGTACGCTGTGAAAATTACGTTGCGTACACTGCAAGCGAAGCAAGCGTGAACCCTTTTAGTGTAACGTCATGCGCGAAAACGCTTTAATTTAAGGTACCTTGATGCGTTTTGCTCAACTATAGATAAACCGTATGCAAGATGCAAGGGTTTGGAATGCTTATCACCGCCACCGACTTTGTAAGTATGCTACGTCCCAGTAGTAACGTAGCCTCTGTGATCTGCACGAAAAACTTCCTGACTGCCAGAATAAGGGCCACCAGCGTACAAGTCAAGTCGTGGCGTTTGCTCTGTACATTTTTCGCATCATTCCTGGGTGCAATGATGCGCACGTTCACCTTTACTGTTTGCAACTTGGGTGCGCAATGTAAGAACAGCGTCTGATCGGGAACGGCCGCACTGGATCAACCCCACGCGTTCTATCCAGCGCTGCTGGGGACGAGGCTTAGCGTACCCCACAGCACGTGGTCGCGTTCCAGTAATTCAAGACCTTACATTGTACTACTAGCACATATAAGGAGTGAAAGCTCACACAAAGTCCGAGGCGTATTACGTTGCACCACGAATAAAAGTACGTACCAAGCGGTCGTTTTATTTACGGGTTCACTCACCGACAGGCCTGCCAGAAGGACACGCGTTCCCGCGTACAACCTATCAAAGCGTCACCCCCGGAATTTCCGGGGGTGACGATCAAAGGCGATTCTTGAGGATTTTTGTGAGACGCCAATCAATTTATTGTAAATCGTCAGGATGCCGGAACGCACCGTTTGAGTGTACCTTGTCTGGCATGAAAAAAAAATGTCCTTCATTGTAAAGTATACACATGCCTTGCATCGGGTCCACTGTTGCTGTCCGCGTCCAACGCCACTGCTGCCACCAACTAGACCCATTCCATGTTTGTGAACACAGGTAGGCCAATGTCGACATTATGGGTAACATTACAGCGACGTCCGCACGTAACTTCCGCCATAAGCTCTGAGGGCTGTGATGTGCGCCAACACAACGACGTTGTGAGACGCCATAAGCGTTATAAAAGCCATAAGCGCTGAGGGCTGTGATGTGTGCCAACAAACGAAACTAAGTTGTGAGACGCGACTCACATCCAACCGCAACGCAGCCTGTCGGTATACCGTTTTTTTTCTCGTTGCTTGACTGAGAACACCACATGCACCATTGAAAACTTTGCAGAAACTGCGGTAGGCAGAGCGTCTTTTGCCTTAGGGAGCCTACATGAACGGCCGTTTTTAGGGTGGAGACATCTTAATAAGTGCCTTCAAGAAACTTGGCCAAAACCAGCGGGCAACGGGGCACGCTGTTGCCAGCTTTCACCAAATTCAGCATAGTTTTTTGTGCGCCGCCATTTTGGAGCCAGCCGCCGCTCCCTCCAGCTACGCGAAGTACGGTGCAACAAAAAGGAGCCGACCGTGTGACATCATCATGAAGTCAGAGAGCTCCGAAACACAAACACTTGCGACATAATACTGAGGTTACGCTGACACGAACGCAAGCGTGGCAACAGCTCAGACTAGCGAGCGCGTCTCCGTACGAACGCGCGGACGCGTCCCGTTTGTGGGCTTCCTACTCGCAATGCGTGGACGCAGCAACGACAACTTCGGTTATCTACTCATTCGCGAACACCGCGAAACACATATACGTGTGACGCAGGAAAAAACAGTGAACGAAATACACAGTACACTCAGAGCAAATACGACACGCACTGGTGAACTCCCAGCCGTCTCGCTTCACTTGAGCCAGCCATAGTTGTCGTCGGCCAGGGCTCGCTTGGAAGCGGAACATTCGCACCCCCTTTCTAGTTGCGGTTAGTGCAGAGCGATACGCAGCATCCAGGCATTCTAAGGCATCACCAGCGGCGTTTAACACGCTACCGCAACGTTCCACGCCGTATTATTGAGAACTAAACGCAACTGGGCGTAGACGCAGTGCGGGCACCGAGATGGGGCGACAGCGCAGCGTTGCTGTCTGGCAACATTGTGTTTTGGCGGGCGGCAGTGCGTTGGCGGCATGTAGTGGGTCAAAGGCTGACATCACCCTAAAAACGACCGTTCATGTAGGCTCCCTATTTTGCCTACCAAAACAGCGCCACCGCATTTTCGTTACATAGGTCCGGCGGAAGTTGTCTATACTCTCGTTCTGGTTTATTCGAGGTCTCCCATGGTCTCGCGAGAACGTAACGTAGTGAGCGTTGCGTTACGTATGCGGCGTCTTATTTCGGGCGTACGCGCGCATCTCTAAAATCAATACGTTAAGTACTGCACATGCGCAGTTCTCTCCCGTGACAGTGCTGCGTACATGGGATCGTTACGTACGCCCAACTAAAAGTAGACCCTAGAAACTTTTGGTTAGGCGTACGGAGAAATTGCGTACACTGGGAAAATTACGCTGCGTACGCTGTAATCGAAGCGTGCGACAACACTTTTAGTTTAACGTACCTTGATGCGCTCCACTCAATTAAATCGTATGTGAGATGCAAGGGTTTGGAATGCTTCGCCAGTCTGATGGACACTTCTCGGCCATTGTTACTGGGTAAGAGAAATTGTTGCACACCCATGTTAAGTCTTCAGAAGCGGCTGGATTTTCCTAGTGCATAATTCTGCCTTCTGTGGATATGGCGCTGCAAGTCGTTCAAATAAGAGAATAATTTACAATAACACAGTCACAACTCACTCACATAGGTAAGCTACTTTCACACAGGTGATGATAATGATGATGATGATGATGATGATGATGATGATGATGAGCCTTTAGCTTTGCTGGCATTCGCCCACAAAGGGGTATCGGCCAAGAACCGGGCGGCAGGATCCTCAAGTGAGTTAGCTATGAGTCAGACGTTCAGGTAGTCTCATAGGCGTAAATAATAACAACTATAGACTAACAAGGTAATATTTTTGTTGCCATTATGTACGCCCACACGGCAGAGTAAACCTCCCTGTGGCTATAACTTAACGTAATCCCTTCGAAGAATAAAATTACTGCCACGTTTATTTTAAACCTAGCTTCTCAATTGGTTAGACCAGGTATCTTTTCCTTTGATAAGAGAAATCGTTGACAGGATAAAAATAAATGATCTATTGATTCTGATTACTTGCGAAAAACACATAACGGAGATGCTGTGAGTCCAGCTTTATGTAGTGTTACGAAGCGTGCCTCTGACGACGTTACGAAGGGCACCACGAAATCTCACCGCTGCGCAACCACTGTTACGTAAGACGGTGACGCCAACACGGTCCCGAAGGCGCCACTGCTTCGAACTCCACCGGGAAGGTCAGCAGCCGTTTGGTAGCGTAGGTTTCTCAGCTCGCGACTGCTTCTGCGCAGAGCTGATAGACGAGCGGACGAGACGACGGTTGGTTAAACAAGGTTTGTGTACAGCAAAGACATAGAGGCATTACAAATTCGGAACTGGGGCCGACAGCTTAGAGACTCGGACAGCCGAGCTCTCTTCTCTGACACATAGGTCTACTACTCACGATGCGCCGCAGGGCTTTTTTTATATGCAATGGGAGGATTTTTTGAGTAACCAAATGTGCAACCAGAAGCGCCACTGGCTGTGAGGTCACAATCCTCCAATGGGGTCGCCGCTGGGCCGCGTCAGTCTCATCATATCTGGAGCCGCTGCACTGCACGTGGCTGCACCCAAGGACGAGTGACGTCGCCACACATTGCGTCAGACTCGCCAGACAGGAAGACGCCGATTGCTTCAACGGGCTCGTGGGCTGATCGGGCTCGCTGTGCGTTGCGGGACAGACAGGCACCGCCGGGTGATGACGCCATTGAGTTGTTCGCGTCAGGCGGGCTCGCGTGCTGGCCTTGACACAGATTGCCTTTTTCCCGAGGCATGGACGTTTGATGTGGACTCGCACGCATAACAGTAGGTAACACCCACAAAGAGGTATTGGCCAAGAACGGAGCGGCAGGATCTTAAGTAAAAGGCTCGTGGTTTTTCACACACAAAGTAATTTTGGACTGAAAAGAAGTTATATAGAAAGAAAAGCCAAAAATCGAAAAAAAGGAGTATATCTCAGCAGGCATCGAGGCATGCCATCAGATGCGATTTGAGACAGAGGTAATGGTGGGTCTAAAACGAATGTATATATATATATATATATATATATATATATATATATATATATATATATATATATATATATAGTAATGTACTAGACAGAGAACAAGAGACAACACCAGATCCTGGGCCAGCTGTTCTTATTCTGTCTTCGTTCTCCTTCTTTTCTCTAGCTACCCGCGCGCCGAAGCGCCAGCGTCTTTCTTGGTCAAAGAACAGCTGGCCCAGGATCGGGTGTTGTCTCTTGTTCTCTGTCTCGCTCATTACAATGGCGCAGTCGACGAAGAAGAAGTCTTACGTCCCGCCTTCGTCATCCAGGACAGCTTTGAAAAACCATTAGCCTTTTAGTTAAGATCCTGCCGCCCGGTTCTTGGCCAATCCCCCTTTGTGGGTGTGCGCCAGAGTGCCAAGGACCATCATCATCATCAGACAGCCGCGATAAGCGCCGCTTGAGGACGGCGTCAAGTCCTCATCGGCAGCTGCTGACCTGCCGCCACTGCCACCTACCGTTCGGGGACGGCGTCAAGGCCTCCTAGGCAGCTGCAAAACACGTTACTGGTACCATTTCACAAGGGACGCCGGTCCATGCGTCCTTGGCTGTGGATACTGCTGACAGCGCAAGCTGACAAGTGAACCCTCTGCGGGAAGCCACCGGTACGTGTCTTCGTGGTTCGTCGGCAGTGTGGGCTTCTCCATCCAGGAACGCCGTTCACGCTTCTTTGGCGATGGAGTCAACAACCCGGCCGCCGCTTTAGCTGCCCATCGGACCATCAGTGGACGGTGCCCATGCCTCCTCTGTGGTGCCAGGGCATCACCCAATGGACACTATGCTACCACTTCGCGGCCGTAATACGCACGGGCTGCTGTCCTTTGGGAATGCCGTTCAAGCTTCCCACGGCCTGCATTCCCTGTCCGGCACTCTTCCAACACATGAGCCGCCAAGAAACGCTGTTCATGCTTCCTTGAACGTGCGTTTCACCATTTCACCACCGTGAGTACTACTAGAACCACGTACTTCACGGACGCGAACCAAAGTGGTTCAGAAGCCTCGTGCCACAGTGCCGTGGAGCTGCGGCATACCATCGCACTGCTCCGCGCCGAGACTAACAAACTGACAGCGTTGATCGCCGAGCGACCTCCTAAAATGTTGCCAGCACTGTGTGACAATAACGCAGTGTTGGATGTAGCTGCCTCATACGACCTGGAGGCAAGCACACCGGAGCAAGGCAGGGAGCTTCGGTCTTCTCTGATCGAGCTCTCACACCACCTCGACTGCTTCACGTCGGTAATCTCTGCGTTGCCACCTGCCACCTCACAATCACCAGCCGCCTGCGAACTACCGGAATTCCACGGGGTCCGGAACGACGCCGACGGCTGGGTGGCAACCGTCAACGCGATAGTCCGGCAGCAGTGCACATTGGCATCGCTTACTAAATCTACGCCTGTTTCAGATACGCCTACGACCGATGCATCGTTGACGCAGCCTGATACTCTGGCCCAGGCGAAGCGGGGCGTGTTTTGCTTGTCGACGACGAAAGCAGCGCATCACCAGAGGGCGACGGTTCACCGCTGCTACAAAAGACGCTGCAAGAAAGTCGTCGCCTACAGTCCGGCAGCAGTGCACATTGGCATCGCTTACTAAATCTACGCCTGTTTCAGATACGCCTACGACCGATGCATCGTTGACGCAGCCTGATACTCTGGCCCAGGCGAAGCGGGGCGTATTTGCTTGTCGACGACGAAAGCAGCGCATCACCAGAGGGCGACGGTTCACCGCTGCTACAAAAGACGCTGCAAGAAAGTCGTCGCCTACAGTCCGGCAGCAGTGCACATTGGCATCGCTTACTAAATCTACGCCTGTTTCAGATACGCCTACGACCGATGCATCGTTGACGCAGCCTGATACTCTGGCACAGGCGAAGCGGGGCGTGTTTTGCTTGTCGACGACGAAAGCAGCGCATCACCAGAGGGCGACGGTTCACGGCTGCTACAAAAGACGCTGCAAGAAAGTCGTCGCCTACAGTTCGGCAGCAGTGCACATTGGCATCGCTTACTATCTACGCCTGTTTCAGGTGAGAATTTGTCTGTTGTATTCAACAGCATTTAGTTTTTTTGCGATTTGTGCACTGCTGCTGGACGTACTGTTCCTGTGTCATCGTTTGCAAGTGAACGCATTTGTGTTGGCTAACCATGTCGAAGGATGCGCGCAATACTGCTAAAGCAATCGAAGACTTACGACGAGAACTAAGAAAGGAACTTCGAGATATGAAAGATGCTTTGAACGAAGTGAAAGAACACAGAGCAGATATTCAATCTGTAATAAAAGAAAACCAAGAGCTCAAGCTGAAAATGACAGACTACATCGTAGAATAGAGGAGGTCGAAACTTACCAGCGCTCAAATAATCTGGAAATTAAGGGTGTCCCATCTGATGTTGAACCCCGTGGTGCCATTCAAGAGGAAATAACTTCAGATGACGTCGATATCTGTCACAGAGTACCGACTTCTCGTCATGACCAAACTAATATAGTAGTCCTGATTTGTACGAAGGACAAAGAAGCTTGCCATTCTAAGCAAGTCAAAGAAAGTTAGAATTGACAGCAAGGACCTGGGCAGCCAGACGTCTTCTGCAGTATATGTCAATGAGCACTTGACGAAACACGGAAAACAGCTTCTTGGATCAGCTATTCAGAGAAAGAAGGAAATGCGTTGGAAATTTGTCTGGACATCGGGGGGGCAAGATATTTGCTCGTAGAAACGAAACCTCGCCTATACTAAAGATAAGAAACGCCGATGATCTTGCCAAGATGACCGTGGAAGGGGGCGGAATTGCCACAGAGTGAACATTTTTTTTTAACATGCACAAACTGATATACGTTCGTTTAAGATGAGCACCGATACAGCAATACCTAGTGATGACTATCATGATAGCAGTTCAGCGAATGGTCTTCTTGGGGCTGCGCGCAGGTGCATAAAAGTTTTTTTCATTTAAACACACGCAGCATACGCCACAAGACAGATAAGATCCTCAGTATATTTAGCTCCCTTACGTTTAGCTTTGACTTGTTGCTGTTCTCTGAAACCTGGCTAACTGTAGGCGAAGATCCACCATATTTTGAGAACTACACTTACAATGGCATAGTGCGTCCCGTTGGTAGAGGTGGTGGAGTGGCTATTTACGTCAAACAATCATTAAAGCATGAAGTTGTCCCCCAATTTTCCCTGGTTAATGAAATTGTAGAGTGCCTCATGGTTCGCTTAGAAAAAGCATTCGCTGTGATCGTTTACAGACCACCCTCGGGGTGTAAAACAAAGTTCATTTCATTCATTGAAGACATTTTTGAGTACTTGTGTCCTACTGGCTTTCCATTTGTAATAATGGGCGATGTAAACATCGATATGCTCTCTCAGGATGCAACTTCACGGCAGTTAATAGCGCTGGCAAATTCCTTTGCCTGTAATAACGTAATTTCTAAGGCAACCCGCCTAACTGCAGAGACTGCGACACTACTTGATATATGTTTGATGATGATGATGATGATGATGATAATATGTGGGGTTTAACGTCCCAAAACCACTATATGATTATGAGAGACGCCGTAGTGGAGGGCTCCGGAAATTTAGACCACCTGGGGTTCTTGAACGTGCGCCCAAATCTTGATATATGTTTGTTTGACGAACACACTCCCAACGTCTTGCGTTGCTGGATCGCTGGCAGTAGATATAAGCGATCATCTACCGATCTTTTGCACCATTCCTTCTTTCAATGGTACTTGCAAAAGCAATAAAAAAGTACGGTCTCGTCAGATCAACGCTGACACGCTTGGAATCTTCCGGTATCGTGTTATTGCAACAGACTGGAACAACGTGTTACAAGAAAGGGATGCTAACTTGGCATACAAGCTATTCATTAATAAACTCATAAAATGTCATGATGAAGCTTTCCCGGTATCTGTGAAGAACGCAAAACGCCAGAAAATTAGAAAACTTTGGATAAGTAATGCGATATTTAAAAAAATTACAAAGAAGAACAACATGTACCATGCGTTTATAAAGACACGAGATATCAAATTACTCAGTGAGTTCAAAAATACAGAAACCATCTAAATGGTGAAATAAGGCGCGCTAAATTCAGGTATTATGAGAATTTATTTAGTAGAATGAGTGATAATCCGAGCAAAATTTGGAGCGAGGTTAGAAATCTTTCTGGTCAAATAAAACAAAGCCACATTCCTAGGGTTTCGGAAAACTCTAGTGGCCTTGGTAACCGAGAGGTGGCAACGGCAATGAATAACTACTTCATAAAAATTTGCGATTTCGATGATGCGGGGTATGACGAGGATACGCAACTGCCTGTAAATGACCGTCGCTTATCTAACTCTATAGTTCTGCACACTATCTCATGTCATGAAACCGAAGAATTAATAACAAAGATAAAAAACAATTGTGCAGCAGGTTACGATGATATTAAAGCTATACCAATAAAATACGTCGCTGATGTTATATCACCTGCGTTGTCACATATTATTAATTTAACTCTTGTTACCGGCGTATTTCCCGATGAATTAAAAATAGCTCGCGTATGTCCGGTTTTCAAGGGTGGTAATGACCAAGAGATTGGAAACTACCGACCGATATCGGTACTTCCGATTCTGTCAAAAGTTTTTGAAAGCGCTATTAATATTAGATTACAAAATTTTTTTGCGAAGTACAATGTAATAAGTGATGCCCAATTTGGCTTTCAAAAATGTCAATCCACCGAGCTTGCATTACTCAATATTAAAAACGAGATACTAACCAATTTTGAGAAAAAGCTATATACTCTTGGTCTTTTTGTTGACTTCCGCAAAGCATTCGACACCGTGCACCACAGTGTTCTTTTAGAAAAACTTAATAACTACGGTGTCCGTGGCGTTGCCAAAAGGTTAATTCAAAATTACTTAACAGACCGCTATCAGTATGTCGCTATTAATCAAGAGACATCTCCCCGTGCGAGGGTCAACAAAGGTGTCCCACAAGGATCGATACTTGGTCCTCTGTTGTTTATAGTTTATGTAAATAACTTGTGTAGCATTCTGGATTCTCCTAAGTTAATCATGTATGCTGACGACACCAATATATTTTTTGCTGGTTCATCGATCTCTCAACTTGAAAAGTCTGTAAACACATATCTAAATAAGTTGTCTTCCTGGATTAAACTAAACAAGTTACGGCTAAACGCGAGTAAAAGTAAATATATATTGTTTGCACCCATTAATAAGCCACGGAATATAAGTCTAAGTATCTCCTTTGAGGGTCAGAATTTAGAATAAGTCAAGGTACAGAAATTCTTGGGTGTGTGATTCCAGGAAGACCTTTCCTGGAATGAACATATATATAAATTGGCAGCAGATCTAAGTAGAAGCGTTGGATGTATGTACAAACTATGTCCGTTATTACCACTTTGGCTAAAGAAAGCGTTATATTGCCACCTGCTTCTAGTAGTGGGTCGTATGCCAAGGTGAAGGCACACACCACGAAGAAGAAAGAAGTGCGCGTGAACCCCCGCTCTAGAAGACAAGCCCAACCGGCGCGCTTGGTTAGAGCCCTGTTGCTCGGACATCAATAGACCTTGTCGACATCCCCTGGAGCGACGTGACAATTGGTGGAGGTGCGGGGTAGCCCCTCACGGATGTTTCAAACCCCTCCTGGAAGCAGCACCACAAGCCCAGTGCGAGTCCACACTCCCGTTCATCGGACAAGCCGCAGGATCAGGGGATTGCCACCCGAAGCTGACCCCACAGTTCACACCAGTATGATGAGCACGTCCGTTCAAACCACTTTAACAGGAACGGGAAACCCCCCGGTGACTCGGTACACCCTCGAAAGTCCACAGGTTCCGACACCGTTTCATGGCACCGAGCTCGAAGACGTCGAGGACTGGTTGGTCGACTTCGAACGCGTGGCTGCTTTGAACGACTGGAACGACGCGGCGAAACTACGGCGTGTGTACTTCTATTTGGAGGATGGAGCACGTACCTGGTACACGAATCACGAGGAACAGATGACATCGTGGCCCGAATTCCGCCGCCGGCTGTTGGACACTTACAGAAGTGCTGATCGCCACGAACGAGCGGAGCGAGCGATCCAGGCCCGCATCCAGATGCCCAACGAAACTGTCATGACATATGTGGAAGATATGACGCGCCTGTTCCGACGGGCTGATCCAGGTATGACAGAGGAAAAGAAGTTGCGTCACCTAATGCGAGGAGTTAAGGAGCAGCTTTTCGCTGGCCTTGTACGGAGCCCTCCGAGCACGGTCGCCGAGTTTTTGTCTGAAGCCGTCACGATGGAAAAGATGCTTCAGCATCGATCCACCCTGTATGACCGGCAAGTGAGCACGTCCACTGCTCAAGTTCCCACGACTTTTGGGAACAACACCGAGTGTCTGCGCGACCTCATCCGCTCTATAGTACGCGAGGAGCTGCAAAAGGCTGCCACACCACCACTACCTACGGTGAGTTCTATTGCAAGTATCGTCAAGGACGAGCTGCATCATGCCCTGCGTGACCCTGTGAGTCTGGATAACGCCGCACCGGCCCCGGCTGACTACCACCGTGCGACTTATGCGGAAGCCTTGAAGCGCCCAGCTTCCTCTTCCCCGCTGTTTGTTCAGGCACCTCCTACAGTTTCACTTCAGTCGGTGCAGCCTCTACGGTACTACGAAAACACACGCGCGCCCCCACCCCTCGTTTACGCCAACCCTGTGCATCTTGCGGAACAACCAGCGCACTACCTTGACGACAGACGTGCTTCGCCTCGGAAATCTGATGTTTGGCGCACTCCTGATCGCCGGCCTTTGTGCTTCCACTGCGGTGAAGCGGACCATTTGTACCGCCAGTGTCCATACCGGCGCCTCGGGCTGCGCGGCTTTTCAGTATATTCAGCGCCTCCTCGGTATGGCCAGCGACCCCGGGACATTGAGGACTACCTGGCTCAACAGCGCATGCCACCGCCTTCTGGACGGCAGCCGCGCTCACCGTCGCCGAGGCGCTTTTCATCTTCGCCACAGCGCCATGCTGGCGCACGGTCCCCCAGTCCCCGCCGGGAAAACTAACGCAAGCGACCCTTGGAGGCGAGGTCGCTGGCAGTCGACGTGCTGAAGACCTCCGATCGACGCTAACAGTAAAGGGTGTGGATTCGACTGAGCGATATGTGCGGCTTTCTCTGGATATACCGGTGCTGATAGACGGCTATGCAGTAGGTGCTTTAGTTGATACCGGGGCTGACTATTCTATACTAAGCGGGAAAATGACCAGACTACTAAAGAAGGTAATCACGCCCTGGCATGGCTCTGTGATTCGAACGGCTGGTGGCCACACCGTCTCTCCGCTTGGAACCTGCACGAGCAGAGTTCGGGTCTGCGGTTATACTTTTGTAGCAAGTTTCCTTGTGCTCCGTGAATGTTCACGCGACGTTATTCTTGGTGTTGACTTCCTGCAGGAGTATGGAGCTGTCATTGACCTTCAAGAGAATCGCATCACCTTCTCAGCCGACCGAGCAATCGACAAGCAGGACGACCAACAACGTGCCGACATTCTTCGTGTTTCTGCTGAAAGTATAACGCTTCCTCCAAGAGCCAGTGTTATTGTCGACGTCACATGCTGTGGATTGCGAAATGGTGAAGCGATTGCAGAAAGTAATTTTGAACACTTGCTGTCTCAAGGTGTTTGTGTGGCTAGGAGTATTATACAGCTACGTGATGGCCAATCTCAACTGCTCGTTACAAATTTCAGCAACGAACACCGACACCTTTTTCGTGGCACTTCGTTAGCGTTTGCAGATGAATTAAGTACCGTTCCCATCTGCTTCTCGTCGGACGCAGTGGAGGCCGCCGATACGTCTCTAAACAATATCGACATTAATTCTAACCTCACACCAGAGAACCAGACAGCACTGCGAAAACTCTTGCTTGAATTCAAGTCATGCTTCGCTGCTTCCTCTAAGGTGCGCCAGACTTCGATCACTAGGCACAGAATCATCCCTTACGACGACGATCGCCCAGTACACCAACAGCCTTACCGTGTGTCAGCGAAGGAACGAGAAGCCATTCGTACGCAAGTTCGAGAAATGCTTGACGACGGCATCATCGAGCCTTCCAACAGTGCGTGGTCCTCTCCGGTCGTCCTAGTCAAGAAGAAAGACGGAACGCTACGTTTTTGCGTCGATTACCGGAAGCTGAACAGCGTGACTAAAAAGGACGTGTACCCGCTGCCACGCATCGACGACTCGTTAGACAGATTACGCCGCGCCCACTATTTTTCCTCTTTGGATTTAAAAAGCGGGTACTGGCAGATCGAGGTTGACGAGCGAGATCGCGAGAAAACGGCCTTTGTTACCCCTGATGGCCTGTATGAATTTCGAGTCCTTCCTTTTGGTTTGTGCTCAGCGCCCGCAACCTTCCAGCGAATGATGGATACTGTGCTTACTGGTCTGAAGTGGCAAACTTGTCTCGTATACCTTGATGATGTTGTCGTTTTTTCTGAAACCTTCCAGCAACATCTTCATCGCCTCAGGAGTGTGCTACAGGCTATTCAATCAGCAGATCTTACACTCAAACCGCAGAAGTGTCACTTTGGTTATGAAGAGCTCAAATTCCTTGGCCATGTAGTCAACGCGAAAGGAGTTCGACCCGACCCCGACAAACTTGCCGCTGTAGCCGCGTTTCCGCATCCTACAGACAAAAAGGCTGTTCGACGCTTTCTGGGCTTGTGCGCCTACTATCGACGATTTATTAGAGGGTTTTCGAAGATAGCGGAACCCTTGACTCGCCTTACACGCGACGACACACCGTTTGTATGGGCTACCGAACAACAGGCTGCTTTTGCCGAGCTACGACAGCGGATGCAGTCAGCCCCTGTTCTTGCGCATTTTGACGATGATGCTGACACAGAGGTGCACACTGACGCCAGTAACATCGGCCTCGGCGCAGTGCTCGTCCAGCATCAACACGGCAAAGAACGAGTCATTGCCTATGCCAGCCGCTCACTGTCCCGTACCGAGGTGAATTACACGACCACAGAAAAAGAGTGTCTCGCAGTAGTGTGGGCGATCACGAAGTTTCGCCCGTACCTCTATGGTCGTCCATTTAAAGTGGTGACGGACCACCATGCCCTCTGCTGGTTGGTAAACATTCGTGATCCCTCTGGACGACTGGCCCGATGGAGCTTGCGTCTACAGGAATTTGACGTTACCATCGTATATAAGTCTGGACGGAAGCATGAAGACGCTGATACGCTGTCGCGTGCACCCATACCTTTAGTCAATCAAGAAGAAGACGACGATGATGGTTTCCTGGGCGCCCTTAGCTCATCTGACTTGAGCAGACGCCAGCGAGAGGATGAAGAGATTCGACCGCTCATCGACTATCTGGAGGGTCATAGCGCCGTTATACCTCGCCATATATTTCGTGTCATGACGTCTTTCTGCCTCCGAGGTAATGTCCTGTATGAAAAAACGCCAGTTCTACGAGCCGCGCTTACCTCCTCGTCGTTCCGAAGGACATGCGGGACGAAGTCCTCTCCGCGTGCCATGATGAACCCACATCTGGTCATCTAGGTTACTCGCGAACGCTCGCCAGAGTAAGTGAGGCGTACTACTGGCCCGGACTTTCAGCAAGCGTGAAGCAGTACGTTAAAAGCTGTCGTGAATGCCAGCGTCGAAAGTCGCCACCAAGCAAGCCGGCTGGATTACTTCAGCCAATTGATCCACCCCAA